>JAPDVU010000006.1:63255939-63855939 GCA_026230045.1 Corynorhinus townsendii | reverse complement strand
GGACGGGGGCTGGGGAGGAGCCTCTGGAAGTGGCTAACAATCTATTTCTATCTGATGACTGTTTACACCCATGTGTTCAACTTATAAATGTCATCATGTGCACGCCTAGGATTCGTGTATGTCTCCGGATGCCTGTGGTACTTTAAATTCAAAGTGTGTGTTGGCACTGGTGCTATTTTTAGCCTAATTATATTATAGGTCACTCTTCTGTCCAAGGTCAGAGGCCCAGGGCCCCTGGAGCCAGGACAGCAGGAGTCTGACCCATGGCTCAGCCTCTCCACCCAGTCACGTCCCATTTTATTAATAACCTAATGGGTTTTTTATGAGGTAAAATACCCATTACAACACATGATTTCTTCGGAAATATCTGCTTCGTGTTCCAGGAAATCAACGTAAGGCAGAACTTATTAGAATAAAATCTGATCCTAAGCTGAGACCCGCTGGCTTCAAAGTGAAACAGTTAAATATAGAATTACTGTTTGGGGCAGCGTGAGGTAATAACAGCAAATATTATGAAGAAACAGAATGCGCATTCTGGCCACAAAAATTTGGAGGAGCCTCGTCGGACATTTTCACAGTTTCCTGCCCTTTGAGGGCCGTCCAAGTAACAAATATGCCTTGTGCGTCTCCATGGAAAACTGGAGCGACTCAATCCGAAACGCCTGGTGGATCTGAAGGCGCCCTGATCGCATGCAGATGAGCATCCAGGACCTCCAGAGGCCGCATAGCTGCGCACACAGCGTTTCAGACTAAAGTTGAGCCTCGTTCCTGATGTGTCGAAAGGTTCATTTGAGGTTTTTAGTAAGTTTTGAGCCAAGTTTATGTTTTGAAAGTGTGTCTAAAGACTTCCATCCCTCTAAGCCTCTGTTGAATCTTTGAAAAGCATAGCAGTTACTCAACTAAAAGATAAATCTCTCTGCACAAAACAGCTTGGTTTCCTTTGTTCCTCCAATCAGCCCTCAGCCGTCCGCAGGCCACCCCCTTGGTGCCAGGTGCTGTGTGAAGCGCCAGACACAAGAGGATGGATAAAACCTGGTCCCTGCCATGAAGCACCTCCCGCTAAGATCAACATGGGACAGAACGTGAAGAGTTAAAGCTGAAAACCGACAAGTGTTGACTAGCATGACCTAAATTATAATTTCTTGGAAGTCATCTGATCATAGTAGCTAACATTTACTGAGTGCTTGCTATGTGTCGGACATGAAAACTGGGATTCCAATCGATTGAGCAAGTGCCCAGTGCCACCAGGCCAGGCTGCATGGGCTCAAGTCCTCATTTGAGACTGTCACCCTAAGCTGACCATGACAGCGAGGGAACCTGGGACGTGGTGGCTAATAGCCAATGTCAGAGTAGCGGTGGAGATGGTACCTCAGGGGCCCATTGAAGATCTGCCCTTGTGGCGACACGGCTGTGTGTCCTTCCTGTTCTCACTCGGTGCCCAGAGGACGAGTCTACATGTACAACATCAAGTCTAATTTATCTCTTTGTGTCCCCTTTTAGAAGAAAACACTGCCACCGTGCCCTGGGCTACGTGAGCGTTTGGAGCTGTGGGTATGCCCAATGGTCCGCTGGCCCCCGGGGTCCCCCTGCCACGCTGGCCCACCCACCCCACCTGGCTCTCCCGGGCTCCATTTAAACACTAAATCCCCAACAGGAGAGCCTCATTATGTCAGCACAGGGGGTTAGAATTATTAATAGAAGGAAGAAAGCAAAAGGGAATTCGGCAATTTCCATAAACGGGGAGGCAGAAACAAGTAAGGAGGCAGAATTTCCACCTGGCTGACTGGTCAGCATTCCCACTGGAGTGGGCTGGTGCAGGAAGCTGCCATACCGATGCTGAAAGCCAGGGGGGAATGCCTCTACTCTGTGCATTCACAGTAAGAACTAGATGACCCCACCTCGCCCCAATCTCCCCCATGATCCAGAAAGAGAAATGGAGTTAATTTTTGGATGACAAGGATGGAGCATGCTTCTGAGACGTACATAGGCAATTTTATTGCTATTCCTCTGCAGGATTAATTGCTTGGTATTCAGTGAGTTTCCTACTTAAAAAAATTAAGGTAACAAAATTCTCTCAAGTCCTGAACTCATTTTTTTTTTCAAGAAAGAAAGAAAGAAAGAGATGGATCTTTAATTTTCTTTTAAAAATACGGAATGGGCTCCAAACACAAGTCTACCTGTGCTATTTCCTCCACCCCCACCTTATGTTCCAAATGTCCTGACAAAGTGGCACATTTATATTCAAAGGAAATACTTAAAACTAAAAAAAAGGCATGTTGATAAGCACCAGTAAGTGGTTTTTTCAAAGATAATCTGAGCGAAGTTGTAGGCCACCCAAAGGAGAGGAAGCTGCCGCTGAGCCCGCCAGGGCTGCGGTGGGCAGGGTCCTCGTGCTGACATGGACTTGGGACTCCTCAGGACAGAGCTTCCTCAGTCTCTTTCAAACGGCGAACTCCCTCTGTGAGCACGCTCTGCTTTTTTCTTGGAACGCTTAACAACTTCCCCTGCTGCTGAGCCAATCCTGACGGTAGCTGCAGAGTGTACATTCTGTGATGAGACACCTTTCCTGCTAAACCAGGTTGCTCTTCCCACTTTTTGATGCCATGTTGCCTGGATTGGACAGAGAGGAGGAACTAGAAGGGTCTGCCCGTCTTGTTTTCTTCCCGGGTCTTTCTGCTCCTTTTGAAATTAGTTACGGCCGGGCGCCTGGCGAGCTGTGGCGGCCTGACCTAACTTCACTGCGTGGCTGGTGTGGCTTCGAGATAAATGCTTTTATTCAGTCTCTCCACTGTGCAGGTCTCCCTCCCTTTCACACGACGCTGTATGCGCATTCAGGCCCGTTCCCTGTCTGGGCTGGGCTGACACAGCCCATCTCCATGGCGGGCTCTGCATTCACAGCGGCCTTTGATGCATATTCGCTTTCTCCCGCTTCACTGTGCTTCTGTGCTGGGAACCCGGGGCCTTTGTGGGATCCAGACTGTACATTCTTTTCACGTGAGTCAGAGCATCGCTGCTGTCCGCCCTGGGAACACCCACTGCTCAGTGAGAAGCAGAGGGGGAGGGACGGCCAGGTCCTGGCCAGAGGGCTGTGAGCCGCTGCACTGAAAACCCATCTGCAGAGCGGTCGGTCGGCCGGGGCCTCAGACACTCCCTCCGACTTTTTTTTTTCTTTTTTAAATCCTCACCCGCGGGTATTCTTCCATTGATTTTTAGAGAGAGTGGAAGGGAGAGGGGGAGACAGAGAGAAGTATGGATGTGAGAGAGACACATCGATTGGTTGCCTCCTGCATGAGGCTGGGATGGGGTACACTCCCTTGACTGGAATCGAACCCAGGACCCTTCGGTCTGCAGGTGGACGCTCTATCCACTTAGCCACACTGGCCAGGGCTCACTCGGGCTTTTGCTATAGAAAATGTATTTCTGCTAATCTGGGGCCCTGTGAGCCTGTGGAGGGAAGGCTCACCACCTCACTATGCCTCCTCCCAGGGAGGAAGGCGTGTGGGGGAAGGAGAGGGAGGGGTCCACAGTAAAAAGATGGGGAACACTCTAGCTACTGAGCATCTGACCTCACCAAGCAACCTCATCACAGCCAGGGGGTGGCCGCCAGCGCCAGGGTCTCTGGGGGGTGTGGATGGAAGGGTTCATCTCTGGACTCCTGGGCTCACTTTGTATGTCCCACCCGAGGAGAGAACCCACTGAATTCTCAGTGGGAATGAAGCACAGTGTCAGTCGGCTCCGAGCCCTGCACAGACGTGTCTCCCACAGGCGTCCTGGGGCCTCTGCCCACCCGCGGACCCCCCTCTGAAAGGGGCTCCCACAGGCCGGTCTTTGCACACTGTCCCACAGAAGATGTGAATGGGCGTCCCGCCCCCTGCGGCGCCCTCTGAAATGGCACAAACACCCGCCCTCCCACAACAGAGTGTTCTATTTAAGTTCTATTTAAAAAGCCGGAGAAAAGGGACTTCAGGAATGCTGTTTCCCAACAAACTGTCTGCTGGCCACAGAAAGGGGTTTTTATCTTGCAAATGAAGCAAAAAGGTAATAACCGGGAAGACATCATTAAGGAAAACAGCTCTGTGTGAAGGAGACACACAATACTGTGCCCTCAACGCAGAAGGGGCTTCCAAAACGCCAAAGCCTACGCGGACGGCCTCAGGGAGCCAGTGTCCCTCCCTGGGCCCACAGTGTCACCGGCCAGGGAAGCCCGCCAGCCTCGGGACTTCAGATGGGGACACCCCTGTGGACTCCTCTTTAGCCAGAGAACGTGAGCAGAATGTGCAGAATGTGCAAAAATGATGCAACGGCCCCCGCAGAGTGCCAGTGTTCCCCCATCGGTCAGTGTGCTGCTGTCCCACTGGGCTGGAGAAGCAGAGCTCTCTGGAGCATCTTACCATGTGTGGTTCACACTGAGTAGTCCCCCCCCCCCCCCAACCTTCTGTGAACTGCAGCTCCTTTGTTCAGCAGGGAGTTAAAGACATAGACGACTTCATTTCTGAGTTAACAAGTCTGACGTTAATCACAGAACCGACAGCAGGAGGCAGGGGCCAGCCAGAGACAGCCAGGGGGACCCCAAGGAGGGCCTCAAGGGACCGGGATGGCAGGGGACCCCCAAGACTGAAGAAGGAGCCTTGCTTGGGAGTAGACTCCGAGCTACATGCATCGCGAACTGCACAGTCGGAAATGAAAGCACATGATTTTCAATGGTCGCTACTAATCAATTCCAGCTTAACTCCATAATTGAGCCACAGCTTAAATATGAGTAAAGCCATTATTTACTAGTTCATCTTTCCGTTTGTGACCAGCCCAGATGTCTCTCCAAAGGCTTATGTTAAGATAACATATGAATAAGTTAGCACTAGCAGGACAAAAAAAGAGAAGTAAATACAGCAGGGTTAGAGTGAAGACCTCCGAATGCTACTAGAGCAGATAAACAGAGGCTATACATTTCTCAACAAAAATTTCCCCCAAATTTATATGAAATGCCACACATTTAGAATAAGAATGCTAAACTAAAAATATTAAAGAAAAATGTTAAACTACTGAATATGAAAATATAATTTAAAGCTACAGCAATTAAGTTTTCTGTGTTAATTTAGAGATAAAGGAACTTAAGAGTGAAACAAATAAATAGTCCCAAAGCAGGATCAACTGCATATAATATTTGGTATTTAAAACTGATAATATTTCATACAGTAGAAAAATAGATTTTCAATAAATGATGTTAGAATAATTGACTAATCTTTGGGGGGAATAAATTGAACTCCTATGTCACTCTCTTCAACAAAATTAATTCCAGGAAGATAAGATACTTAGAGTCTAAAGACAAAGAAAAATAGTGCATGTTTTAAGTAATCTCAATATGGGGTAAATTTTTTCAAACAAGACTAAAAGCAAATAATAGATAACAATATATCTAATTTGACCATAGCAATATGCTATAAAGTTAAAACATATTTAGAAATTGGGAGGAAATATTACAAAATAAATGGCAAAAAGGGGAGATTTGATATCAGAAACATAAGAGCTTTTGCAGTAAGAAAAAGTGAGTTTTCCAAGAGAAAAGCGAAGGAAGCACATAGTCCACTCAATTGCTACAACTAACAACAACATTGCAGAAAGCTTGGAAATATGGTTGACTTCTGAGCTCTGTGCAATGAGGTGCACTGTGTTACGGAATTGTCACAACGCGTGTGACATTTGCATGCTCTCTTATCCCAGCCTGTAGGCAAGAAACTAGACCTGACATATTAAAGAGCAGCAGCGCTGGGACTTAATTTGTCTGACTCTTAAATCTGCTCTCATCTCCCATAAATAAGGAAATGCCAGAGTCTGCCCCCTGCCTCCCCGCATGAGCTCCGAGACCAGCCCCACTGGTGTCACGGGGGAAGGCATCAGAAATGCAGAATCTAAGCCACACCACCACCCACGGAGTCAGAATCGCCTGTTCACAAGATTCCCACAGACTCTGTGCCTTTCAGCTTTGATAAACACTCCTGCCTATCAAAGTTGGATCATCATTAACTTTGGTTAATAAATATTAAACAAAAAAGCATTAAAAATGACTATTCACTGATGCAGATGGCAAAGGTCCTGGGTGGGAGGAGAAAAGCACACAGTGAATGTGTGTTTGGAAACCTCTGGAGGGGTTATGAGGAATTTTGTCAATAAGCAGCAAATTTAAGATGGGTTTGACCTTCTGGGAATTTATCCTAATTGGGAGTCCAAAGGGACACACTGTATGATTGTCCTATGGCTCTCGTGACAAATTACTACAGTCTTAGTGGCTTAACAGAAACCCACATATTCCATCCTGGAGTCCCGAAGTCCTAACCCGGGTGGATGCATTGAAAATGAAGGTGTCACAGAGCTTCCTTCTCTCCTAGGCTGCAGGGAAGATTCCCTTCATTCATTTACTCACTTGCCTGTCCAACCGCAAGAGGGCGCCTGCATCCCTCTGCTCATGGCTCCTCTCCATCTTCAAAGCCAGCAGTGTAGCATCTTCAAATCTCTCTCTCCTTCCCTCCCTCCCTCCCTCCCTCCCTCCCTCCCTCCCTCCCTCAGTCCCTCCCTCCTCTGACACTGGCCCTCCTGTTTTGTGATTACATTGGGTCCACCTGGATAATCCAGGAAACTCTCTCATCACAAAATCCATCACTTACCACACCTACCAAGTCTCCTTGACCATGCAAGGTGGCACACTCACAGGTCCCAGGTACTAAGAAGTGGAAATATTTGGAAGCCCATTATTCTTTCTACTACACGCACACTACGAGGTTTTTGTTTGTTTGTTTTTATCACAGTGTTATTTTAACAGTGAACAATTAAGAACCCAATGTCCATTCATATAGGGATTGTGGTTGGCTCTATTCATTAAGGGAAATATTCCATATTTCGGTGCTACAGAAAAAGCTAGTCACAAACCAGTTCACATACAGGAAAGTCAAATAAATTTAGAGAGAGACAAAAAGAGAGACAGAGAGATAAACAGAGAAAAATAAAATGTTTACCAATACAGTAACAGTATTTATCTCTTAATAGAGGGGTTTGTGGTGATTTTTACTTTCTTATTTATGCTTGTCCACATTATTAGATTTCATTACATGAGTATATATTATTTTGCCATCTTATAAAAATGATAAATTAATTTTTAATTACCATACACATCTTACTGAACATCTAAATATGCATAAGTACTGTTCATTCAGACCAATGATTGGCAAGTTGACTTTGGAAGCAATGAAACTTGGTATCCTGAGAAAGTACACAGTTGTGTGCTCTGATTCGGTGTTTCGGCCTCGGGCTCTGTGCTGCATAAAAGCCAATGCCGGGTCTAGGAGGAAGTGATGGGTTTATGTGGATCAGACACAACGTGCAAGCAAGACCTAATAGCACTTAACTTTTGGCGACCAGGTGCAGGCTTGAAAAATATTCTTATATTCTTGACAAACAATCACACTCGGACCTAACTCACTTCTCTGCTAACATGAAGATTGGCTAACTACTCCTTAACTCCGCAGATGTGGAATCACAAAGAGACCATTAACTGGATTTCTGTAGTAAGAAACCTACAACCTGTATGATATTGGGCCAAAAACACCTAGATGCATTAGAAGAGAAAATTGGCCTGGCAGAAAAGCCTATGAAAACATCTAACATGGGAAATGTTTTAGAACAATTTGAAATCCATGCAGAAAAGTTCAGAACCAACCCAGCCTTCTCAGGTGCCAGACATCCTGGCTTCGCTCAGGCCTGAAGGTGTGGCAGGCCACTGTGGGCTCAGAGTGTAGGAAGACAGTATCTGAAAAACTGGTTTAATGTTACTAGTAAACGCCAAATAGGTTTCTTTTGCGGACTAAGTGAGATGCAGCCTGTGAGCCCCTAGTGGGGTAGATGGTCTACAACAGGTGCTCATTAAATATCAGTTCTCCTTTTCATCCATCATTTGATACGGACAGAGGACTATGTTCGTTGAGTTATTACTCATTAGGATGAGAATGCCTTCCAACTGGAGACCGTGAATATCAAATCAAAATTTCAGGTGGGATTAGGGAGCATGAACCATTTGTACCAAGCAGTTCTTAGAAGTCGGGGCGAGCTAATCAGTTACACCGACCCTGTTACTGCTCCAGCGCTGCCTCTGCTAAGGGCCCGCGGATCTGCATGGGGGTGGCTGAGGCAGAGGTGGTTGGGCTAAGAGCAAAGCACAGTTTACCTCCTCATGAACAGGACTTCTTTCCCACGAGAGGGTTCTGATAAAGCCAGAGCATGTCAGTCTAAGGCTGAGACCTCGGCACGGCAGGCCTTGGGCTGCTCATGAAATCAGTCGGTATTCCAGCGATGCCCAGATGGCACTGCAGCTTTGGGGACGTGGCCGAGTTACTAGATGTGACGTTGGGACAAGTGCCCCCGTAGGTTGGCACAATACCCCCCGAGGCTGTCTGCACCCGGAGGGGCCCCGGGCTCATCTCACTGATCACACGTGAACCCCTTGAGGTGCATAGGATTAACCCAACTTTATAAATGAGAACATGGAGAGGATGGGGTCCTGGGATTTGCTGAAACGCCAGCTATTAACTGGCACAGGCAGGATTGGAGCCCAGAAAAGGAGCCTCCAGAGCTACTGCGAGCCGGGCCCAGGCTGCCCCCCACCACTCCCGTGTCTGGGGCAAGGCCCGCCCGAAAGGCCCCCACAGCCATGCTCACTCCAGAACACGTTTTCGGATGAGTTCAACCTATCGGGCATGGGAACTGCTTCTTTCCCTCCATCTCCCAAAGCTTGCTAACATCAGGGAAACCGAGGCAATGTAGTAAAAGCTACATTGGTATTTGGAGCAATGGCGTCCTGCTGTGCAGCCAAGGCCGCCATCTGCTCTGGGCCCCTGACACGGTCCAGTGCACAAGCTCGTGGCAGTGAAGGGGGGTCCCCGCTCCGAGGTCAGAGTTGACAGTGGGTCTCCTCAGCCGCCCCTTGAACCAAGACAGAAGCTCCTGCGACACCAGCGCCCGGTCACAAGACCTAGTGATGGTCTCGGCACTGTCCTTTCTGGCTCCTCAGTCCCCGACCCCCTGCCCACGTTCCTCTCAGTCCCGCTGCCCACCTTGCACCCAGACTGGCCTCTCTGTCCTCTTCCCATGCGTGGCACCTCCTTCTCACTCCCTGGGACGTCACCCTCCATCACCTGGCAGTCAGCGCTGCCACTTGGCTCTTCCGTCACCTCCTCTCACATCTGCCCTTTCTCTAGGCTCTCCTGGCCCCTTGCCATGTGGCACTGAATTGATGCTTCACAGCGAGTGCTCTCCCCAGCCCCCACCTCTTTCAGCCACCTACAGAGAGCTCCAGGTGAGGTCCTCAGACTTTGGCAAAGTTAGTGCATCCAGGACCTTACCCCCCACACTGAGCCTCCCACAGCGTCCAGTCTCTCGTGAGCAGAACCTCATCTGTCGCTTCTCTAAAAACTAACCTGGAGCCCTAGCTGGTTTGGCTCAATAGATAGAGCATCAGCCTACGGACTGAAGGGTCCCAGGTTCGATTCTGGTCAAGGGCACATGTCTGGGTTGTAGGCTCGATCCCCAGTGAGGGGTGTGCAGGAGGCAGCCCATCAATGACTCTCTCTCATCATTGATGTTTCTCTCTCTCCCTCCCTCCCTTCTGCTCTGAAATCAATAAAATGTATTTTAAAATAATAATAACAAATAACCTGGAGTCAAGATGCTTGATTCCTCCCACCCCATCACCTCCCACAGCAGAGAAATGACCGGGTTCAGGGAAACTCCCTCCCGCGCCATTTCTAATCCCACTCTTTTCTCTCCATCAGCCATGTCAAGCTCGTGGCCCGCGGGCCGCATGCCTCCTGCTGGCCGCCAGTTTGACATGCTGTAGGCCTCGCTTCGTCTTTCCCCTGGCTGCCGATAACTGGCCTCCCAGAATTTTTTCTAGTCCCCATTCAGCCTGTTCTCTGAGGTAAGGTAATTCCTGCAAAGGTGAATCTGATCTCATCACAACCCTAATTCTCCCGCCTCTGCAACCAAATTAAACCTACACTCTCCTGTTGTCTTCGAATAATGAGCAGCATCCTTAACATGGCCTTGGGGTGCGTTTCATGGTCTCCTTCTTTGTTCCTTCCTCCTCTGCCCTACGCATCCCTGCAGCCTCTCACCAGCTTCCTCCCTCACAGAGTCCTGCATGTCCCGCCCCTCCTGCAGGGCTCTCTCCTGGCTCCCGCCTTCACCTGGTGCTGCCTTGCTCAGCCCTCTGGCCCTCCTTTACTGACCCACAGGAGGTCCAGTTGTCAGTTAAATGCTGTCCAGGATTGCTTCCTTTATCTTCTTTGAACATTTAAAATCATACATTAGCCCTAGCTGGTTTGGCTCAGTGGATAGAGCATCAGCCTGAAGACTGAAGCGTCCTGGGTTCGATTCTGATCAAGGGCACATGCCTGGGTTGCGGGCTTGATCCCCAGAAGGGAGCGTGCAGGAGGAGGCTGATCAATGACTCTGTCTTATCATTGATCTTTCTGTCTCTCTCTTCCTCTTCCTTCCTCTCTGAAATCAATAAAAATATATTTAAAGAATAAAATAAAATAAAATCATACATTAATTAAGGTGGTCAGCTGCATGAAAGCAGCTTCCTCTCTGAAGTGCGGGCCCCAGGAGCCAGGTCCCCGCGCCTCTCTGTGTGCACAGGTAAGTTTCACCTGCAGGCGCGGTTTCCCACACCTCGGCGCTGTCTCTGGCAGCAGGTCTCATTGCCACACTCACGGTCTACTGTGGTTTTGTGTTGTTTGAAAGTCCTGATGGCGACTGGTGGTTTTTCACACACACGTGTACATGTAAGTTGTTATTAACTGGGGATGACAAATTCACCCAATGCTTTCCTTGCAGCAAAAAGCACCAGAACACTCGGTTCCAGGTCACATTTTCCTTTATTTTTTTTAAAGGCGGCCTGTTGCCCTTTGGTCTCACTCCAACACCTGCACCAACCAACTCTCTTCCTCGGAAGTCTCTGCGGGACCGCGTCATGTGGATGAAATTAAACTGGAGGTCATGTGATTGATCTGCTGAACTATTCTTCACAACTTCTCCCAAAACACACAGACTCTTACTCACACAAACACCGGGATCCGACTTTCAAAGGTCCCCTTTGGCTTTCAAGTTGTGAATCTCCTTTGGATGGGCTTTCTCACACCAATAACAAAACAGGAAGTCCCACATTGCTGGGCTTGTGTGTGTGAGAACATTCATAGGTTGCGACAGTGCCTGATCATTCCCCTTACCCTGACACTGCAATATTTCCCTGTGTCTTCAATATATTTCCATTAAACTATTTTAATGCCTTGTCATTTCAGGTGGCTTTTCTGAAAGGCTGTATCTTCCATCAATATGAAGTGACCAGATAAATATTACCGTCCCTTCATCTTTCCTCTGCAAAACGTAAACAAATGGGGGTGGGAAGTGGGACACTCTGAGGACCTAGCTAAGAATCATGAAGTATTTTCCATCTGTTTCTAGGTAATATGTTTTCTGTTTTCAGTAAAGCCCCCATCCCCCCCCAAAAAAAAGTGATCTTAAATAAAGTCAACAGATACCTTGTAAAACAAAGGAAAATTAGAGAGAATCTCTGACAGTCTTTCAAATGGTATTTATTTATATAGTTTATAGAACTACTACAACAGATATCAAGGAACAAAAATGGAGTTGTTTATTATAAAATATGAACTTAAACCTTAAGTTTTAGAGAGGAATTTTTAAAAGTTGCTTTTTAAAATATTATATGACTTGAAATAACTATGAATTTCAGAAACAGTGAATAAAATTTCTCCAAGTGTGTGCCTCTGCTTCCAGGGCCAGAGGCCTCCTAATTGTATATGTTCTATGTCTCTGAGTTAATCAGTTAATGTTAACACAGTTCAGCAATAATTCAGGGATAAACACTCTGAAGGAAGGTAAAGAAATGGTAAAATTAATGTTGCATCCTTCTCATTCTTCCCTCCTAGCTTCCCTAATCAAGTTAACATCTTGAATAGTTTCCAAAAAGGACACTTTAAAAACAATCCCCAGATATCTACCTTTTGCTTATTCTTTATCAGGACGTTATCTCTAGTCCAGCTCAGCCCCCTTAGCAGTTCAGTATTGATTTAGAATGTCTCTTGTTTCCTTAGAGCTTACGGAAAAGAAGCAGGGTCAGGAGCAGGGTTACAAAGCAGGACAGAAGTCAAGAGTTAGAAATAAACAAAGGAAGTACCATGGGGGTCGGACGATTTAAAACATGTGCCAATAAAATGTTCAAAGGATCCCCAGAGGGCTCCAAGGATAAACACATGCAATTGCTTGTCCCTTAAAAAACCCCACTTACCTGAAGCTGTAAACACAAATATATAACATGCTCCTGTGTAGAAATATGAAAAGAAAACCATTGGTGTTTTATCCGCTTAGTAGGAATGAAACTTCCAGTGTCCATGACCATGGAGGTTCACATCCCAGCTCTGTGAGTCCTCTAACATCCCCTTGTCCCAGTTGCTTGATCAAAAAAAAGAAGTAATTATAGTACCCACCTCATGGAAGTGTTAAATGAATAATATGTGTAAATCCTTACAACCATGCCGCTCACACAGGCAATGCTCATTAAATGCCAGCTACTATTACCAATTTTGTTATTGTTATCATCATTATTCTAATGAGGGTAGTCATTGAAGGGTTGGGCATTAACAACCACAACCTGTAAGAAGCTAGCAGCCATAAACCCGTGAGAAATGATATTTATTGTTACAATAAACCTGTGATACTCCTTCAAAACACAACCAAGAGAGCTGAGAGCATTGTCCTCACGTGATGAGAAGGCTAAGATGTCAAATACAGGCTATTTTCTGTATGTCTACTACTTGTGACCACAGAATTTAGTAGTTTGGGAAATAATAAACAGAAATACATTTTAAAAATGTAGAAGGTATAAAACAAAACAAAACAATCCAGAAGGCCCAGAAATAAAGAATTGAAACTGGAGGGGGAAGGGAGTAGGAAGATTATTAAAGAAATACTGGGCTTCGGGTCATGATGGTGTAGATACTTGAATCCTCCCACAACCACATCAAAATTACAACTAAACTACAGAACAATCATCATTCAGAACCACCTGAAATCTAGCTGGATGAAAGTCCTACAACTAAGCATATAAAAATAAAAATAAAAATAAAAATAAAAATAAAAAAAGCCACATTGAGACTGGTAGGAGGGACAGAAAGGAGGAACAGAGAAGAAGAATGTATTTATCCCACACCCACATGTGCCAGTTAAAATTAGGGAGGGATGGATACCTCAGCTGCAGAGGTCCCCCCTGAGGAGTGAGGGGTCCCAGCCCCACACCAGGCCCCAGCTCAGGGCTCCAGTGCCAGGAAGAGAAGTCCCCATAAATTCTGCCTGTAAAAACCAGCAAGGATTGTGTTGACATGGAGGCTACCAGAGTCCCAGGAAGTTCCTCTTAAAGGGTCCATGGGGACTTACTCAAACTTGCTCTCTCTGAGCTCCAACACCATGGCAGCAACTAGAAAGGCACCAGAGCAAAAGCTGGAGGGGCAGCTTGCTCCCAGAGAAGTGCTGGCAGAATAATTGTTCCTTTACTGAGCGTGCCCCATGCTGACACAGGTGTGAGCCATATCTGAGCCACCATAAACCTGGCTAATGATGTTACCCCTGCCCTGGGATTCCCTGAGACCTCACCCCACCCAACAGCCTGTCTTGGTTCATGCTTCAAACTTTCCTAATTTCTCTCAAACATGCAGCATCTGGCCTCAGAGTACTGCATACCTCTTGCAAAGGGGCCATAGGCCTAGCACCAGCAGCAGCTGGCCTCAGTTAGCTGATTGGCCTCTCCCCAGGGAAACTCCAAGCCCAGTACAGGTAGCAGCCATGCTCAGATGGCTTTGTAGATCATTCCAGAAGGCCCCAGGCAGGACACAGATGGCAGTTAACATTGTCCTGCACCTCCCAGAAGGTCCCAGAGCTAGTGTGCACACAGTGGACAGCCTCAGATCATGACAGAGCATCACCCAACCACCTCCACAAGCAACACACTCAAGGGGTGGATTCGATGGGTACCTGAGCCCTAATGAAGTGAGTCCTGCTTTGTGGGGTTAGGCCAGCACAGTAGATCTTCTACAGTGGTCACAGATAGTCCTCACAGTCCATCAGCCTAGGGGTCAATCACTCCCATTGATGTGCCAACAGCAATCAAGGCTCAACTACAATAGGAGGGTGCATACAGCCCATATGGGGCATACCTGGAGCACCCAGTTCAGGTGACTGGGGATGCTGTGCCATGGACCTGCAGGACACCTACTACATAAGACTACTCTACCAAAACCAAGAGATGTCACAGCTCTACCTAATACACAGAAACAAGCACAGGAGACAGTCAAAAAAGATGGAAGCAATGAAAGATGCCCACCCCCCCCAAAACAAAGAAAAAAGAACAAAAATCCAGAAAAAGAACTAAACAAAATGGAGACAAGCAATCTACCAGATGCAGAGTTTGAAACACTGATTATATGGATGCTCAATGAACTTAGGGCCGTGGTCGGCAAACTGCAGCTCGTGAGCCACATGCGGCTCTTTGGTCCCTTGAGTGTGGCTCTTCCACAAAATACCATGGCCTGGATGAGTCTATTTGGAAGAAGTGGCATTAGAAAAAGTTTAAGTTTAAAAAAATTGGCTCTCAAAAGAAATTTCAATTATTGTACTGTTGATATTTGGCTCTGTTGACTAATGAGTTTGCCGATCACTGACTTAGGGGAAGAATAGATAAACTTAGTATGAACTTCAACAAAGAGATAAGAAACATAAAAATGGAGATAAAAACAGCAAGCCAGAAATGAAGAATACACTAACTGAAGGAATCAACAGTAGAGTAGATGGAGCAGAGAATCAAATCAGAGATTTGTTAGATAAGGGAGCAGAAAATATTCAATCAGAACAGCAAAAAGAAAAAAGAATCCAAAAAGAGAAGACAGTATAAGGATCCTCTGGGACAACTTCAAGTATACCAACATTCACATCATAAGGGTACCAGATGGAGAAGAGAGAAAGCAAGATATTGAAAACCTATTTGAAGAAATAATGAAAGAAAACATCCCCTACCTGGTGAAAGAAATAGATATACAAGTCCAGGAAGCACAGAGAGTCCCAAACAAGATGAACCCAAAGAGGCCCAAACCAAGACACATAATTAAAATGTCAAAGGTTAAAACAAAGAGATTATCTTAAAAGCAGCAAGAGAAAACAGTTATCTACAAGGGAGCTCCCATAAGACTGTCAGCTGACTTTCCAACAGAAACTTTGCAGGCCAGAAGGGATTGGCACAACATATTCAAAATGATGAAAAGCAAGAACCAACAACCGAGATTATTCTTCCCAGCAAAGCTATCATTTAGAACTGAGGAATAATAAAGTGGCCATAAATACATATCTATCAGCAATTACTTTGAATGCAAATGAATTTAATGCTCTAATCAAAAGATATATAGAGGCTGAGTAGTTAACAAAACAAGACCCTAACATATGCTTTCCATAAGAGACTCACTCTGACTGAAAGTAAAGGGATGGTAAAATATTTTTCATGAAAATATAAACAAACAAACAAACAAACAAAAAGCTGCAGTAGCAAGATTTATACCAAACAAAATAGAATTTAAAACAAAGGATATAACAAGATACAAAAAAGGACCCAGTAGTTCTACTTTGGTGCATTTGTCTGAAGTAACCCAAAATACAAAATCAAAAAGACATATACATCCATATGTCTATTGCAGCATTATTTACAACTGGCAAACACAGTTTTGTCCCGTGTCTATGAGTCTGTTTCTGTTCTGTTCTGCTTGTTCATTTATTTTGTTTTTTTAGATTTCACATATAAGTGAAACCATCTGGGACTTGTTTTTTTCTGTCTGACTTATTTCACTCAGCACAATACCCTCTAGGTACATCCATGTTGTTGCAGATGGCAAGACTTCATTTATTTTCATGGCTGAATCATGTTCCATTGTATATATGCGCCATTCTTCTTTATCCATTCACCTATTGAAAGACACCTAGGTTGTTTCATCTTGGCTATCTATATATATAAAAACCTAAGTGACCATTATGACTAGATGACTGGATGATCGTCTTCCCCACTGACCACCAGGGGGAAGACGATCAACGTAGGAGCTGCCCCCTGGTGGTCAGTGCACTCCCACAGCCAACCTCCCATGGCTGGTCAACCTCCCATGGTCCCTCTCCCTGGCTGGCCAACCTCCAACAGTCCCTTCCCCCGGCTGGCTGGCCCTGATTGCCAGCCACGCTGAGGGACCCCATCTGTTCATGAATTCGTGCACCAGGCCTCTAGTTGTAATTTAAAAATTAAAAATAAAAATGATTTAATAAAGAAATAATGAACGAAAACTTTCTAGAGCTGAGGAGCACTACATATCTTCAGACTCAAAGGACTCATCCTTCAGAGCAATTAATTAAAAACAAACAAAAACATTCCCATGAAATTTCAGAAAATCAAGAGCAGAGAGAACTGAAATTGAGAGAACAAAGTTTTTAAGAGATTTGGATAATTCTTTTCCAAAACAGGTTGGACATTAGAGTCAACAAAACTCCTGATTGAATCAAGCTATACAGGTTTTTATTTCATATTTCTCTTCTTCCTGTTTTATATATAATTTCTAGTTAAATACTTAATGAAAATTACCTATACATCTACCAATGAAGAGGACAAAAAAAAATCCAGAAACTAGTTTCCAGTCATCTAACATCCCTGCATTTTCTACTTAATGAGAGTGAAAATGAGAAACTGTTACTGCAGACCTGCTATTAAGCCAAAGAGAAGGCCACTTCATAGGCATTAAACTCCTGTAGTCACCAAATGTTCCTGCTCACTCACCTCTTGGGAGGGTAATTACTGCTCTAAGATTGCTAACGCAACAGAATATGACTTTATCTATTTTCCTCCAGGCTGAACATTTTAAAATGTTTTTAAGAGTTCACTTTCCAGGCTCTTTATTGGATTTATGAGAATTAAGGTGGCATTACTGCATCACCTCAATCAAATCTGATCATGCATTCCTTGGCCTAGTAAAAAGCCCCTATAATAATAACAACAACTTTATTTTGCTGTGAGGCATTTGTAATTGCATAGGGTGCATGGCTATAATTGAATTGTACCCATTTTTGGTTGACATTTTAATTATGCCATTAGCCAGAAAATAGACATTACGAAACTTTGAAAAATAATCTTTGTTGGTTTAGAACCAACTATTTTTAGCCATTCTTAGAAACCGTCAATTAGTCCTCTCCTACAATCCTTTAAACATGGTAGGATTTTTTTAAATTCAACTTCTTTTCCCTTAATTTAGCTAATATTTTCCCTAAATTATTAATTTCCCCTTTGAATGTCTCAAGAAAAATAAAATCTTCTTGCACCTCTCACCCTTAACCTGACCCTCATTTTGGAAGTTTTCTTTGCTCTTAGGTTTGTACAAAGATACCCAGGTCACATGGTTCAGAGAATCCCCAAACTTTTAAAGCTCAAGGCTTTTGATCTTGACTCTGTGGCCATAAAAAATACATGAGAAATTTTATTATGATATTGAAAAGTGTCCCAAAGTAACAGAAAAGTCCAGTTAAAACCTAGTCCTAAATGGATGTAGGGTTTTCACCTAGGAGAAGAAGGTAGCCTACTAATCACCAGGGAGTAAGCCTCAAATGCAGCCCTACAAAAATGTGTAAAGCCCAGCAAGAGCCTCCTCAGACATGGAGAGTACCATATCGAAGTGGAGCTCTTACTGACATCCAAGAGAAGGGAGTGTACTGGGTTGACCTGGGAGTGCCAACCCCTTGAGGAATGACACCCACAGCTAGTCCTACTCTGTGCCATAGCTATGTAAGATCAGAGCAGGAGTGTTCCCAGGTATTAAGTGTAGGAAAAGCAGGAGTGCTGTGGCTACCTCAGCCTCATAAATTATTTTAAACTTTCCCCGATGGAGACAACAGTGGAGGTGAGCTTGTTATCTGTGGCTTCAGTCCCTCCGGAGGCTGATGAGGGTGGCTGGCCAGAGGACATCGGTTCCCTCACTGAAGTGGCATCAGAGAAGGCTGGGGTTTCACTCCCCTCATGGTTTAAGTCCTCTCCATGGCTTAAGTCCTCTCCTCTAGCATCCTTTTCTGTCTTTATACTCTCCATGTCATAATACGTAATTTCAAAGATCTTTAACTGTAAGATACTTCATCAGAAAAAAGACCCCAATATTAAAATGACCCCAAACTCAAAATTATGAAAATGTGAATTACAGATACCTGTCAATCAGGACATGTAATAGTCACTGCGCACGAATGATCCCTAGTAGTTTTATTCACATCTCTATCCCATCAGTGTGCCTACTTGTCATCTTCAGGTGTATATTCTGCCTCCCAAGTCTGCTTCCTTGCTTTACTTTTTATGGGAGGTGGGAGGCAGCTATGAATTACTCCTTTATTTATCTTCTCTTTACTATTCACAGAAATAGTAAGTAGGTGTATCCCTCTGCAACTCAGAGATGCCCTTTAACCTCCATTAACTATAGGCATGCCGCCCATCCTCAGCACTTTCTATGAGAACAAAGTGTCCTGGGTGCTCCCTTCTCTCCTTTCCAGGTTCCAGTGATCATGGCTGGGTTCCTGGAATGGTGTCTCATGCTTCTAGACAAGGGCAAGGACAAGGAGAAGAAGCAGGGGAAGGGACGTCCTGCAAGAGCTCTAAAGTTGGATTTCCCGATTTCACCCGATTTCCTGGTTTTGCCTCATGGTCCACTTACTGTGTGATTTTGGGCAGTTATTTTACCTCTTTGTGGCTCTTTTCTTCATTCATAGACTGAGTTTAAGAATGGCATGTCTCTGGTGAAGTAATTGTGAATATTACACTAAGGAATACAGGGAAAGTGTTAGAACCACATCTGGATTCCAGCCATTCTAGCATTCAAAAGATATTAGCCTTTAAGACGCCACATTCCAATTCACTTGACACCAATGGGTTAGTATCAGCCTTACTAAAATATGCATTAATTCAACCATTAAATATTTAGCAACTGAGTGTCTGTTGTGTAGTAGGCATTTTTCTAAGCACTAGGAAACCAGCAGTAAATAGAACCAACAAATTCACTGACAAATTGGTGGGTTAGGGGGAGATACAGACAACAAATAAAAAGAGAAACATATGAATAAATGTCACAATAATGATTGTAATGTTATTATTAAGATGATACAGTATACATGAAGCTTATGGCTATGTTGGGAAGTTAGAGAAAATATCATAAAGGAGGTGACATATGTCTTTTTAATAGTGTCATGTAATGGTTTTATACACTAGATAAACTTTCAAGACTGGCTTTCACTCAGCAAAACGCCTTTGAGAGTCATCCAAGTTGTTATAATTTCATATTTTAACTATAAAATACATTTTAAAGAACTCAAGAGAAGACTAGTATATTATATTTACAGAACCTGTCATTTCTGCTGTTCTTATTCATTCTCGATGGTACAACTTCCTTCTGGTGTCAAGTTCCTTCTGACTGAAGAACTTATATTAGCAATTATTTTATTAATCCTCACTCAAGGATATTTTTCCATGGATTTTTAGAGAGAGTGGAATGGAGGGAGAGAAACAGAGAGAGAGATGCATTGATTGGTTGTCTCCCACACAAATCCCAACCAGGGCCAGGGAATGAGCCTGCAACTGAGGTATGTGCCCTTAATTGAAATCAAACCCGGGACCTTTCAGTCTGCAGGCCAATGCTCTATCCACTGAGTCAAACTGGCTATGACTTAGCAATTATTTTGTAACAGTCTTGCTGACAACAACTTCTCTTAGTTTTCCTTCATCTGAAAATGTTTTTATTCCTTTAATTTTACTGAACACAGCAGCTAGGGTAAGTTCTCTTCCTGCAGCACTATAAAATGTTGCTCTTCTTCCTCTGAGCTCCATGGTTTCTGAAGAGAAACACAAAGTCATTTGAGTCATTCCCTAAGTGCAGTGGGTCATTTTTCTAGGTGCCACATTTTTTTCATATTTAATTTTCAACAGTTTGATGATGATGTATCAGGGCTTCAATTTCCTTGTGTTTATCATGTTGAGTTTCCAGAATTTCTGGAGTCTGTAGATTTATGTCTTTAGTCAAATTTCAGTCATTTTCAGCCATCATTTCTTCAAATACTTTTTCTTCTGAGAGTCTGATGACGTGAATGTTACATCCAATGTCAGTTCCATTTGCAAACCTTTGCAGTGTTTCTCCGATTTGCTCCATATGAGAGTCACTTAGAGTCAAGTTGGCAGCTGGGCCATTGTAGGTCTGTTGTTAGCTCTCAGTATCTGTTAGTCTGTGTTTGGGATCAAATCCACAGAGTTAGAGCTCAGGAGTGAGCCCAGGAGTTTACAAATGACCTTAAGATCTCCCTTTTCCAAGTTCCTTCCATTCTGGGTCCTTGATCAGAAAGCTGAGGTTTTAGTTACTCCACAGTTTTGTATACTTTCCATGAATGTGTGCATGTCTAGGCCAGTGGGCAGCATGACAGAGAGAAGAAAAGCAACAGGGTTTTACTCCACTGACTTGGAATCGCAGGTCCTCCAATGAAGGGAGAAGATCCCGCTTCCTTTGAATTTCAGCAGCTCTGGGCTCCTGCTCCCAACATGGGTGCTGTTCCCTTCCTCCTCTGCATTTGTCTGGAAGCTAGAGCTTAATGAACAAAGTGAAGAATAAAGGAGACGTGGGGGGCTTTTTCCACTCTCTGTGAATATTTGTAGACCTCCTGTTCCACTCACCAGGACAGAACTTACTCACTAGAGCAAGCATGGCAAACTCAAAGGCTAACACGGGCCAAATAAATGAGGCATGTGGCCCGTGGGCCGGGAGTTTGACATGCTTGCACTAGAGGGTTTCTCCTGGAACACTGTTTGCACCTTGGCACACTCTCCTGGTGGTTGGGCTGCCTTGCATTGAGGCAAGAGTAGACCAGAGGAAGCTCACTGTCTGTCCCCGTCATTACAGAGTTTGCAATTAGACTAATAATTTATTCATCAGCTATCTAGTAGATGTTGGATACTGGTCTTCTCCAGCCCACCAGCTACCACCTATTGTTCAAAGATGTCAAAGGAATTCTTCCCCATGAATTCCATCTAGGTTTTAGAGATTTGTTTGATGAGATATACAGGGTAAAATATTTATTCTGGCTTACCCAAAGAATTCCCACTTAAAAAACTTATTTTCATAATTAATTTTCAAATTATTCATCTACTTGCTGCCGACATGGGTATTTGGTTTCTTAACATATAAATGTAGGCTATGGCCACGGAAAAAGAATGCAGAGCGGTCCAGTGGATAGGTGAGCCCTGGCTCCGACGGCCAAAGCGATACCAGGACTAGGAGTACTGGGTCAAAAAGCTGGTCCATGAACCACGGGCTCCTCATAACAGGATGAAGGCGTGTTCATTCTCGCACCTCCAGCACCCAGTGCAAAGGCACACACGTGCTACTCACTAAAGTTTGGTTGCTTCGTGCGTTGCCCACGGGGGTATAGAAACATCAAGGCAAAGCGTGTTGCCAGAATCCCTGGGGCTGGTTCCTCAGCCAGCAAGTAATTTACCTAATCATAGCACCATCCACGGGCCATTCCCACTTCCCATCCTCTAGGAACAAGACCTGTCCTGAAGGCCTTTGTCAAATCGCTTGTTAAATAGACAGGGGCCGTTTGTATGTTATTCCCCTGATCTAAAAGCCTGGTGCTTATTGTTAAAGGGATCTTCATTTTGGAAAACATACACTGGGAATACCTTTTGGTTTGTCGAGGTGATAGTGACTATTGAATGATTACCCCACAGCTTTTCAATAATCCCTTCAAAGATTTTGCAAAAGCTTGTTTATGGTTTTCTGAATTTGTAGTAGCTGGTCATTGTCGAAAATGTGAGCAAATTTTATTTATCTATATACTTATGGCATTTAATGTGAGCACATTGTATTTATCTATATCCTATGGCATTGCCACTGAAGTTATTTAATTAGAAATACTTCTATTACAATGTTTTGTGTGGCCCATGCGCTTCTTTTAGAAATGAGAAAATTAAGACTCATGAGATTGGGCTGCTTGGCCGAGATCACAGAGAAGCTACGAGAAGGAGCCAGACGCTGCTATGGACCAAGACAGGCCTCTGGTTCCCACTCTAACTTTTCTAATTTTTTTTAATTGAATTTACTGCAGGTGACTTTTCTATTCTTAATGTAGTGTCTCATAGATGTTTTCACAGCTCTTATGATATCTGAGAAATTTACTAATTTTCACCTTAAGAGGATAAGCTAGTTCTTCTATTTTACAATTTGGAAAAATGTCAGTGGTTTAGGGAAATGGGTCCTTCTGGTGTCAAGACCACAGCAGCTCCGACCACTCACGCTGCATTTGAGGACACGGGGGTGGTGGGGGACACGGGGCTCCCACAGACCTCTGAGTCACGGGGTAGACTCCCGTCTGCCTGGTCCCCACACCTGTGCCTCTTTCTAAGTGAACTGTCTGGGAAACATCCTGACTCCAGGATGAGAAACTGCCTTCTCCACACCTGCGCCCCAAGCCCCTGTTGTATATAGAAACACAACTGGTGCGGGCCCCCAACTTTATCAGCCGCCTGAACGCTGCTGATTCTACATCCAGCCAGTTAGGGACCACGTGGCTGCCGCACCTGCTGTGACAGGCATCTCCACATCAACATGCCCCGCTCCAAGCTCCGCCTTCCCGCCAATCCCTCCATGCCCCTGGCTTCCTTCCTTTTCATTCAGCGGTGACATATCTACCCTCGGTCCTTCATTTTAATACTCTGGGTCAGTGGTCGGCAAACCACATGCAGCTCGCGAGCCACGGTTTGCCGCTCTGTTGACTAATGAGTTTGCCGACCACTGTCATGTACTACCCCTTACCTCTTTGCACACAATATGCCACAATTGCCTAATCCTCACAGCTTCCAGCTACACGGTAACATTTAGTCTAGTCCAGTGGTCAGCAAAGTCATTAGTCAACAGAGCAGCAAACCGTGGCTCGAGAGCCGCATGTGGCTCGCGAGCCACGGTTTGCCGACCACTGCAGGGTCCCTGTTCTCCGGCTCTCCTGTCTTTACACATGTCTGCAGATCCTTCTGTCCTATGACCTGGTAGCCTCAGTGTCTGAGATGCTGTGCTTCGCTGAGCCTCACTGTTTCCTGGTGAGGGGGGCCATTCGGTACCTCCGTGAGTGATGCACGGAGGCAGAGCTGCTGTACACGGGAGTGGTGACTGCTCTTGTCTCTTCAGCAGTTTCTCATCTTTAATCTTTAGGGGAGTGGAGAGACTCTCCTGCATCTCTCTGCCCCCCTTCAATGCAGAGTTTGCAGTTAGACTAATTTATCCACTAATAATTGATCAATCAACTACGTGGTAGAGTGGATGTGTTTCATGAGGTTTTGTCCTGTTGTGGTTTGCTGCACAACATTTTAAGAATTGTCTATAAAATCTTTCCCTGCGATACAGCTTTGCTGAAAACACACGGTGGGAACGACGAAGTGTAATTAGTTGGGGACGTCTCCCTCTTCGTTTTGTTTAGCCCGAGTCAGAATAAAAGGCAGTGCCTGGTTAGTTTCATTTATATCAGCATGCACTTACTTATGCAAGCATATTTTCCAGAACTTTTTGGCATTTATTATAAAATAGTCAGTGTCAAGACATTCAGATTTGAACAAATAAAACTACTAATGTCATTCCTGATGGTGAAAACTCAACATTGTAAATCTGTAAATTCCCAAAAATTGTACATAAAAATGTAATACATTACCAATTGCTATCCCATGAGCTAATATAGGGTGGGGCAAAAGTAGGTTTACAGTTGTTCATATGGAAAATAATACAATTCTATATAATAAAAGCCTAATATGCAAATTGATCTAATGGTGGAACAACGGGTCACTGTGATGTGCACTGACCACCAGAGGGCAGATGCTCAACACAGGAGCTGCCTTCAGCCTTCATGCCCCAGGCCAGCCAAGGCAGGTGCCAGGGGGGCCCCCTGACCACCCCACCAGTCGCCCCACAGGTTGGCCCTGATCTCTGGCCAGGCCTAGGGACCCTACCCATGCACAAATTTCGTGCACCAGGTCTCTGGTAAGCAATAAATAATCATTAAGAATGAACTGTTTCGTGTCCTCACTGTGAGCCTGCCTCTGCCCCGCCCTGTATGGACTTCTGTATGACTAGTCCATACAGGTGAGTGGGGAAACCCAATAGACCTGGTAGCAAACCAGCCCAGGACACTAACCAGCTCTATGAACACACTCCGTGACCCTGGAATTCTCCTCCTTTGTAATGTCATGCAAATGTGTTTCAGGGAACATGTACAAGAAAGTGCTGACAGGGTTGTCCCTGTAGGCCCATCTGTGACAGGGAGGAGAGCAGCCTGAAGCCACCACATAAGTGAACAGTAGGGTTGCAAGACGGCTCACACCACAGTGCTGATCAAGGCACACGTGACCCCATTACAGAAAGTATAAAACCTGGACAAAGTAAACCAATAGACAAAAATACATCCAGAGACACAGACTCATCAAAAAGACTGTTGAACCTCAGAGGGAAGACCGAGGGGAGGTGGGTGGTGGGAGGAGATCCACCAAAGACCTTGTATGCATATATGCATAACCCATGGGCACAGACAACAGGGTGGTGAAGGCTGGGGGTGGGGTGGGGACTGGCTGGGAAAGGTCAATGGGGGGAAAGAGGGAGGCATAGATAATGCTTTCAACAATAAAGATTAAAAAAATTAAAAGTAAATATGGAGAAAAACAAACGAACACTTGGAAACCAAAACCATTTTATTTAGGCAAACAAGCCCTGGGAACCAGGAAGAAAATCCAGGAAACATGACCATACGAGCAGAGTGGTTACCCTGGAGCAGAGCGGAACCCGGGCCCTGAGCCTCTCGGGGCCCTAGGTCTTCCCGGTGGAGGAGGGGGAGGGAGCTGCATGGAGATCACAGTATAATCATTGCTCATCCACCATGTGTGTCTATCTGTATATATGACACGCTTCATAATGAAAGAAGGACTTCAGAAGTCAGCATTCCCTTTCTCCTCAGCCTGTGGTCGTCTGGTAATGGCTGTGACATGGGACAGGAAGAGAAGGGAACCACACACGACTTTCTGTGTGTTGTCCCATCTGAACACAGTTCGTTCATCCCACTGGTCTCCTGCTGCGGGGACGACCGGACTCTGCAGCCCTGGGGTGAATCCGGGCGCTGTCCTGCCCCTCAGCTTTGTCCCCAGTGAGATCACGTGAAGCCTTTACAGGCAGCTTGCGGGTAACATGCCCTCGCTTCCCTGCACCCAGATGAGGCTGCACCCAGGACCTCAGACTCACTGTAAACAACGGGGGTGACTTCTCAGGGGAGGAATGGGAAGTGGGTAACAACACACAAGAGAGACGGGAACACACCTTCCAGTAATTAGTGAAAGCACCTGTTAGTTCTATAATGAAAAACAAAGAAATGGATCAATAGAGACTCAGCAGACCATTTTTATACAGATTGGGGTTCAGTATTTAGTTTTATCTTTCATTGGAACCAAAGAAAGAAAAGGAACATGAAAACCAGGTTAAGTAGCATCTGTATGAAGTACTGTACATTTTCCTCATCACTCTCTATAAAAGGCACTCAGCTGAATATAGATAGTGGCAATTTAAAGTACTCTCTAATATCTAGAAAGGAAGGAAAAGAAGCAGGAATATTAGTAATTATAAGGCATTTTTAGAAGAATAAAACAAAAGCTAAATTACATATTTATAGTCTTTAAAGTTAACAGTTAAAGTTGTAAGGTAAGTGGAAAATGCATGCAAGAGTATACGAATAGCATATTAAACATTCTAAGTCAACTGCTATTTAATTCCTAAATAACGCTGTAATGAAATCGGAGAGAAGCGTTATAATGGCCTCAGTAACTCAAGATTTAAAATGCGCTGCTCTGGAGAGTATTGTTTATATAACCTATTCCATCATTTTTACTTTGGGGCCTTATTAAATAAAAGTATAACTGAACATCTTGAAGACATTTTCTTAAGTGGAAATTACCAAACTTAAAGCAAGTTGCTGCTTCTCACACACATTGCGTTGATACTTCTTTCTGCAGTTTTCACTGTCCATCGATGTCCGTCCTCGCCTGGTGCCCAAGTGCCGAGCCTCCTCTGTACTCGTCACGGCATTGCGATAGGAAAGCCTTCTTACATGGGTTTATCTAAGCCTGCCTGTTGTAGGGTCAGCCTCCGGGTAGCCTCCCCACCCCACCCCGTGCAGAAAGGGTGGGAGATGGGGTGCGCCCTGAGAGCAAGCCCCGTTTCTGTGAGCAGACGTTGGGGAGGCTCCTGTTCCAGGCAGTGACCGCTCCTGCACTCAGCCCGTGGGAAACACTGCCCGTCCTTCCGTCTTGTCCTGCGGGACCCCCTCCACGCAAGACATTAGGGACTGTGTTCTGCAAAAGTAGTTTTTGTTTTCTTTAAGGAAACTTTTTATTTTTTCTTTTATATTTTTTTTAGCTAATCCTCACCCAAGGTTATTTTTCCATTGATTTTTAGGGAGAGTGGGAGAGAGAGGGAAAGACAGAGAGAACCATCAATGTGAGAGAGACACAGCGATTGGTTGCCTCCTGCACGTGCACCAACCAGGGCTCAGGCTGGGGAGGAGCCTGAAACTGAGGTGCATGCCCTTGACAGGATTTGAACCCGGGACTCTTTGGTCCGCAGGCCGACGCTCTATTCACTGAGCCAAAATGGCAAGGGCTGCAAAAGTATTTTTAAAAGGTGACAAACCTTTCCCTGTGGAACATTTAAATAGTAATAACCCTTTTAGTTGAGACCTGGGAGGACTGCTAAGAAGAAAGGGGGGACGAGGGAGCATAGCTCCCCACTGCTCCGAGTGGCTGGTTCTGTGTCTCTTAGGCTTCCCTTGTCCACACTCAGACACGGCTCTGGCCAACCCCAGGTGTTTTCCTTTGAGAATACCCGGCGCGCGCGCTCTCTCTCTCTCCCTCCGTCTCTCTCTCTCTCTGTGTCTGCGATGCTAGCCATGCTCTGTATTAGGGATGTGAGGAGCGCATTCCATGGTCCCAGGACCATTCACCCAACTTTTCCTTTCAGGTCTGAAGTCATTGTTCCTCTCAACACTCATTCAGAACATGGAGGAAGTAGAACAGTCAGGTAGTTTTCACCATCTGATGTTTGAAGGAATGCCTTGCTACACAGATAGGCGAACACTGTGAGTGTTTTGGTTGGGAAACAGAAAATGAAGGCTTGTGACCCACCCACTGTCATGGGCAAGAGACCAGCTGAGCAGCACTGGTGGCTGAGGGGTGCAGCAGTGCCCATCCCCTATGCGCCTGCAGGGGTCACCTCCAGGGGAGCAGTAGACGCCTGCACAGCAATTCTTTCCTTTACAGTCATCATAACAGAAAGGCAAGCTAACTTAGCAACAACTTAGACTGATGTAATTCAGAGTAAATCATAATCCAACGTTGGCCGTATTGTCTATAACCAGTGCCATGAACAAAATTGCTCAGGGAATGCATATGGCACCTCATGGAAGATGCCTTCCCCAGCCTCCAGGTCCTCCCCCAGCCCCTAGGTCCTCCTCCAGCCTCCAGGTCCTCCCCCAGCCCCTAGGTCCTCCTCCAGCCCCCAGGCCCTCCCCCAGCCCCCAGGTCCTCCTCCAGCCCCCAGGTCCTCCCCCAGCCCCCAGGCCCTCCCCCAGCCCCTAGGTCCTCCTCCAGCCCCCAGGTCCTCCTCCAGCCCCCAGGCCCTCCTCCAGCCCCCAGGCCCTCCCCCAGCCCCTAGGTCCTCCTCCAGCCCCCAGGCCCTCCCCCAGCCCCTAGGTCCTCCTCCAGCCCCCAGGCCCTCCTCCAGCCCCCAGGCCCTCCCCCAGCCCCTAGGTCCTCCTCCAGCCCCCAGGCCCTCCCCCAGCCCCTAGGTCTTCCTCCAGCCCCCAGGCCCTCCCCCAGCCCCTAGGTCCTCCTCCAGCCCCCAGGTCCTCCTCCAGCCCCCAGGCCCTCCCCCAACCCCTAGGTCCTCCTCCAGCCCCCGGGTCCTGCCCCAGCCCCCAGGTCCTCCCACAGCCTCCAGGTCCTGCCCCAACCCCCAGGTCCTGCCCCAGCCCCTAGGTCCTCCTCCAGCCCCCGGGTCCTGCCCCAATCCCCAGGTCCTGCCCCAGCCCCCAGGTCCTCCCCCATGCCTGCCTTGTTGACTCCCCCTGAGGACAATCCCTGGCTTGGACAGCTGGGTAGGGAGCCGCTTTCCTCCTGTGCCCCTGGTGGCAGCCCTCACTCTGCTAGCCACTGCCAAGGGGGTCGGGATGGGAATGGCTGCTTCCATCACTTTCCAAGGTCTCCTTAATCTCTTACACACAGGTTTCCATTTCGGTGTTTTCTTGTTTTCTTCCAAACCATTCTCAATGGGAATGAATGAATCCACCCACCTGGGTTTAGAACAATAAATCTATCTCCCTAATCCTCCCCTGAACATGGGCATGCTTTCCACCTCCAGGGAGGATACTCATAAAGCATCCACTTAGTAATTACACAGTAGCATGCTGTGGAATTTCAAATAGAGAAGGATTTAGGTCCACTACCCCCTTTATTATGCTACTATGCTGTCAAATTATTTCCAGTATGTTTCAAAGCCAAATAAAATGTATTAATTGAGATTCTGGTGGCTTGAAAAGTGAATGTAGCTTTCAAAGTGTTAATGAACTTTCTGAGAATAACAAAGTTCCAAAGCAGAAATATGTAGAATCAATATTAACAATAACAGTCAATCCAGTATCACATCCGCCTGGGGTTTCACCACATAACAGTTAAATAAAGAATTGAGACAGGTTACAAAAATGAATCCTCATGCCAGGAGATACAAAATTAAAACCTGGGATGAAGAAGAGAATTATAAATCATAATAGAAGGAAATAGGCCTAGATATTTCATTTTTCCACACACGTAAACCGAGAGGATGATAGCAAGAGGAATTTCTTGGCTAGCCAGAAGTTACCAGTCAGAGCATGAGAGGATGCTCACTGTTTCTTCATTCCTCCACCCTTCAAAATATCAAAGGAACACTCTTACTTTATATTTCAATGAAAATAATATAAATAACTAGAGAAGTATCCAGCCCTCGTAGCTCGGAAGCACCAGGGAGTGTTATTTCAATGTCCATCCCAGGAGCCTGGAGATGGGGGGGCGGGGGGCTGGAGGGTGGGGAGCAGGCCAGGGGGAACTGTCTTGGCCACTGACCTCCACACCTGCTTCCATCCCACAGAGCCCCTGATGGACCCTAAGTGCTGTTCAGAACAGAAACATATGACAGGGTTCAACAGAAATAGATTTTTGTTTGGGGAACTGGTGAAAATCCATAAGTTCATTCCCTACTACATTCTCAAATAAATATTTTTTTCTCTGTTTTCTGAGATTTCCCTAAATACCAGATCAACTTTTCCTTTTCTCCCTTCCAATAAATGTCCCTTTTGAGGAAATTCAGAAAATAAAAGTCATAATAAAACCACATTTGATTATGTAATACAAATCCCTATAAGGTACAACTATAACCAGACAATAGGTAATGATCTATTGTCACACACTAACCAAATTTATAAATCCCTGTGCTTC
This sequence comes from Corynorhinus townsendii, assembly GCA_026230045.1. Classification (NCBI taxonomy): domain Eukaryota; kingdom Metazoa; phylum Chordata; class Mammalia; order Chiroptera; family Vespertilionidae; genus Corynorhinus; species Corynorhinus townsendii. The sequence goes on along the minus strand of JAPDVU010000006.1, from coordinate 63,826,235 downwards.
AGACACAACATCATGAGCCAAGTACTCAGAGATTTCCCAGCGCCCCACACCCCTGCCCAATGGCCACAGACACGAGAACGAAACATGAAGCTCAAGGTTGAATATCTTCAAGTTGCTGATATTTGACTGTTTGGACCTAAATAAAAGTTAATTTCATGTGATTCGATATAAAGCATAGTTATTTTTTTAATTGTGAAAAATAAATGATCATTATACAATATTATATTTCACAAAATAAATAGCATTAAGATAAATACTATTCAGATGTGCAGTGGATATTTCTGTTTGACTTTTTGGTTCAGAAATTTTGTTTTGTCTTTCCTACACATATTTAATCAAAACCTGCTTTTTGATAAATCCTTTAAAAAGAAACAATAAAGAAAGAGAACAGAAATGATATTATGATGTATAGAGGGAGATATTAAAATTGAATCAATAAATTAATTAAACCAGGCAAAATGTAATACTCATTGACAGGTAACGTACTGATCATATGACATAATTTTAGTTTCAAATTCCAAGTGAGCCTCAGTTAAGGGCCATGCTTCTAGGTGTTTTCAGGCCTCTGATATCAGTAGTACAGATATATACTGATCAAAACATAGTAACCCATGCATGCACTGGTGGGTGGACATAATTCAATTATTTCTGCTTCATTTCTTTATTTCATGTATACGTATTGACCTTTCTAGCTTTACCTGATAAAATCCCCATGTAGAGTACCATGGGTATCTCCTTCAAGATGAACAGAAACAACCCTAACATCATCAGGTAAGAAATGAATTTTAAGAAATACTTTAGAAAATTTCTTAAAATTTTAACATTTAGACAAGATTATAAATGATAATTCCTGGAAAGTGATATGAAGACATAGTATGAATTCAGTGAATATTTAATGTACTTTAAATATGCAATCCAATTCCCCCATGTGGCACACAGTACTCATAGAGTTATTTAACCTCTGGCTCCTAAGGAAGGGCATGATCCTCCCCTTTGTAAGGAGTTAGGAGCCTTCAGCCAGAGGAAGAGGCTCGAGGGCAGTCCGTAGAGATGGAGATTCACGGTTAAGGGAGTCTGCTTTTTTGGGAGAGGACTTGAACCTCACCTGTCATGGTGGAGTCTGATTCCAATTACACTTGACCAGCTTCCTGTATCAATCGTTCTTTCTGTCAAAGAACAAAGGGACACTTTGGCATGATTTATGCATCAAATCAAGGGAGCCCAGCAATGCCGAGCTTCCCTCCTCTCTCCCCTGAACTGCAGATCAGTGTTTGCAGGAGGGTGGGCACACTCACAAAATGAACGCCTCTCACAATAAGATGCTCCAGGAGCCAGCATTTGCCACTGAGCCTTCCAATCCCACTCAGAGAGAAAGGACTGCTCGTGTGCCTCTGCTCCCCACCTTTTTCTGAAAAACAATCTGGTCTGCTCAGGTGAGGAAGGTGAGGATGACCCCACGTAGCTGGGCCAACAGAAAAAAATTAAGGTTATCATCCCAACAGTGTTTCTCAAGCCACCAGTCACTTGGATGAGAACAGCCCGGAATATTTATGAACATGCCACTCGAGGGACCTCACCCCACGCCCACTGATTCTCATCTCCACTGGAAACTCTAAGAACCTCCTGGCTGCCCAGACATCTGATAATGCTCACTTCCCTGAGAACAGCTACCTAAGACTCCCATCCAACCTCCATTCATATAGAAAAGCAACTGCACAGCTAAAGGCATTTTCTCTAAAATAAACTTTTCCTATAAGTTTTCTTCAGTATGCTCCTTCTATGTTATTTTCTGTAGTGAACTATTTTGTGTCAGAAAATTGCTACAACAATACTCAATAAATTAAAAAACAAAACAAAACCCTGGGCTGGTTTTTCAGCTAACGGGTGATGTCCCTGACATCTCGATGAGCATCTCTGATCTCAACATGTAATGAAAATCAAATTAATGAAAACAAAGGCTATCAAAATGATTATAAATTCATTTTCTCTTCACTCAAATAAGCAGCAGGAGAAAAAAATTTTCTTTGATTCAAAATGACATCATGCTGTCTTGTACAAAATAACACCCTCCAAAGTCATTCTATTTAAATTTTAATTTAATCCTTCATTTTTTAAAAATATAACAGGTTATTTCTAAGAGTTTCTTTTCAGTTTTCAAAAGAATAAAATTAAATATTGTTGGTGACATCATCTTGTGCTTAAAGTTTGAGGAATTAATGGGTTATGTGACTTTCTATTATAACATTCTTTTCAATTTGGGGTAGATCACTTTATTATAATCAATGCTTTAACTTAAAGGGGAAAGTTGGTATTAAAGGTGCCAGCAAGTATTTAGAAAATGTTTACCTCCATCAGACCACACATGGGCTTCTACTTCTGCTGGCTGGTACAGGGGAATCTCAATCTCTCAATTTATTAATTTCTATAATACACATGTCAAACACTTACCAACATAATGATCTGAATGCTCATGTAGCTAAATGGTCCATCACTGCTTTGTTTCTCTTCCATTTCCCCGAGCTCCCCAAAGCTCTACACATCCACAAGTGACCCACTCAAGAGACAGACTTAGTGAGCACCAAAGCCCCACTGACACAAGTCCTGCTCCACAGGGGTGTCTCCTGCACTGCACCTCTTCCACAGTAGACGCTGCTGGTCCTCTCAGCCAAATGGCCTGGAGGCCCACTCCTCTCAGAGACACCAACAGCAATCAAGGCTCAGCTACAACAGGACAGTGCACACAGCCCACACAAGGGTGTATCTAGAGTTCCCAGCTTAGGTGACCGGGGAGGATGAGCCACTGAACCTTACAGGACACTTACTATACGAGGCTATTCTACCAATTCCAGGAGACATAACAGCTCTACCTAATACACAGAAACAAATATGGGGAAGCAGCCAAAATGCAGAGACAAAGATACATGTCACAAATGAAAGAACAGAAGGAAATTAGTGAGAACATCAAAGACATGAAAAAGGACCAGTCAGAAATGAAGGATACACTAACTGAAATGAAGAATAATTTACGAGGAACCAACAGTAGAGTAGAGGACACTGTGAATCAAATCTGCAATTTGGAATATGGGGAAGCAAAACCCACCCAATCAGAAGAGCAAAAAGAAAAAAGAATCCAAAAATATGAAGATAGTATAAGGGCCTCTGGGACAACTTCAAGAGTACCAACATTCACATCATGGGGGTGCCAGAAGGAGAAGGGAGAGAGCAAGATATTGAAAACCTATTTGAAGAAATAATGACAGACACCTTCCCCTCCCTGGTGAAAGAAATAGACTTATAAGAAAAGGAAGCATAGAGAGTCCCAAACAAGAGGAACCCAAAGAGGCCCACACCAAGATGCATCATAATTGAAATGCCAAAAGTTAAAGACAAAGAGACAACCTTAAAAGCAGCAAGAGAAAAGCACTTAGTTACCTACAAGGAAGTGCCCATATGACTGTCAGCTCATTTTTCAACAGAAACTTTGCAGGTTAAAAGGGAGTGGCAAGAAATATTCAAAGTGATGAATAGAAAGGAGCTACAAACAAGATTACTCTACCCAGCAAAACTATCATTTAGAATTGAGGGTCAGATAAAGAGCTTCCCAGAGAAGAAAAAGCTAAAGGAGTCAATTACCACAAAATCAGCATTACATGAGATGTTGAAAGGTTGAGAAGAAGGAAGAAGAAGGAAGAGGAGGAGGAGGAGGAGGAGGAGGAGAAGAAGAAGAAGAGATAAAAATATGAACAATAAAATGTCAATAAAAACATATCTATCAATAATTGAACCTAAAAATCAAAATAAATGAACGAAGGATCTAATGAACAAAATAAACTGATTAATAAAATAGAACCATAGGCATAGAAACATGGAATGGACTGACAAATCTCAGAGGGAAGTGGGGTGGGGTGGGGAAGAGATTAGCCAAAGAACATATGCATATATGCATTACCCATGGACACAGACAATAGAGTGGTGAAGGCCTGGGGTGAGATGGGAATTAGGTGAAGGGAGGTTATGGGGGAAAATAAGGGGGACACTGTAATACTCTCAACAATAAAGATTTTTTAAAAAATGAATCATTATGCCCTGGCTCAGTTGGTTAGACCGTCATCGCAGTGCACCAAGGTTGAGGTTTGATCCCAGGTTAGGGCACAACCAATGAATGCTAAATGAGTGGAACCACAAACCAATGTCTCTCTCTCTCCCCTTCCTCTCTCTCTAAAATCAATAAGAATTCTTTTTTTAAGATTTTGGATGGTCAAGGGGGTACCTTGGTTTGAAATGATTGTACAAAATCAAGTCGGGAAGGAAAAAATAGTGGCTTTGACTAGGAAAGTTGTAGAAAGGACACTTGTTTTCTTGGTTTCTCTTTCCCAGCTGTTATTATCTAAGGAAGAAATGAGATGATCAGAGAAGTGAAACTGAAGTAGGTGTCCATGTTTAGCTCCTTGCCTAGTTTTTAATTGCTAGTTTGCTTTTTAAATTAACAAACACATGGCTGCGGTGATTATCTCCAGACTTTGCCGAATTACAAGGCAGTTTTTCTTAGACTGCGGCGGGATGATATCGCCGTGTAACCTGCCTCAATGTGAGTCTGAGGTCACCTTTGCTGACGTCACCGATGACCGTGCTGTTCTTCTGTGGGACAGAGACCTTGAGCCCAGTGCAGGCTACATGTTTCATAAGTTAATAAGAGGATCAATTGGGAATAATACTCGATGCTGAAGCTTTAGGCTTTAATGATGTCACATGTCCTTGGCATGTTTGCCTGTCATCAGATAAAATGAGAACACACACTCCATTGGAGAGCTCACCCCAGTGCCTTGGGTGGAACTGTGTAACACTGAGAGCCTGCTTCGAACACCCACCTACGGAAAGACACAAGGTCACTAGGGCAGATTTCCTTGTGCAGCCTTGCAGTTTTGTAGAATGCAGCAGCATACCTTTGACAGTCACAGAGGAAGATAAACGGCCATTGATTTGTGAGCTTTATGTGGTCATGAAATAAGAACATGGTTCCTGAGCTCAGTAGGGACCCGGCCACCCCATCCTGCCCCGGCCGCCTGACATCCTAAAGGAAAGACAGTGCAGATGAGAAAACTTACTCCCTGGTGAGCATCACGCTGCCAGCTCGCAGGGAGGGTCATGTGGTTTCCCTGCGGCTGTTCCCACAGCAGTGCCTTTCTGTGAGCTCACACTCGATGGAGCCCTCTGGCCCCCTCTGCGCCCACGGTGATGTTTCACCCAAACGCAGTGCGCCCTGAGAGAACTAATTAACGTTGACTCCGCTGCTTCCATCCCCAGAAGACACAGCTCTCCTGTCGTTTGGGGAGAATAATTAAAGAGAAATAAAATTTCCCCAAGGAGAACTTTTGGTTCTATGATGGCGAAACATAGAAATGAACTCAGTGGTTACCTTGGAAAGAAATGAACTGCAAACTCCCTCCATCGCTTTCCTGAGGAAGAAAGGCAGGTGCCCTCATCCTTCTGTCACAGACGCTGAGCGTCTTTGTCCCGGCTTCTGTGGCTCATGGGGAGGTCAGCCCCCGCATCAGGCTGGCCACTCCGACCTCTGCTAGGGATAGGCAGGGCAGGGAGGGTGCCTGAGCCCTGACAGCAGTGAGCCCCGCCAGCCTCTCAGGCAGCCCTCTTTCACGTTGGAGCTGCAGCTCAGAGGAGGACTGGAGAAACTGGCTCCCAGGGGTGAGACCCGCTGGCCGGGCCTCCAGCTCGAAGCCTGAATGTCCTCCCCATAGGCAGTGGCTGGCGGTCATAGCTGCTGTTTTTGCCCTTGTTCCTGCGCTGGCTGGGGTGGTGCGTTACTGGAAGAGCCCAGAGCCGGTCTGGGTCCATGAGCATCACTCTGCAAGTGGGGGGAGTAGGGGGGGCCCTGTCAGGTGGCCAGGGGCTTGGGAACTGGACAGAGTGCTTAGCTGTTGGGCAGAAGGTAAAGGATTTTTCTAATTAGAAGCAGTTTCACAAAATTAAAGTCAACTTTGTGGAATCTTTCAAAGAGCTCCACTCTCCTGCCACCAAGCGCCATGGCTCGCAGGACCTTCTGGACCTGTTCATTAGACAAAAGCAAAGGCTGCTGAGCCCACTGCCTTAGATTCACTTCTCAGGCTGCGAGTACAATTTACACAAAACACACTCGCACCCACATTTGGACCGGTTGGCAAAAGCGAATACAGGAACCAGAGGGACTTCTGAAGGATAAAACAATTACCTTAAACGTCTCCAAAACATTTGAAACACTTTAAATTGTTAAGCATCTTATGGAAGACTGGCACGAAGCTGTGGTCTCAGGCAGAGCTGACGACAGACAGCGGGTCTGTCAACCAGCAAGCCCTCTGCAGCGCAGGGGGCAGAGTTGAGGTCCACGGGCAGCGCGGGCCCTGGTGCTGGTCAGCCTCAGCATGAGAGTAAGTGTCCGCCCTGGCACCGCCCCCGGGGTGGCTACGAGGAAGGCTGGCAGCCAGGCCTGTGCAAGCCTCGCCAGCTCCTTCCTCCAGGGCTCACACGTGAACAAGGTGTTGACCTTCAAAGGACAGAACAAGAACATCATGTGTCTCAGTAGGCAACATTTTCTGATCTTTATTTTGGCTGCAGTGTGTTTTTGAAGGATGCTAACCAGGAGGCCACAGTCTTTTGCTTTTGCTCACAGAACCAAGGACCCATTAATCAATGTAGAAGAGAAAACAGACATCGATGCTGGCAAGTCATAACTCAGGCACAGGTACAGGGTACGTTAACTTTCAAAGACAAAAATTGAGCCGGGCCAGTGTGGCGAGCATTGTCCTGTGCACCAGGAGGTCACGGGTTCAATTCCCAGGCAGGGCACACACTCAGGCTGCATGCAGGAGGCAACCAGTCAACATTTCTCTCTCCGTCTCTCTTCCTCTCTCTGAAACAAATCAAAGCATATTTTAAAAGATTGCAGAAAAGCCATGAGAATGGCTGGCTTATCTGCCTCCTTGAGAGATGTGGCGGGGACCTAGCGCACTCCAAATACCTTCTTCATTCTAGGATTTCAATTGCACTGGGCTCTCCAGAAAACGTTCCAGCAGAGCTGTCCTGTGGACTCTGAGCCTTCACCACCGGAGGCCCGGGGGACATGCACTGAGCAGACATGGCGACAGGTCAGCAGCCCCGCGGACAGCACCTGTGCCAGCGGTCCTCACCCGGAGCCCTGGGATGGAGTGGTTGGAGCAGGTTCAGACGGGGAGGGGAGCAGAGGCCATTTAGCTTCTGATTTCAAAACTTGCTTTGGCCATAGATGCGGGTCGGGCGATAGTTTTAAAGAGAACGGTTTTGACCCTCACAAGGGCAGATGCTGAAGGAGCCAACGCATAGAGTTAATGCGGACAAGCACACTGCCTTTGGAAGAATACATGAGGTCTAAGTGCCCGGGATGAGGAAATGCCCCCCTGGACTGGAGGTGAGCTGAACCTGAGAACGGTTAGGTATGGCGGTGAGGGGGCTCTGAGAAGTGGGGTGCACGGGGCAGCAGAACCCCCTCCAGGTCTGGGGTGGTGCATGCAAGCTCCAGCATAGAGATGGCTCCTTGGGGGACAGTTCTGGGGACAAACGGTGACGTGCCCCATCCCAGTGTTGTGTAGAGGAGTTCACAGGTCCCCAAGGGTGGGATTTGGATGAGAAGAAGCCAGTGAGCATGAAGGGCCGCGGAGCACAGGTGAAGGGGTTGCAGAAGCAACGGCAGCCATCACCACAGGCGGCATGGAAGCTGGGTGTGCAACAGATAATCGTGGAGGTGACAATGACCACGGACTGTCACTGGACCACCGACCATGACATCTCAGCAGAAGCAAGCGTGGAGCGATGCCACACGCGGGCCAGGTACCCCCAGAGAACCCTCCAGAACCAAGGCAGCCTGGGGGCCTGGGGACCTGAACTGCCCAAGACTGAGGGCAGTGCCCATGGACAGGACGGCGAGGCATCCAGTTTAGCACGGAGAACACATTGGTACTGAGGTGGTAGGTTCTGCACCAAATCTCAGCTCACTTCGCCTGAAGGATGAACTCGAGCAGATGGCCAGCCATCTAACCGGACACAGGAAACAGTCCCTTAGTTTCAAGATTACAGACGTGAAGAAAAAGGTGACACCTGGGAGGGGTGGTCATGCTGTTTCCAGTCCTTCAATGTGGCTTTTTCCATAAAGGGTTACTTACCGTTCCCACATGTGTTCATCTGACTCAGGACTTGTCCATAGATGGCCCAGACCAAACCCGGGCCCTGGCAGCCTGTTTTGGTACAGATTGCCAATTAGAATAGTTCTAATATCTTCCAGTTGAACACAAATCAAGACTGTTTTGTGACATTTGAAAATTACATAAAAATCCAATTTCATGTCCCAAAATAAATTTTTAAGTCATCACCCAAGGGTATTTTTTTCCATCGAATTTTAGGAAGAGTGGACAGGAGAGGGGAGGGAGGGAAGGAGAGAAACATTGATGTGAGAGAGGCACATCGATTCGTTGCCTCCCGCACGCACCCTGACTGGGGCTGGGGATCCAACCTGCAACTGAGGTAAGTGCCCTTGACCAGGAATTGAACCCATGACCCTTCTGTATGCAGACTGACACTCTAACAGTTAGAGTCTAACCCCTGAGCAAACTGGCCAGGGCCCAAAGTAAAATTTGGTGGGGACAGTCTCACCAACTTGTTTATGTGAAGTAGCTTTGGCACTTCGAGAGCAAAGCGGCGTGAACGAGCACCGTGGCCCGGGCAGCCCCAAATAGTGGCCGCTGTTCCGAGTAGCTTGTGGAGGAAGTGTGGCAACCCAAGTCGAGCAGCAAACTGCCCCGCGGAATGGACACGGAACCAGGTGCGCCCCCCAGCCGACCACACTCGCCCACCGGCGTCCCCCGCGGCCGAGCAGTAAGTCACGGGGCTCCTGCTGAGTTCGAGCGAGTCGCAGGGACAGGCCCGGGCACAGCAGACATCAGCACGTCGTAGGGCCGGCCAGGCGCTTCCTCTGGGACCTGCGTCCTCTGAGACCGTGTGTCCGTCTGGGGCTGGCGTTTACTTCTAGGGTTTCGGTATTTTCATTTTGTTGTTTGAACTCGAAGAACCAAGTTTCTAATCAATTTTTATCCCTCTGAAAGCAAAAGCCAGCCCTGCTCCTCACCTCAGGCAGGCAATGTGGCCATCACGCTGCTTTACTCAGAGATGGGGGCTAAATGATGAACAGCGGCACCTTGCTCCTCAGTGAGGGATGGGATGCTTCTAGCTGTTTCCAGTAGGATGATGAGGACGACAGCAGTTAGCATGTGCTGCCTGCCTTCCAGTTAAGCATTTTAAGTGCATGTTTTCACTTAATTCTAATAAAAACCCCACAAGGTAGAGCTCTGCCCAGTCTCTGCCTGAGAAACGGGGCTCAGAGAGGCCAGGCAGCTCGCTCAGGGGTGCCGTGCCCCCTGCTGGCTCCGACGGTGAGAGCGGCCAACTGAGGCTGGTGGTGCTGCAGCTTTCAGGGGATCGCACAATAGTAACACGTTAGCACATGGTTAGCGGGACAGAACCTCCTCACCCTGAGGGGAACCGAGTCATCTTCACGAAACCGGGCACATGGGATGCTTATGCATCAACATGTGCCCGTGTGAAGGACCTCAGGCACCTTGTCCCGTTCACTCGGGCAATCGCCACCTCACTCAGCATATTCTGAAAAGCAAGAGCTCTGCTCCTGGGCTTGCTTACTGAGCAGTGCACAGGCCACATTGCATGTGAGGCAACCCTTTAAGGATCTGCTGCCCACTGTAAGTCTTATTGCATTGATGGATAGGACTCGCGTTGTTGAGCACCATCTCCACATTCACTGCACCAAAGTGAACCTTCCGAGCTGTGCACTGCTCCAGATTTCCACAGAGGACATTTGTCTAAGGTGAAAAGGAAGCACTCTTCTCAATCTATGCTCTCCACACTGCCCCTGCTCTTCCTTTATGGTTTCCAGCCTCACACCCATTCCCAGCTTCACACCCATTCCCAGCTTCACACACCCATTCACAGCTTCACACCCATTTCCAGCTTCACACCCATTCCCAGCTTCACACACCCATTCCCAGCTTCACATCCATTTCCAGCTTCACACCCATTCCAAGCTTCACACACCCATTCCCAGTTTCACACACCCATTCCCAGTTTCACACCCATTCCCAGCTTCATATTCCCAGCTTCACACCCATTTCCAGCTTCACACCCATTTCCAGCTTCACACACTGCCCCACTCTCTGGTGGCACCAGCAGCTGTCCACTGACTTCCCTGGTCACAGACTGGAACACAGCAAACACCACTCACTCTGATTTGTCTTGTGACATTGGGACCAATTTTCTTGACCTTAGTCTGCAGAGGTGGTGCCCCCACTCTGTTCTCCCTGAGGGTCACCTGCCTGGAAAGATGAACGGGTCCCACGCCCTGACACGGGCAGGTGAGCTGGCCCCTTGTGGCTGGACACTGTGGTGTTCCAGCCCAGCTTGCTGACTACATGTGAGCATGTTCTGGGCCTGAGGGGCCTCAATGTTCTCTCTAAAAGTTCTCTCCTTGCAAATGGAAGATAACACAATAGGTTTAACCTAATTTTCCGACTTAGCCACTTATTAGCCCATCTGAAGGCATATTCAACTGATAATTACTTCCTTCCACAGCCACGCCTCCCACATAGAACTTGCTGGGCTCTGGTGGCGTACTTGAGGTTTTTAAAATGTGTTGATTACCAAGCCCCAGTGTTTGAGGCTCTGTAACACCTCACATTTACTGATGCTTAGCCAGTCTTTCTTGGCAGCCTGGGAATCATTTTCATGATATTTCCAATTATGTTTAGATGAACAACTTGATTCAGTCCAGCATCAGGTTGACCGCTGAGCAAATGTTAGGTGCGAGGGAGGAATGGCATGAAGAAGGCATTGTCCCCACGCTTTGCTGGTCGGAAAGGTATTGCGGCCTTGGCGAGTCCTCAGGCTGCTGAGCACATGACTGCTGTGTCACCCTCATGGAGATACGTGAGAGCCCTGTCCCTGGGCCTGGGCTTGCGCCTGCGGCTTACTTGGGAACGCCTTTGCAGATGTGATCAACATGAAACGAAGCCGAGCTGGTGTGGCTCAGTGGATAGGGCATTGGCCTGGGAACCAAAGGGTCCCAGGTTCGATTCCGGTCAAAGGCATGTTCCTTGGTTGCAGGCTCCTCCCCGGTCCGGGCCTTGGTCAGGGCTCACGTAAGAGGCAACCCATGGGTGTGTCTCTCTCACATCGATGCCTCTCAGTCTTTCCCTCTCCCTCCACTCTCCCTAAAAACCAATGGAAACATCCTCGGGTGAGGATTAACAACAACAAAAGATGAGATGAAGCCGCAGGGTGAACACTAGCGCTGTGTGACGTGTCCCTCTGCGAGAGGAAGTGTGGATATGTGCAGCCCCAGGTGGAGAGGGAGGCAGGACTGTGTTCTGAAGCCCAGGAGCCAGAGCTGCCAGGAGCTTCAGGCAAGCGAGAGGAACCTGAGGCCAGAAGGTGAGAGGCTGTGAGGGCGGGCTGAGGGTCTGGGTCTTAGGGGAAGCAGGGAGCCACTGAGGGCTGTGCGGGAGGAAGTGGAACTGGGCTGCTTTAGGGAAACACCTGCTGGCCTTTGTGCAGGACAGTGCAGGGGAGGGAGATGTGGAGGCAGGAGAGCGGGAAAGAGGCTCTCCCAGGGGCCCGGCGCACGGGAGGACCCATGGGGTAGTTATTATAGTGAGAGGGACAGCGAGGGAGGCAGGAGGGAGCGGGAAACAGAGCTGCCCAGCCCCCTGGACGACTGACCTGGGCTCGGGAGACGAGGTACAAGCAAGAGTCCTATTTGTTGGCATCTCGGGACACAGCAGTCCGGGAACTCAGGGACACAGCCAGAAATACTCGTTTTCGCTCATTCCAGGCTTTATTCGCTGTCAGCACTGGTACAAATGAGCAGTTCCAGGGGGTGCACTGGCCGTGTCCAAAACACCACACATGTCACATCAAATGGAATTTTCTGAGCCCGGCTGGTGTGGCTCAGTGGTTGAGCACTGACCTATGAACCAGGAGGTCACAGTTCAATTCCCAGTCAGGGCACATGCCAGGGTTGCAGGCTCAATCCCCAGTAGGGGGCCTATAGCAGGCAGCCAATCAATGATTCTCTCTCATCATTGATGTTTCTATCTCTCCCTCTCCCTTCCTCTCTGAAATCAATAAAAATACACTAAACACACACACACACCCCAAATGGAATTTTCTGAGAAGCAGCACTTTGAATCACTCTTGGAAACTCCTAACCTCAGCTCACCTGCTCCTAACCGCCTCCCTCCATCGCCCACAGCTCAGCTCACAGTGGCTGCCAGAAACGTGCTCATCAGACTGTTTTTTTTACAAAGTCTCTGCTTTTCCATTTAACCAAGCTTAGAGGCTTCAGGTGAAAGAGGAGCTAAACAAGAATGGGACATGCTTCCATGAGACTCTCTGAGCACAGCCTTGCGAATCCACCTCAGTCCTGGTTTCACTGTCTGGGGGTTTAAAAAAGACCTCATTTGCAGATAAGTACTCACTCAGGCTGCCGTGTGGGACCAGGTAAGAGTTAAACTATGTAGTTTTAGCTCAATATATAAAATTGTGTGCATTAAGTTTCTGCCCCAAACCATAGTTTTAAAACAACAGGCTAACTTAGTAATGGGAGGAATGCTAAGCCTTCAAAGATCTTCAGTGACTATCCACTGTTTGCAGACAGCCCATGTGATGTATTATCTGGAACCAAGCATAGACCGTATGCTGAGTAAAATCGCCTTTCCCCGCCTCTCATAACTTCCCTGGTCGTGTGACATCCAGAGAAAGACAACAGCAGGAGAATCCAAGCCCCTGGTTAATCCAACGCCACGAACCTTCACCCCAACAGCCAGAAGGCAAAGCCCCCATTATTCTCTGTTCAGCTCAGGGAGGAAACATTTACTGACCAGTCCGTTTCATAGGAATCTTGATAAGACAGTCTCATTTGTCTTTCCACAGAAACTTCAACATAAATTCGCTGCAAGTCTTTAAAAAAAAGAATGAGTACAGGGGTTGTAAAAAAGGCCAGCCCTACACCTTCCCACACCGGAAAGACGCTGGATGTGTGCCCTGTGACTGTGAAAGACATCTCTTCACTCAGCTGAATCTGTTGCCATCCGACAGCACCAACTAAGCCCCTGCCCCAAAGCAGCACCTGTGGAGATGTAAGACCCCTGTGTGCCTCACAAGGCTTACCCACCCCTGTTTGCTAACATAATTATGGATAACTAGAGGCCTGGTGCATGACATTTGTGCACTTGGGGGAAGGGGGGGGTCCCTCAGTCCCTCTGTGCCCTCTTGCAGTCCAGGAGCCCTTGTGGGATGTCCTTAGTGCTACCGCGGAGGCTGGAGAGGCTCCCGCCGCCACTGCTGCGCTCTGAGCTCCCTGTGGGAGCACACTGACCACCAGGGGGCAGCTCCTGCATTGAGCGTCTGTCACCTGGTGGTCAGTGCGCATCATAGTGACTGGTGGTCTCTCCATTGGGTCTATTTACATATTAGCCTTTTATTACATTGGATTTTTAAATATTTATATATTTTAATATTTTACAGACTATACTGATTGTTTTTATAGCAAAGGTAATGAATGATGATTGAAGCAAATGTCTAAAAGGAACATAAACTAAAACCTCAATGACCCGCCAACTAGAGACAGACTGCTGACATCTGCCCTTAAGTATATGCATTTCTAAGGGATGGACACATAGCACCCTCAAGCCAGTGTCTCCTCTGCCTGGTTCATGCTGCTTCCCAAACCGAGGCTCCCATGGGAGCTTTAGAAAAAGATGCTCAGGAAACAGGCCTGCTCCCCCTGAAACCCAGAAAGGCAGGTGCTCTGCGGCAGGGGAGACAGCGCAGACAGGAGCTGCGGGAACAGCCGTGCTCTGACAGCCCCGCATGGAGCTGCGCTCAGGCAGCGACTCCATTCTTTCCGGCCATGACACGAACCTTCTGAGCATCGTCCTGCTTTCAGATCAGTCACGTTTAATGAGGGCGGGCCCAGGGGAAGTACCAGGAAAGGTAAGTTGCACCGAATTTCCCTGACCCCACAGTCCACAAACATTTGTTTTGCAGGCGCTGGTGTCTGAGAGAGAGGCTGATGGTAGTCAGGGATGAAGAAACATGATAAAATGTGTTACTCGAAACCAAAGATGGCCACGTGTTCTGAGGTGTCATTTATTTTGTTTAGTAGCTCCGGCTCCATAACACTCAGCAGGCCCCGGAGAGCCATTTCTCAGGATGGAGGGCTGGTTCCTGTCCGCACATGGGGACATATTTCCGAAGAAGAATGACTTGCCACTATCTCCTCAGGGTTCCACAGACAGCAAGAAGTCCATTTTAAACCCTGCTGTAAGCTGTAAAGTTTTACCGGTATCACCAATGCATTTCTAGTCTCAGGTCTGACGATAAAACATATTTCTTTCCGAAAGTTTTATGGGCCTTCACTGTTGCCTGGGAAATAAGATGAACAGGGAGAAAGGACAAGCGAGCCTGGTAAGTGATGTGGGGATTGAGAGACAAGATCCGGGCATATTTGTCAACTGCAGTATGTTGACCTTGGGAAGGTCGTTCAGTCTCTTTATATTTGCACCTGATGCTAATCTGCTTGAAGCATTTTTCTCTCTTAGCTAAGCCATCACTCACATGGAAAACTAGAGAAAATGAAACCAACAGTGATGTTCCACACAGCAGGTGTGTCCAAGACTGTCCACCTGTTGACAGGCGACCACCTGGTGCACAGGGTGGCCAAGCTGCCCCGTGGCCCACGGACGGCTTCCCTGTGCACTTTGAAAACAGAGGGCCGGTGATCTAGGAGCAAAACAGAACACTGAACGGCTTGGACGCTTTCAGCATCTAAAGTGCTGAGGAGAAATGTTAACCGAGGGATACTGTGGGTACATTGCCTCTGGGACAGATAATTGCACATCTTAGAAGAAATGAGGACTGAGTCAAAGCAACGCAAATGCATTCTGCATGAGTATCAAGTGCTGCTTTCAAATCGGAGGACCCTCCAGCATCATCCCCAGTGTCCCGCCCCCCCACACCCCACCCCCAACCCCCACAACAGGCTGCCTGCGTGCTGTGGGCCAGGCAGGGCTGTGCTCCCCCAGGAGGAGAGGTGCCAGTCCCAGGGACATTCTATCTGGAAAGGCAAGACAAAGGCAAGGGAAAGCCAAGGGTGAATGTGCCGCCTGGTTCCAGACCCCCCTGGCTCTGATGTTGTCACCGGGTCCTGGGCGACACCCTGCTCATGCCCTCGGAAAGGATGCCACAGTCAGGCCGCCGAGAGGCGTGGGGACACTGGCCATGCCTCCTGGTGAGGACCCAGCTGAGGCCGGACTGTGCTCGCTGCTGGGAAACAGATTCAGGGCTCCTTCCTCAAGAGCCGTCATTTATGCTGAGAGAAAAGATGGGATCCATCACGCAGGGCTGCCTGGTGACCAGTGGGGCTGTGCACCCCCACAAGGGTGGTCACTTCAGGGGCCGTGCACCCCCACAGAGGTGGTTACCACAGGGGCCATGCACCCCCACAGGGGTGGTCACCTTGGGGGCCGTGCACCCCCATGGGGATGGTCACCTTGGGGGCCGTGCACCCCCATGGGGATGGTCACCTTGGGGGCCGTGCACCCCCATGGGGATGGTCACCTTGGGGGCCGTGCACCCTCACGGGGTTGGTCAACTTGGGGGCCGTGCACCCTCACGGGGGTGGTCACCTTGAGGGCCGTGCACCCTCACAGGGGTGGTCACCTTGGGGGCCGTGCACCCCCACAGGTGTGCTCACCACGACCACCTGGCCCTTGGTTGCCACGGCCACCTGCTGCGTGGGAGGTGCTTCCCAGGCTCCAGGGGATGCTATGCCAGGAGAGCCTGGGAACTGCTGACACAGAGAACAGAGCCGGCAAATCTGTGCACAATGCTGTGCACACAGCGGGCCACTCAGGCTGAGGCTGTGCATGTGCAAGTCCACAGCCACCAGCCCGTGTCGTGAAATAGGCAGGGAGGCTGCATGGTGGTGACCAGCCCAGCGAGGAGCCGGCTGCTGCTCTCAGCGCCGCTGGGTCCAGCGGAAAAGGCAGCTGCAGTGCGCCCTCAGCGCACCTCTGAAAGCGAACATGCCTGTGCAAGGGGGAGCCTGGGGCTGAAGCGCATGGACACTTGTTTAAGAGGCTGAAGAAGAGGTCTCTGAGGTCACTCAGCTCCATCCCACGGGAGTCTGTGGCCCATGATTCAGGGTCCCGCCTCTGTCCCCGGGGTCGGCATCAGGCTGAGGCGTGGATGGTTAGAGCTGTCATTTAAGGGCATCACAAGTAACATAATATCAAAGAACTTTCATACTGAAAACCCATGTGACATCAACAACAGCTTATTTTTGTGCCTAATAAGGATAAACTTGAAATCAATTTCAAAGCGAGGGCTGACATTGGAATAAAAGTGCAATATTGCTTCACATGCCGGACCACGAGGACACCGATGCTGACTGCGTTGCCCTCCGCCACCCTGGTCACACGTGTACCGTGTTGTGCGGTTAGGTTGCCGTATAATCAATCACCACATATTTCCATCCCATTGCTATTCTCACACAGCCCTTCTGCACCCTCTTAGAGCGTCAATGGCATTCCTTGAAGCTAAAGTAGATTTCATTTACATTAAAGAAGATTTTGATTAGTTAATGAAAAATTAAGTCTATGCAAGTTCCTGTATTGAATTAGCCATATAGTTTTTTCACCTGACATCAGCGTTTGTGGTGTGAAATGGAGATCAGAAGGAAAACGAAGGGGCTCTTGCTTTCTCCTCCTCCCACTCCTCTTCAGTGCAGACTCATCGCATCGATCGCGGAGTGTGACTGGTGTAAAGTAGGCACGGAAGGATTCTTTGTTCTTCCTCCATGGGCTTCAATCCCCAATGTTGTTGAAATCTCACCACCAACCGTGGGAAGGAAAGTAGAGCAGGGATCCTAAAAGGAATTAAAGACACACGCTAGTCCCAGGGTGTCTGTGTGAGTGAAAATTTAATGCGTAGTAACACTGTGTAGGTGCCTGCTTCCTGCAAAGTGTCGTCTCGCTAGCCCGTTGCTATGGGCTCTGGATGAAAAGGTGTGGAAACACTCAGCCATAAACGGTCCTTCTCAGATGGGAGGGCTTCGTGCTGTTCTACTTGTTTTTGTTCTTTTAATAAGCTAATCATAAGTCTCAGATAGTTCAAAAATGCAAATACTTTAGAAAATAAATCTATAATAATAAAAGCATAATATGCAAATTGACCAAACGACCAAACAGCAGAACGACCTTCCAGACGACCACCCTATGACATGCATTGGTGCCAGGCCAGCCAAGGTGGGTGTGATGCAATTGATCGGGGGTCCTGCCATCGCCCCATGATTGCCCCGCAGAGGGAAAGCCTGGCTACCCTCTGTGGGACGATTGATGGGGAGCTCTGCAATCGATTGCCCCAAAGAGGGAGGCCTAAGCCAACGGCTGGTGGGACAATTGATCAGTGTGGGGGGGTGGCTCCGAGGGTGGGGCCTCCCTCCCTCTGCTGGGCAATCGATAATAGAGCCCCATGATCAATTGCCCCAAAGAGGGAGGCCCAGGCTACCTGGCTGGTGGCGCTGTGGAGGGAGAGCTGGGCCTCCCTCTGTGAGGCGATTAATCTGGGGACTCTGTGATCAATCACCCCACAGAGGAAGACCCAGGCCAGCCAAGTGATCACACCTCACGTCTGTAGCCCACAAAGGAGGTGACTGGTGGTGGGGGAGGAGGGACAGCACCGCACAGATGGCAAGCAGTGGCTGCAGTGGGGCGGGGCCAGCTGCCAGCAGCCGGGGGAAGGAAAGCCCTGATAGGCCTTGATCGCCACCAGGCCTAGGGACCCTACCTGAGAGGTCCCAGATTATGAGAGGGTGCAGGCTGGGCCGAGAGACACACCCTGCCTTGTGCACAAATTTTGTGCACCAGGACTCTAGTGTGTATATATATATATATATATATATATATATATATATATATATGTAAGTGTATGTATAGGGAGAAATGTAAAATGTGTTTTATCTTCTGTACTAATAAAATGGTAATATGCTAATTAGACCTGAGACCTTCCAGAGACCTTCCGAACAAAGCTATGATGGTGGGGCAGAGGCAGAGGCAGTTAGGGGCAATCAGGCCAAGAGTGGAGGGCAATTGGGGGCGAGCAGGCTGGCAGGGGGGGGGCCAATTGGGGGCTGTCGGGCCAGCGAGGGGGCAGTGGGGGTAAGCAGGCTGGTGGGGGGGGCAGTTGGGGGTGATCAGGCCAGCAAGGGGGGGGGGGCATCTGGGGGCAAGCAGGCCAGCAGGTGGAGTAGTTAGAGGTGATCAGGCAGGCAGGCAGGTGAGTGGTTAGGAGCCAGTGGTCCTAGATTGTGAGAGGGATGTCCCAGATTGGAGAGGGTGCAGGTCAGGCTGAGGGCCCCCCCCACCACCCATGCACAAATGTATATATGTATATACAATGTATGAATTTATAGAAAATGTCTAAGATTAAACTTTTAGTTCCCGAATATAAAAATTCTGGCTTGTCATATACCTTAATTAGATACAAGATATTTCTTATTAAAATAATAAATTTATTGTAAAGATACAATTTGGATTTCATGTTGGTTATGGACGTCTGACAATTTGACACCTGTGAAAATTATTTTTAACTTGAGACGCAATCCATGAAATTTGTGCACAGGTAGGGTCCCTAGGCCTGGCCGGCCTTCAGGACCTATCTGCAGGGCAACGGGGGACCCCCGACTGGCACCTGCCTTGGCTGGCCTTGAGCCTGCAGGCTGGGGACAGCTCCTGCATTGAGCGTCTGCCCCTGGTGGTCAGTGTGCATCATAACAACCAGTCGTTCCACTGTTCATTCCCCCGTTGGGTCAATTTGCATATTAGTCTTTTATTATATAGGATTGGATGGGTAGTTTCTATTTTCTTAGGCAGGCTCTCCAATATTTATTTCATAGTCATATCCCCATAATTAAATTACCTTTAGTTACAAAAAAAGATGCTGTTCTAACATTTTGCTAAATGCACGAAAACCCAGTGTCTCCTCTCTTGCAGTCTGAAGTGGCCAGTTTGTGGGGCAGCCCCCAGCCCCATGGAGGCCCTGGCCGCCACAACTAGGGCTACTTAGCTCAATAGCTCGGTGATGTGTCAAGTCTTGTAACAGAAATGAATAAATTAGACAAGGTCAATTTTATGAGAATCAACTAAAATAAAAATTTCACAAAGTAAGGCACACTGCTCCGTGCCTGTGCAACTCAGCAGGAGCAGAAAGAGAGAACATTCTTCAATGTGCAGACTTACCACCAAGGCTTCTCTGTTCATTTCCTTGACGTTTATTCAGGAATCAGAGCCTGGTTTTCCCACCCAGTGTCTGTGGGTGGGAGTCTGACTGTACCTGGAGGTCTGCCCGCTCTGACACAGGGCCCTGCTGGGGACCATGGCAGAGACGGGGACAGCAGCGTCCTGAGGACAGAGTGTGAGGGCGTATGGGACAGCGACATCCTGACAGAGGGGACACGGTTTGCAGGCACAGGCTGCCTCGTCTGCTCTGCGGGGCTCAGGCCAGTGCTTTGTGGGGCTGCCCTATGTGGCCGGCAGGCCTTTGCTAGCATGCCCCTTCCTTTAGGCCAGTGGTTGGCAAACCACGGCTCGCGAGCCACATGCGGCTCTTTGGCCCCTTGAGTGTGGCTGGACGTTAGAACCACTTCTTCAAAATAGACTCACCCAGGCCGAAAACCGACTTCTGAGCATGGGCCACGAAGTTTTAATCGCACTGTACATGCGCGCCCACACATGGTATTTTGTGGAAGAGCCACACTCAAGGGGCCAAAGAGCCGCATGTGGCTCGCGGTTTGCCGACCACTGCGTTAGGCGAACTTCTCCTTCGAGTGAGACCTCATCCACGTACGTGAGAAAGAGGAGCCAAGGGCGACCACCTTGTCCTGCAGAGAGGGGTGGGGAGTCCTTTTTGGGCCACGGGGTGCAACAGGGATGCCCCTGGGGGCCCACCAGCCTCTGCATCCCTCCTAGGACCGTCTGCCCCACAGGCTGTCTTCTGCAGTCGTGGCTCTGTCCACGCGATGAACTTTCACCTCTGAGGTGGGGGAGCCTGCACTGTGCCCTGAGCCATGGGCTGTACTTTGTTTTGTTTTTATTTGTTTGTTTTCCATCGGGCTGTATTTTGGATGCATCGCTGAGTGAGAACAGGAGCCTGCCTGTCCCCTGGAGGGGGTGTTTATCCATTAAACAGAAGCGCTGGTGGCTGCGGCTCTGCAGGTTCCCACATGCCACCCCCAAGCGAGTCTCACCTTCCCAAGGGGATGGGCTGGAGCTTCCCGCTAGTTCGCTCACTGCCTTCTCTCTGAGGCTGGCAGCAAGGCCGCGTTGGCACCATTGGCATTTAAAGGAGCTTTCCCAGTAGCTGGCAATCCTCATGTCCTTTTCCGTGGGGCTGGCTGTGGGGTCCCGCTCCCTCTGGGCGTTTATTCAGACCTGAGCTGCCGAGTTCACAGACAGAGGAGCACAGTGTGTCCTTGGCCCTGAGCATGGCTTTCCCTCCCGGAAAGTAAGACCAGCATTTGGTGTGCCTTTAGATTAGCACCAGTATTTTTACTCTTTCCCTCTCACATGCAATTATAACATTTTTATTTTTCACGTAATAGGTCAGCAAGAAACAAAAGCGCATGTTTGTTAACTGTTTGCTTTGTCACGTCCCTTGAGGATCCTGGATTTCCTTCCTTTCTGGCTTATCATGTGGTGTCTGTGTGTCTCAGTCTAAGTAAGACCGAGTTACAATTGTTCCCTTTCTGTGGACTGTGGCTCCACCAGACAATATTGTTAAAAATAAGCCCAGCCAGCGTGGCTCAGTGGTTGAGTTCCGGCCCATGGCACAGGAGGTCACCTTTCAATTTCCGGTCAGGGCACGTGCCCGGGTTGTGGGCTCAATCTCCAGTGTGGGGCAGGCAGAGGCAGCCGATCCATAATTCTCTTTCATCATTGATGTGTCTGTCTCTCTCTCCCTCTTCCTTCCTCTCTGACATCAATAAAAATATATTTTAAATAAAAAAGAGAAGGTAATGGTAGTGAGGTGAAGACAGGGATACGTGTCCCACAGGCTGGAGCTGGGTCCCAGACTCCATCCCTGGCCCGTGGTCCCCACAGAGCCTCATGGTCGAGTCGCTGGACATCTCTGGATCCAACTGTTCAGCATGAAAGTGGGAGGGTCAGTTGGCACCTAAGTCCTCTTCCACTTTGAGCATTCGCTGAGCCTGCGAAATATTGAAGAATCTACTTCAATCATATGCAGTGGGAGATGCAAGGGCTTGGGCCCCTCCTCAGAGAGCTAAGCCGTCGTGGAGGACAGACGTGGGAGCTGAGCTCAGAGACATGGAGGCCAGACGTGGGAGCTGAGCTCAAAGACATGGAGGCCAGAAATGGGGAGCGGAGCTCAGAGACATGGAGGACAGACGTCGGAGCTGAGCTCAGAGACATGGAGGCCAGACGTGGGAGCTGAGCTCAGAGACATGGAGGACAGACGTGGGGAGCTGAGCTCAGAGACATGGAGGCCAGACGTGGGAGCTGAGCTCAGAGACATGGAGGTCAGACGTGGGAGCTGAGCTCAGAGACATGGAGGACAGACGTGGGGAGCTGAGCTCAGAGACATGGAGGCCAGACGTGGGAGCTGAGCTCAGAGACATGGAGGACAGATGTGGGGAGCTGAGCTCAGAGACATGGAGGCCAGACATGGGGAGCGGAGCTCAGAGACATGGAGGCCAGACGTGGGAGCTGAGCTCAGAGACATGGAGGCCAGACGTGGGAGCTGAGCTCAGAGACATGGAGGACAGACGTGGGGAGCTGAGCTCAGAGACATGGAGGCCAGAAATGGGGAACTGAGCTCAGAGACATGGAGGCCAGACGTGGGAACTGAGCTCAGAGGCATGGAGGCCAGACGTGGGGAGCGGAGCTCAGAGGCGCTGGGACTGGGAAAGTGTAGCTCTGCACTAGTCTTCCTGGGCTCCCACAACAAATGGCCACGCACTGGGAGGCTCAACAGAGACATTTGTTCTCTTGCCGTCCATGGTGCCATCACGGCTGGCTTCTGGTGTCACCTCTCTTCCTGGCTTGCAAATGGACACCTTCATGTGTCCACATATGCCTGTCCTCTGTGTAAAGAGAGAGAGAGAGGGAGAGAGAGCGGGAGAGGGAGAGGGAGAGGGAGAAGGAGAGGGAGAGGGAGAGGGAGGGAGAAAGAGAGAGAAAGAGAGAGAGAGTCTCTCCTTCTTCTAAGGACACCAATCCTATGGGATTAGGACCCCACCCCTCTGAGCTCATCTAACCACCATTAGCTCAGGAGAGACCCTGTCTCCAGACACCATCGCGCTGGGATGAGGTTCCGACACAGGAATGGGGGGGGGGGGGGGGGCGGGGGGCACAGTTCAGCTTGTAGCCGCTCTTTCAGCTCCACCGTGAATAGCAGGTGCGGAGACAGGAAGAGTTGTGCCCAGAGGAATGGGCTGGGCGAGTGTGTGTGGTGAGGAGGGAACAGCAGGGAGTGACAGAGCTTTGCTGAACGGAAGAAACAGTGCACTTGGAAAGACAGGTTAAGGTCATGGAGGTCACTCCATAATAACCACTCCAAACCCAGTGGCTGGAAGCAACACCATTTACTCTCTGGGTTGGCTGGGTGCGGGCCGATCTGGATGGACAGAGTGAGTGGCTCTGCTCTCAGCGGCTGGCCTTCGGGCTCCTCACATCATGCTAGGCTCCCTCTCCTCCTGTGTCTCCATCCCCCATGGACCAGCAGCCTGGCAGGGGTGTGCCCCTCACAGGAGTGGCGGACATGGGATCCGGTCAGCCCAGCAACTGCATGCACGCGGGGCCTGAGTGTGCGGCTGCCATACTCTGCTGCCAAAGAAAGTCACTGGGCAAGCCCCAGACAGAGGGCAGAAGGCACAAGCTGCCACTGTGAGGCCCAAGCACGTCTCCAAATGAGACCAAATCAAGGAGGAGGAGTGAGTTGTTTTGAACCAGACTCCACTGTACCACACGGACCGATGCCAGGGTTCATCTTGAAGGCAAATGGGCAAACCCTGAAGCCTTTGTGAGCAGCAAAAGTCAGGGGGTTCAGGGGCAGAGAAATGGCCCCCGGTGCGCTGCAACACAACGCAGGGCGGGAGGCAGGATTCAGCCACCCAGTGGAACTCGTGGGGCTGAGCTGGAGGTAACATGGCCATCACATCAAAGAAGGGGCGGATACCAATCCTTTCAAAGTCAGAGCCACGGGACTCAACAATCCAGGCACAGAAAAATGCGTGAATGTTGGGGAGTGATGGAAGACGTGTGTCTCTGGATGCATAGCCAACCACCCCAAACTCTGCATAGCCAACCACCCCAAACTCTGCATAGCCATACACCCCAAACATAATCTGAGGGCCATTGTTATCGCAGAGTGTCTGTAAGCTGGGTCTCAGGAACTATTCACCTGTGGTTCTCCCAGGCGGTTGTCCTCGGTGGCTGGGCAGCCACCTAAAGGCCCCGTGGCTCCCATGGGCTACACGTCCTGCTGGCTGTGACACTGTCCTCACCATAGGGGGCTGGGCTCTCCAGACTGCGAGACTCTGAGGAATTGGGGGGGGGGGGGTACCAAAGCCTTCCCTGAACCAGCCTCACATCACATACCGCTCCTGCCATGTTCTGTTCTGGAGAAGGAATTCCTCAACTCAGCGCTCATTCTTCTGAAGACAAGTGGGAGAATTTGGGACACAGGACAGCAAAACCAGCACAAGAAAGTAGTCTCCAGGGCTGAGTGTTGGACAAATGTATCAAATTTGTGAGAAGTAAACAAGCCCTGGGAATACCAGAGAGATAGCTCAGCTACTGAAGGAGAATTTGGGTCAAAATGACCATTTTTGGAGTTGTCCACATAGTCATAGTCGGTGAAGACCTGAAGGAAAGACAGGGAGTTTGGAAGGAAAGCAGCAGATGTATGGAGGCCTGGGAAGGCGGTAGAAGATGGCAGAAAGGGACATAGGACACAGAGAAGGATCTGAGAGCAAGTTTTCCCTGAAAATCAAGTCAGTGAACCCACTGGTTTCTCCACCAGGGCAGCAACTTTTTCTTGGCACCAGGCAGATGTGACTGAAGAGGGAGTGCCTTCTTCTATCGGGTGAGTTTAAGTTGTCATCCTGCAGCTGAAAAGTAGCAGGACAGGTTGTAGGAGAGGTGGTAGGACAGGTGATAGGTCAGGAGATAAGAGGACAAGTGATAGGAGGACAAGAGATAGGACAGGAGATAGGAGGACAGGTGATAGAACAGTAGATAGGACAGGCGGTAGGACAGGTGATAGAACAGGAGGTAGGACAGGAGGTAGGACAGGAGGTAGGACAGGTGATAGGACAGGTGATAGGAGGAAAGGTGATAGGACAGGAGATTGGACTGGTGATAGGACAGGAGATTGGACAGGTGATAGGACAGGTGATAGGAGGAAAGGTGATAGGACAGGAGGTAGGACAGGTGATAGGACAGGAGATTGGACAGGTGATAAGACAAGAGGTAGGACAGGTGATAGGAGGATAGGTGATAGGACAGGAGGTAGGACAGGTGATAGGAGGATAGGTGATAGGACAGGAGGTAGGACAGGAGGTAGGACAGGTGATAGGACAGGATGTAGGAGGACAGGTGATAGGACAGGAGGTAGGACAGGTGATAGGACAGGTGATAGGAGGAAAGGTGATAGGACAGGAGGTAGGACAGGTGATAGGAGGATAGGTGATAGGACAGGAGGTAGGACAGGTGATAGGACAGGATGTAGGAGGACAGGTGATAGGACAGGAGGTAGGACAGGAGGTAGGACAGGTGATAGGAGGATAGGTGATAGGACAGGAGGTAGGACAGGTGATAGGACAGGATGTAGGAGGACAGGTGATAGGACAGGTGATAGGACAGGTGATAGGAGAGGTGATAGGAGAGGTGACAGGATGTGAAGTGGGAGACCGTCCGGAGCTCTGGACCAAGCAACTGAAGTGGTTCACACAGCACCCCCCACGCAGCGGGTCTCCCAGGGGTCAGTCATCCCTAGAGAGCAATAGAGGAGTCCCCTGGGAAACATGTCCGGTTACTCAGGAAAAACAAATTCGCAATCAAGAGCAAAACCACATGTGATGTAGTTAGAGGGGTGTGGGTTTGAAAAGCTTTTTAGGACATAGGGATATGGCTGTGTGGGAGAGGGGAAAGTGCAGCCCCCCGCAGAATGAGGAGCCAGGATGCAGCCTGAAGTCCTCCCCAGGCTGCAGTTTTCAAACCAGCAGAGGCGGAGCAATGCCACGGCCTTTACCTCAGGGCTATGCCTGCGCCTGACACCGCCCCCCGCTCCGCCCCCCCCACACACACACTCCAGCTTTCCCGGTGAATGTCCTGCTACCACTCCTGCTGGGAGGCCAAGGGGTCAGACAGAGAAATGGGAAACCACTGTCTCCAAAGGAACCTTGGCAGCATGGAGCAGCTCAGGCTCCGTCCCAGCGAGACTGGGCCCCAGGTAGTGCAGGTAGAGGGTGATGTCCCCTCGGAGCTGGCTGTGCAGACACCTGGGACCCAGCTTCTCAGCAGCTGGAAGAACCGTCTCCTCCATGCTTTCCCTGGGGCAGAGGGTTCTAGGTGCTTCTCTGACGGGTGGGGTTCCCTTCAGGCTTCAGGGCCCAGCGCCCCACCCAGACCCAGGACAGGGACACAGGACTCTGCAGCGACTACAGGGGCCGCCTTCCCACCAAGTGGCCTGTGATGTCTGTCTGTCTGGGTTCCGGGTTCCGTGCGGCTTCAATCGCTTCATTGAAAACATAATGAAGCAACGGAGAATGGACTCGGTGACCCTGTTAACAGTTTTCACAGCACAAAACAAGGGCCTGGCCATTGAGAAGTGGGGCCACACTTTATGGGTTTTCTCCTCGACCCAGACCTCAGCATTGTCTGGGGGCTGCTATTCCCAAAGGGCCTCGCATTGACATGCAGATCAGCGCTCATGCTTCATCAGGCCCCAGGGCCCTGGCCCAGCGCTGTCACACAGTCTGTGAATCTGGGCAGTTATTCAGGCCATAAATATGCGTTTCACCCGTGAGCAGCTCTGTTTGCTCCCATTAGCGGCAGCGACCCCCGCGCAGGCAACGAACCACCCTCTCCTGGGATGCACATCGAAGCAAAGATGCTGAGGATGGCCAGGCTTTCACTCACGGCCCCACATTTTCCTGTAAGTGAGCACACCCCGGATGGTAGGGGTTTTTAAATTATTATTTTACAGTAGGTTTTTGTGTTGAAATTATTTACTTGCTTTTAAAAAATAGAGACATAAAAATAATTTCAGTTCACATTGTTTGCAAAATCATGAACGCCATACATGCTTCTTTCCTTGATGGTGGGGAGAAGAGAAAAAATTTGTAAGACATCCAAGGAGGAGCTGGAATGGGTCTCCCCCACCCCCAGTTGGAGAAGTTAATAAAGAGTTCACTCCTAGACCCAGCCAGTGTGGCTCAGCGATTGAGCCTCGACCCATGAACCAAGAGGTTACCAGTTAGATTCCTGGTCTGGGCACAAGTCCAGATTGCGGGTTCGATCCCCCGTAGGAGGTGTGCAGGAGGCAGCCAATTGATGATGTTTCTCTCTCATTGATGTTTCTATCTCTCTCTCTCCCTTCCTCTCTCTCTAAAAGTCAATAAAAACATATTATTTTTAAAAAATGTTTTTAAAAAAGAATTCACTCCTAGAAACAATGTAAATTAACTTTAAAAATGGTTTGAGCAGGCATCCCAGCCACCTAAACCCTGCTTCACCCACATATGTGTGAGCTCTGCCCACATTCCCAGTGCACTTTCTAGCGCCCCCTTCAGGTACCTGCTGGCGGGTACAGGCACCGAATCTCACCTTCACACTCCACCATGGACACACAGACTAGGAGAATCCTCCTCTTCTACCAGCCCCATCCTAAATCTTTAAAGCAATGGACACACGATCAGGTGTCTATTTTCATGAAAAATCAAAGCTGAAAAGAAACAAACAGGAAACCTAAGACTCCGAAGGCAAATACAAAGCACATACAGACCCATGAGTCTGACAGGTACCTACCATCAGACAGAGAGAAACACCGGCACCACCAGTTCTTCCTCAGAAGACCTGTGATGAGTGGAGAAACCTGGTCTGTTGCTGCATGTTGACATGGAGGCCCCGTGGACTCAGTTCTCCATGGGGAAGCCTGAGTGGGGGGTCCTGCTGCCCCCCTCTTCCTGGCTCTCCCTCCTCACCCCTCCCTGACTCAGGACCACAAAGGACACAGGAATGGAGGTGGCGAGAAGTGCACACCTGGGAGTGTTGGGGAATGATGAGAACAGAACATTCCAGTCCTTTCTGTGAATACCATTACTAAATTAGAGAGTTTAAAAATCTACACGTTTCTGTCCTTTCCACTCTTACGATTTTTAGATCTAAATCCTTAATAATCACTTTATTCCATCAAAAGCATGATGGGATTACCAAATCTCTCCAGATAGCGTCTCAGTGTTTCTTAAAGCTCTTAGGTAAGGGAACTACCTTAAAGATGGGGTTAGGGGCAAATCATCAATTTGCTCTAATTGAATAAAGTGAGAATAGTTATTTATGTGAATGTAATACTATCACACTACTCATAATATATTAGGAAAGCCTATTTCCTTTTATATGAGTTGTTCATTTCAATCAGCTGAGAAATTATAAAGCTACCGTAGTTAAAAGTTATAAACAGTTATTAACATCTAAGATAGTCTAGTGTTATGTAATTAAAAAGGCAGTAAAGGGATTTTAAAAATCAAAGGACACTTCAAGAAATTGTGAGTAAACATTTGTTCATTTCAGATTTTAAAAGAAAAATATTGGTTGCTCCTTTGGGAAAAGAAACATAATATTCAGGAAGGAGAATGTTATGATTACGAATCGGGCTTTCAACGCCAAAAAAAAAATTGTGAACAACATTAATTTTCTCAAGTTAAACTCTGGGAGTATTGGCTCGTCCTCGCTTTTCTCCTCCAGTTTCAGCAGCACCTCAGTGTGTCTCTCTTTGCTGCTGCCAGTCACGGAGGCGGGGAAGGTCTGGAAAGGGAGAACTAGAAAGATCTTTATGCCTTTTGGCAATTGCTTTTACAAATCTTGCAGGACTTACAGCCCAACGGCATCTCAGAACATGTGCTGGCCTTGGAGGGACCTTCGTGCCAACATAATCCCACAGCTTGTGTTTCTACCCAGTCTCTGCCTTTCCCAGAGTAGCTGCAGTGCATTGCAAACGGAAAATTTGGAGAGACTCTCTAAAAAGATGAACACTCCTTAAACTGTTTTATTTTTCATGTAACTGTGTAGGTCTAAATAACTGTGTAATGTTCTCTCGGATTTCTATGACATCTGCTTAGTTATAAAAGTGTGCAGAGCTTCTAGCCCACCCCAACAGACAGGGTTTTATTTAAGGCACTACTGCCCTCTGCTGGACAAAAGTAAAAGTGAAGCCCCATGACTGGTTTCACCTGTGAAAAGTCCAGGCAAGGACAGCCTTGTTCCTTAAAATGTAACCTTTGTCAGAACACTCATTCTTCTCCCAATGTGCCCAGAAAAATGGTTCAGCTCTATGTTTCCATGGGGCATACTAGGGGATATAACAAAACATCATTTTGGAATATTTCCTATCACAAATACAGTTTGAAGCACAGCATGCACTGAGTATTCTGGGAACACAGGAGGAAAAGAACTCGCAGCCTGAACTCCACAGGCCGGTCATCTCATGGGGGGACAGGGTAAAAGAAATAATTATGATTAAATTAAAATGCTGCGATAGAGGGACAATTCCATCTATCTATCCCTCTAGATAGAAAATTGGTGTAATGATATTGAAGCATCCATCTACACTAATAAAAGAGAAACATGCAAATTAACCATCACTCGGCTACACCCACAAGCCACACCCACCAGCCAATCAGGAGCAACTGTGCAAATTAACCCAACCAAGATGACTGTGGCCACGGTGAGCAGGAGGCTTGGGTTTCCCCAGCAATGGAAGAAGACAAATTTCCTGGCCTGCCCTGGCCTTCACTCAAGGCTACAAAGTTTCAATTATAGAAGATAAATATTATAGAAGATAAATAAATCCCAAATACCAGGGCCTCTGCGTGGCCCCTCGTCCAGGCCACCCCACACCCCAAGGGAGCCCCCACCCTGACCTGGAACACCCTTCAGGGCAAACCAGACGGCCCCCACCCATGCACCAGGCCTCTAGCCTATCTAATAAAAGAGTAATATGCAAATTGACCATCACTCCAACACACAAGATTGCTGCCCCCATGTGGTCAAAGATCCTGCCCCCATGTGGACACAAGATGGCTACCACAAAATGGCCAGCAGGGGGGGGCAGTTGAGAGGGACCCAGGCCTACAGGGAAGGGCAGTTGGGGGGGACCAGGCCTGCAGGGGAGGGCAGTTGGGGGTGACCAGGCCTACAAAGAAGGGCAGTTAGGGGCATTCAGGCTGGCAGGGGAGCAGTTAGGCATCAATCAGGCTGGCAGGGGAGTGGTTAGGGGTGATCAGGCTGGCAGGCAGAAGTGGTTAGGGGCAATCAAGAAGGCAGGCAGGCAAGCAGTTGGGACCCAGCAGTCCTGGATTGTGAAAGGGATGTCCAACTGCCCGTTTAGGCCTGATCCTATGGGCGGTCGGACATCCCTCGAGGGGTCCCAGATTGGAGAGGGTGCAGGCTGGGCTGAGGGACACACACCCCCATGCACGAATTTCGTGCACGGAGCCTCTAGTCTTATATAAAAACTGCTGTTTAAAATTTTAACCCTGCTATTTTGGCTTCTGTAAATGCTTGCTTGCTTAAATAATAAGGAAAATAAGACTACTCAAGAGAAGCCATAAACATTCCCCAGACGAAGTTATCAGTGCTGGTGCCAGGCCAGGCCTTTGGTTGAGGTCTCAAGGCCCCAGCACATAGGGGCTCTTTAAGAACTTGCAAAGGGGACTGGAAACACCCCATATTTTGGGAGACAAAGAAGGTAAGAACATATAAATAGGGAAAGTTCCTCCATATTGGGGCCGGAATTTGAAATACAGTTTCTCTTGGCCTACGCATAATAATAATAAAGTGTAACTCCATCTCTCTAAGAATTGCTTGGTTCTTTTCCAGTCTTCTGTAACATTAAACTTACTGAAAGCATAACAGAAAATATTAGTTCTTCCTGCTTTTGCAACTGACACTAAGATGTTGCTCTCTTACTCCAATCATATTGCTCCTTCGCACCAGAGCTGGAACCCAGATCCAGACTGGCTAACGCTCTTCTCATGATGTCTCCTTTCCATATAGTAATTTCTTCCTGATGATTTTACAGGTAACAAAGTAAAGGCAAAGATATTAATGAGATGAAGGACTATAATATGCCATAAAGAGAATACCCCAGGAAAACGTGGTACCTGTGCAACACAACAGAACGTGGTGCAGTGCTGGGAGCCTTGCCTGGGTGCCCACCTGAGTTAGCGCCCAGGACAAGGCATGCTGCTGCAGCTGGAGAAAGTCCGTTAAAGCTGTGGTAGGCAGTGGAGCTTGAAAGAAGTGTGCAAAGTGAACTGGAGGTGCAGACACCGAAGGGGGAGTAGAGGAGAGAAACAAAGGGTGGCTCACTGAATGGAATGAAAACGACTAAGAGAATGGGTGTCCTATGAAGCATTAAGGAAGATGGGAAAAGAGAGGAAAAGGCTAAGAAATTGGTTTAAATGGTTTGAATATAAAACAATTATATGAACAACGCAACTCACTTTCTGTCATAATGCAGTAGTCCTCTCTGGAGACATGGACTAAGGAGTCAATCAAATAATTTGTTTAATTATAAAGCAGGTTATGGATTAATGAGGGCAGTTACATATTGGGACACACCATAAACAACGCGCCGGTGCTGCCTCTCCCTGGAGGTCTCCTGGCTGCCTGGAACCATGATTCCTGCAGAGAGCACTCTGGTTCACCATGAAGGCAGGGCCCTAAAGTGCAGGCAGTCATGCTCGGGAGGGAGCTCTGGCTGCGCCCTGCCCCTGCTGCCTCCCTCGTCGGGAAAATAGACACTCCTGGGTGTGTTTTCTTTTTCATATTTCGTGTGTTTACAAGGACCATCTTGCACACGAAGGACATGGTGAGTATAAAATACCATTCCACAGTGGGTGCGTACGATGATGCTGACAGGCCGTAACCACTCAGACGCCCACTGGGACCTGGGTTTTCTGGAGGTCGTCCGTGTCTTCTCTCTACTCACACACCTTATTCCAGAGTCGGGGGAGTGGGAGAGGCCTCAAACTGACAGCAACACAAGTACTTTATAAAACTGCAGGTTTACTCCGGGGACCCCTTCGTTCCCAAGTCTATCTGCACGCACACACAGAAGTGCGAAAGTTACCTGCGGTCCATGCTGATGGATAGGTTATCGATTTTGTGTGTGTGATTTGACAAGTTTAACAAAGGGAGATAATTCCAAAATGGTGCAAGTTATAGAAGTTTGCAATCTCTGGATGGGAATACCAAAAGCTACAGTATGCGGCCTGCATTTCATCCAGACAAAAATCGCAAAGGATTTATTAAAAAATAAACAAAATCAAATAAAACTAGTAATTTCATCAGGTTTTGCGGTTTACATTCCTCAAATGGATTCAAATCTGTTAAAGACAATTCCCTTTGCAAGGCTGTCGGACTTGCTTTCTGGGCGGTAATGGGGGGAGAGGGCATTGGAGACACAGACCTAAACAGAGGCCCTGCGTGGACAGCCACACCCGGCGCACACGCCTGCTGCGATGGGGGGCTGAGCAGGTGAAACATGAAGGCCTGTTGAAACGCCTTTGAAGCTGTTCTTTCCCACAATGCCCCACCGTAGGAAAGGGGGTCCCTTACAAGACCGTCCTGCTGCTGCCATCGCTCATCACACTGGACAAAGGAAGTGACTCTACGGCCATCCAGGTTCTGAGGGCGACGCCCTTGGGCTCTCAGAGCTGAGGCAGCAGTGGAGAGTACGCTCGCCACCACTCAATTAAAGAAGCAGATCAATGTCAATCAGATTGATGGCAGAGCTGTAGCACCCCCTCCCACCACCTCCCCCCACTCCCACCACCGCCCCCGCACACGCAGAGCCACTTACAAATTGGAGTCGCTGGAGACCGAGTCTCTGACAGGCACCTGCTTGCAGAATAGGGAGAGAAACTGTGGACTTGAGTAGCAACTGTGGCTGCAGGGCAGTGGCGGTCTATCGCACACCACACACACCGCCACCTGTACGCACCTGTCCCCACAGGTGCCCAGACAGGCGGCTGGCGGCACACATTGCTCTGTGACGTTGAGAGTATTTGCCCAGCCATGGACCTCCCGTCATCAGCAGACAGTGGGAAGGCTCCGTGCCTTGTTTAGACCAAGAAGGCACCTTCCTTCCACGTGTAAAGACGATGCATGAAAAGACACCGCTGGTTAGAAAGGCTCTCCAAGCCCCACAGCTTTGCTCTGGAGGAAGAGGGGCTTCAGAGGCCCTGATGCTCAAGGGGGGGTGGGGGGGCCGGTGCTAAGACTCTGTGAGGGCCACTGAGTCACCCTCTGGGTTCTCAGATCAAAAAGAAGACAAGAGCGTTAACTGTGATGGCTGAGGGTTGGAGGGTCTGAATGTACCCGCTGTGGACACAATGGGATCAAAACCGTAGGAGGCGCCGTGCCCTCCATCAGTTCTCTGCCTTCTCCAGTGATCCCTCCACAGGAGCCTCGTGCCTCCCTTGGTAACACCCCTGGGCTCCTGGTCCAGCAAAGTGACCCCAGAGACAATCTCGGCCACATCTGGACACCTGGGCAGGTGCAACCTTCGTCCCCACCCCGTCCCCGGTCAGAGGGTGGAGAAGCGTCGGGCTGTGTGCCAGCTGAGTGTGGGCACGGGACACTCCTCGATGGAGGCCACTGGGCCCAGCACCCCTTCCAGGAGCGAAGAGAGGTGTCTATGCACCCAGCACAGGGCTGTCCTGCACCCACAGAGGCTGGAAACAGTGCCAAGAACAATTGTGGAATGAAAAGATGCTACACATGTGATTTTTGTTTAAAATACAGACCGATGAAAACAAAGTCACAGGTCAAAGAATGGAAGTTTCACTCCTATAGTAATATTGCCCTTCCTCAACCAAGAATAAACACATTCAGTTAAGAAACTGGACACATAAAATAAAACTCAGATCCCAAAGACAGTTCTCAATGAGGTCACTTAGAAGCTAGGAAACAAAACTTACTTTTCTTTTTCTCCCTGTGTATTAAGAAGAAAAGCCCTTTTAATATTACAAAAAAGAGGGGAGGGGTCAGGAGATACTAGAGGCCACTTTGCAAATCATTTATGAGCCTCTAGACTGAAGGCACATCTTTGGGTGGATGGACGGACGTACAGACAGACAGATGGTTGGATGAACAGACAGACAGGCAGACAGATGGACGGATAGATAGATAAATAGATAGATAGATAATCTATTCTAAGAGAAAGGGTAGAAGTGGCTAGTAAATAGTGAACTTCATAACTTCTGTCTAATAAGTATTAGTCAAGAAGTTTAACCACAAAACTTACGGACTTGTGAGCTAGTCACTGTTCAGATTAAAAAGAAAAGCATGTCTGTGACCATCTGCAGTGGGAGGCACGGATAGAGAAAAGGCACTCGGGTTTGAGAGCCAGTGGGCCTGTGTGGACATGCGTCTGTGACATTAGCTAGTCACACCTGCAAGTCAGGCCTAGCCTTTGAGAGTTAACACAATGCGTTAGAATAAAATAATTAACAAAATACTTTAGAAGAAAACAAATCCTCAACTCAAAGACATTTCCAAATTTCATGAGGAAAACCGGTCGACCCCCTGGCACAGATAACTTTTCGAGTGATGTTTAGAAAAGGCCCTTTTCACTGAATTCCTCATTTCATGTTTGCATGACACGAGACGTTTTCAGGAAATGGTGACTTAACAGTTTTATTTTCTCAAAGCCCCTGACCCCCGGTATGATTTCTAGCATCGATGGCCTCCATGTAGAGCGCGAGCCAGTGTCCATGGAGGCCCGCCCGTCAGCCATCAGTAGCTTTAAAACCAGGCCAAGCTCCCCTGGGATGTCTCCTGGTCTCCTGATAACCTTTGGCCTCCTTATCTAGCACCCATGGCAGTAGCCACAGCCCTCCACGGCTTTCCAAGTTAACAGCCAGCGCACTGGGGAGAATCCAAGTTTCATATCTTTTCAAGTATGTTGTTAATTTAGTGTTCTGATTGTCTTGGCAGGGTGGCGGGGGAGAGGTTCCACTGTAGGGATGAGCTGCATTCTTCTCTCCGGTTAATACTCACAGAACTTCCGGAAGGTTCCTTTCCCCCTTTAGTGGGAGGTGGCAGGCAGCGTGGGGCAGTGGAAGGAGCCAGGGGCGTGGAATCAGGTAAGAGGATGCAACAGGCAGGCAGAGAGTCCATGATGTGCGGGCACAAGTTCTCTGAGCGTAAATGCTGTGCACCCAGTTCCACCGTTCTACAGGGAGCGTGGAGAGACAAGCCTGTGTTGGCCAGACCAGTTGGCTCAGTGGATAGAGTGTTGGCCCGTGGACTGAAAGGTCCCGGTTTGATTCCAGTCAAGGGCACATGCCTGGGTTGTGGCTCGATCCCCAGTAGGGCACGTGCAGGAGGCAGCCAATCAATGATTCTCTCTCATCATTGATGTTTCTATCTCTCCCTCTCCCTTCCTATCTGAAATCAATAAAAATATATATATATAAAAAAAGCCTGTGTCTGTACGCATTTATACTCTGTATGAATATAAATTTAACTTAATAAAGAAATTCCCATCTGCCTTCAAGTCTCATCTTCACCGCTTACCATGCAGATGGGGCAAACGGCTTCATGACTCCGACTTTTAATTTTTCTATTAAATGCATTGCATTGGAATGTTCACTTCACAAGATTATGCTGAGGATTAAATGGGAGAAAGTGTTTGGCACTCGGCCCCGAACACAGTAGGCACTCAATAAAAGCACTATGTCGATCATGCAAACACTCAGCACTTCTTATAGGCCAGGC
The DNA here is from genome assembly GCA_026230045.1 of Corynorhinus townsendii. NCBI lineage: Eukaryota > Metazoa > Chordata > Mammalia > Chiroptera > Vespertilionidae > Corynorhinus > Corynorhinus townsendii. The sequence goes on along the minus strand of JAPDVU010000006.1, from coordinate 63,791,061 downwards.
ACTGTTTTAGTGCTTTGCAAATATTAACTTATAAAATCTTCATAGCAACCCCTCAGTCGACTATCATGACCATCCCCTCCCTTTTGCTGGTAAAGAAGCCAGGAACCTGAGGGTCAGTGACTTCCCGGGTCAACTGAACGAAAACCAGGCGACTGCACGCTGGCGCTGCTCCTGAGCTGTGAGCTCTGCCATCACAGTGGACGCCAGCAAAGCCTTTAGTTCAAAGGTTTTCCCTAAAGAATTTTTTAAAAGATATTAATCCAGTTTTTAAAAATTATCAAGATAACTACAAATGCCGTTAGAGAGTCAGGAGATGAACACTGCACAGGAAACGGATGGCACTGGGGCCCTGGCTGGCCATCTCAGATGCCCTTGTGGCCCCTGCCAGGCATCTGAGCCCCAAAGATCTCACCCTCATTCCCGGGCCCCCCAGCCTCCCAGGCCTGACCCAGATCAGACCCGGGGACGTCTGCCTTTCCCTGGCTGTTCTCTCTGGCCATTAATCTGCATATAACCCACGCTCCACTCACTGGGGACCCCTTTTACATGAAAGGCACACCTGGACGCCCTTGTCTTTAATGGTCTAAGAGAGTGAGGCCATGGCGACGCCGCTGCCTGTAAGCAAAAGTCCGGGAGGTGCAGGGAAGAAGGGAACCCAACCATGGAGACGACGCTCCGAGAACTTCTCCCACCACTCAGGGAAGACCACAGGAGTTTTCTGGTGAAAACAACAGGGCGTGACATCGTAGAGAGATTTTTAGGAATCTTACATAACTTTAATTCGCCTAGTATGGAGGTGAAACAGGAAAGGAAAATGTCTCACTGCACAAGCCATGAATAAGAACAGCCTCCACGCAGAACACTGTTCCCCAGGGGACAGCACAGCCTCTGGCCAGGCGGCCCCAGTGCCTTGGCTGATGCCAAAGGCCAGTGTGTCGAAGGCTGTTACATCCCTGGGAGCCAGTTCTTCCCATGGAGCCATCCTTGAGTTATCCCGCCTGTCTTTGTCTAACTGCCTGTTAAAACGCAGTAATCATGATGTAAATTAAATGTGACTGAACTGTCTTAAAATACTTACATCTTATTTATATGTTTAAGTATATATATGAAACGTACAAAGGTGTTTTTAAGCCTAAAGTCTCCCACACCATGACTGTCCTAATTCAGTTCCATTATTATTAGCTCTATTATTTGCTTCATTATTAAGTCATTCATCTACAAACTTTGCTTTTAATTAATATGACATTTTTTATATGCACGAGCATGGAATCCCCTCCTTTTCATGTGGTAGGTTGACTTATCCCTAGGTTTTTCTGAATGAGTTTAATCCTTCCGTAGACGGAATGTTTCCCAAATGTTGACCTATGAATCAGTCCTAGTTAAAGAAGTCAGAGAAGTAAAGCATTCTTATACTCCTTTTGTAAAGTTATAATTCACATCAGTATATCAGAGACTCTGGTGACTCTGTGGGGAGGGAAATGTCCCTTTCCTGCCTTTGTTTCTCTTGGCTGGTGAATAAGCAGATCACAGGAGGCAGGCTGACAAGAGAAAATCAGACTTAATCTCATGTGTATGGAGCCCCACATACACGAGAGTCAGAGACCCTCATACACAAGAGGTTCTGAGGTAGAAAATGGGATTGCGTGTACAAGACATCCTGAGCTATCGACGAGCTCAGGCGCCTTGGGGGTCTCCAAGGGTCACTGCAGGATGCTAAGAAGAGCAGAGGTTTAGTACATAGAAGTTATCCCTGCCCTATGAACAGGTCAAAGGGAGTTATTGCTGATCATCCTTATTATGGGCAAGGACCCTGATTCAAGTGCTTCCAGGTAGTCAAGGACGGATAGAAGTTTCCCTTGAGCCTGAAGCTAAAATTGCTTTTAGCTCAAAGTAATCTGCATGCCACTGAGGCACATCTGGGGTGGCTCCTTCTGAACCCCCACAACTCCTACAATAAGAGAGGGAATCCAGAATATACCACTGAACACATTTATAGTATAACACTAGGGGCCCAGTGCATGAATTCGTGCACCTTGAAAGGAACTGTGGGCCATGAGGCTGTGGTGGGCACAGGGGCGGGTCTCAACCCATCCTCTGCGCCCCTGCCCAGCCCCTTCCATCGCAGCCCCCAGTCCCTGTCTGCTGGCAGCCCTGCTCCACTGTCGCTGCTCCCATGTGCTGAGAGCACCAGCCCTGCTTGCATCCACTGACAGCGTGGAGCTACCGGGGCCGGCGACATCAGCAGGTATGAGTGGCAGCTGCTGCCCTGATTGCCCCTCAGGAGCAGGAGGAGGTGAAAAGACCTCAGGGGCAATTGGGGCTGGCAGCCGCTGCTCACACCTGCTGATGGCGCCAAGTGATCAGAAGTGGCACCGGGCGCTGGCAGCGGGTGTGAGTGGTGGCTCCGGTGTGGCAGCAGGTGTGAGCTGGGCCAGCACTGGCAGCAGGTGCAAGCACTGGGCGGGACTGTGGTATGGGGGGAGCAAAGAATTTTCAGTAACCATCAGAGGCTTGCCCCAAAGACTGTGACTGGCGCCCCGCCTTGGTCTGGCACCCCCTCTCACCTGCTCCACCATCCCGCCACAGCCAACACCCACCATGTTCTGCGCACACCCCCTGGTGGTCAGTGCACATCATAGTGACCGGCTGTTCGGTTGTTCCACAGTTTAGTCTAGTTGCATGTTAGCCTTTTATTTTATAGGATAGTTTGCCATCTAGGAACCAGTGACCATTGGAACACTTTTTGGGAAGATCATTATATAACTTCTGTTACATAGTAAGCAGATTTGGTCCTTCCATAAGGTAAATTGACTCACTAAATTTCATTTTGCTACACTGTAGAATCCCTGAAGATGCAACACAGGGTCCCCTTACATTGAGTTTACATTGTGTCATTTTCTTGGATCTGGAAACCACACATATAATTATATAGGCTTAGAAATTGTTAACATATATTTGTTAATTGATTTATATAGTATCTATGCTATTTTACATCACAGATAATACACATTTAGAGATTTATTTTACTTGTTCTCTTTGTTTATAAACCAAAAAATTTAAAGCACACATCAAATCTTCTTACTATAAATAAAGACAGATATTTCGGGCTTTCCAAAGAAGATTTAGTAAATAGAAGTTATCCCTACCCTATGAACAGGTCAAAGGGAGTTATCTCTAATAATGCTTATTATGGGTAAGGACCCTGATTCAAACTCTTCCAGGTAGTCAAGGAGGGACAGAAGTTTCCCTTGAGCCTGAAGCTAAAATTGCTTTTAGTTACAGTCTCAGAAGTATTCAGCTTACCAAAAACTCGGGTCCTGGAGACACTTGTATATCACTGATGGCCAAACAAAACAACAAAGCAGCATGGGTAAAGGGCCTGGGTTCTGGATTCAAATCCCAGCTATGCCCACATTTCTAGCTGTGTGATCTTGCAAAAATTACCCACGTCTCGGATATTTATCAGGGAAATAATAATAGAACTTTTTGTCATGAAGAATCTTTTAGTGTTCAATGAGATAATAAATATGTAGTATTATAACATAATAATGGACATAGTGAGCACATGATAAACTTTATTAATATTATTAAATGGTCTTTTTCCTCCTAGATAAAAATCAGAAAAAAAATAATTTTCCTCCACAAATATCTTCTAACATACAGTTATGAAATACACAACAGTGTGGTGTCAAAAACATTAGCACTTGTAGGACTTTTAAGTAAATGAAAATTCATTGATATTCTCATTGGCCTGGTACAAATTAAACTTCATGTTCATAAAAACATAAATATAAGTGTATATTCAAGCTTTTGTAAGACAGCAATGAAAGCCTACAGCAACCTAAATCAAGAGCCAATTCATGAGGCTAAACAAACCAAAACTGAAAAATCCATTCATATTTGTCAGTGCTGTATCAGTCAGTGTTGCTGCAAAACAAATAGTCCAAAAAAATCTCAGTGGTTACTAATGTCTTCCCTTCCTGCACTCAGGAACACAGCAGCCCTGTGGGATGACCTCACAGGGGAGAGGCAAGAGGCCTGGCCTAGAAGCAGGATTGCATTAGGCTTTGTTCATGGGTGGCATGCATCACATTCCACAGACAAGATAAGCCACGTGGCCATGGCCAAAGAGCATGGGGAGGGTGGCTGCTCCTCACGCAGGAGCAGGAAGTCCCATGCAATGGCAGAACGCATGACCCTCTCACGTGGAGGAGGATGAGCTATGGTGAGGACAACCCACCTCGGCCACAGACACTCACTTTCTACACATCTGCAGGCAAAATCCACTCCTGCCTGCTAGGAAGACACCCCAAACGTTTCAACCAATCACGCCTGTAAGTTCATGACCCTACATCAAACCCCAAGGGCTCCCCTTGATCTGGACATGTATGAATAAGTAGACAAGTCACCCTCCCCACACACCTTACATAAAATGGTGGGAAAAGGCAAAGTCAGCACACAGATGTTACATCTGAAGATGGGGGAATGGGGAGCACACAGCTTCCCCAACCACAGATGCGCTGGAACCCGCTGGGCACACACGAGGCGCTGGGGCTGGAGGGGACTGCACTGATGAGGCTGATTAGGACTCAGACCAGGAGTCAGCATAGAGCTGTCTCCTGCCTGGCTGCTGGCTCCAAGCCCTCCTTCCTCTCCTTCATGAGCATGTCGGGTAGAGAAGGCACGCAGGCCTGTGGGGCAGAGCAGCACTCTGGTCCTGCTTCCTGCCAGACTGCTCTGTTCCAGCTCAAGGACATTGCGCCCGAGGTCCCTCTTCCTGGGACGGTCTCCTCTACACGCCACTTCCTCCTGCTGCTGCTGCTTCTCTCAGAGAGCGAGGCACAGGGAGGCCTCTGACCCCGGGGCCACCTGAGGGCCTCCGATGTAGACTTTTCTAGAAACATGTCCTTCCTCTTCATAGCACTAAATGGAGTGGAAATTTTAAAAGTGTCTCTGTAACTGGCTGATGACTGCCTGTCCCTCCAACTGGAATGTCAGCTCCATGAATCAAGCCCCCAGCGGCATCCCATGGATCAAGGTCATCACAAATACTCCCTAGCATGTGGCTATGGGACTGAACACCTGATGGGAACTGGGCCCTCGTTATATAGTCCTCCCTCCAAGGAGAGCAGCAGCTTCCTCTGCCGTTCCCTGCAGGAGGATGAGGCCCAAAGCCATACTCTGCCTCCCCTCCGAGTCCAGGTGCCCACCTGCGGGCCTCCTCCTGCTGATGCCCAAATGCCCTGGTATTTCCAGAACCTTTAGCATACACGACACCCACGACCAAATATGTCCTCAGAAAGCGGCTGCAGCTGCAGACTTCAGGTTGCACTGTGTGTTTGCGTGTGTGTGAGCCTGTGCACACGTGTGTGTGTGTGTGTGTGTGTGTCCTGCTTCACTTAGGACATGATTATGGAAGAAATGAGAAACAGGGGTGTTTGTATTTCCTTAGGTCCCACAGTCTGGAAGGTGGTGGAGAGTGATGTCATTCCCGATGACCTCATGCGTGATGGACGTGTACGGTGGGTTATGACAAGGAAGGCAAGCTGGGGCTGCCTCCAACCCCGTCTTCCCATCTGCCCAACACAGAGCGAATGTTGTGAAAGTGCTCACTAGGGTCCCAGTGAATGTGATGTCAAATCAGTGGGACAGTGAGCATCAAAGACGGCGAGCATGAATGGTCACGAGGACCAGGAGCCCGGGAGCTTCCTGCTCCACAGCCTGGTTCTCAGACTTGCACATGCGAGTGTCATAAACAATTACATGACAAAAGGGCGTCATATCCAAAATGGTGTCAGAGCTCCCTCTGTGCAGTCCTTTTTCTTCTGCCTCGCCCTGGAATAGAAACGTGTGACATTTCACAGATTAGAAACTCCTTTTTCAGTGAATTTCCAAAAACACATATGTCTTTTCCCTAGCAAGAGTGTTATTCCAGAGAAACAGTCACAAGGTAAGATACATAGATTTTTCAAAAATTAAAATCAAACATAAAGTGAACTTTCTGTATTTCATTTCTAAGCAATGAATGTGATGTTATTCATCATTCTTTATGAAATTATTACTCTTTTTTCCATCTTGAGAAAAAGCTTTGGTTTACTAACTCCAAGTCACCTAGGACAGTGGTCGGCAAACTCATTAGTCAACAGAGCCAAATATCAACAGTACAACGATTGAAATTTCTTTTGAGAGCTGAAAACCGACTTCTGCGCATGGGCCACGAAGTTTCAATCGCACTGTACGTGTGCACCTGCATGTGGTATTTTGTGGAAGAGCCACACTCAAGGGGCCAAAGAGCCGCATGTGGCTTGCGAGCTGCAGTTTGCCGACCACTGACCTAGGACACCTTTATCCAATTTATCAGCTTGACCCCTCGTCACCGGATTTCTCAGGCGCAGGCACCCTGCGCCACGCCCCGCAGACACCGCCACCCTGCAGGTCTCTACAAGGCCCCTCTCCTGACTGAGTGTGAAGGGACCACATCTCCGTCCTGCCACCACGGGTGAGGAGGGCCAGCATCCAGAAACTTCTCTCAACCTTTCAGTCTCTGAAACTTGCGATCTTTCCTGATAGAGACGCGAGCTTAAAGACAAGTGACCCTGGGCGTGGGCACTTGGAACACAGGGGGACATTCCCCTCTCCTTGGTGCACACCGTCTCAGTGCGCGGCCACGTCTCAGCCCGACGGGCTGGATTTTCTGTGCAGTCACCGGAGAACCTCTGCCCACGGCCGCGGCGTCCTGGTAACCAGATGTGGCTGCCCCAGGAGCCACCCAGAGGGGCCGAGCACGCTCACTCCTCACCACGTCACTCTCTAGGCGCTTGAGTACCTTTTACGTTTGTCTCAAGGAGCAAATAGTACTTCGATAATGTAAAACATGTTGACGGTGTAAAATACAAGGGAAACACGGCTATGAAAAGTTTTAAAGGGAAGCAGTTAGTGATGGAGAAGGGAAGTGTCCTGTGGTCAGGCGTGGACTAGGAGCAGGGCAAGCAGGTTAGGTGTGGTCCTAGCTGCAACCTTCATATGTTCACAGAACCACTTTGCTAGGGACTGGACCCCAGCCCAGCACCAGGCCCTCGGCTATGTCTGCATTAAAAAAAAAAAAAAAAAGATGGCTTTCCCAAGTGGTCCCTTCAGGGGTCCCCTCCCCTCACTGAAGAGCCATGACCCACCTGCTGCCTGGACCTGCCAGCCTGTGACCTGGCCCCGGCTTGCATCTTTTAGGACAGGGATGTCCCTGGGTTCCAGAGAGGATTTCACTGTCTCCTGGGGCTTTGCTCTCGCCTGGACCCAGCTCCTCTGTCTGCTGCACCTCTGGCTTGGTCCTGGGACAGAGAATCCTGAAGGAGACTCTCAGAGATCATCCAAAATGGTTCCCTGATGCTTGAAATGGGCGCCTCCCACAGCTCCTTTGACTGTCTGTCATGCACGGTCTGGACTCCACTTCTGAAACAGCTGTTCCCCTCACCTGAGCAGGGGCACCTGACATTGGGCATCCTCCAGAGCCTCCACAATGCGACAGGGACACTGATACACTGTGAGCTGTGTGCATGGCGCTAAGATAAAGGCATTCTTGCTGCTCCCAGGGTTACTGCGGTCACACTCGGAGGGTGGCGGCGCTGGGGCCGTGCAGACGTTGCATGTCTGACTCCCATGCAAAGTGACCCCCAGGAAATGGGAGTCAGACCATCCCACGCAGCTGCACGTTAGTCCACAGAGCCTGGAGCCCTTGAGACAGGCCACCTGTCGCTGAGCACAAGTCCCCGTCCACCAGTCCAGAGTTCACACTACAAAGAACAACCGCTTTTCAAGGAACATTGGAGAAGAACAGCTGATGGAACTTGGAACTTTCTAGAAATGGCTGATGGAACTTGGAACTTTCTAGAAACCGCTGATGGAACTTGGAACTTTCTAGAAACCACTGATGGAGCTCAGAACTTTCTAGAAACAGCTGATGGAACTTGGAACTCCAGGGCTGGGCTTCTTTAAGCAAAGCAGGCAGGTCTGTATCTGAACATAACCGATGGGGCCCTGACTGAGGATGCACTGGGAGTGCCTGAACCCCACCACCCAAGAACTCCCTGCATGATGACACCCACGACCTGCCCAGCCACCGGCAGGGCATGGAGCAGCCTCCTCCTGTGCATCACAGACGCGACTCCCCGGACAGCAGGCTGTGATCAGGGGGCACTGTGCCCCTGTCAGTCCCGTGTGTCAGCAGTGCAGTCGGGTCAGGATGCTCCTGTCCCTACACACGCTGCGTGTGGCTGCACCGGAGTAGTAGCACGACAGGCCCGCCCGCCAGAGTCCTTGTCCCCAATGGATCTTACTTCCCAGTGGAACCAGAAGGAAACGTGGTCTCTGTCCCATGCTGAGTGAGGGGTAACATGCAAGTTCCCAGGTCACTCAGGAAAGAATTCCTGAGCGTGTCCCACGGACCCTGAACCACGCTCTCCATTTCCCAGGCACCAGGAACCCAAGTGCCCAGCCAGGCATAACAAGAGGTCCTGCTGCTCCATGTTCTGGAAAATGTGGAAACCACGTGACTCTCCAGCTCCAGCCTGACCAGCTGACAGCTTGCCATTATCACAGGAGAGGACGGTGCCCAGGAGAGGATGGTGCCCAGGGAGCACAGTGCCCAAGAGAGGACGGTGCCCAGGGAGCACAGTGCCCAGGAGAGGACGGTGCCCAGGGAGCATGGTGCCCAGGAGAGGACGGTGCCCAGGGAGCTCGGTGCCCAGGAGAGGATGGTGCCCAGGAGAAGATGGTGCCCAGGGAGCATGGTGCCCAGGGGAGGACGGTGCCCAGGGGAGGACAGTGCCCAGGGAGCTCGGTGCCCAGGAGAGGATGGTGCCCAGGGGAGGATGGTGCCCAGGAGAGGATGGTGCCCAGGAGAGGACGGTGCCCAGGAGAGGACGGTGCCCAGGGAGCACGGTGCCCAGGCGAGGATGGTGCCCAGGGGAGGATGGTGCCCAGGAGAGGATGGTGCCCAGGAGAGGACGGTGCCCATGGGAACACGGTGCCCAGGGGAGCATGGCCGGCAACATGGGTCTGTGTCTTAAGACCATCCACTGTCTCAGCCCATACTAAGGGGTCAGGACCCCTGACTGCGGGACCCGCCCTTAGGGCTTCATGGGATTACCCTGAATACCCGTCCATATATTTTGGTAGTTGTTTGCTCTGCTGACACAATTGCCATAGTCGCCAGTGATGTCTGGCTGCTGTTGTCCCTACGTTTCCACTCTAGGGGAGGATGAGGTTGGTAATAACAGTGAGGCCGCTAAGCCGAGCGTCTGAGACGCCACCTGACTCGTTAGGGCTTCCTCTCCCACCTTACAACCTCCTCTGTTTACTTGAAAAGAGCCTGGGTTTACAGGGCACAGACCCAGGAGCACACGATTGTGTGGTGACTTGGGGTGTTGAGTCCCCCTGAAAGGTCCACACCCCAATGAGGAATAAACCCCGTCTCTCTGGCTGGTAGGTGGCGCCACACGCACCAGGTTTACTGCTTTGTGTTTCCGTGTCTCTAGGCGTCCTCTTATCTGAGAAAAGTAATAAAAGCTTTGTCTTCCTGAGAGCAGTGCCACCCCTCGGGTCCTTCAGATACTCCCCCAGGAGGTCACAGCCCAGCAGTCCACAGCTCACACCCAGCAGCACACCAGCCACATGACCCGCCCTCCCAGCATGAGTTAGGGCGTCGGCCGTCTGCAGAGCCAGCCTCCATGGGCCAGTCATTGTGGACCCGGAAACCCATGCCACATGCCAGCAACATGGCCCTACATATGCAATTCCTCTTCACAACCCACTGAGAATGTGAGAGTGTAAGTCACTTCCTACTCCTTGGTTTAATAAGCAAACAAAACTAAAATATTAAATTCTAAAAATGACACAAAAATGAAAAGTTGTCATATCATAACTGAACAGGAGAGCCAGCCACAAAGAGGAGCTAAAACAGTACCCCTGTGTTCAGGTTTTCCAGTTAAGGATTGAAGCTGGTGCCCATATCAGAGACTGGGGCTCATCGTCAGTCAATTCCCTCTGATGGAACCATTGGTTAAAATCCATAATGAAAGACTGACGCTGGAATATTGCATAGTGTACTTGTCTGTGAAATACACATAAAGAAAGTAGATAAGAAAGGAGAAAGAGGTACCAAGACTAAAGAAACACTAATAAAAATGAGACCAAATATTTTACTGCAGTTGGCTAAGGCCTGGGGATTAGGGTTTCAGGTTTTTAAGCTAATACTCAGGGGTATTTGCTCGCCTGCCTGCCTGCTGTTTTCCCAACTCACAAGGGATCATAAACTGGCTGCCTTCAACAGTGTATCAGTCAGCTCAAACTGTGTAACAAAGCACCACAGATGGTGACTTAACCCAAACTGATTTCTTACAGGTTTGGAAGCAGGGAAGTCCACCATCAAGGTGTGGGCCAATGGGACACCAGGCGGGAGTTCCCTTACTGGCTGCAGATGGCTGCCTTCCCCTGTCCTCATACAGCAGAGAGGAGACAGCAAGCTCCCTGGTGTGTCCTCTCATAAGGGCACTAATCCTATCACCAGGGCCCCACCCTCAAGACCTCATCTAAAGCTGATCACTCCCAAGGGCCCTATCTGTTATCACCATCCCAGTGCAGGTTAGTTCTACTACAACAGGTGGATGAAGGGGGAGCACGATTCATCCCAGAGAGAGCAGGAACACTCCCCACAATGCACACCCTCAGACACATAGACATCCTCTGACATTCGCTTACTCAGACATTCACACACTCAGACATTCACACACTCAGGCATTCCCACACTCAGACGTGCACCCTCAGACATTCACACACTCAGGCATTTACACACTCGAGTATTCGCACACTCAGGCATCCACACACTCAGATGTGCACACAGGCACAGCCCCAGGACAGAGTCTAGCTTGTACCTTCCCCATCATCATCGCTCTGCAAGGTATGTTGGCCCTCCCCTTCCTCTCCTGTTCTCACAGGTGTCCTGGTGGCTGCAAGGGTGTAAAGTGGAGGGGACTGTGGAAGATCTCAAGGCCAACACTCCATCTAGCTCATCATCAAAAAACGTTATAAAGATCATCGAGTGACAAATACATTCCCTGGACATAGGTTGGGAAAACAGCCATCTACTTAGTCCCAGGGCACAAGAAATGGGCAGTGTTTGTGGGGCTGAGGAACAGCATAAGGAAATAATCAGAAATGCAGGCAACGAGTTATGTACCAGGATGTTCACAGAGGCATTACTTAAAATTGCAGAGCCAGCCAAAAGAACAGTTGGACTCAAACTAAATAATGCAAAATAGGAGATGGTTACACAATATGGACCATTAAACCAATATTAAATGTCACTTTCTCAGAAAATACATAATTAAGTAGAAAAACACACCGTCAAGTTAAAAAACACGCCTGGCTCCATGCACAGTGTGTCCAAATCTGTCCACCGTGAAGGTTCGCAGTGAGCTGAGGCTTGTGACACAGACTGAAGACAATATAAAGGACTTTCCCATCATAGTTGAGGCCATGAAGAAAGAAAAGGTGGGACAGGAAGGACCTAGTGCTGGGGGAAGAGAGCCATTTGCTAACAGACACTAGGATTCCTTTTTCTCCAGCAAGGGAAATGACCTTCAATTCCAAAAACTGAACATACAATGAAAATGCATGAATGTCAACCCAAAATGGCAAAAAAAGGCTAGTTGATAAGCTCGACAAAGGTTAACACCACACCTGTTCGGTGTGCTGCCACATCTATAGCCCCTGGCACAACAGCACATAGTAGCATCTCAGTTAAAACTGTGGCAAACAAATGAGTATAGGGATGAAGACACAATAAGACAGATTGAGAGTGGAGGTTACCAGCAGCCGGGGGTCGGGGGAAGGGGGTGGATGTTTGTCAAAGCAGACAAATTTCCAGCTTTACAATTAGCAAGTTCTGGGGATCGAAGGCATAGCATGGTGACTATCCTATCTGATAAAGAGGGAATATGCTAATTGACCATCACACCCTCACAAAGATGGCAGCACCCACATCCAATAAGGAGGGAATATGCTAATTGACTGTCATGCCCTCAAAGATGGAGGCACCCAGTCACCTCAGCCCTGCCAGGGCAGCAGGCACGTGATACGGCTGGGCCCTCCCCCAGGCAGGTCCGGCCACTCCACACGCCTGTCTCCAGAGTCCCCCAGTCCCCTCAGCTCCCCAGCCACCCAGGGCCAGCCCAAGGTGCAGGCAAGCCTCGAATGGTGACTGCTCAGCCTACACCTGAGGTGCAGGCAAGCCTCAGATGGCGGCTGCCCAGCTGCCCAGGGCTGCCCGAGGCTCAGGTAACCAGGGCTGGCCGAGGCTTGCACTGCCGGAAGTGGCAGCAGCAGAGGTGTGATGGGGTGTCACCTTCCCCTGATTGCCGGGTCACCTTCTGCCCCTGAGGGCTCCCGGACTGTGAGAGGGGACAGGCTGGGCTGAGGAACCCCCCTGTCCAGTGCATGAATTTTCCAGGCCTCTGGTAGCTAATAATACTGTACTGTGTGCTTTAAAAATGCTGAGAGTAGGCCTTCAATGTGCTCACCACAAAAAAGAGATGATAACTATGTAACAGGATGGAATGGGAGCCAATACTAAGGTGGTAATCATTTTGCAATATAGGACAACACTTTTTACACATTAAGCTTATACAATGTCACATGCCAATTCTACCTCAATAGATCTGGGAAAAAATTGAAATGAAGATATTTGTAAAAGGGATCAAGCACTCAGCCCTAGTCCAGTCAGCTTTGGGTGTGGTCCGCTCCCACAAACTGCTCCCTCTTATCCCGCTTCCCACCATGAACTAAAGACCCACCAACAAATCAGGCAGCTTCTCCCCGGAATTACACAATCCCAGAGCGTGATTTTCAGGGCGCCCCCTTTAATAACACAGAGATGGGTGTAGAAATGTTTCTATCATAAATAGTAAAAATAATGAGGTTCAGCATGTACATGTCCATGCCTCAATTGCCTGGGAAGTTTACTGACAAGGGAAAAATCTTTCTTGGGCAATACTGGGGAAATGAGGTGTTGTCGTATTGGTTTGGAAATATTAAATCACAGATTAAACACAGACAGTGAAGTGACTGAGAGATGATTTCAGTTTCCTCTTCAGAATGAGGGATCAGAGAAGTTTAACATAATAACCGTCTAGTCCAGGAAGGGCAAACTCGGGAAATATTGAGTGTTGGAAGCTTTCTGATGTCTGTGACCCTCAGCAAGGGCTCGCCAGTATTGCAATCCTAACTGTACGCCCGTGGAGTGCCAAGTCCTCTTCCAAACAAACCTCAGAGCCCGAGGACCGCCGCCATAAACAAGACAGCCGTTCACCTCGGCCCGCAGGGGCTTCGGAGCTGCTCTTGGGGAACATTTGGAAGTGGTTTTCAGGATGTTATTTATGGGACGAGAGGAAATCTTAGATCCTTCACATCTTATTCTGTAGTCTCTGACCTCTGCTTTAATGCTCCTTTGATAGATGTGATTCATGTTGCTCCTTCAGAAAAGATAGTAACTCCAAAAAGGTCTTCACGATGAGCAGTTCAGACATCCCACAATCACAAGACCTGTGTCCTCCTCGGAACCACCCTCATCATGATTATAACATGCGATTACTTTACATCCCACAGAGAAAGGGAAAATACTGCTGGCAAGCTGCACCCCAAGAACTCCTGGGACCCAGGACTCAGTCATTCTCATCGGCAGGGCTTCTGAATGCTGACTGAGGCTCAGGGGTTCGTCTTGTCCCTCCCAGGTCTGCACAAATATGAAAATGTAAGCAAAGTGTTGACGAAGGTGGTCCTAATGCTGACATTCCAGGCCCAGCCTTCCCAAACATGTCGAGGTGCTGGTGCCATGCTTTCCTGCAGACTCTGCCATCTGTGGTCAGGGTGCGGGATGCTGACCTGCCCTGGAATGTGTTCCAAGGGGCTGACGCTCATTCTGCACATTTTCACGTACGTGGACAGGCAATGACAATGACCTCAAGGCTGTCACAAGACAAAACCCTTTTCCAGAGAAGTTAAAATGCAAAGACAACATGTGGATGTCAGAGTCGAAGCATGACCTGCCCCAAGAGGTCCGATGGAGGACTTTGGTCCAGCACTCTAGTTTCTTGTGGGCTTTCGGCAGTATCTTCACCGCTCATCCAAGCCTGCAAATCTGGAATCTGACAAGGTGTTAATGAGCTTTACTAAAGGCACCGGCCCTGGCATCTCTACCAGCAACAGCAAAACCCTGACATATTTGAGCTTAACCTAGAACTCAACTCATCCTATTCCACATTCCTAAGCTTTAAAAAACGCCCCTGCTTCTCTGAGCTTATAAGTAACTCTGAGATAGGGGCCTGCCTTCCTTTCTCCCTCCCTCCCTCCCTCCCTCCCTCCCTCCCTCCCTCCCTCCCTCCCTCCCTCCCTTCCTTCCTTCCTTCCTTCCTTCCTTCCTTCCTTCCTTCCTTCCTTCCTTCCCTTTCTTTCCTTTCTTTCCTTCTTTCTTTCTTCCTTTTTTTCTTTCTTTCTTGGAGAAAATATTGTCTTCTTATTTCAAATTTATAGACTGATTTCTGGAGATGAGGCTCGTTCTCTGAGGCTGTAACTCCATGTTAAGCACACAGTGTTGAGGGAAATGGAGGAGTCAGACTAGCAGGCCTGGGTGATGAAGGCACCGCTGTGCGCACCTCGGGAAGGTTAGCGCTAAGCTGGAGCACATCGGCTACACGGGGACCTGAGAAAACAGGAGGCCTCAGGAGTCACACACTGAAATGGCAGCTTTTCAGATTCCATAGCATGATGGCTCAGAGCAGCTTGGAGATTTTTTTTTTACAAAAATCCTACAAAGTAGAAAATAGAACTAGAGAAAAGTTCTATAGAATTTGCACGTAAAATGTTTTTAAAGGTTCAACTCTGATCCACACGCCACTGGGAAGTCACACAAGGACAACTGGATTGCTGAGACAGGGAGCTTGGGGGAGAGAAGCCAGCACACGGTGCGGGCTGCCAGGCACTGCTCTTCGTAAAATGGGAAAGAAAGGCCACCAGGAAAGGGGCCTCGGGAAAAAGATCTATAATAACTACAAAACACTAACTATTAGACCATACCAACGTGCACCTTTATGTCCTACAGGAAACAGCTGTAGGGACAGGGATTCAGAGGAACTGCTGGGCACAGCCCCGCGGGTGACGGCGGTGACGCCCAGCTGCAGGGCACCTAGCCGGCACCAGCCTGTGAGTCCCGCAAAGCTGCTCAATACCCCGACACGTGGGGGAAATGTGGGCACATTTCAGTTAGTTCTTGGCGGTCTGCTTACTGACAGGGAGGGTTTGTATTTCCTGGGGCCAATCAGTCAATGTAGGGCAAGCATGCCAAACCCAAAGGCTAACACGGGCCAAATAAACAAGGTGTGAGTGTATGTGGGCCAAAAAAACCCCAAAAGCTTCAATTTTCATAGAAACGGAGGTTTATTTTGATAGAGACACACGCTGAATACAAAGAGCTGAAATAAATGAGTAATTGTTAACATAAAATAATAGAACATTTTAATCAAAATTAATATTTTTTCTTGAACATTCACTTACCAGACACTGAATAACTGCACAAATTAATAAGCATAACACAAATAAACCTATTTTTTTTGCTCTCCAAAAGTGAAATATTTCCTGTTGTGCACACCAAACAAGTCAGTCCAAGACTAATGATGTGGCAATCAGCTGCTAAAATATTCGCTGCTGGTATTAGTGGAGAGAAATGGTGCTCCTGCGTGTAAGGTGCATAAGGGAAATGAATGCAACACGATTATAATAATCAGTCATTAACGGACATTGTAGTTCATTATTAATAATTATGTATAACAGGATATTGTAAAAATTAAGTTATGAAATTTTTTATTAAATCATTTCTTACACACTGTTATATTGGCTGGGCCGCAAAAATATGCGCTATGGGCTGCATGCAGCCTGTGGATCTCAAGTTTGACATGCTTGATGTAGGGGGCAGCCCTAATGTTGTTTATTTTATTAAAATTCTGCACTTTTTCCATTGATGGACCAGAACTGGAGTAGATGTGTGGCTAGTTTCTGGAATTACTAGAAATGACAGCAGGTTCTGCTGGAGGAAGATAAAGGGAATCTGAACAATGATGACAAAGAATAAAGGTGGCTGGTGAGAAGTTCCTAGTCCCAGCATGGCCAGGAGACTTTAAGAACTGTTGTCCTGGCTTTATGTGCTGCTTTTGTTCTTTCTGAGCTCAAGCCTCCTATGTCAGCCATGGAACTAAGACATGGACATAGATTACCTGGCTGTGGTGTAGCTGGGTGTCCCATTGGGGGAATGAAAACCAAGGCTGAGTCCTAGACTCAAGGAAGAAGCCAAATAGGAATAGGGCAGAACCTACAGAAAATGCCAAATAGGAATTGAGAGCTCCAACAGGAATTTAGAGACTGGAATCTTCCCGCCCAATCCAAGAAGCAGCAGAAGTAGCAGGCAAAGCAGGACACAGTCTTTGTCTTGGCCTCTCTGACTTATTTCACTTAGCACAGTGCCTGTGGGGTCCAGCGAGAAGTAGCAGATGGCAAGATTTCCTTCCTTCTTAGGGCTAGCACTCCATTGAACATGTGTACCACATGCGCTTCATCCATTCAGCCATCAGTGGACACAAGTCCTTTCAGTGTCTTCACTACTGTGAACAATGTTGTTAGCATACAGGGGCACATGCATCTTTTCAAGTTAGTTCTTGCCACTAAACTCTTAAGTGCTCTCAGCTATATCCGTAAGGAAATACGTGGGAGTTGGACTATCTCACACTTCAATGGCTTAAACATGCTTTGCCCTCTACTTGGAAAGTCTGCCCTCTCTTTTTCCTGCTCCAAGTCCCTTGTTCCCCTAGTGAACAATTCACCCTTCCAGTTCAAGTGCTGTCTCCTCCCCTGTATAACTGACCATTCATAAATCAGATCTCTCCTATATCCTCTACACGCCTCCATTATAGTACCTATAATCCCATTGCAGGTTACTTATTTACAAGTTTAAATCCTCAGTTTCCACCTCTGTAAAATGGGGCTATAGCACCGACCTCAAAGGCTGCCTTCACCTGAGCAAGATTATTTAAAATTAAATTTAACCTTAATTTTCTACAGGATCAAGTCCAAGCTTCTTTGAAGAGCATACAAGGCCTTTCAGGCATATAGTCAGCACTCAAATGCTGACTATTATCCCCCTCTTCCTCTATTTTTCAAGTTAGTGTTTATGTTTCCTTTGGGACCTGGGCTTTCCTCCCTCTGGCCGGCCACAGGCACCCAGGACCCTGGCCAGCTTCACCCGGGCCGCAGCTGCAGGTGCCTGGGACCATGGGGTGGGTGGCTTGTTCCTCTCCCGGGCTGCAGCCTGGCTGGTCCCCATTCCTCTCTCCCAAGCTCATTTGTGCCTGGCTGGTCCCCATTCCTCTCTCCCCAGTGTTGAGTGTCTAAGCCATTACAGCATGATGGTGTGAGGACCATTTGCATATTAGCTCTTTATTATACAGGATGCTCTCAAGGAGTCAACTATTTTTCCTTGGTTATTTTTTGTTTGCTTTACACTTCACTGATTTTGCTGGTATTTTCACTGTTTCCTTTCTTTTGCTAACTTTGGGTTTCATTTGCTCTTCTAGTTTCTTAAGGTTAAAGCTTACATCACAAATGACCTGTCTTCTTTCCTAAAAATACATCTAGTGTGGCATATTTCCTTCTGTGTACTGTTTAGCTGCACCCCATAAACTGTAACTGCTGTGTTTTAGTGTCATGTAGACCAAAACACTTTTTAATTGTCCTTTTCATTTTTTTCCTGTGGAGCATGGTTTATTTAATAGTGTGCTATTTTGTTTCCAAATATTGAAGATTCATGCTAATATCTTTCTATTATTGACTTCTAAGTTAATTTCTTTGTGGTCATAAAATCTTATCATAAGACTTTAATCTTTCTAACTTTACTGAAACTTATATTATGGCTCAGCATGAGACCGTGCTTGATAAATACTTGTGCATTAAACTGGAAGGTGCTTAAATGCCAACTAAGTCCAGTTGGTTAATGGTGTTGCTCATCTCTATATTCTTTCTAATGTCTTCTTTATTTAAAAAAAAAAAAGTTTTTTTAATTGATTTCAGAAAGAGGAAGGGATAGAGAGAGAGTTAGAAACATCAATGATGAGAATCACTGATCGGCTGCCTCCTGCACGCCCTCTACTGGGGATCGAGCCCTCAGCTCGGGCACGTGTCCTGACCAGGAACCAGTGCTCAACCACTGAGCCACACCATCCAGGATCTGTATCCTTATTCTATTAATTCTACAAAAATTCAGTGTTGAAATTTTAAACAACAGTTTTGGATTTACCTATTGCTCCTTACAGTTCTGTCAGTTTTTGTTTCATGTACTTGGAAGCTTTTTATTAAATACACTATTACTTAGAACTGTTGTATGGCATTGTACCAAAAAGTGGATGCTGCTTTAACAAATACCTACAAATGTGAGAGTGGCTTGACACTCAGTAATGGGGGGGAGTTGTGTGATACAGACATAAGGGCGGTTCCGATGAGAACTGGGAGAGAAGAGAGCAGCCGTACAGAGCCCCCACGTGCTTGGAGAACACGTAAGTAAGCGTGAGTGGGATTGGGGTAAGAGTACAGATGGGAAAGGCCATTCTGTGAGGTCTCAGGAGGAAATGAGGTCCTTGTCCCAACGTGGCAGTGACCGTGGGTAAACTGTGTCAATGGTCCTGTGCTTTGTAGAAGGTAAAACTTGCCAACAATGAAACGGAATATTCAGCTGAGGAGATTTCTAAGCACAGTCCTGAGGACGGGCTTGATGCCTCCTGGCTGCTTACTTAGTAAAACGCCAAAGAAGGGGATCAATGGAAGACGTAATTGTTAAGGAAAAAGGAACCAGAACCGGGAGATCTGGTAAAATACAGCCCATCAGTATTTTACGGCAAGAATGAGAAACCAGTCCCTGACAGGCAGGGCCTTCCGGGTCCAGGAGCCCTGGTATACTTGTCCCTTTTATTCAGGGAAAGAACGGCGTGGCATCTAGCAGAGCAATGGAGCCTTGTTTCTGTTACCCCAAATTCCCTCTCTAATCAGTGATGGTGAGATCAGCAGTGAAGATAAAAATGGCATAAAACACAGCCTCTCACTTGGAGAACTGTTAATGAAAGCCCCAGCGGGGTTTTAATTGCACAGGAAGAGGCAAGGAAATGTCTCCATAACCCTCTCCCTTCTCAGGGAAAAAGTGTTAATGTTATGCAAATTGAAATTTGAAAGTCTGTGCAACTGAAATCTGCAACACCCAGAGCTGTGCACACGGAAACCACAGTTCATCAGAGGATACAGCCCTCCCCACGCGTACCTCTGGCCGAGCCATCTTACACGCATGCTCGCATTTTATATTGTGATATAAGCATGAGTTCCCACGGACCCAGGGGACCTGGGAATCTGGTGTGAGAGCGGAAGGCACACCTGGTTTTCTCCTTAAGAAGATGCTGTAAAGGCTACAGAACCCGTGAGAAATGGGGATAAGTGCACATACAACCACTAAAAACCTTTTTACGCAGCGTGAGCCTAAATTGCTCCATTAGGCAAATACGATTTTTTAAAAAAAATTTGCAGGGGTGGGGATTTGGTTACAGATAATAAAACATAAAATAAGTAGGGTTACTATTCTCTTTATTTAAATGTTAAAAAGGCAGTTATATTCCCAATCTTTTTTCTCATTCCTTACCAGCTTCAGGCAAAAACATTTTTTAAAAAATTACATGTAGTGAATTTATTTCACAGATCATTATAAAAAATGATGGTTGTTTTTAAATATATTTAACCCAAAATCTGGTAATTTTGACTTTATTGGGGTGGCACTATTAATAAGAGTATATAGGTTTCATCCAGCCGGTGTGGCTCAGTAGTTGAGAGTCTACCTATGAACCAGGAGGTCACAGTTTGATTATGGGCTCCCGATCCCCACTAGGGGGTGTGTAGGAGGCAGCCGATCAATGATTCTCTCACATTGATGTTTCTCTCTTTCTCTCCCTTCCTTTCTGAAATCAATAAAAACATAGATTTTTTAAAAAAAATTATACAGGTTATAAGTTTAAAATTCTACATACAGCATCTGTATATTTAGGCAAAAACTTTTTAACCTCTGGTAGCAGAGTTAAAAGAAATCATTAGTCACAATGTGTATATCTTTACACATTTGAGCTTGGTCTTAGTGAAGAGAAAGCCGGAGGCTGCGCCCGGAGATGTTGCTCTGTTAAGAACTAATGGATATGTATTGGGGATGTTTCGTTGCTTGGGTGAACAGCTAGAACACTGGAGAAAATTTAAAAAGAATAGGACTGTTTTACATAAAAATGAAAAGTCAATAACTGAAGCTAAAACATAACATTTTATTTACTTGGTGTCACATTTGCTATACAGAGTGACTCGCCACTTTCCAGACCCACACATCTCAGTGTCCTTGACTCAGAAAATGTTTCCCAAGCGCCCACCGGCCAAGTGCCCTCACGCAGGGGCTGAGCGACCTGGGGAAGGAAGACAGGCGCCTGTCACCAGGAGCCTGGCTCAGCAGGGAGCCCGCGGCCCAGGTGAGGATGCAGGCCCACTGTGAAGGCTACTCTGAGGGCTGCTCTCAAATCCCGCCCCCACCCCCGCCCCCGCCAAGGGAGTGAGCGCACCTCAGGGCAGCTGGGGTGTGGGAGAACATTTCATAGAGAAGGTGACCTGGGAGCCAGGCAGACCTTGAGGATAAGGATGATTTCAGGAAGCAGAGAAGTAAAGGTTCACTCTGGATGGTGAGAGCAGAGAGGAGGATGGCCCTAGCTCCGAGGCTCGAGGTGACCTGCAGGGACGGGGGAGGGGCGGGTCTAAGGCTCAGAGTGTGGTCCAGAGCGAGCTGCCTCCTTGGGAGTCATGAGACACGCAGACCCGGCTTCCCCTGCCTCCGAGTCAGGCTCTGATTTTCCCAAGGTCCTGGAGAGCTGCGAGCACACAGGAACGAGCTTCCCTGGCCAGGGCCACGGGAAGGGAGAGTCAGGATGGGACAGGTGACACTGCGAGACAGAGATGTCCCTGACATCCATGCCTGTGATCTGCAACTAGTAGTGCCAAACCAAAGCCAGATGAGGACATTACACGAGAGAAAAAAGTACAGCCCTTATGAACACAGATACCAAATTCTTTAGTGCTTTGAGGGGAGGGCACAGCAGGACCTAGTGGAGCTTACAGCATCTCAAATCAACCAGCAGGATTCCCACATCCATTCAAAGAGAGGCCAGGTTTCCGCTCTCTCTTCCAACAACGGAGAATGCAGACAACGCATAGGACACAACAGCACTCAGCACCGGCTATCGGGCACAAAAGGACAGTGACTTCCAGAGACAGAAATATTGCGGTGCGCCCTCTGCTGCTGGCTTACAGCCTGCACAAGTGTCAGGATGGGCGCAGGGCAGGGGTGTCAGGCAGAATCCAGAGAGGAGCTGGGGTCCCAGGATGTGAAGAAGGTGGCCAGAGTTTGCCTCAGAGAGCTAGAAGGGACACACTGCAGAGAAAGAATTCATGACCTGCAGAACGAAGTTTGCTCGGGTTTTCAGCGGAGTACTGGTCACTGCCTGTGTTTGAGGAAACCACCTGGCCAGGCAAAGAACCTCCCGGTCAGATTCAAGGGAGCATGTCCCATGGGCTAACAAGGTCAGGAATAAGGCCGGTCCCGCCCTCTGAGTGTAACATGAATGTGCGTGTCAAACGAAGAGACCACCCATGCCTGAGCATAGCTGCCAGACCTCCAGGGTGAAGAGAATTTCTGCCTGGGAATCACTGTGAGTCGAGGAAGGAAGCCCAGCTGGTGAGGTGGGCACTCTGAGCTGCAGATTCATGGAGTTCGCCATGTCATTTCTTTAGCGACAGGTTCACTTTCCTCATGCAAACCAAACATTACCCTAAAATGACTCTCCTGTCATATCCCACTGAGTAAGGATCCCTGTGTAAAACACACACACACTCACACACACATTCAACAGTCACACACACACTCACACGCATATACACTCACCCTCTCACACACACATTCATACACACTCACACACACACTCAACTGTCACACACACACAGACACACACACTCACACGCATATACACTCACCCTCTCACACACACATTCATACACACTCACACACACACACTCACACACACACTCAACTGTCACACACACACAGACACACACACTCACACGCATATACACTCACACTCTCACACACACATTCATACACACTCACACACACACTCTGACACACATACACACAAAGCCTGGCCTTCCCCAGTGGCATCCATGCAGGGTTTTCCACGGCCTCTCAGGTAGCAGCTTTCCCCCAACCAGAGACTTTCCCTCACTGCTGTGGCTCATTGCATTTCTCTTCAGCCTTTGACCTCCAGACGTTTGTGAATGCTATTCACCGATACAGGGGACTCAGTTCATCCATCCCGAATGTGACAAAGGCCGCAGATGCTCACGTCAGCCCCACTCCCCAGAGCCTGCCCTCTCCCTCCACAGACACTGGCCAAGGTGCCCCCGTTTGCCTCCCTGCCTTTGTCTTCACATCATCTGTCAGGCGGGAAAAGTGGTCATTCATGGGCTTTAGGAAACATCATGTTCTGTTTACATAATAAATCAAATAACCAGGTTAATTACGAGGCTACATATACTTTTCTACACAAAACTTCAGAGTGGCTTATTCCCGCTGGACTTCAAAATGGATCCATTTTCCAGAATAAGACTTCTACATATGTTTTTTCACCTTCTTGAAACCTCAAGACAACACACGTTCGACTGTCCTCGTTCACTGAAGAAAAAGGGTTTTGAGTAGGCGTGTCCAGCTAAGTGCAGGACTGAGTGAGTCACAAAACATCTCACCACTGAAAAGTCGGTTTTACTCCTTGATTCTTTCTTCTTGCTTTGAGCACAATTTGTATTAAGCATTGATTACTCAATTTCTACTCTCTAAAGCAAGCATGTCAAACTCAAAGGCCAACACAGGCCAAATGAAGGAGGCATGCAGCCCATGGGCCACAAGTTTGACATGCTTGCTCTAAAGCGTTAAATAAGTTAAAAGTAACATCAAGGCCCTTAAAAAACCACTTTCAGGAATTTTTAAAGGAAGCTTCTGCTAGATTCCAATGGCTCGGGGAACATGTTGAGTGTGTAGACACATCCCAAGTCCGGGCCCAGGATTCTTTCTAGTCACTCTTCACCCTGTATGTGTCTACCTCATCTACTTTAATAGCCAATTTTTAGACACTAACTCAGTAAAAGAAGGCAGAAACTGATCATTTAAAGTAGGAACCAATGTATCCAGGTAGAAGCCCACAGCAGTGTTTTGGCATGTTAAGGAAAGCATGATGATCAAACTGATGTATATGACTCTGATCTCAACTTTAAGGACTTTCAAACTTAATTAGAATCTAGTGAAGCCCTGGTAAAGTGAGGGGAACTGAGGGTTCATAGAGCTCCCACCTATCTCTACTCACAACACAGCCACATGGAACTTGACACGCTCTCCCTGCAGCACCAGGGAGACACACAGACTTCCGCCAACTTCCACAATAAAGTGACGACCAAACACGGGCGGCCACTGGCACTCAGTGAAGGTGACGGGCACGTCAGCCATGCTGGGGACTGGACAGCAGGGCCACCACCCGTTGGGGTTCTCGACAGTGAGGCTGAAACACACAGGCCATGGCAGCACCAAGCAGGACGGCTCAGGCAGGAAAGACGAAGGGCCGGGCTGAGAGGAGACTCACGTTTGCAGGAGTTACAGGACCAGAAAGCAAAGCCTCGGGCACAGGAAAGAGGGTGGAGTGGGGTGATGAACCTACACGACAGGCAAAGCCAGACATTCTGGAGCCCAGCACCCCCTGGAGTCTCAGCATGAGGGACAGTCGTGAGTGGCTCCTGCCTGGACTGTCGCCACAGCTCTGGTCTCCATGTTATGAGAGGTGCACTCATGTCATGGAAGCGGCACCTCGATTATATTCCCACCTTCAAAGGCCCTCGGTGGCTCTCTCCCGTGTCCACCACACGGCAACTCTGGGAGAAGGCCCTGGAGCCTGAGTCCAGACCACGTGTCCGGGTAACACGAGCTGTGGTGCTGCACCCGGGGCCCATCCAGGGTAAGGATGCACCTGCACTATCTACACCCAGAAATGCCATTTCCCATCCGACCCAAACCAGACTTCACGTTCTCCCTAAACTCCCCAACCGCCCCAAGTCCTCCCACAAACGCCCAGCCCCCACATGTCCCGCACATGTCCCGGGCTCTCATCTTCCACTCTGGCTCCCACCCGGGGTGCCAGGCAGACAGGTCTGCACACAGCCCTGGGGCGGGGTGGAGGGGGGCGCGGGGCGGGGAGAGCAGTGCTGGGCACCCCCTGGTGGGACAGCTCTCAGCACTGTTTCTCCAGGGACTTCCCTTCCCACCCCACAAGGGCTGCTCCAAAACCCCGGCCAACCCTTCCCGGGTCTGCCCATTCGCCCTCCGGCCCCCCTACCTGGCCCCGC
Organism: Corynorhinus townsendii; assembly: GCA_026230045.1. Taxonomy (NCBI): domain Eukaryota; kingdom Metazoa; phylum Chordata; class Mammalia; order Chiroptera; family Vespertilionidae; genus Corynorhinus; species Corynorhinus townsendii. The sequence continues at coordinate 63,766,464 of JAPDVU010000006.1, read as the reverse complement.
CCACTGGGAACCTAAGGCACCCTCACTACTGTTTCATGACGAGTAAGGAATGACCTATACTGTCCTCTCGCGCACATTTTCATTTTCCAAGTGGGAAGTGTCTCTTTGTTGGGCTTATTCCCCGCGTGGGTCCGACGCCCTGCGTCCTATGGCCCCGAGTCTGGCTCTATGCGGGACACTTTTCCAACTTCCACTCCCGTTTCTGCACTTCCTCTGGCCCTCTGTCTGCTGTGTCTCTAAAATAAACTCCCGGCCCCAGCACTTGTGTGTGCCATTTCCCGCTCCCCACTTCTTTACTCAGGCACCTCCGGCACCGCCCACCATTCAAACTCCGCACCAGGTCCCCACCCTCTCGGGCCCCAGGTGCTTCTAAAGATTTTAGTTCACCAAAGTTCTTTAAGTGCAAAATCCAACCATGTTTTCCCAGCCTTTCTTATTTGCGCTGAATTGTGCCCTGAGCTACTGAAATAGTGTTCCTCCGCTGAACTCAAGTGCACTAGGTGGGCTCTGTGAGGTTCTCTCGTGGTTGGCCTCACTCTCCTCTCCTGAGTTCCCTTCACTGCCTCTTCTCCGCATGCCATTGATAAGTTATCACCCCCAAGTCTCCCTGAACCTCATCTCTTCCTGACCTAAACTCACCTGGAGGAATACCAACCCATCCCACAAACTCAGTCAGCACTCCCACACAGACAATCCCCCTGTGACCTCGAAGACTCCGGACTTGCCTCTTCGGGGTTCACCCTAACACACCTGACCTCATTTCCAGATGCCTGTGGGGTTCGTCTCATCTCCATTCTCACTCACAGGACAGCTCTCTGCCTTTTGTGGGAACTGTCTGTGGAGTCCTTGCGCTGAGGGCAGGGAGTTTCAAATGCCATCTGTCCCCTGAAACAGAAACCCACCCCTGCTGCTGCAGCCCCCACAGCGCACCCGGGGCTGCTCATTCCTAACCAGGAGAGCCAGCACTGCCCTGGGCCCGCCTCGTCTCTCTCCTCCACGCGTCCCGAGCCCAGGCTCTTCTCTCTAACCCTGACCTCCATCAGGCTCAGGCCGTCAGCCTCACTGTGCTCCCTTGCTGGGCAGTCCCAGGAGTTTCTCATCCAGGATGGAGGGCGGGACAGCACAGGGTCCTGCCGTGGTTCACCATGAGTCAGAGCTCACACACTGTTAGGGCCACATGCTCTGCCATCAAGGTCGCTTGAACCTGGCTCCAGTCTAGCTGGGTGACATGGATGATTCCTCTACTCCCTTCAGTAGCTTCGTTTCCTCGGTTATAGAGTTCAGGGTAACAGAACCTCACTGATGGGCCTGGGAAGGATTAAAGAAAATGATCCACAAAAAGCATGTACAAGCAGAAAGGCGGACAGCGGCTGCTCAGTAGTTGCTAAGGGTAGTCATCCTATCTCGTTTGTCATGTGGTCAGGGAGTGTTTGTCCCTTTGCCTCGCATTGCACTAACCAAGGACTCCTGTCTCCATCCTGCACCGCGCATGTGCTGGGCCCAGGGAGGTGGTTGGGAAAGTGGGGGGAAACCATCTAAGTAGTAACAACAACTAACACTAAAAACAATAATATAACCACAATAAGAATAGTGTGCTATTAACAGCCAGCCAATGACAAGGTAAGAGGAACAGTAAGCCAACACCTCCCTTGCATTATCTGATGAGACCCTCACTGACATTTCACATGGCAAATACTACTGTTAGCCCCATATCCCCACTGAGGGAAAATCCCTACGTAGCCTCCTACCCTTGCACAGATGGCCTGCCTCTGAGTGTCTCTGGAACATGCTCGCTGGCGACCTGTTGTTTGTATGCCTGCCTGTGCTGGGGCTCCGGGTCAACAGCTTAGGTTTCTGCTCCCCTAGCCGAGGCCAGGCCACGCCCCCGCAAGCTGCCATGACCACGCTCCCCATCACAGACCCAGCCGGCCTCTCCTCACATGAAACTGCTGAATCTCCTGAGAGATGTTAGCTCTAGGCCATCAGCAGAGCTCAGTGGGACGGTGAAGGGAGTGAAGGTCTGGGCCTCCTTCTCAGCATGGAGCAGGGGCTTCCTCACGGCTTGCTCTGCAGACACTGATGGAGAATGATTGCTCAGCTTTGCTCAGGGGCATGAAGTCAGCCGTCCTCACGACAGCTGTTCCCATCCACCTGAGAGAGGGGCAGCAGGGGACACTACTATCCATCCCAGACTCAGGAGGCTCATCCCGCTGTAGGCTCTGCACGCACCTCCATCAATGGTTCCAAAGTGGGACACGCACAGAACAGCCCACTGGGCACAGGGAGCATGCTGGAGCTCCCACTTACGACGATTGTTAGAGTAAGAAAAACTAACCTCTACTACAATCTAACACGGGACTGACACACGCGCCCTCAGGTCGCCATTGGCAGCCTGCAGAAATGAAGGTGGGCCACTGGCCCTTTCTCTGTGCATCTACCAGGATTTTCAGAAAAGGGAACACTCATCATACGCTTCCAAAGAAAAAGTGACATGAAAATGAATGAGCATCTGTTTTTCAGAAGACACTCATGCTACTGAGAGAGCATATTTATATCAATTATTTTTTAAATTTCATCTGTAGAATTAAAACATTTTTCTAACCTACTTATAATTTTTCTACAAACTATTTTCCAATCTATTTGTAATTTTTCTAATTACAAATTAGTTTCAAAGGCAATTATAAAAACAATCAGTTATAAACTAATAGAAAATATATTTTCATATTTTTAAGAATGGGTCAAAAATGCTTAAACCTTTGTTTTTAGACCTATTTGTAAAAATTATAAAAATAGAAAAATTTTAAATTAGTTTGTAAGAACATCTCATTGGCATCAGGAAAATGGGGAATTTAATTATCAGTTTGCAACAGAAACTACTTAATTACTAAATACAAGTAAATAAAAATGAACAATGCACTTATTCTATTTGGATCTTCTTTTTTTTTAAATATATTTTTATTGATTTCAGAGAGGAAGGAAGAGGGAGAGAGAGATTGAAACATCAATGATGAGAATCATTGATCAGCTGCCTCCTGCATGCCCCCCACTGGGGACCGAGCCTGGAACCTAGACCTGTGTCCTTGACTGGAATCAAACCCGGGACCCTTCAGTCCCCAGGCCGATGCTCTATCCATTGAGCCACACCATCCAGGGCTATTTGGGTCTTCTTATCTTTGTGATATACCTTTTTTTAGTTCTCATGATAAAAAAAACAACAAAATAAAAACAAAAACTCAAAAACAAACCAAAGGACCCAAGTATTAAAATAAGCTAAAGTATGATTTTAAATCACTCTTCACAAATAACTAAACCAATATTTTAAAAAAATAAAGCATATTAACCACGTAAGTCTTAATATAGTCATTAATATGTTTAGTGAAAGCAAAAATAATTTATATTTAGTGATATGAGAATGTTTTAAAATAAATCTTTATCTCATCTTTCTTAATTTCTAACATCTGTGTGTGCTTTAAATATTTATGTATGAATATGTATACACACACATACATATACATTACACCTAATGCTGTGGGAAATGTTTATAATTTAGAGATAAACTATACTGGGGGTGGTCGTTGCTTTTCCTGTTACTGATGGGATTAACCACTTGAAACAACCAGATCTTGGTGAATGAGAAGAGGAAGGGACAGGCAAGCTGGGTCTCCAGGACACACAGGCCTTGCCCAGGGGCACCAGTAATGGCTGCCGGCCCACCCTCCTTCCCAGGCAGGCAGCACCTGGGATAGCAACCTGTACCCCCTGAGTCCCTAAGAGCTTCTGCCTCCGTGTTATAGTAGAATACTTAGCTCTCTTGGAAGTTAAATATTATAATTTTTTATTCATTCAATGGAGGCTAAAGAAACTCAAATCAATAAGACTCAATGTAAAATTTCAAAAACAGAAATGAGCCTATTTTATTAATAATATTTTAATTTTACAAACTCCTAACTATACCTCATTTTTAAGAATAACAAAAATCTGTGAATACATTTAAAATATCTAAATGTTACGGTCTGCTGTTTCTCATTCTAAGGCCTGTAAGAATATTCTTAGAGATATACTAATTAAATAAAACTTGATTTCAAGCTTTATTTTTCATGTTAACATAACATTATTCTGGACCACTTGAAGGGAGACCACAAAACAGTGATTTGCCATCTATTTCAGTATGAAAGTCACTGAATTTGCAACCACACTGGGACTAAGCAATCATAAAGAGACGCCACTTACTTTTAGTCCGCTTGATCTCCAATATTACACCAAAAAGTCTGGAGAGCAGTAAGCCTTTTTGTTGAGAGTTGATATTAAGTGGGTTATGTGCATTATTCAAGAATTAAAGATGCTGTCATATTCAATGTATAAGGGGAAACCCCAGCACAAATAATGAACGAATGTGCATCACTGACCTGCAGCCAGAGAAACATGGCTTGACTACTGTATCGTTTAAAGAGCTGCAAATGCAAGGCAGGTTACAAGAGCACTGCCCCAGCACTTGAAAAGGCCAAGGTTATCTAAATAGAAAAAAACAAACGAATTAAAGTGATTTTTCATGTTTCCACTAAATGTTTTCTTCCTATGAATATTTATAAAGTGGTATTGACAAATATTTGAGAAAGACTCATATTTCTGGTTTGTTTGTTTTGTTTTGTCTATGGAACTGTTCAAAAGATATTTTCCAACTTACTCAAAGGATTAGTTTTATAATTCATTGGTAGCTTTAACAAAACTAATTCAGCTATATTTACATATTAAGCGGTAATAAAAAATAACTCTACATCCAAAATATTCAGAATCAACAAGCCATAAGTTGTTTGGCCAAATTTAATATATAATTATAAAACCACTTAACGCATGAAATCTATTTCATTAATTTAGTAGCAACCATGGCTTTTAAATTTTCACAGAGACTGTGTTGATAGTTTCCATTTCTAAACTGTACTTATTTGTTCTAAATTTCAATTATATTTTAAAATATACTGTGCTGTCTAATCCAACTGACTACAGAGCCCATTCTTCACATATCATACCCCACCCCTTCACCCCCCACCCCGCCGCTTCCACACACGCACCTATTGCATTAAATAGTCCATAGGCATTAAGCATGAGAAAGAGTATCACATATCTTGCAAATTATACGTTTCAGTACCTAACCATGGTTGAGCTATCAAAAGACTTCTGAGTGACTATACATACTATTTTAATATAAATATAATAAAATTATCAAAATAAAGTCATAATAAAACATGGGAATGCTTTCCGATAAGAAGTAGCCCATGCTTTTCATTACAAGAACTATGGCTATTAATGTTCTCAATAATACTTAGTACTTTTTACTAAAGATAACATTTAATATCTTATGTCTGCAATTGGATCATTAAAATTATGAATTAAGCCAGTAAGGAGATATATTTGTTGTCTTTATTAAGCCATTGCGTATTAATAAAATGTCATGACTCAAACTTGTTGTGCTACCTTTATAAACATGTGGAGCAACAAGCCCAGAATCCTTAGGAGAAAAGTGGGTGGGGAAGTGTCTTTAGGGGATTCAAATTATGCAATTCAATTCTCAAACCCATGAAAAACTGTAAACATTCATGAGATCTACAAAATAAGCCTTAAGAAAATAAGCCGTAAGTCATCAAATAGAAAATTTCTGACTATAATTCATCCCCTCACATCAAATGAGAAAAAACAAAAACAAAAAAAACTTCAAGACTTAGGACAGCATTCTTTTTTAAAATAAGCAAATTCCCCAATCTTACATAATTAAATACCTATGTGCACAAGAATTGTTTTCCAAAATGTAGTAGATGAATATCTTATTAAGTTTATCATAAAGTATCTGTTTTATCAGATTTGAAATAAACTACTCTATTTCAAGTGGTTGGCTTCAAGAATAAAATAACACCTGACAATTTGAAGAACAACTCTCCTAAGTCTATATAAGAATAATGACTCATCTACCTAAAATGTTTTTTCATGTAGAACAAATTAATATGAAAATTAAATGTAAATATAAACATGTTTTTGGGTGTGTGTGCATGTGCGCACATATTTGAAAGTATGGCAGTTCTGTAATACATTATGATTCAATAATTCATCCTGATGTAGCCCACATATGCGAATACCTTGGAAACTATGAGATTCATTTCCCTTCATTTTGCTTTGAACTGAAGCACACAGGCAGGGACTGAATGTTTAAAGGTTTTATTTCATATGGAAGCAGTGCCATCATCTGGCCTTTGGAACTGCTGGTGTATTTAACATGAAATTTATTATGGACTAGAGTCCCCGAGCACTAATTCGTGCACAGGTGGGGGTCCCTTGGCCTGGCTGGCAATCGGGGCTGATGGGGGCTATCTCACCCAGTCCTGATTGGGGCCAATGAAGGCTTGCTGGCTGGGGAGGGACCATGGAAGGGCTCCAGGGTGTATCCAGCCCATCTCACCCAGTCTGGATTGTCCAGACCCCAGCAGCAAGCTAACCTATTGGTTGGAGCACCTGCCCCCTGGTGGCCAGTGCACATCATGGCAACTGGTCAAGCAGTTGGACACTTAGCATATTAGACTTTTATATATATAGACTAGAGGCATGTTGCATGAAAAGATTCATGCAATAGGCCTTCCTTCCCTTGGCTTCCAGCACCGGTTTTCGTCTGGCACCTGGAACCCAGGCCTTCGCTCTGGCCAGAGTCTGCCATCTTCATCTTCGCTGCAGACTCCGGCTGGAGTCTGCCATCTTTGCTGCAGATTCAGGCCAGAGTCTGCCGCCTTCATCTTCACTGCAGACTCCGGAGTCTGCAGTCTTCGTCTTTGCTGTGGTCAGAGTGCTGCTTCTATAGATCCCTTCTCCCCCCACCTTCCCTCTCATAGCAGGCATCCTGCCCGGACACTCTGAGCCTGGAGCAGCTGAGCGGCCGCCATCTTTCTCCTAATTTGCATATTCCCTCTGATTGGCTGGTAGGCATAGTGGAGTGATGGTTAATTTGCATGTTTCTCTTTTATTAGTGTAGATTGTAGTGCCCTTGATGAGTTATGTGTACAGGTTATTGAGGAAAAAACCCTTAGTCTAAAATCAGCTGATTTTTAAAAGTAACCTTGAAAAAATAAGAGCATTTCCAAGCATATCTTCAGATAGGTATAATTTAAAAAGAGACTCAGCTGGGAACCCTGGATTCTGCTACTAAATCTAAGCAGATACTGAATCTTAGATTAAGTATATAGCCACTCTGGACTTCAGTTTCCTCATCTGTAAGACTGTTTAAGCCATTAAGTTACTTTTAGTCTAGAAGTACACTTGATTCTAGCTGTAGGTATGTTTATGAGTACTTCTGGTTTTAGCATCTTAATGTGGAATATAGGCCTGTCTATAGCATACTTTCCCATAGTTACCACTTTCATTATTACAGGTTTGCTTGGTTATGCACTACACATGAATTTTCCTCAGAAATAAATTTTGCCCAGGCTGGTTTGGCTCAGTAGATGGAGTGTAGGGCCATGGACTGAAGGGTCCCGGGTTTGATTCCAGTCAAGGGCACATACCTTGGTTGCAGGTTCCCCAGCCCTGGTCAGGGTATGTGAAGGAGGCAACCAATCAATGTGTCTCTCTTGTATCAATGTTTCTCTCTGTCTCTCCCTCTCCCTTCCACTCTCTCTAAAAATCAATGGAAAATATCCTTGATTGAGGATTAACAACAACAAAAAAAAAAAATTAAAAAAATAAATTTTAATTTATACTTCTTCCTGTCCAAATAGTACTCCCCTAAACAATACATGTTAGAACGAATGGATAGAATCCTATATAATAAATGGCTAATATGCAAATTGTGCCCTCAGGAGTTCGACCGACTGGGAGTTCGACCACTTGCTATGACATGCGCTGACCACCAGGGGGTGGCATGGGACAAAAGAAGGCCCTGGCTGACAGCCAGCAGCCAGGGGAAGGAAGGCCCCAGCCGGCAACCAGAAGGCCCCGATTGGCCCCTATTGCCGGCCAGGCCTAAGGACCCTACCCATATACAAATTTTGTGCACTGGGCCTCTAGTTGTGAATAAAAGTAAGTCAAAGAACTGAAAACAATAAAATAAAAAAAAACCACACACCTTTGTGTGAAGGTTAATTGTGCACACTGTAGATAAGAGGGGGCCAATATCAAACAAAGCACCTAAAAGTTAATGGGAAAGAGGTCCCTCCAAAGCTTCTAGAATCTAGTGTTATTGCATAGAAATAGAACAGGCTCAGCCTGGGCAGCTTCCCTCAGATCCCACAGTTTTGGCCAACGATGCGCTGTAGTGCAGGCCTGCCACTTTGGATTTATCTGCCCTGTGCTTCATCCTTCCCCCATAGCAGTCATCAACTCAACTCTCATTTCCAGTGTCTTGCTCTTATGTACCTTCTTATCCAAACTCCAGCATCCATCTAGTCCAGGCTCTCGGCCTCCTAGGCCTGCCTTCCTAAAATACCCGTCAGTCTTCTCCTTGCAGGGTGAATTAAGGACTTGCCTTGGACTCTTCTGGGATGCTGGTGAAAATGTCTTCCCTGAGTGCCCATAAAGGAGACCGGCACTGTCCAACAGAAATGCAACATGTGCTATATACATAATTGTAATGTTCTGGTAGTCAGCTTAAAAACAGAAGAGAAGCAAGTGAGATTATTTTAACAATACATTTTTATTTACTACAATGTATGGTAAATATAATTTCAACTAGAAGCCCAGTGCACAAATTCGTGCACCAGTTGGGTCCCTTGGCCTGGCCTGTGGAACCAGCCAAAACCAGCTCTCCAACATCCCCTGAGGAGTCCTGGATTGCAAGAGGGTGCAGGCCAGGCCGAGGGACCCTACCAGTGCACAATCAGGGCCAGGGAGGGATGGGGGAGGGCTCCAGGGAGAATCTGGCCAGTCTTGCTCAGTCCCCATCCACCGGACCCCAGCAGCAAGCTAACCTACTGGTCGGAGCATCTGCCCCTTGGTGGTCAGTGCAGTCATAGCGAGAGGTTGAGTGGCCTTAGCATATCATTAGCATATTATACTTTGATTGGTTGAACGGACGACTGGACACTTAGCATATTAGGCCACTTAGCATATTAGGCTTTTATTATATAGGACAGTGGTCGGCAAACCGTGGCTCGCGAGCCACATGCAGCTCTTTGGCCCCTTGAGTGTGGCTCTTCCACAAAATACCACGGCCTGGGCGAGTCTATTTTGAAGAAGTGGCGTTAGAAGAAGTTTAAGTTTAAAAAATTTGGTTCTCAAAAGAAATTTCAATCATTGTACTGTTGATATTTGGCTCTGTTGACTAACTAATGAGTTTGCCAACCACTGATATAGGATAAGTAATTGTTTAAAAGACACATCTGTGATACTTTATTTTTTATACTAAGTCTTGAAAATCTGATGTTTTATGCGTGTAGCATCTCAATGCAGATCAGCACATTGCAGTGCCTAAGAGGCCCCTCTGACCAGTGCCTACCATCCTGGCTGCACCACACTGGGAGAAGGGGAACAGAAGCCAAGAATCTATATTCTTAGCAAAACACCCAATCTAGACTGTTCTATACACAATTCATTCTACAACTACTACTGAGTTTACATTTGGGAAAAAAACCCACCATTTTAATTATGTCAATCCTCAGAACCTAGAAATCCTTGGTACTCCCAGTTCGATCAACTCAGATGGGTATTCAAATCTCCCTAAAAGTGGCCTCACTTACCCATCAAACTTGCTGTCCAATTGGAAAATGTTTTGGGTTCCTCCATGATGTTTTCCTAGGCAAACATTCAAATGCTCATTCATTCAACTAATATTTGTGGAGCACCCACTAAGTGTCATCATGGATCCTCCACCAAAACAGGGAAGATATGATGCAAGTCATCACGTGATTATAACAATACAGCTGTAAGCAGGAAAGCAATGCTCTGAAATAGCACCATGAGATGCTTTGAGAACATGGAAGAATGGGACCTTATAGTCTGAAGGGGTCAAAGAAAAATTCTTTAATACACTAACATTTAAGCTAAAAAAAAGAGTATAAATGAAGTAGGAATTAGAGCAAATAAAATGAAATTTCTAAGTAGAGGACAGCACATTATGAAAAGCGGTGAGGTGGAAAAGTAAGGACAGGAGCATGCAGGTAGGAGGTTATCTGTGAGGAGGCTGCCTGAGAAGATGGGAGACAGGCCCAAATCTGTGAGCCTTCCATTTTTTATTTTTTTGTTTAGGTGTGCATATTTATACACTTCTCAAAAAGTGCATGCCTTCTAAACCTTAATGATCTGTTTCATCGTCTCATAAAGCATGAAGTACTTAATACCTACTTCCTTCTACTAGGTGTACTGGTTAATAATGGCAGATTTTGTAATCAAAGAAAACACAATAATTTCATGAGAAACATCTTAAGTGTTTTATTCAAAGTAATGTCCACCGCTAGCTACACATTTCCCCCATCTTTCGGGTAATTTGTAGATACTGTCCCAAAAGAACTTTTCTTGTTTTGAGGCAAACCATTCAGAGACCCAATTTTTCACTTCTTCATATGTTTTGAAATGCTGCTCAGAAAGTGCGTGTGCCATCGATCGGAATAAGTGGTAAACTGAAGGAGCAAGGTCTGGTGAATACAGTGAGTGGGTTAATACTTCCCAGGCAAGATCTTTTAACGTGTCTTTAACTGGTTTTGAAGTGTGTGATGGTGCGTTATCATGAAGCAAAATTACTTTGCCTTGTCTTCTGGCACATTCTGGTCATTTCACAATCAAAGCATGGTTCAAATTGATTATTTGTTGTCAGTAGTGATCAGTATTAACGGTTTCACCTGGTTTTAGAAGCTCATAATACACCACACCTTCCTGATCCCACCAAACACAGAGCATTGTCTTCTTTCTGAAGTGATTTGGCCTTGCAGTCGATGTTGATGGTTGACCTGGATCAACCCATGATTTTGTGCATTTGGGATTCTTAAAATAAATCCACTTTTCATTGCCAGTCACAATTCAATGCATAAAAGACTTTCTTTCGTGTCATTAAGCAACATTTTACTGATAACGTTTCGGTTTTCAATTTGTCTTTCGTTCAGTTGATGTGGCACACATTTGCCTTCCTTTAAAAACTTCCCCATTGCTTGTAAACGATGGAAAATTGTTTGCTGAGCAATGTTTAATCTTTCTGCAAGTTGTTTGTGAGTTTGACACGCATCTTCATCCAATAATGCTTGTAATTGTTGGTCTTCAAACTATTTCGGTCGACTTGGATGTTGTCTTTCACATCAAAATCCTCACTTTTAAAGCATTTAAATCAGCATTTATAAGTATCTTGAGATGGAGCATGTTCACCATAAGTTTCCGTAAGTATAAGATAATTTTTTCTTCAAAATAAAGTAATGAATTAAAACTTCTCACAAATGTTCTTTTTTTGGCACAAAATTTGACATTTTTAAGCATAAAAATACCTTTTATGTTAACACCTTCAGCAAATTTTACATATGAAGTTTTGAAGCTTGCTGTCAAAACAAAATAGCATACATATCAAATTGCATATATATCAACATATGTGTAACTCCATCTTTTGAAAAAAATCTGCATTAACTGGTACATCTAGTATATAAAAAACACATGTATTTTGCTAGGATTTTAAATTCTAGAGTCTGCAAGCTGCACTAACAATTATTTGCATCTTCAATCATTCACAAACTATCCTATATAATAAAGAGGTAATATGCAAATTGACCCTCACGCCCTGACAAGATGGCTGCCTACTACTAGGCCGGCAGGGGGGTTAGTGAAGGATGACCAAACGACTGAACAAGCAGGCTGCATGGGGCAACCAGGCTGTCAGGGGGGCCCTACAGGGTGACCAGGCCAGCAGGGGGGGCGGGGGCAGTAAGGGGTGGCCAGGCTGGCGGGGGGGAGGGGGGCAGTTAGGAGCTACCAGGTCAGCAGGGAGGGTGCAGTTAGGGGCAATCAGGCTGACATGCAGAGGCAGTGAGGGGCTATCAGGCCTGTGGGGGCGGGCAGTTAGGGGTGACCAGGCAGGCATGCAGGTGAGCTATTAGGAGCCAGCAGTCCAGAATTGTGAGAGGGATGCCCAACTGCCTGTTTAGGCCTGATCCTATGGGCAGTCGGACATCCCTCGAGGGCTCCCGGATTGGAGAGGGTGCAGGCTGGGCTGAGGGGACCCCCCACCCCGTGCACAAATTTTATGCACTGGGCCTCTAGTCCTACATAATAAAAGCCTAATATGCTATGTGTGCAACCCTTGGTGCCACCGTTGGACCAGTTGCTATGGTGCACACTGACCACCAGGGGGCAGGCGCTCTGACTGGTAGGTTAGCTTGCTATTGGGGTCCGGCCCATTGGGACTGGGCAAGAAGGGTTGGACATGCCCTAGAGTCCTCTCCCAGTCCCATGCACTCCAATCATGCACCCGTGGGTTCCCTTGGCCTGGCCTGCAGGCTCTGGCAATCCAGAACCCCTCAGGGGATGTGGGAGAGCTGGTTTTGGCCCAATCCCCACATGCCAGGCCAAGGGACCCCACCAGTGCATGAATCCGTGCCCTGGGCCTGTAATGTTACTATGAAACCCAGGAAGTCTCCTGGAATTGCTGAGAGTGGAGCATGTAAGAAACATTTTACTGGGTCAGTGATCCTATCACCCGTTATGCTATTTTACTTTGGAACTGATCAAAGTCTGGCATCAACAATCGGTTCAGACAGAATTCTAAGATGGCCCCAAACAGATGGCCTCTGGACTCAGCATGTCCTGTGTAACCCTCCCCTTGAGCCGCCAGAGCCTGTGCACACCACGGTGCCCTCCAGGACCAGGGTCAGCAAGGAGAGACCTGACGGGGACTGACCTCTGACCTCACCAGGTGAGCCAGAGACTCACAGATGACAAGGCCTACAGAAGGGCTGCCACCTGGCCAAGGCACGAGGTGGTCTCTGGCCAACAGAAAGACAAGGAGGGCCTCCGTGCAGGAACCACAGCTCGAATTCTGCCACCCACAGGGGTGGGGTGATTGGCTCGGATGAGACCCCAGGTTGAACCTGCAGGAGACCCCTGGCCTGCAGGACACCACCCCATCTGCAGCTCCTGGGATTCAACAACACAGCCCGTGCAGGTTTCTCAGACCCCTTTACAAAGTTCGCAGCAGCTTTCAGGGTAAACTTGTTTCTCAGACCCCTTTAAAGTTCGCAGCAGCTTTCAGGGTAAACTTGTTTCACAGTGAGCTGTGCACGTGTAGAGTTCCTGACCCTGGTCTCACCCCTGGAAAGTTCCTCTGCAGCCCCATGGCCTCCTGTCGGGGGATGGTGGAGGGTGTGGGGAGGGGGCGGCGGAGGCGTCTCCGTGAGGCTGGGGTACCCTCTCCCGGCCCGCTTCTCTACTCCAGGAAAGCAGCCCGCGTCAGCAGCCCGAGGCGTGGCCCCGCGGCCGCACGCACATGCCTGTCCATGAGGCGACACTGGGGATACTAGGGCGCAGCTGAGGTCCCTTGAGGATATCTGCCACCCCCCCTCCCCCCCCCCCGCGCTGACCGCAGCCAGGCCACTGCCCAGGGAACCGCCCCCTTCCCTCGGCCCCGCCCAGGGGGCCTGGACTGAAGGAGCTAGAAGACTTCTCCCCTCGGGTACAACCCGGAACCGCCGGCCGCGTCCTCTACGCCTGCGTGACGACAACTCCGCGAGGGCGGGGCGAGCCCAGTGCGCCTGCGCAGAGGCGGCGGCGTGCTGCGTCGTTACTTTTGAACAGAGTGGCGGGAGCTGCTGGGACTACGCGGAAACCTGGTGCGGTGGGCGCGCGCCGGCTGCGGGCCTAGCCATGGCGCGGCAGCTGTCCCGGGAGCAGGGCATCACCCTGCGCGGGAGCGCCGACATTGTGGCCGAGTTTTTCTGTGAGTCATCCGCGCAGCGAGCGGGAGGGCTGCGGGGCGAAAGCCGGGCCTCGTCGCGAAAGCCGGGACTCGGCGTGGAGGGGCGGGGATGGCAGACCCCGCCAGCCGGACGGGGGTCTGGGGAGAGACGGCTGTGGGCTCGCTGGGAAGGTGGAGAGGGCGGCCCGGTGCCGCCGAAGCCCGTAGGCGGTGTGGCCACTTCCCAGAGTGCCCGGGTAGTCCCCCACCCCAGCGACGGAGGCTGCCTGACGGGGCTAAGGCCTCAGCGCCTGCCAGGTGGCTCGGGCCGGTGGGAAGCAGGCACTTTGGGAGGCGCCCTGCGGAGGAGGTAGGCCTTCTGGTGGAGCCTGGCCGTACTTGTGGGAAGGAGGGAGGGAGGGAGGAAGGGATAAAAGAATGGGGCTTCCTGGCGCGCATCTGCGGTGACATCTGCTAACTACGTGATCAGAGTTGGGACTCGGATTGCAATGGGATGAAATTTGGCAGCGGTAAGCTGCGCCTTTGGCATTTTTCTTTGGTTGCCATAGAAATACAGGTATCACTATCTCTTCCTTAGAAGCAAGATTTTGAGGATGTTTGGTGGCACTTTATACCCACTCTGCTTTCAGCAAGACACACAAACACGTGTGTTTAGACATTGACAGCTTAATACCATAAGCGAAACCCGAAACCGTAGCCACCTCTGAATATGTTTAATTTTACGGTGTTAGAAAGTGGTAACATTTAACATCTCTTTTGCTTTCAGCATTTGGCATCAATAGCATTTTGTATCAGCGTGGCATTTATCCCTCTGAAACTTTTACTCGCGTGCAGAAGTACGGACTCACCTTGCTGGTCACCACGGACCCCGCGCTCATGCAATACCTAAGCAACGTGGTGGAGCAGCTGAAAGGTATGAGTCGTTGGAACTGGTTGAGTTTGGCAGGCCTTCCAGAACCCTCGTTTTCTAGCGTCTTGGTGGTCATTTGTCAGCTTTGTACATAAAGGTGTAAAACAAGCTGCCATCTCAAATATAGTGACTCTCCTATTGTGAGGAAGCAAATAGCATATTTATTAGGAATCTGATAGATGGCGTAACAAAACTGTCTCCATCATCTCCCTTAAAAAATGACTTTTGCAGTTTGTGTGGCCAAAAGGAACCAGTTGAATTGTACATAATTATGATGGTTTTTATTATCTGTGGGAAAAAAATCACTATATATTTTTAACAGTGTATTTCCTGTACTTGCATGGAGTCTAAAGCCATCATTAAGATCAAGGAAATAAAATTGTATTCAATGTGGGAACTAAAACTTCAAAGAAATAACGAAGAAAAAGAGCTACTAAATAATAGAACACACAGTAGAGTGTTCTTATTTTTCACCTATTTCCACTTGTCTTTTTAAAAGAATCCAGCCTGAGTTTAAACAGTTCATTTTTTTTCTTTAGCTCCAGTAGTTCCTGTGTGAGCAATCTTTGTTTCCCATCTATCTTTTTCTTCCTTTGTACTTCCATTTGTTTCTCTTCCATGTTTCTTTCCACTTGAGATTCTCACTTCCACTTTTTCTGAGTTGTGGGATGTTTCTCCCCATCTGCCCATTGGTGTTCCAAAAAGGGCTACAGTGATCATTTTGTCAAATTTTTTAATCCACGAATCCTATTTTTTTGTTTGTTAACTTCAGGGCTAAATCGCCCATAGCCTATCACAGGGCTGCACTCAGATGGTTTGGCCTGGAAGCTTGAGGCAGATGCAGATCTGTATCTTCACCTTGATTTGATGGGAAACGAGACATGGCTAAGCTGCATCCATGACATTTTATCTCACATGTTTCTAGACCTTGCTGTGTAACATCTATCTTTGTTTTAGTTAAAACTAAGGACTTACTCTTTTTAGAGGTGAATTTTTCAGTCTGTTCGAAAACATCCAGTTCCCCCGCCCAGCGTCCACCCTCTTTGTTCTCACTTGTGTTTTTTACTTGTTTGTTTCGATTTGGATCATTTCCAATTTTAAAAGAAAAGAAATTACTACCTACCCCAAAATCTTCACATTACCATCCAACCTCCTCCTGTTCAGAACTAAAACGATACTAAGTTGTTGGTCTATGCCATGGGTCAGCAAGGCCAGGAGGCCAGTTCCAGCATATGGCCTGTTTTTTGTACTGTCCGCAAGCTAAGGATATTTTTACATATTTAAAAGAATGTGCAGCAGAGGTCTAGGTGGCCCACAGCCTTCAATATTGCTAAATTGTTTTCTCTCTCTTTAAAAAACATACTGCTGATTCCTGAATATACTCCCGATTTCCAAGATTTCTTCAGAGCTCAGTCTCAGTCCCCTTCTCACTGTAGGCGCTAGATGACCATGTGCACAGCTGCTAGCAACCTGTGTGCCCACTCAGACTCCTGCGGCCAGTCTTCCCTAGCTCCGCCCCCATGGAATGTGCCCGGGTATCCTTGTGTGGCCGGTCTCAGGTGCTTCAGAGTCACATACAAAGCTAAACAGGATCATCCCCATTTCAATTCTCTGCCTCAGTGACTACATCATCCACGCAACCAGTTACAAGCCAGAAAAAACGGGGGCGCTACCCTGACTCGCGCCTCTTGCTTACGCTCGCAGGCAGTCCAGTTACCCTTAATAGTATAACCACGACATCTCCCTGGCCTCTATGCTGCCCCATCTCCCAGTTTCCCCTGCAAGCCTTGACCACCTCCTGCCTGTGTTACTAGCCAGTGTCCCTTCTTGCCTCCAGTCCACGCCCCATGTCGCAGCCAGAGGACAGTTTGAAATGCATATATGGTTACATCGCGCTGCTTTAATGCAGTAGTGCCTCCCCAGGTTCTGGAAGTGGCATGTCTTGAATTTGGCCCACCTTGCCAACCTCGCCTGCTCTTCCTCACCGGCAGCTGTATTGGCCTGTCAGTCCTCCCTCTGTCTTCTCTTTGGAGTTTAAGACCCGGTACCTTCTTCCCTGTTCTTTTGCTGGTTAATGCTGTGGATTATTAGAGACAGACTCCACAGCCTCCCCCAAATGAGAGCTCCCTGGGGAGTCCTTTTTTCCACTTCACACTCATTGCACCATGTAGCTTACCTTCCAGGCAGTTATCATAGCAATGACTTCGCATCTGTTGGTCTGATGCTTAGATCAGCGCCAGCTTCCTGCATCCTTGCTGTGAACGAGAGGGAGGGCCACATGGTCACTGCCCCCTGCACCCAGTGCTGTACCCACTACACAGGCTGAGATGGGAGCGGGCAAGGCTCTGGGTGGGCAGGATTTGTGTGCAGGCTGGAGGAGTGGTAGGTCTGCTGAGGTGGGCCCAGAGGAGCATTTCTGACACAGCAGGGCGACCCGCTGCCTGTATGTTGCAGACTGGCTGTACAAGTGCTCAGTGCAGAAGCTGGTGGTGGTCATCTCGAATATTGAAGACGGGGAAGTCCTTGAGAGGTGGCAGTTTGATATTGAGTGTGACAAAACAGCCAGAGATGACAGGTGAGTGTGAATTAAGTTATTTCCACTTTCATGTACTTTTCCCAAAACTTGTTTTCTTTACGAAAATGAGTCCTGGTTATATTGAACTAGTTTCTTAAGGTAGGCTTTGTTTCTAATATGTGTTGATTTGTTTCAGTCCCCTGGGGAAGAGACTTTTGCTGAATGGAGCATGTCATTGATTTGTACAGATAGTGTACATTACCTGCTCCCTTTAGTCTCCGTAGGAGAAGCCCAGACTTTCGTGTGTGTGGGGAGTGTGTAGAGCTGCACATGGTTTGCTATGTGGGCCACTCAGGAATGTGTTTGAAGGTACTTTTAACCAAAGGGGTAATCCTAGACTCTCCCAGGTTACGGTGCAGCTCTAGTCCTTTTTGTATTGCTCTTAAGTGTCCAGACCCCCGAGGGGAAGCGCCCACTGTGAGATGCTGGTGTCAAGCACTGTCTGGGGCAGCTTAGCTGTGAGCTCAGCACCGTTTCTCAGGGAAGTCGCATTTGCTTCTGAAGCCTTTGGTCTATATTAAGGAACGTTTGGCCTATAAGAACTATTTGAGGCAATAGGCATTAGGCATCGCTAAAAATGCCAAATGATCATACCCAGCACATGTTTTCTATAACTCTGGCTGTTTTACTTTTCAGAGGTGGTGGCTTCCTAACTTGAACACCTCACAGATATGCTACGCATCTGATACTAGTAGATGAGTGGGTAGGATAAATGAAATAATGACATACATGGTGCCCCTAGGATAGGTCCTAAGGATGTACTGAGACTCATTTAAAGGAAAACGAACTTCTTAAAGTTTACTTAATTGACTTGGAAGCATTTCACCAGGTAAATAATCCTATCAATGTTTGAAATAATGTTGCAACTAGAAAATGAATGAATTGGTTTGGTTTCCTTGACAGTGCACCCAGAGAGAAGTCTCAGAAAGCCATTCAGGACGAGATCCGCTCGGTGATCAGACAGATCACAGCCACAGTGACCTTTCTGCCGTTGCTAGAAGCTTCCTGTAAGTAGTTAGAGTTTCTCGAGGGCTTAAGAAGACTAAGCTGTGGCTTTAAGAATTGTCCCTTTATTAAATGTGCTCTTAGCTATCCATACGTGCTGTGAATGGGGAAGAAAGCATTCTAAAGCAAGAGTTATGTGATGCATTCCAGAAAATGTGGAAATGCTAAAGGAGAGGGCTGAAAGCATTCAGCAGTCTGGTGTCATTCCTGTCACCATTCTTGCTTTCTGCATGTTCCATGTACATCACGGCTGTGATGATGTCTGCTCTCCTGGGTGACTCCTTCATGCACCAGACAGCTCCCGACTCCTGAGCAACACGCACGTCCCGCAGCTCACACGCCATTTCATGTGATGAGACACTTGGCAAATATTTTATAATGGTTTTCTTGTTATAAAAACAAAACTTGAATTTTTCCTAAAGTAAATTAAAGGAGTGCAGTATTTTCTGCACTAAAATAAATTTCCATTGAGGAAGAGCAATAACCTGGTGGGTAATGAGAGACCAGGCCAAACTGCCCTCTCTCACACTACCCGTCATTCAAATGGAGACAGGGAGGGCAGGGTTACGAGAACACAACGTACTTCAATGATCTTATCCCCATTTTAGGTTCGTTTGACCTGCTGATCTATACAGACAAAGATTTGATTGTCCCTGAAAAGTGGGAAGAGTCCGGACCCCAGTTCATTGCCAATTCTGAGCAGGTCCGCCTGCGTTCCTTCACGACGACAATCCACAAAGTGAACAGCATGGTGGCCTACAAAATCCCTGTCAATGACTGAAGGAACCGGGGCGTAATGGAATCCCACATGTGTGTTTCCTGAGACCAAGTCAGCTGTAGTTCTTATTTTGTTTCATTGATTACTTTGAGGTGGGGAAAACTTAACATTGTACTTCACTGGACTGTACCTATTGTTCCATTTGTTGGTGCCTGTTTGACTTTCTATAGGGTTGACATGCTTTCCGTAGGGTTGATCCCATCAGCACTGGAATGTCAGCTCCTTTGAAGGTGGAAACTGGAGATGGGAAAAAGTCTGAATATTCAGAATCTTTGTTTAGTTCGAAAGTAACTGATCAGCCACTGTAACAGTATTCTTAACAGGTCTTTTTGCCATTTATTTCATTTGTATAGTTTCCATATTGAAAAAACCCCGATTACTTGACTTTAATGTATATAATTTACTTACAAATCTGTCGCCATTTCTCCTATTTCAATTCCGCTGATACAGAGCTCTTAATGTCTTTTTGTGTTTTATAAAATCAAGCTTTAAATGACAATGATAAATAAAGTTACATGCATGTTTTAAACTTGTCCTAAAATATTTTTACACAGGTGTGGTGTTACTCCAGTTAACTAGTGATTAAGGTGGACTCAGTACAGTAGTTCCTCGTCGGGTTTGGCTTTCCATGGTTTCAGTTGCCCACAGCCAACCACAGTCTGGAAATACTAAATGGACAATTCCCGAGATAAGCAGTCCATCTCGCACTGAGGTTTTAGTTGTGTGTAGTGTGACAAGACCTTGTGCTGTCTAGCTCTGCCTCCCTGGGGACATGAGTCACCACTTTGTCCAGTGTTTCCACACTAGTTCTCCCAGCCCATCAGTTACCTTGTAGCTATCTTAGTTACCAGATTGACTATGGAGGGACCACAGTGCCTGTTGGAAGCTGCCCATTGTCTTCACTAGCAGAGAGGGTTGGACAAGGAGTTCGAAAGGCTGGTCAACCTTGAGACTCTGACAAGGGTCAGAGCCATACACCCACTGTCTGGTTGAGACAGAGAGCTGGAGCAACTTCTACCTTTCAGTCTTAAATGTAAATCCTTGCTTATAGGCTATCAGTGAGCATTACTAGAATTGCCTGCCTAAGGGCTATGGATGTATCCCAAACCTGAATAAAAGGGATGGCAAGGCCAGAGCAAAGCGGAGTCCTTAGGGCTTCTGCCTGGCCCCCAATTTCCAAATTACTATTTCTTGTCTCATTTGCGTGCGGTCTCCTCCAGAACCCAAACCCTGAACATGAACCCTGAACCACACAGGATGTGGGACAATCGCAGTGCCTGTGTTCAAGTCATCCTCATTTACTTCATTATGGCCCCCAAGTGCAATGGTAGTGAGGCTGCCAATTCAGAAATGCCAGAGGAACCATAAAGTGCTTCCTTCAAGTGCAAAGGTATGTAAGTGTAGGCAAAACCAGTGTACATAGGCTGTGGTACTATAGGAATCCACTGGTGATCTTGGAACTATCATATTATCCCATGGATAAGGGCTGGAGACCGTACAGCAAGTGCTTTCTTGTGCCAACTAGGGTATAGGGCCTCAGGATACAACGAGTGAGTCTTAAAGATGAGGTTCCAGCCCTAACTGGTTTGGCTCAGTGGATAGAGCGTTGGCCTGAGGACTGAAGGGTCCCAAATTCAATTCTGGTCAAGGGCATGTACCTTGGTTGCGGGCACATCTCCAGTAGGAGGTGTGCAGGAGGCAGCTGATCGATGTTTTTCTCATCAATGTTTCTAACTATTCTCCCTTCCTCTCTGTAAAAAATCAATAAAATATATTTTTTAAAAAAGATGAGGTTCCACAAGAGGGTGATGCGTTGGCCTGGCCTTGAATGTGGCTGACTGGAGGAATGAAAACATTCTAGATGTGCTCACACAGGTCTGACAGCCCCTGAACGACCCTCTGCCTGTGCTACCAGTCCCTCTGCCCAGGCCACCGGTGAGATGGAGAAGTCAGGCCTCCAGGAATGTTTCCATGGAGACACGCCCATCTGGACCAGCTGCTTTTCTGTGTAGGTCAAGCCTTTTCCCTGAGTCTGCAGGGGACTGCAGGCCTGTCTCCTTCCCATGCGTGTGGGCAGTCATGTGTCTCATCTCCCACTGAGGAGTGGTGGCTGTCTGAACTCTGACACTTCCCACACTCCAGAGCGCCTGTCAGTGGCCAGGAAGTGCTCTCCCAGGGAGATGGGCGGACGGAAATCTGATGGACGGGATCTCAGATCTGGGGCTGTGCACTGTTTCTGTAAAGGGCCAGGTAGCAGACAGCTGAGGCTGTGCAGGCATGTGGGCTTGTACCGCTCCAGCCAGCCCTGGGAGGCTGGCAGCAGCCTCAGACACCGGAGTGGATGAGCACGATTTCGTGTAGTGACACGCAGACAGACGGGGCTGACCTGGTCCGTGGACTGTGGCTGCCGACCTGTGATCCATCACATTGGCCCTTTGGGTCACAAGTATTCAACCCCCACCTGGCTCAGAGCATTTGTTTTCTGATATTTAAGGCTCATAATTTCCAACATCACCTATTGCCTCCCTCCATGTCTCAAATTGGATGTCCTCCCTGACACATTTCTGGCTATTCGAGGACACCCCACAGTGATTCCCATCTACAAACCTCAAAGGGAGGTTCTTGGGGATATGGAGCATGGAGAGATGAACCAGCATAAAGGCGCTACACTTCCACTTTCAATCACTATAAACATGGAGGCTGAGTCAACATTATTATTAGAATGCATTCGAGTTTCTTAGGTTCATTACCCTTCTATACATTTTAGAATATAGACTCAAAAATTATTAGCTTAATAATGTTAGTGTCCACCTAGACATTTAATTTTTTTACTTTCTCTTTTCATTTTGTTGCTTAGTCTGTAAAAATGTATCTTAATTTTATTATACACTCAAGATCAGAATAGCTATATAACGCTACACTGTAACACTTGTATTTTCCACCAGATGTCACTAATGTAATATTCATATTAGGATGAATGTCTTTTGATGCTAAAGACTATAATCAGTTTTTCTTATTAGAATTTAACATTGAGATTTCCGGCTACAAAAATATAAAAAACGTCAGGTGGAAATACAGCATCTGTTCTTTGCCAAGCACTTTCACATGAATTATTTCACTTAATGCTCATGCTTCGTGTGTCCAGAACAAATTGGTTTTCCTTTACGGAACCTGACTACCTACACTTTCCTCAGGTGACTGACCAATGCATGGGAAGAACCAAAAGGTAAGAGACTTTATCCTGTACCTTATCTTCATTGTTTAAGAATAAATCAGGTGTGAGTTTGTGAGCAGTTGTGACACACAGTTTTCCAACTAATCGGAAGAATTGTTCATTAAGTAACCTCAATTAATCTTTGGGGAATTGATGTTTTGGCTTAATGTGTAAACAGTTTATATTACTTTTTTATTAAATGTACAAAATTACATTTCAAGTTATTTTGTTCGATGTAACCATGATAAAAGCTTGTGTTGGAAAACCTATGGAACAGAACTTGTCTACTGAACTTCAAATTCTATTAGTTCTCTGATCTAAAAACATCTTTTGAGATCTTTCCATTCTTCATGAACATGGCTCAGCAAGCCAGCAGTATTAGCCGAAGCTTATTTTTAAAAATCCAATTGGGAACGCTACTTAATCTCCATTAAAGTTGACAATCCTGCTCCAATCTGGCAAAAACATTGTAGCCCTGGCAACAAAACTATTAGAAAAGGCCTGGGGAGAAGAATGTCAGCTGACCTCGGACAGTTTATGTGACCATTCCGCCTATTTCTGTCCTCTTGCCATTTGATCTATTTTTATACTGGAGAAACATAATATTTCCATTTATTTGTATCGAGTCCATTCTCATCCACATTTATCTGCACCATTTTGCTAGGAAAGCTCGTTTGCACAAAGGAATGTCATCAAATCAAAATCTTTATTGTCTTGGAGTCTTATCTGCTGGAAAGGGCTCAAAGCCGCAGGGCCTCCCCGACTCCATTTCCCTGCAAGGAAAAGAGCTCAGCTGTCTTAACCATCTGGAGAGGGACACATCCAGGTCCTTTCTGAGCAGCAGCTCCCTGACCAAACGAGACGTGGGGTCAGTGGCTTGAAAGGCTGGGTGTGTGGCATCCAAACCACTTCACGTCTAAGCCACAGTTATGGGAGCACCCTGTGCAGCCAGGGCAGCCAACAGAGCTCTGTGGGAGTGGCTCAGAGCTCCCGGGGTCATGAGCATCTCCTGTAGGTGCTTCACACCTGCCCAGCCTGCCTCCTCCCAGCAAGTGGGGCTGGGTTGGTGGGAAGAGGAAGATGGACCACAGCCTGTGCTCATGTCTGGGGAGAGCCAGGCAGAGAGAAGGAGGCAGTCTGAGTCCCAATGAGGAGTCCCCTGGAGGAAGAAACAGCCCAGAACCTCAATCCAAGGCTGGGAGAGAGGGGTGTAGAGGGAGAAAAAGGCCTCCAACCAAAATGAGGGTTCAGAGGTCAGCTGCTGCCGCATGAGTCCCAGAGGACAGCCATGATGAGGAAATGTTTACGGGAGACACGGTCCTTCCTAGAATATCTTTAGCTTGATTTGTGGCGGGGAGGGGCTCAGGCCTCCAGTTAGTCCCTGACATGCTGATTTCAGTCCTCAGAACAGCCCCAGAGGTTATCTTCCCTGTTACACACATATAGACACTGAGGTTCAGGGAGGTTAGGGAATCTGCCCCATTTCAAACCCCAGAGTGCATGCCCAGCCCGGCTCCAAGCCAACTGTCTCTCCACTGTCTCCCCCCAGTGCCTCTGGTAGACCAGAGAACAAGGGAAGGTCCAGTGGTGTCATGTGAGTTGACCTAGATAGCATGTGATCAGGGAATTTTAAACATTTCCATGCAATTACATAATGCAGTTAAGTCATTATGTAATGTATTTCTCCGATTATTTGGTGTATTTATGTAATGTAATTGAGTAATTATGTATGTATTTTAATCTGTATTCAGTAAAAGATAATGTTATTATGAGCAAAAATTTTTTAAAGTACACATTGGATATTTAAAGAAAAATATATCACTAGGAGTATGGGAGATAGGCAAATATAGAAAAATGATGAAGATGGTCCAAATAATGGTTGGGGAACGTCCGGCCCGAGGGCCATGTGAGGCCCAAGAAATCATTTGGTGTGGCCCTGCCAAGGCATTAGGGGTGGGTTAATTAAAGGTCTGACCAAATATAGCAGGCTAATTTTGTGTGTGTGTTTTATTATTTTATTATTTTTTGCAGGCTAATTTTTAAGTGGATCATTTTTATGGCCCTCGAATGATGTTATAAATATCCAAATGGCCCTTTGCGGGGAAAAAAGGCTCCCCACATGGGCACAGAAGGAAGGCCCATGGTACCTGGGCCGGTCCAGTGTGAGCCTGGGTGGGCGGGCCCTCAGCAGGCAGCCCGCATGCTCACAGGCTCCTGCTCTCACCATCCTGGCCCCCTGCTTCCTGCCACACAGTCCCTCTGCAGCTGCTGGTGGGCAGTCGGCCTTGTGCCCAAAGAGTCACACAGGACTCCAGGCAGCACCCTGAACCAAAAATCCACTCCCTGGTCTATTTCTTACCACTAACGATGCCCAGTCATGATGTCCAAAATAGCTCACCAGACCGTTTCAAATGAACACTAAGGCTTAATCAACAACATAAAAATGTGCCAAATATGAACAATATGAAAGAAACTCCTTATTATCCAACTTCCCCTCAAACTAACTTCATGTGCAAATAAAATCCACAGAAATGAGAGTCAAGGCCTCTGTTCCCAATTTGTACAGCTGGCCCTGCTCAGCGGAGGGTCTGGCTCAGCCTTGGTTCCGGGGCTGCAGCTGGTCCCCGCCTGTCTCTCACAGGAATGGGCAGGGCTTCGTCAGCCTCTTCAAAGTTCATTTCAACCAATTCTACTCTCCAAGGGCTCAGCGACCACAAAAGACAAAAGCAAAATGATGGTCCCAAAATGAAATGTCCAATGAAATACACGACAGCAGCCGCTCTCACTGTTACTCCATTTAGAGCTCTTTCATGGAGGTAAGAGAATTACAGTGGCATTTGGGAAGAAACTAAGCTTTAGCTGCTACAGGTACAGGGACTGCAATCCATGACTCAGCAAAGCTCCCTGATCTTCCCAAGACATTTTCGCTCCTTTGCCCTTTGCTTCACTCCAAGGAGATAGTCTCAGAAATCAGACATCTTTCCCAAAGGATACCTATGGGCCAATCACTCACAACCCTGGTTACATATAAATATCACTCACATCCCAGCAGCATGGCTCAGTGGTTGAGCATCAACCTATGAACCAGGAGATCACGATTTGATTCTGGGTCAGGGCACATGCCCGGGTTGCGGGCTCGATCCCCAGTGTGGGGTGTATATGAGGCAGCCGATCATTGATTCTCTTTCATCACTGATGTTTCTATCTCTCTCTCCCTCTCCCTTCCTCTCTGACATCTATACAAATATATATATACTAGAGGCCCAGTGCACGAAATTCGTGTGGGTGCGGGGGGTGGGGGGAAGGGATGTCCCTCAGTCCCTCAGATTGGAGAGGCCTGCACCCTCTCCAATCTGGGACCCCTCTGGGGATGTCCAACTGCTGGTTTAAGCCTGATTGTTGTGGGATCAGGTCTAAACCAGCAGTCCCTCTCACAATCCGGGACTGCTGGCTCCCAACCGCTCACCTGCCTGCCAGCCTGATCACCCTCTAACCACTCCCCTGCCAGCCTGATTGATGCCTAACTGCTCCCCTGTCGGCCTGATCACCCCCAACTGCCCACCCCATCTTGTGGTGGCCATCTTGTGACCACATGGGGGTGGCCATCTTGTATGAGGGTGTGACAGTTGATTTGCATGTTACATCTTTATCATATAGGATTTTTAAAAAGAATCACAGTGCTCTTTAGAAATAAACATAGGTTTTCCAGATCTGGGAATCAGAACCCTGGAGGAGAGCCTTGAAAGCTCCCCTGTGACTTGGATGCGTACAGAGACGCGATGCTGGAAGGAGAGAATGATGAACAAAATACCTACATGCACCTGAAATAGCTCCCCTAGCATCTGTGCACAGGCCCTGCCGTCCATCTCCTCATTCTAGGGAGCGGTCCACAAACCCATGGAAAATCAGGCCACTGATATCAATCAACCTTTCCCATCATGCCTGCATACCTACAAAAACAACTCAAAATTCAGAAGAAACCAGCAGGACACTGAGAGAAGGCCCAGTGGAAAAGATGTAACAGTTGACTCCTGGAGAAAACAGGTAAGTATGAGAACAGACCAAAAAAATTGATCTGAAGAAGCCAAACACATCTTCAGAGTCAAGAAGCAAAGGATGGGTGGGTCTGAAAGAAGAACAATCAGAGGAGAAGCTTTCCTGGAGAGGACAGTGTCACCAGCAAGTGAATACTTCCACCAAAAGTCCTTGAGGTTGAGTTTAAGGAATCCCATTGGACCTTGACAGTTGGAATGCTCATCTTTCCGTTTCAGCGACATAAGGTTGCCCTTTTTTCTGGATAGATAGAGCTGTGTGTCCTTCAGGAAGGAGTAGTCGCACTGTTGGAATAATGCCAATGCTTTTTCAGTTTGTGGTGAATCAACATACAAACGACATTTGAAAGACAATGATGACTATGCCAGAGATGCTAATAGGAACACAGAAAACGTAAGTAAAGATGGGAGCCCGAATGCTAAGGCAGCTGAGAGGCAAGGGTAGTGATCTCAGACACAGAGCCTTCTCACCTTATAGAGCAAGGAAGGAGACAGTCTACCTAAATGACATAGCACAATAGAGAGTCTAAGCCAGTGGTTCTCAACCTTTCTAATGCTGCGACCCTTTAATACAGTTCCTCATGTTGTGGTGACCCCCAACCATAAAATTATTTTCGTTGCTACTTCATAACTGTAATTTTGCTACTGTTAATGAATCGTAATGTAAATATTTGTGTTTTCCGATGGTCTTAGGCTCTACAGCAGTGGTTCTCAACCTGTGGTAATTTGAGACTCTAAGCAAAGTCTCAAATTATAGGTAACCACCTAGGAACCCAAGTC
Organism: Corynorhinus townsendii; assembly: GCA_026230045.1. Lineage (NCBI taxonomy): Eukaryota > Metazoa > Chordata > Mammalia > Chiroptera > Vespertilionidae > Corynorhinus > Corynorhinus townsendii. The sequence goes on along the minus strand of JAPDVU010000006.1, from coordinate 63,739,292 downwards.
ACAGAATGGGACAGCCTAGGCGGAGCCGGATGAAGACACATGACCAAGTTCTCACCTCTCGGGGGACAGGAATTGAGAAATAAGAAATGGAAGCAGTAACAGTGTTGGGTGGGGGGAGGGCAGAGGGGACACAAGCACAGAACAGATGTGTTTGAACACCGGAGCTGGATTAGAAACGGGGTGTGGGGGAGTAAGGTCAGCTGGAGAATTTTCTTTTCATTTCTCTGTATTGTTTGATTTTTTAAAACATGTGTGCGTGTTCCTTTTACACTGTAGAAGTTAAAAGTGAAAAACAAGCAAACCAAAACCATTTCTGCAGCTGCAGCTCCTGACCCCATTTCCCCCAGCTGCCTACTCTCTTCCCACCCGATGTCAGATGCTCTGGGGGCAGGAAGGAGCTCAAAGCACTCAGGAGTCTCCCCGGAGTCAGGGTTTCGGGGTGCTTTTTGTCTGTGCTGTGTTCCCTCTTGTCAATGGCCCACCTTCTAGAACACCAGCTTCTGACTATTTCCATCTGTGGTACCAGGAACCCCCTTTAAGACACTCGGCAGCTCTCTGGGTCCTGGCAGGTTGGCCCTGCCGGGATCCTGGTACTCGCCTTCCCTTTTTCATTTTGACTCAGGTCACCTACTGTGTCACCTCAGGCTGCCAAGGTGGGGCAAAGCGTCCGCAGGAGAACAGTGACTGTGACCACCATCAGAACAAGTGGCATGTGGCATATTGCTAAGCTAGAACGCACTGCTAAGGGAGGGGGTGCTGGGGTTACCCGCTGCTCCTGGGCTCACGGGGAGCCTGGAGACCACATGCTTGGAGGACTGGGGACGAGGGTTTTGTTGAGACTGAGCACACCCGCCCCGAAGCCCTGAAGTGCCATGGGCACAGGCACTGGCACTAGACCCGAGGAGGCGTCGAAACCCAGCATCTGCCTTGTCTACCCTGGGCTGGCAGTCAGCTCAGCTGTCGCTCTGAAAGCAGGCGGTATGTGCCAGTGATCCCCACCAGCATCACCAACAAGAGGGAACAGCACAAACCAGGGACGTGAGCGCACAGATCAGAGCTGGGCACAGGGCTGGTGAGGGGCAGTTCTGCTCAAGGCAGACAGCAAGCTGGACACAGTATTTGAATGTTTTTAAATTTTTGACTGTAAAAAATATCGCAAATACTTTTTGCCTTATTTGCTTATGCCAACTTCACTCCCTCCTCGCCTGCTCTGGGCAGAGCGCCCGAAGGTTAACATGACCTCAGGTGAGGGCGGTAGAGGGCGGAGGGCAGTGCAGGGAGCCCCGTGGGGCCTGCAGCCTCCTGGCCTCTCTGTGGAGGTGAGATCAGTTCTCAGGTAGCAGAAGCAGGTGCAGAGCACCAGGGTCAGGATGGACAGTGCTCCCAGCGACAGCGATGCAGGCAGGGCCCCAGCCCAGAGTGTCAGAGAGACCTGAACAGCTAGACCCCAGGAGAATCCCCGAGACCACTTCATGGTCCAACTGCTGCTCCCAGCGTTTGGCCCCCAGGGCCCGGCTCTGGGAAGTCACGGTGCCCAGGTCCCCTGGCCGCTGGCTAGGCCTCCTGGCTGGGGTAGGCACAGGCACCAGCTGTGGCCACGTGCTATACACACACACACACACACACACACACACACACACACACACACACACACCGCGGACGAGAGACCAGCATGTGGGCACCCAATGCAGATGCTGATGAAACCCCCAGACACTTGCCGATTAAAGCACCATAGCCAGCCTAACCATGATGTGGCTGAAGGAGGTTTTCTTCCTCTTCCAGAGGAGAAATACTGTTTAGTGTGTGAACTGCGTCCAGCACGGCTGGGATGAACCTGAGGAGGGGCAGTGAAGGATCAAAGAAGACAGACAAGAGAGTACAGCTGGGGCTAGGTGGATCACTGCCTGGATGAGGACACAGAGAGACCCAACCTGCAAGCCGAAGCTTTATTTTATAGTCAGATCACACAAGGCAAAACAAGGGGGGTGGTCAACATGTTTACAATGTCCTTGTGAGTTTCAAATCTATTTCTTTACTCAAGCCTTGTTTTGGCAGCACTTGCTGCACCTCCCACAGCCCATTAGCTACCCAGGAAGTAACTAGGGAGGACTATAAGGTCAAGCTTCATTATGCTAGGAGGGCTCTGCCCTCCAAGCTGGGACTTATTTGTGGCCCTGCCACAAGTCAGTCCAAGGCTTGACCCTACAGCTGCTCCCTATAAGTGTGGAAACTGCATATAGCTTTGAAGTAGGCAAACCTGACTCCTGAACTGTGAGGTCTCAGCTCCCGGTCACCGTCCTGAGCCCCAGTTTCTCCCTCAAGAGTGGAACTTGGATGGACACCTGCCTCCCAGACCCACTGCCAGGAGATGAGCCAAGGGCATGAGCTGCCTGGGGACGACTCGGTCATGCACTTCCTGTGCTGACTCCCTGCCGCCCCTCCCTCCAGGACCTCCTGTGCCTCTGACTGTGCATCACTGTGCCCATAAGCATGGCCACCATCCACAGAGGGGTGGGGGGCAGGTACCACACTAAGTTTTCTCTAGCATTACCTCATTTAGTTCCTGTAACAAAGCAAAAAGGAACCAAAACTTGAGTATTTGGAGAGTTCTCAGACTATCCATTTCACAAGCACTAGAAGCTTGTCTTGGAGGGACAGAGGACATGGCTGAGGGCCTTTCCCAGGAGCCAGCAGGTGAGCGGTCCCAGCAGCCAGTGCCAGGAGCAGAGGTGGGGTCACAGCAGCAGAGGGAATTTTCTTTCCCTCTTTCTCCTACTCTCTAAAAGGTCACAGCAGCAACTGGGCAGGGGCAGGACAGGGTGAGAGAGGGCGCTGGGCTCTTGGGAGGGCCGTGGCTCTGCCTGAGGCATGGCTGCTCCTTGGAAAGAGGGAAGCATGACTCCCAGGGCCCTTCAGCATGAAAAGGCGGGCCAGCACCTCTGCTTCCCACACCAGACAGCCTCCCACTGAAGCTTGAGGTGGGACCCCCACAGGACGGCCACCGGCTGGACCCAGAATGTGGGGCATTGAGCCAGAACATTCTTCCCAAACCTTAGGACCCCATGGAACCGGCCTTGCAACATGTTGGACTTGCTTGGGATGCTCACCCTTTCTCCCTCCCTCCCTCCCTCCCTCCTCCTCTGGGGATGGAAATGTCTATGCCTGGCCCACCACTAGGGGAGCACCAGCGTGTCCCTTCCCAGCTCATGGCTGCAGAGGAGTTGGCCCGAATGAGCTGCAACTCCAGTCCCACCCACACGTGGCTCCCATGCCACTTGGGCGAGACTGTGACATCAGACCCAGAGCCGCTTCTGGCAGGATGGAGACTTCGGGGGCTGCTGGGATAGAATAGATGCACCTTGCACATAATAAGGACATGAATGTGGGGGCTAGGAGCAGACTGCTTTGGAATGAATTGTGTCGCCCCAAATTTATCGGTTGAAGTCCTAATCCCCGTGTGATTGCATTGGCGGTGGGGCCTTCAAGGAGGTGATGCGCAGCCCCTGGTACTCGGATGTATCAGAGCAGGTGTCCTGAGGAAGAGACAGCAGCTGTCACCTTTCTCTCCTTCTTCCTCTCTGCCATGTGAGGATGCAGTGAGAAGGCAGCCATCTGCAAGCTGGGGAGAGAAGAGGGCCCTCACCAGAAACCAGCCCTACCGGCACCTTGATCTTGGACTTCAGCCTCCAGAGCTGTTAGAAGTAAATGCCTGCTGGTTAGGCCCCCAGTGTGTGGTGCTTTGTTATGGCAACCCTAGCACATTAAGACACATTTTTAAACAGATTTATTTTAAACTCATTTTAAGACTGCTCACTTTTCGCCCTAGCCAGTTTAGCTCAGTGGATAGAGTGTTGGACCAAAGGGTCCTGGGTTTGATTCTGGTCAAGGGCATGCACCTCAGTTGCAGGCTCCTCCCTGGCCCGGACTGTGCAGGGGGCATGTGCAGGAGGCAACCAATCGATGTGTTTCTCTCACATCAATGTTTCTCTCTGTCTTTCCCTCTTTCTTCTACTCTCTAAAATCAATGGAAAAATATCCTTGGATGAGGATTAACAACAACAACAAAAAAAGTGCTCACTTTTTTCATTTTATCTAGCATTAATTCATCCCCTGACCTGTCTGTCTTCATATCTCCCACATATTTATTTTATTTTAGTTTGATGGCTCATCTGGAATGGGGGTGATGATTTAAAGCTCTCTCTCTCTCTCTCTCTCTCTCTCTCTCTCTCTCTGCCCTTGTCATTCCCAGGTAATGTTTCACAGGTGCCTTGGCCACTCAGTCTCAGCTTCCCTGTGAAGTCTGGCCTGGTCTGTCACTCCCACTGCCACTTCTTTCTTAAATTTCTATACCTTGTAGTCATTTTCACATAATTTCTGTGAAATGAGGTCTTTACGAAGACACACTCCTCTTTAATTAAACGTTTCTGAAATGAAGTACTTCCCTCTACATATAGGCATATATATTTTTTCAGCGATTCTCCCTCTAAGTGTATTTAAATGGGTGGCAGGCATGCAACCCAGGGGTTCTAGGTGTGAGGCTCTCAGATGATCCCCCGGGCCCCCCAGGATCTGCCAGCAGCTGGGCGAGGCTGTGGGAAGTGAGGCGAACAGTGAGCCTCCTGGTCACTCCTATACCCTGAGTGAGCAGCTCAGCATTTTTTAAATTCTGTAATTTTTGCTTCATTGTTTTATTAATGGACCTGCACTAAAGGTTTTCAACCCAGGAAAGACTGATGTCAATGGATGACTTAGCTGTGTCCCTTTGTCTCCTTAGACCCCAGGCTCCTGCCCCCGGAGGGCCTGGCCCAGTTCCGGCCGGAGAACTGGGTCAGCTCCTTCCAGACGGGTTTTGTGGGAACACGCACGCTGTGTCCGCAGCGATCCATTCCCTTAATCTTCTCAAGCCGCTCTGCGCACCTCCTAAATGTCAGTTCCTGTCTGTGTTCTCATTTCCTTAAAATATGGTGTCTTGGGCCTCCCAGAATAAGTGTGAGCGACAGCTCCTTTCGATACTGTGATAATTAACTAGCTATTAATAATAGGAAAGGGCCCCAGGGAGGCCAGGCAGCGTAGGCGTGTTCCCTGCCAAACACTGGGGGAGGGGCCCAACACAGGAAGGTAGGCACATGCGCAGGAAAGTAGGGGTGACTAGGGAAGATATTTGCCTGTCAGTCACACTTGGGGACAGAGATGGGCGGCCAGAACGGGCGTGACCACTGCACGTGCCTAAAGATGTGGAACATACAATCCCCGGAACCAAGGAGCTCACCCTCCTGTGCTTTTGGGATGCTTGTGTTCACCTGTGTGGCCCAGGGCCATGTGGACCCCACACGCCATGGGCTGAGGGACTGCAGCCCACCGGGTGCTGACCTGGCCCGGCCCCAGCATGGAAGGGGAACCCAGGACACCGGCTCTGATCTCACCCACAGAAGCCCCAGCCGCACTGCTTCTAGGACTGGACTGAGGGAAATGGGACTCTGGAAACCCAGGGGTGTCATTCCACAGAAAAAGCAGCTTCTACCACATCTCACCCTCCCATCGGGCCTCCAGAAATGCTTATCCCAACGATGTCCCCAGATGCCCACTCCCACGAGCCCTGGGAGGAGACGAGGCATGCCCCCTCCAGCCACACATTCTGTCTTTATAGTGAGCAAGTTTAGGTTTCTTTCCAAAGCACACACACACATAGAGTTTAAGGAGAGCTGTAAATGGCTATAATTTAAGATCAGAGGGTATTATCTTGGAGATAAAATTTGAATTTGGCAGGAAAAAAATGCAACTTTTATCTAGAGACTTGGTGTCCCAAACATAGAATTCCACTGCGGCAAAGCGAAGGTCACACGTAGTGGGGATGCGGGAAGTAAGGCTGGAAAAGTGGAGGCAGATGGGATTCCAAAAGGCCATGTAGTGAGTGAAGGTGCACCTTAAACTGCTGCCACTCTGTTTTGCTTGTTGTACTAAATATGGGAGGGGGAAGGGGAGGGGGGGAGCACTTCATGGCAGGGAATTGGCTCACACAACTATGAGGCTGGCGTGTCCGGTCTGCAGGGCAAGCTGGCAGCCTGGAGTTCAGGCAGGAGTTGGTGCTCCGGCCTTGAGTCTGAATTCCCCATGCCGGTCAACAGGGAGGGACTCGCAGGGGTTCTCCTTTGCAGTTCTGAGGCTCACTGCCTTCTCTGGGAAACGTTTGCTCTTAAGGCCGTCGACTGGTTAGACAAGGCCCACCCATGTTCGGAAGGGCAATCTGCTTCACTAAACTCCCACTGAGCTCAGTGTTACTCTGGTTGGTGTTTGGCCAGACCACTGGGGGCCATCACCTCGCCAGGGTGACTGAAAAAGTGAGCCATCCCAGGGTCTCGTTACCTGCTGGGCTCTGTTTATTGACACCTTTGCCTCAGCCAGCTCTGCTCAATCTCATCTTACTCCAGCAAACAAAATGCAACAGAATTTTAGCCTTTTAAGGGTTTACAGTGTGCTACAGACCTGAACCCATGAACTACCCATATTTGGGAGAGCTCTCTGGCTGACACAGCCACGCAGACCAAGTCCCCAGCAGCCCGTGTCCACAGGTACGTTTGGAGGGAGAGAGAAGGAGTGAGAGAAGTAGATTACGTGAGGCAGTGTGATCCCAATATGAGCACTGATTTGTTGCTGAATTGGTATTATTGTGAGTGGGGTGTCATCTGTGTCATCACAACTGACAGTGGATTTCCCACTGTCTTTGAGGCAGTCCCCTGGCAAGACACATCCGCCCAGCCCACAGGGTTGCCAAGGGTGGTCATACTCTCCTTCCTCCCAAGCTTGCATCTCCGTGGTCATCTCCATGGTGTGTTTAGAGCAAATCTGTGAGTTCAACAGCGGAGTCCGAGCTCTCAGCTGTCCTTTGTACGCGGCCCCCTGTGAGCGCGCTCTCAGAGCCCCTCCTGCCGCTGGAGTCTCCTTCCCTGGAGGGCACGCCGGCCTCAGCCTCGAAGCAGCAACATGCAGCACCCCATCCCGCTCTCTTCCTGAATAACACGGTGGAAAGAACACTGGCCCCACGACGTGAAACTGGGGATTCATTTCTCTCCTGAAGGGCACATGGTAAGTATCGGGGTCCCACCCAGCTCCCAGCTCCCCCACGTCACCTGGCCTGTGGGACAGCCGTAGCTGCTGTCCTGGGAAGTGAAAGTCATGAGTCTCCAAAGGACTGACCTACTCATTTCAGAGGCTGGGGCTCCGGCAGAAGCAGACAGAAGCACAGCCACTGTGGCATTGCTTTGAAAGCCTCCTATTGTCAGTTGCCAGAGAAAAAGCGAAATTTACATGAGTCCCATCCACTTAAAAATGTTACATAAAAAGCTGGAAGGAGAAAGAAATGGTGCTTTTCAGTCATGAAAACAAAGGAAGTTACTTTCCATTGGGCCCAGTCATTGCACTGGAAACATGACTGTGACTCCAGTTCCCTGGGTCTGTGATGGGGGGAGACTCCTCCGTGGAGTTGGCGGGTCGGCCCCATCTTCCTTCTTTCAGAGCTCAGCGACCTGGTTCCCTGTGGGGAAAGCTGTGTTTGACCAGGAGTATGACAGACCATGTGAGCAGAGTGGCTGCCTCTACACAACTTCCTGCTTGGGCATCCGTCTCCAACCTGATTCTCTTTTTATTGGTTCTTCAACATCACAACTGCAGCCCTGGCCTGGTGCTTGTGGTTAGAGCATCAGCCTGTGGCCCAAAAGGTTGCAGGTGCAGGTTCGATTCCCGTTCAAGGGGACATACCTGGGTTGCAGTTCCCCAGCCCAAGTTGGGGCGCATTCTGGAGAATAACAATTGATGTCTCTCTCATGTCGATGTTTCTCTCTCTCCTTCTCTCTCTTTCCCTCCTTCTCTCCCTCTCCCTCCCCTTTCCTTCTCTCTCTCTCTGTCCCTCCCTTCCTCCCTCCCCCCTCCCTCCCTTCCACTCTCTCTAAAAATCAATGGGAAAAATATCCTCAGGTGAAGATTAACAACAACAACAAAATTGGTCCTGAGAAACTACTTAGTAATATTAATCTGTCTAGAAATCTAATATGGGTAACTCAAACAAAATTACTGAATTTTCCCCAAAAGTATACATAGGAACTTCAATTATGTGGAAAAATGTTCTCAAGTTTTTGCACTCAAGCCCTTCAAGCATCATGAAGTAAGTTCTGGAGATTTAAGGAAAAGCAGCACAGCCCAGACTCAAGTTGATGAAACAGCCCCAGCCGCCTTTGACCCGCACGACGAGAAATGAAGTGACCTTTTCCTAAGAGAAAGTGTCTTTTCTGTAGGAACTAACTTCAGAAGCAGGGCTTCGAGCCAGACAATTGACAACCGGGTCACACATTTATTCTGTTTTAACCTGCAACTGTGGCCCTTGCACAGCTGTGGCCCTTTGTCCTGTGGCTGACAAGCATGTTCTCAACAGTCTTCATCTTTTCCCACATGTATTAAATACCAAGCACGTGGAGCGGAGGCAGGCGTCAGGAGGCAGGAGGCAGGGAGCAGGGAGGCCCCTGGACCCAGTCTTCCTCTCAGGGTGCTCGGGGCACCCCCCTTGGGGCACCTCCTTCAGAGCTGTGTGCTGCCCGGAATGACCTCTTGGCCCATGGAGTTGTCCCAGGCCGAGTTTCTTCTTGAGAATCAAGCTCCTCGGAAGCAGAGTGCTTCTCCGTCCTATGTATGTGCTTGTCTAGATCCCGGGTGTCAAGGAGCATGCTGGGCACACAGTAGGTGTTCATGGTGTCCAATACACTCCAGGTGCAGGACTAGACACGCGGTGAACATTACCTCATATAATTCTCAGGTGACCTTGAAAGGTAGATATTATTGCCCCTCTTTCACAGTGAGAGTCAAGGAATTAGGTGATTGTCAAACACCAGCGGTTAAGAAGAGGGACTGTGAACTTAGGGCTGGTGAGCATTCTGTCAGGGGCCGTGGTGTGAGATGCTTCCCAGAGTTGTGAGCAAGGTGACTATGGGCACAGAAGTGGCATCAAGTAACACAGCATTAGATCAGAAGACGGTGGTTCCCTAAGAGGCCCTCAGAGCCTCAGCTCAGCACTGGGGGGTACCTAACGCTGCCCTGGTAACTGCCACTCTCTCTGTCCACATTCCAGTAACGGGAAGCAGGAACATGAAGCCAGAGTTCTGCTTTCAGTGACTCAATTCTTTCTTTTTTTAAAATATATTTTTATTGACTTCAGAGATGAAGAGAGTGAAGAAGAGAGAGAAACATCAGTGATGACAGAGAATCATGGATCAGCTGCCTCCTGCACTTCCCCCACTGGGGATGGAGCCCACAACCTGAACATGTTCCCTGACGCAGAATCGAACCATGACCTCCTGGTTCATAGGTAGACACTCAGCCACTGAGCCATGCTGGCTGGGCAGTGATTCAATTCTTATCACAACTGATTTAAGGGAAGTGATTCTGGTTTCCCTCTGAAAGTGTTATATAGTTCTTTCATAAATAAAATTTTAGATAAAAGCCCTGAATTTATTTAAGGAAAATATTAATTAGATAACAGTACAGATGACATGTTGTACAAAAATTGTGGCAGTGGTACACCATGTCTGGTTTCCAAACCCCCTGCATGGAGGCACTGACAAGGCCCTGGAGAGAAGCAAGCTGCCTCAGGCCTTGCTGTGATGGGAAACAGGCAGAATGGTCCCCAAATTGAGGAACCAAAGCTGAAGGCAGCCAGCGTTGGCGTAACCAGAAAATGCCACCATGGCAAGTGCGGGGCTTGGACTCTGTTACCGCCCCTGAATGGGGTGCCTGAAACAGGGGGCAGGGGAGAGACAAAAACCAAAGGACAAGTCAGGAGACAGAAGCACCCCGAGAAGGAAAGGTGCATGTGATGTGGGAACCCACAGTCCTGCTGTGAGGAAAGGTGCTCATTATAATTAACTATATTCATTTTACATTTGGTTTCAACTTATAATACTCAAATTATGGAAATATTACAAATGCATTCACTTCATTATAAGGAACTAGAGGCCTGGTGCATAAAATTTGTGCATGAGGGTGGGGGAGGGTTCCTCAGTCCAGCCTGCACCCTCTCCAATCTGGGATCCCTCGAGGGATGTTTGACTTCCCATTTACAGGGATCGGGCCATAGGGGTGTGGCCAGCCTGGGTCAGGGGCTGAGGGCTCTTTTCAGGCTGACCACACCCCCTTCAGGGTGGGGGTCTCCACTGGGGTGCCTGGCTAGCCAGAGTGAAGGGCTGATGGCTGTTTGCAGGCTGGCCACACCCTCCAGCAACCCAAGCTCCCAGCCCTTTTTTTTAAGTGCCTCCTTGAGCGGAGGCCAGGGCTGGCTGGAAGCAGGTATCTGGGATTTATTTATCTTCTATAATTGAAACTTTGTAGCCTTGAACGGAGACCAGGGCTGGCCAGGGTAGGCTGGAAGCTTGGCTTCCTCCATCAATGGGGGCAACCCAAGTCTCCTACTCCAGCTCCGTGGCCACCACCATCTTGGTTGGGTTAATTTGCATATTCGCTCCTGATTGGCTGGTGGGTGTAGCAGAGTGATGGTCAATTTGCATGTTTCTCTTTTGTTAGTGTAGATAATTTTGTCTCACACACTCAAAATAACAGTAAATATTTAATGGCTAATTCTAAGTGACAAACATCATTGCAAGAGAAGCCCAAGGGGCTTAGCAGCCGTGGCCTGCCAAGGAGCCAGCCGTTAAATGCTAAAGCCCACAGCCTGCAAGGTGCTGAGCTCCAAGGACCGAAGCTGAGCTTCCCACTCCGTTGTGGCCTGCCATCCTTAGGGGACATGAGGGTAAACTTCCGACCACGGAGGGGCTGCTTTTCCTCTCAGCTCTTTGTGCTGACATATTTGTGGGGAGAATCAGAGTAAAGCCAAGAGGCCTCCCGGGCCACCCTCACCACCAGCTATCCCAGGCCAGGCTGCAGAGGGCCTCTGGCCTCGTCATGAAAACAGGGAAACATGGGCCCCGGCCCTGTCTCTCCCTTCGCGTCCTGGCTCCCACTCATCTGAGCAAGTTGCTTACTTTTTCTACGTCTCAGTGTCTTCAACTGTGACCTCAGAAAAGATAACACTGTGTCAGTGGGTCACCTTGAGGGTTAAGTGAACACTGCACACACCAGGGGGCAGTGGCACACACCTGCCCCATTCTCATCAGCTGCTCCTAGCCGGTCCCCCAGCCCAGCATTCTCTCCAGGCTGTTCCAGACCCCACGGGTAGCAGGGCCTTTCACCTTGACTCTCTCCTGCTTCCCACGTGCTCCGTGATGAGCCTCTGCACTGCGACCTCAGCGTCCACAGCTCCTGCTCTGTCCCCTTGCCCTCCCCCTGTCCCCTGCCTAGTGAGCCCGAAGCTCACACCTCCCTCAGTGACTATCCCTTTCCCTCTGTGCCTACAGCCAAAGAGAAAGGCTGCCTTCAAGCCCAACAGGGACTTTTCGGTTCCTCTGAATGGTGGGTGGGCTCCCTGCCCTCTCCTTGGCAGAGTGAGGCTGGAGCCCCCTCTCCTGCCCCTTCTCTGTAGTGAGGCCTGCGGCCAAGGGACACTGAGTGCCGTGCTCAGCTCCACCTTTTTAGAGCCACTGGCTGTGCACGGCTCCCGCAAACGTCCACATGGGCCCCCGACACTCATCATGCTAGACGTTTCCCCACACAGAACGTAAGGAAGGTGTCCCCGGCTCAGCCCGAGATAGCTTTGCATCCCTTCTCTCCACAGCCCGTGCCAGGATGAGGAGGAGGAGCAAGTTCAGTGCCATAAACAAGTTTGTGAGACCCTTGGCACCTGGGCATGAAGCAAAGGGTTTTATTTCTCTGGAACATCTAATTTGGAGAGAGAATGTTCTCAAATCTTCCACATTTGCCAGTGGACACTGGCTGGGTGTGAAGGAGGCTGACGTCTGTCCCTCTGTTATGCGCTCTTCAGGCTGCCCAGAGTCAACAGACCTCAGGACACCCAGGTGGAGCCCCAAGAGCCGCTGGAACGGAGACCAGGTCTGCCCCAGGTGCCGGAGGCCCTGATTTTGTCCTCCCAAGCTGCTTGTTCAAATCTCCTGGATGCGACATGTATTGAGGGCCCTTAGCGCCAGTTCCCTCTGCCAGCCGGAGCAAGCACGGGGTATTTGTTGCATGTAAACTAAAGAATCCTAATTTATTACTTAAATGTGAAGGTATTAAAGACACTAAGCTTGTCAGCAATATGCCAAGCCTCTGTATGACTTTAACCGAATTAAACACAGGACTAGGAGGACAGAGTGACTTTTCACTATAAAATCCCTGTTACCTGCTTCAACGGCCAACAGGTAGGATTGCCTTCCTCCCTCAGGGATCAGGAGAGAAACACTTGTACAGTGAATTTCTCAAAGTGATGAAGCATATTAAGCACACACACAGCATTTCAGATTTCTTCATTTTCACTTCACCAAACCGATCTTATTACAATGCCCTGCATCTTTGGAATTGAAATAATAGGAGTTTCTTGTGATAGTCAAGCAGTTAGTGGTGCTATGATGTAGTTTTGCAAATGAGTATCATTTCCTTTAATAACAGATTGGAAGCAATTTGATATACTGGGGAAAACCCCACAGTCGTTTTATTTCTTTTTATAGCATCTATGTTGGAAATTTTGCTCTATTATACTTCCTCAGTTTCTTCTTTGACTATTACACATACCTTTCCAACATACCATGCACTTCTTTATCCCTGCACATTTTTTTATTGTCTCAGTTTTTACATATGTCTCCTTTTTCCCCTATTGACCCCCTCCCCCAGCCATTCCCACTGCCCCAGTGTCTGTGTCCATTGGTTATGCTAATATGCATGCATACAAGTCCTTTGGTTGCTCTCTAATTCCACCCCCACCCCCGCCATTGTATCTGGATCTATTCTTGTTCATCAAATTATGTTGATCATGATATCCCACATATGTGTGAGATGATATGATATTTATCTTTCTCCAACTGGCTTATTTCGCTTAGCATAATGCTCTCCAGCTCCATCCATGCTGTTGCAAATGGTAGGAGTTCCTTTTTACAGCAGCATAGTATTCCATTGTGTAGATGTACCACAGTTTTTTAATCCACTCGTCTACTGATGGGCACTTAGGCTATTTCCAAATCTTAGCTATTGTAAATTGTGCTGCTATGAACATAGGGGTGCATATATCCTTTCTGATTGGTGTTTCTGTTTTCTTGGGATATATTCCTAGAAGTGGGATTACTGGGTCAAATGGCAGTTCCATTTTTAATTTTTGAGGAAATGCCATACTGTTTTCCACAATGGCTACAGCAGTCTGCATTCCCACCAGCAGTGCATGGGGGTTTCTTTTTCTCCACATCCTTGCCAGCACTTGTCATTTATTGATATGTTGTTGATAGCCATCCTGGCAGGTGTGATATGGTACCTCATTGTCGTTTGCATTTGCATCTCTCAGATTAGTGACTTTGAGCATGTTTTCATATGTCTCTCGGCCTTTTGTATGTCCTCTTTCAAAAAGTGTCTACTTAGGTCCTTTCCCATTTTTTGATTGGATCATTTATGTTCCTTTTGTTAAGTTGTATGAGTTCTCTGTAAATTTTGGAGATTAAACCCTTATGTGAAATGGCATTGGCAAATATGTTCTCCCATGCAGTGGGCTTTGTTGTTGTTTTGTTCATGGTTTCTTTTGCTGTGCAAAAGCTTTTTATTTTGATGTAGTCCTATTTGTTTATTTTCTCCTTGGTCTCCATTCAGTGGTTGGCAAACTGCGGCTCGTGAGCGACATGTGGCTTGTGAGCCGTGGTTTGCTGCTCTATTGACTAATGAGATTGCCGACTACTGCCCTAGGAGCTGTGCTGGTAAAGATATTGCTTTGACACATGTCTGCTATTTTGCTGCCTATGGAGTCCTGTAGGATTTTCTGGTTTCCTGTCTTACATTTAAGTCCTTTAGCCATTTTGAGTTTGTTTTTTGTGTATGGTGTAAGTTGGTGATCTAGTTTCATTTTTTTGCATGTATCTGACCAAATTTCCTAGCACCATTTATTGAAGAGACTGTCTTGACTCCATTGTATGCTCTTGCCTCCTTTGTCAAATATTAATTGAGCATAATGGCTTGGGTTGATTTCTGGGTTCTCTGTTCTATTCCATTGGTCTATATGTCTGTTCTTGTGCTAATACCAGGCAGTTTTGAGAACCGTGGCTTGGTAATATAGCTTGATATATGGTATTGTGATCCCTCCAACTTTGTTCTTCTTTCTCAGGTTTGTTGTAGCTATTCAGGGTCTTTTTTTATTCCAGATGAATTTTTTGGAGAGTTTGTTCTAGATCTTTGAAATATGCCATTGGTATTTTAATGGGGATTGCTTTGGACATTTTATTGATGTTGATTCTATCAATCCATGAACATGGTATGTTCTTCTATTTGTTTATGTCTTCCTCTATCTTTTTTCTATATCTTGTAGTTTTCTGAGTACAAGTCTTTTACCTCCTTTGTTAAGTTTATTCCTAGTTATCTTAATTTTTTTTGGTGCTATGGTAAATGAGATTGGTTTTTTTAGTCTCTTTTTCTGTGAGTTCATTGTTGGTATATAAAAAGGCCATAGATTTCTGGGTATTAATTTTGTATCCTGCTACATTGCTGAATTCATTTATTAGGTCTAGTAGTTTTTTGATGGAGTCTTTGGGGTTTTCTATGTACAGTATCATGTCATATGTGAATAAGGACAGTTTTACCTGTTCTTTTCTAATTTGGGTGCCTTTTATTTCTTCTTCTTATCTAATTGCTATGGCTAGCATTTCCAGTACTATATTGAACAGGAATGGTGAAAGTGGGCATTCCTGTCTTGTTTCCGTCTTTGGAGAAATGGTTTTAGTTTTTGCCCATTGAGTATGATGTTGGCTGTAGGTTTGTCATATAAGGCTTTTATTATGTTGAGGTATGATCCCTCTATTCCCACTTTGCTGAGAGTTTTTATCAAGAAAGGGTGTTGGATTTTATCAAATGCTTTTGCACCCTTTTTATTTTTATTGTTGATGCTATTTAAAAGTCTAGTCCTGGCTGATTAGAGCACTGGCTGGTGGACTGAAGTGTTTTGGGTTTGATTCTCAGTCAAGGGTAAGTATCTTCATTACAGGCTTGATTCCCGGCACCGGTCAGGGTGCATGTGGGAGCCAACCAACTGATATGTTTCTCTCTCTCTCTCTCCCCCCCCTCCTCCTCCTCCTCCCCCTCCTCCTCCTCCACTTCATCCTCCTCCTCCTCCTCCATCCTCTCTACGCTCTCTAAAAAAAATAATGGAAAAGATATCCTTGGGTGAGAATTAAAAAGAAAAGTCTCTCTCTACCTCTCCCCTAACATGAATATGCAGGGAAAATCCATGCCCACCCTGCAGGCCTTACTCCTCTCTACAGTGCCCTCTGCACCTCTGTCCACACCTCACTGAGTAGAACCAAACTTTCCTTCCATGTTAGTTCTCGTCATCTCCCTCTGCAAACACCTCTAGTCGCCCATGGCCTATCCTAGTAATAATTCCACGAACTCCTTTATGTCAAGAGCTATGTCTTGTTTATAATTGTGGGTGTATTTTTCAGCACATTAGACAATTTCCCATTGATAATTGACATTCAGTACATATTTGTTTTTGTAAACTAGAAATTTCAGTTCCGAAAAATGGGAGGAAAATTAGAGGTGGTCTTAGAATGATGAATTTGAAAATTTTAGAATATTCTTAAAGTATTGCAGTCTTTTATGGTGTAGATCTATTTTTGAAGTTATGATTTTATTAGTTTGCTAAGAGTTTTTCAAGAAGTTTTGCCAATTTCTATTTCAAGCACAGTGTGTGAGAGTTCCAGTTGCTCCGTTCCTCATAGCACTGAATATTCTCACTTCATATTTACATACTTGTATGCACACACACACACATTGCTTAACTTAGTTTGACATTTTATTTAGCATTTTTGCTTCTAACGTTTATAAAGGACATTGGCCAATATTAATTAATTTCTGTTCTTGATTCTATCATTTCATTCATTCTCCTTTCTTTATGTACACTCTGTTACTTTTTTCTAGTTTCTTATATTAGATACTTAGATTCATAGAGGTTCAATACTCTCTAAATATGTATTATACTTTATGTGTACATATACATATACATTATGTAATAATATGTATGTGTACATGTGTAATATGTTACATATGTAATATGTAATATGTAATATGTTAAAACCTGAATATTATATTATTGATAGTATTAATATTGTCATATTTTATTTAATATTAGAAGCCCAGCACGTGAAATTGTCTGGCCCTGCCCACCCATGCATGCCTCGCCACGCTTGCAGCCCTGCCCACCTGCCCACCACCCTGCTGCACTTGCAGCCCCACCTACCCACACGCACCTCACCAAGCCTGCCTTGCTGTACCCACCCGCCCGCGGCCCTGCCCGCCCGCCAGCCACCAGCCTTGCTGTGATTGGAGCCTGTGGGCTGCACCGCCAGAGCCATGAGCTCCACCCTGCTGCCACAAGCAGCTCGCAGGCCACAGGTGGGAAAGACTGAGAGGTGCTCCATGCACCTCCTGATGACCGGTCTTTGGTCATTACAGCGTCATGGCATTACGGCCACAGGCCTTTTATAATATAGATATTCTCTTATTAAGTCTACTTTTCACTATATTTTATATATACCTAATATACAATACATTAATATATAATATAATGAGTATAAATTTTTGCTATATTAATATCAGGCAAATATATCTAAGGTAGAATTTTTCCTGAATAAAGAAGTTTATGGTCTCCTCATATATCCAACATACACAAATATTACATACTAGAGGCCTGGTGAATGAAACTCATGCACGGGCGGGGGGGGGGGAGTTCCCCAGCCCAGCCTGCACCCTCTCCAATCTGTGACCCCTTGAGGGATGTCCAACTGCCCGTTTAGGCCCGATCCTGGTGGGATCGGGCCTAAACAGGCAGTCGGATATCCCTCTCACAATCCAGGACTGCTGGATCCCAACTGCTCACCTTGCTGTCTTCCTGATTGCCCCTAACTGCTTCTGCCTGCCAGCCTGATCACCCCCTAACCACTCCCCTGCCAGCCTGTTTGCCCCTAACTGCCCTCCCCTGCAGGCCTGATCCCCCCAACTGCTCTCCCCTGCAGGCCTGGGTTCCCCCCAACTGTCCTTCCCTGCAGGCCCAGTCACCCCCAACTTCCCTCCTCTGCCGGCCTGGTCACCTCTAAATGCCCTTCCCTGCAGGCTTGATCACCCCCAACTGCACTCCCTTGCAGTCCTGGTCCCTCCCAACTCCCCTTCCCTAATGGCCTGATCACCCACAACTGCCCTCCCTTGCAGGCCTGGACCCTCCCAACTGCCCTCCCCTGCTGGCTATCTTGTGGTGGCCATCTTGTGTCCACATGGGGGAAGCCATCTTTGACCACATGGGGGCATCAATCTTGTGTGTTGGAGTGACAGCCAATCTGCATATTACTCTTTTACTAGATAGGATAGAGGCCTGCTGCACGGGTGGGGGCCAGCTGGTTTGCCCTGAAGGGTGTCCCAGGTAAGGGTGGGGGTTCCCTCGGGGCATGGGGCAGCCTGGGCGAGGGGCCTGTGGTGGTTTTCAGGCTGGCCATGCCCCCCGGTGACCCAAGCGGAGGCCCTGGTATCTGGGATTTATTTATCTTCTATAATTGAAACTTTGTAACCTTAAGCTGAGGCCAAGGCAGCCAGGGCTTCAGAAGCTTGGCTTCCTCCATCGCTGGGGGCAACCCTACCTCCTGCTCTCTCCAGCTTCGTGGCTGCCGCCATTTCTGTTGGGATTTATTTATCTTCTGTAATTGAAACTTTGTTAGCCTGGAGTGCAAGCCTGGGCAGGCCAGGGTATGCGGAAAGGTTGGCTTCCTCCATCACCGGGGAAACCCAAGCCTCCCTCCTGCTCTCTCCATGGCTGCAGCCATCTTGGTTGGGTTAATTTGCATACTTGCTCCTGATGGGCTTGTGGGCGTGGTTGTGGGTGTAGCAGAGTGATGGTTAATTTGCATATTACTCTTTTATTAGATAGGATAATATATGTATATGTTTTAGTATATAAAATATATAATACATAATCTAATATATTAATTAAATGATATAAAAATGTATATGTGTAAGTCCTATTATACATTTGATTATATATATCCATAATTCAATATATAGAATTTATTGGAAATTTTTCTGAATACAGAAGTTTAAGATCTAATGATAGTAGATTTATAGATTATATATTAGATTACATATTAGTCTATATCCTATCTAATAAAGAGGGAATATGCTAATTAACCCTCATGCCATCGCAAAGTTTGTGGCACCCACAGCCAATAAGGAGGGAATGTGCTAATTGACTGCCCCACTCTCAAAGATGGCTGTGCCCACAGCCAATAAAGAGGGAATATGTTCATTGACTGCAATGCCTTCAAAAATGGCAGCACTCATAGCCACAAGATAGCAGCACCCAGTCCCCTCAGACCTGCCAGGGCACCTGCCTCCAGAGTCCCCCAGTCCCCTCAGCTCCCCAGCTTCCCAGGGCTGGCCTGAAGCACAGGCAAGCCTCGGATGGTGGCTTCCCTGGCCCCAAGGCCGCCTGAGACTCAGGTAACCAGGGCCTGCCGAGGCTTGTGCTGCTGGCATGGCAGCAGCAAAGTTATGATGGGGCATCACCTTCCCCAAATTGCCAGGTTGCCTCCTGCCCCTGAGGGCTCCTGGACTGTGAGAAGGGGCAGGTCGGGCTGAGGGACCCCCCTCAAGTGCATGAATTTTCATGCACTGGGCCTCTAGTATGTATATATTTAGATATAATTCAATATGTAATATAATATATAATTAGATATTATTTTATATAATTAATATGTTATATTATGTGTTTATATATTAGATATATGGAATATAATATTACACTTCTTTATTTTTAAAGAAATTCTGCCATAAGATATATTTTACTCATGATTAATATACTCACATAAGCTCCCTTTTCATTGGTATCACTATTTTCTCCTTTCTTTGGACTTTTTGGTGTCATTATGTTTTATGTTTTAGTTATCTCTCTTATAAACAGAATATAACTAGATCCTTAAAATCCAAACATTCTTTTGAGGGTCTTTGTCTTTTAACTGAAAGGTGCATTCTGTAGTCCTGCAGGGTTAAAAGACGAGGGTGTGTTCAGAGGAGTGTGTTGTTAGAAAACAGTTTTGTGTGAAGGTCATAGAGGGCACTACCAAAGTCTCAACAGTACAGCCACTGCACCCAGGATGCATGGTCTAGCCCACGGCTCCCAGGCTACACGCCTGTACAGCATGTTATTGTATAAAACAGCATGAGGCTGAATCAAGCACAAGAGAAAATGATGCCCTAGGGAGATCCAGTACACAGGAGATGTGTGAGGCTGCTGCCGGCATAACCCAGCACTCTGCTTTACAGCAAACTCCTCCCCTTTGTGTGTTTTTTATTAATCCTCACCAAAGGATATTTTTCCATTGACTTTTAGAGAGAGTGGAAGGAGGGGAGAGACAGAGAGAAGCATTGATGTGAGAGAGATACATTGATTGGTTGCCTCCTGCATGTGCCTCAGCCAGGGCCACAGCCTGCAACTGAGGTAGATGGCCTTGACTAGAATCAAACCTGGTATCCTTCAGTCCACAGGCAGACATGCTATCCTCTGAGCCAAACCGGCTAGGGTGCAAACTCCTGTTTAAAAAAATATATATTTTTTTATTGATTTCAGAGAGGAAGGGAGAAGGAGAGAGAGACATCAATGATGTGAGAGAATCATTGATCAGCTGCCTCCTGCACACCCCTTACTTGGGATGGAGCCCACAACCCGGGCACGTGCTCTGACTGGGAATCGAACTATGACCTCCTAGTTCATAGGTTGATACTAAACCACTAAGTACGCTGGCTGGGCTCAGCTACAATATTTTTATGTGTGTTGGTTTCTTGTTTAATTAAACTTACATGTTTTATTGCCCTTGAATATAAAATTGTAATTCCTCATTTTATTTATTTGTTTGTTTATTTATTTATTTTGGTAATTTCTCATTATTTAACCTTGATTCAAATCTTACCCCCCCCATTTTTTTTTTTTATAAATTAGGATACATTCCTAATTTATAAATTTGTAAAACATTCTTTCTAATTATGTGCTCGTATAGCCTTTCCCTTCTTGAGCCTCTAACAGAAATAACTCAACCTTCATGCACAGATGTTTGAAGATATGCTGCAGATTTCAGAGAATACCACGAAATGCTATGTCTATTGCACACTCCTTTTAGTGTTTCTCTCCACCAAAACACAATTCATATATGAACTCTCTCTAAAAATGGTCTTGGTCTTTGTGAATACACATACACAGATGAAGTAAATGCTTTACAATTTGTAATTGGGTTGACGTAGTCATTTGTAGTGGAGGACTTATATAGTGATTTGTCTCCAAAGAGTGATTGAGGTCATTTTTAAAAATGGAAGCATAAAGAATTTAATGTGAAGACGAGAGGGAAGGTTTTAACTAAGGGAAGGATGGCTCAGTGTTCCTGGTGATGGTGACTGACATTGGTACATTTAATTGTGAGGACGATGAGGTAGAGTAGGAGGGTGCTTTTATAAAGTACTCGCGGCAAAGAGCTGTTAAGCACAAGCTTAATGAGACGGTTGTCTGTCATCTGATATTTAAGAACACAGCAGATGCGCTTCCATCTCAGCCCACAGCACCCCTGTGTGTGCGCCACCTCTCACCACAGAGGAGGCGCAGGTCAGCACACCGGCCTCCAGGCAAGGGCTCCTCCTCTCGCCCCAAAACAACAGCAGCTCTACAGCAGCGGTTCTCAACCTGTGGGTCGCGACTCACAGGCTGAGGACCGCTAGCAGGGTCGCCTAAGACCTTCGGAAAACACAGATATTTACATTGTGATTCATAACAGTAGCAAAATTACAGTTATGAAGTAGCAACAAAAATAATTTTATGGTTGGGGGTCACCACAACATGAGGAACTGTATTAAAGGGTTGTGGCATTAGGAAGGTTGAGAACCACTGCTCTAGGCAGAGGAGAGCTCAAGTTCAATGAGAAGTGTGGCATATATATATATATATATATATATATATATATATATATATATATATATTTCCAAGAGGAGGGAGAGGGAGAGAGATAGAAACATCAATGATGAGAAAGAATAATCGATCGGCTGCCTCCTGCACACCTCACACTGGGGATCGAGTCCGTAACCCGGGCACATGCCCTGACCAGAAACCGAACCATGACCTCCTGGGTCATAGGTCGACGTTCAACCCCTGAGCCACACTGGCCAGGCAAGAAGTGTGTTATTTTACAGACAGAGAACAAAAGCTTACAAAAAGGAGCTTTTTAGATTCATGTAAATAGGAAGATATACTTTGTTATCATTTTGAATTCTAAACTATCTTTCACTAAAGAAGAATACAATTCTCCAATTTTCAGAGGAAAAATGAATATAAAATTCCAAATTTTCTTACCAATTGAATTCTGTCTGCTATCCCAGGTGCTTGCTACTGTTTCATTTTTGCTTTTCATAGGAACATTTGGCCACCGTTTAGGTGAAACAAGAGCCTACACCGTTTTGCTCTGTTTTGGTGAGGTGAGCATGCCTTTCATGCATAGCTTCCAATTCCAACATCAGTCCTCAGGGTTGTACGTACAACTGTGGCCTCAGGAACACACACCATTATTTCTGCCTCTCAGAGGAAAAGGCCTTTGCGCAGTCACACAAAGCGAGCCTGTCAGCCTCGGCCATCTGTCCCCGGGAGAACCAGTAACTTGATAGGCTGACCATCTGTAATCCTGGGTGCAGCACTGAAGCTCCGAGATCCCAGTAGGAAATCTGGTCAGATCTGTTTTCTCAGGTCACCCTGGGCTTTCTGTTCTCAGCTATTCGAAAGCCAAGTGAGAGGAAAACCGTGGCTCTATTGGGAGAAATTGCCTTTTCAAGCAGAGCGTGTTCCACGTAAGCACTTACAAAGGTTATGTGCCGTTTAGTGCAATTTGACATTGTGTATTTCTGGGAAGAATATGAGATTAATTGAAGGTATCAGTCAGTAAGCAGGGATTGTGCAAAGTTATGTTCAAAATAAGCTGATGAACAAAATAGGTCCAGAGACACAGAAGCATGGAATAGACTGTGGAATCTCAGAGGGAAGGTGGGGGAGGGAGGGTGGGTGGGTGAGAAGAGATCAACCAAAGAACTTGCATGCATATATGCATAACCCACAGACATAGACAATAGGGTGGTGAGGGCCTGGGGTGGGGGGAGGCAGGAGGGGTAATACTTTCAACAATAAATATTTAATTTCAAAAGTTCAACAAATTGACTTTGTTATATTCATAGAATGAAGATCTTTTTAGATCTAATATTAGATAATTTTAGTCCTCTGGAATTAAAACATTACTTTCTGTACACGTAAGCCACAGAACTGAACTAAGGCTGCCGAAGCTGAGCTATCAAATGGAGCATTTGTGATACACAGCTGCCAGAAGCAGGACGTGCCGGGAAACTCAGAATCCGACCTCATGAAGAGTTCCACGGCAAAAGCCATTTCCACAAATCACAGAAATCACTATTCGTTTTCCCTGTTAAAAGTACAGCGAGAATATTTCTTTGGTTTAGGTTGCAAAACCATTCACACAAAGGCTATCCCTTAACTAAGTAATTAAGAAGCATGTTTTACAAAGGTGCCTTCTCATGTCATGTTACGGAAATGCCTTCGTGTTCCTCAAACGTATACAACGGATTCTTCGAGCATGCATTTGATGGCACTGCTTGTTCTTCCTAAAGAGAAACCGCTGTGAGCAGCACACACATGCCTCCCGAGGGCTCGGCTGCCGAGTCACGGGAGCACAGGCTGCGGCCCGCTCGCCCTGTAACCCAGGCGCCTCCCGCAGGGATGGTGCCCAGGGCAGCTCAGCACAGGCCTGCCCTTCAGGGTCAGCGTCCCCAGCCTGAGCCCGAGCCCGCCAGCAGCTCCCGACCTCTGCTCTGCATCTCTCCTCTTTGTTCCTCCACTCCTCTGCCCCTCAGCGAGTTCTAGCTGCTACTCTCTGTGTCCTCAGCCTCTTGCCTCTGCAGCCCCTCCTCTCATCCAGACCCTGACAGACACCTGGGCCGCTTGCTCAGTTGTCACTTGCCACCTCAGGAAGACAGTCTCTCCACACTGTGGACCACAATTCCCTGTAATCCCATGCAACCCTGCAAAGTTCTTGGATAATTAACTACTCCGTGAAGTCACGTGAGTTAGTCCTGGTGTCATTCCATTTCAACATCAAATTCACGGCACTGCATCAGAGCGGCTCAGCTGGTTCCGTTTGCGTAGCGCTGCAGGTTCAGTTTGTGTAGCGCTGCTTTATGGGCGCGGCTGCCTGGGGAGCCGCGTGGGAAAGATGAGCAGCGGATGTCCGCTGTGTGCGCTGGAGCAGGAGTGAGCGCGCCTCAGTGCTTACTCCCAGGACCAAGTGATCTTGGCATTAATTTGATGCAGAAAGTTGCAGCTGCTCATCTAAATGTTTTCAAAATGTTGCTTTTGCATGAACTTTCAGAGGATAACGTGTTCTGACCATGCTCTGCTTCCGTGTTGATCAGATTAATATTTACTTATGTCCTGTAGACCAGAGGGGCCGAATTCTGCCCAGGAGTCTGGGAAATGGCCAGGGTGAGACCCCCCAACCAATGTTTACTTTAGGGGTGCATAACCCTATCCTGTAGGATCACCCCATCCCCAATCTGCGAGGATGAGGAAGCCACCAGAAAGGACATCCAGGCTCCACAGGGGGCTGCCTCCCCACTGTTTCCTGTTTCAGTGGGAAAAAACACAATAAGAATTTCCTGATTCAGAAAACGGATTCTTTTCTTCATTTTACCACATTTAACAGAGATTTTGAAATTTTTCATGACTTCTCATAAAACTGGAGGCCAATGCAAGTGGACTTACTTGTACATAATCTGAAAGTAAAATAAACAGTGCTTCGCCTTCCTCGCACTCCCCAATCCCACCTTCACTAAGGAGCCATGTCCCTGGATGTGAGGAGGGCTCATGTCTCATTCCCTTTCTCCCTCCAGCGGCGTCCACAGCCAGAGCCGATCTTGATAAGTTCCTCGCCAGCGTGTTCTCATCACAGAGCAGCTCCAGGCTGGAAAGTTAAGCAGTCGGCCAAGTTGCCATTTGCCTTTCATCACTGTCTTCAATCTTGGACGTTTGGATTTGAGAAGACCAAATAGTGCCCCACTCAGAATGAGAAGGCGTCATGGAGCTGGCTCTGTTACCTAAGCCAGTGAATGCAGGACGGCTGCCTGCCTGGCCTTTGACCCCGGTGGCTAACTAACTTCACTCCCTTTACTTTCAGGACCTCTCAGCTGCCATGCTCGAGAGTCGCCGGGGAAACACGGTTTCTACTGAACCCACAGAGCTCTTAAAGCACCGGTGTAACCCTGGCTGGTTTGGCTCAGTGGGTAGAGTGTTGGACTGCACGCTGAAGGGTCCCGGGTTTGATTCTGGTCAAGGTCATGTACCTCAGTTACAGGCTTGATCCCCAGTAGGGGGCATGCAGGAGGCAGCCAGTCAATGATTCTCTCCCATCATTGATATTTCTCTCTCTCTCTCTCTCTTCCTCTCTGAATCAATAAAAATATATTTTTTTAAAAAACAAACAAAACAAAACAAAAACATGGGTGTAATTTCCCTCCTACATGCACCTGTAGAGAAACTAGCCAATCAAATCAGACTCTGTACTGATGGGAGAGTGATACAAACAAAATCAAACATAAATAGCCTTGCACTGGGAGAATGATTATTTATGAGTTATAGGGAAAAAACACATGAAAAGTGCAAAAGGTAATTAAGTGCAGAAGTTTAAAGTATCAACAGCACATAGGAGCAAGTGGGCTGGCCCACAGTGAAATGGTAAATGGACAGCAGGAATGGCCCCCATTTCCTCTATCTACAGTCACCAGTGCTAAATTGTGTGACAGCGTTTGGCTATTTTGTGTTCCCCTTTGTGAGGAAGACCCAGCACACTTTTCAGGCCCCTCCCCCTCCCATAGGCAGGAGGTGTCGCTGTACGTCCCTCTGATCTGTCTGTTAATGGTTTCTGCAGGTCAGTGTAACAGAATGATTTGATCTCTTCAAAGAGTATGCTACTTTTTTGGGGGGGAAGTTTTTAGAGAAAACACCCAAGGATATTTTTCCCATTGATTTTTTTAGAGAAAGTGGAAGGAAGGAAGGGAGGGAGGGAGAGGAGGGAGGAAGGAACAAAGGGTGGTGGGGGTGGGGGAAGAAAGAGAGAGAGAGAGAGAGAGAGAGATGTGAGAGAGACACCTCGACTTGCCTCCCACACATGCCCTGACTGGGGCCGGGATTAAACCTGCAACCCAGGTATGTGCCTTGACTGGGAATTGAACTCACAACCCTTCAGTGCGAGGGCTGATGCTCTAACCACTGATCACACTGGCCAGGGCTTTATTCATTTCTTCATGAAGGAGTTGGTACCAGGAGTTTAGTAAGTTTCAGTACACTCTCTTCACTGTATTGACAGGGTTTCACTTCTCCTTTTGAATCCCGAGGTATGAGCCATTTAGCAGCCCAATGGGGCAGCCAGGAAGGGACAGTGACCAACCCTGCACTGTGGCTCAGCGCTGAGGGCAGTGCACTGAGGCAGGAGCTGGACTCACTCCATGTGCTCAGAGGAACTTCCTACGAGCTTAAACCTGGCCCACACACACTCCCACAGCTGTGTCCTCACCCCACTCAGGTCTTCTCTCCCATAAACACTTCCTAGGCTCAGCTTTACCCTGAATTTGAGAATGTGGGTTCTGTGTACCCATTATGGTTTTAATTTTGTAGAAAATTGGGTTATTTCTCAAACTTATTTTCTTGGAACATCATGTGTTGTAAATAGTGTGAGGCACACACCACTTCTGAAAAATCTTAGTTTCACATTTAAAGCTCAAATTTCCAATTTCTCCACCAAATTATTTAAATCAGGCCATTACTGTGTCTGTGTCAGGACATATAAGTGAGTCAGTAATTTACAGAATTAATGATGGCTTCCAGATTATGGTAGCTACAATAGTAAGATATCTTAAGGAAAAGTAAGCTTTGATTTATTTTTCATTCTTAATATTACCATAATCTCTGATACATATTTATATATATACATAATCATAATAAAATTAAACATAGGAATACTTACACACTTCGGCAAGTAAGATTGGGGAGTGTGGAAAAGAATTAGAGCTCTCACTGCGGAAGGGAAAACACACATTTCAGAAATAGGTTTCCCATAGCAACAGAGTCATATCAGTCCCGTAGCGATGGTGCCAAAATAACTTACCCGAAAGCCCTGGACACTAAGTTAATGGAAAAAGTGAAGAGCACATTAGAGGCTCATTACCCTAGATGGGATTTATGGATTCAGATTAATAGCCCAATTACTCTTCCAGCGGCTGAGAAATATATCTTCAGAGATTTAACATCCATTTTAATAATTCCAGTTTTTAATGCAGTCATTCACAATCAGAACTTATTAAAAGAATTTGTAACACTACTGTGGGAAGATCCCTAAAGTTTCATACGATTGAAATCTGTTCAGAAATATGAAAACCCAGCAATCATTACAATAGATGTAAATGTCAGCGAATGGAAATGACTCCCTGAGAAATTACCTAACTCCTTGTCTATTAAGGGACTGCTTTTCCAGTTTGTAGATTATGCTGATTCCTCATTCTTCTCCTGAGTTTTTTCCACTAACTAGGCCTACCCCGGTTAGTCAACAACCATATCAAAATGTGGACAAAATGTGAACATTTTAGAAATCCCAACGTGTTTGAATTGGGAAAGTCCTCAGAGGGGATCTGCTGAGACCATGCGGTTTACAGATGCGGGACCTGAGGCAGGTGAGGTGCAACTTTCCCCCACGTTATAGTGACTCAGTGCTTTCATTCCCGATCCACCGCGCGTTGCAATCCTGGGACCCAGAACTATTGTTTATTAATTTTAGTGATAGATAAACAGGTGAATAGATAAATTAGATATGCGTGTAGGTAGATAGGTAGACCATTAATCTCCCCCTAACATATTTCATTTGTGCATGTATGTGTACATGCGCACACATATGTGTCTAAGACTATATGAATACCAGGCACCGTGCCATACACTATATGTCTAACTAGCTATTCTCCCTGAAACAAATTATGTTTTCTCTCTTTTTTCTCCTTCTTCATCCAACTCTATTCTTCTTTTCATATCTCAGTTTCTGCATTGTTCAAAATTTAATGAAGTCCATTCTCACAAATGAGTAAAACTCAAATAAAATGACCTTGTGAGAAATCTCATTTCATGGGAATTCCAACCAGGCAATCACAAGAATCCCGTGTGAGCACATGTGTAACTGCACCACCGCCTTCCTTTGAGAAGAGAGGCAGCACGCACGTGCAGAGGGTCACAGTTGTGCTCGGGGTTTTCATGTTAAGCTTTACTTCGTAAAATGGTGCCAGGTAATCACACCTCCCTCCTGGGGTGATCATGAGAACTGAGCGAGGTAGTGGAACGGAGTGCCTCAGTCAGAGCCTGGGCACACTTCCTAGTTGGGCAAAATACATGTTGCTTGACTTTGCTCTCTGTTTTGTAATTGTACCATTATTTTCATTCCATAAAAGTGGGGAAATCTGTTTGGTTGAAATGTAATAAAATGTATGGGGGTGGGGGTGGAACATGGTCAACCAAGGACCTTGTATGCATATATGCACAACCCATGGACACAGACAATAGGATGGTAAAAGACAGGGCAGGGGGTGGAGGTGGGCTGGAGAGTGTCATGGGGGAGGGAGGAAAGGGGACATATGTAATACTAAAAAAAAAAAAGAAGAAGAAGAAGAAGACATAAATGGGAATTATATGACCCACTTCAAATTACTTTCTCTCAGCTACTCAGGAACTCAAAAGGAACTGATGAAACATAAACATAAGAGACAAAGAAACAAAGAAACGCCCCCCTACTTGCACTCATTGGAAGAAAGGAGACATGCTATGTTGCGCTCGAGCTTGTCCCTGAAAGGCCAGGCCACTTGTCTTTTTTAGTAAGAACAGAATCTGAGGGACAGTCAGACCTTGAGAGGTCATCCCCACCCCAATGCGGTCACTATTCAGTAGCTCTGTTTTGCATCAGGCATTCAACATACATACATCACCAAGCAGCTGCTGTGTCCCAGCCACTGAGGTCATTGTTAGTGGAAGTGCAAATTAATAAGAAATTGTCTTTGTCCTCAGGAAACTGTGGATCCATTGCAGCGGTTCCGCTCCAGGTGGTGGACAAAAGCACAGCAGCGAGTAGCAGTGGCGCCAAGGCAGGGGGACCTCCGCCTGCCAGAAGCAGGAGAAACCAGGTCTGAGCTTAGGCTTTAGAGCAGTGGTTCTCAACCTTCCTAATGCTGTGACCCTTTAATACAGTTCCTCATGTTGTGGTGACCCCCAACCATAAAATTATTTTCATTGCTACTTCATAACTAATTTTGCTACTGTTATGAATCATAATGTAAATATCTGTGTTTTCTGATGGTCTTAGGCTCTACAGCAGCAGTTCTCAACCTGTGAGTCGCGACCCACAGGTTGAGAACCGCTAGCAGGATCGCCTAAGACCATTGAAAAACACAGATATTTACATTAGGATTCATAACAGTAGCAAAATTACAGTTATCAAAACAGTCAAATGCCCTTGAAAGAATGAACAACTAGATCAATGGGAACAGAACAGAGGTCCCAGAGACAGGCCGATGTGAATGTAGTCAACTGACCTGTGACAAAGGCGCACAGGCAACACAGTGGAGCAAAGATAGTCTTTTCAACAAGCAGTGATGGAATGATCAGACAGCCACAGGGAAAAATGAATCTACAGACCTTACACCCATCACAAAAATTAACGCAATGTGCATCGCAGGCCTAAATGTAAAACGCAAAACTATGAAACTCCTTGAAGTTAACACAGGAGAGTTCGAGGTGGCAGGTACGGGCGATGCCATTAGTGATACAACACCACAGGCATGATCGGTGAAAAAAATCAGAGACAAGCTGGACTTCATTGCAATTAAAACTGCTCCACAAAAGACCATGTCAAGAAGATGAGAAGACAAGCCACACTGAGAGGAAATATTTGCAAAGACATGCCTGATAAAGGACTCTTATCCAATATGTACAAAGCATTCTTAAAACTCACCAACAAAAAAGACTCTGTCAATAAATGGGCACAAGGTCTTGACACCTCCCCAAAGCAGCTATATAGATGGCAGCCAAGCATTTGCAAAGGTGCTCCAGGTCACATGTCAGTAGGAAAATGCAAATTTAAAAAAATGAGGTACTGTTACACTAGAGTGGCCAAAATCCACAAAGCTGACATCAGTAAATGCTGGCGAGGATATGGAGCAACCGGAATGCACATTCGTTACTAGTATTACTGTGGAGGCAAAATGGCACAGCTGCTGTGGAAGACAGGGTGGCCCCTTCTTACCAAACCAAACAGGCTCTTACCATGCAATCTGGTGTCACACTCCTCGGTATCTACCCAAATGAGGTGAAAGGTATGTCCACACAAAAACTCAAACAAGGAAGTTTATGGCAGCTCCATTCACATTGGCCAAAACCTGAAGGAGCCAAGATGTCCTTTCAGTAGGTGAAAGCATAGTAAACTCTGGCCCATCCAGGCAACGAAACATAATCAGTGCTAAAAAGAAACACGTTAGCAATCCATGACCAGACATGTAGGAAGTTAAGTACATCTTATTATGCATTTAGAAGTGAAAGAAGCCAGTCTCAAAGGGCTACCTATGTACTGGATGGTGAGTTAACGCACACAGAGCTCCTAGAGTGATATCTGCACATAGTGAGTGCTCACCATGGGGTTTATCACTCCCGCTCCATGGCAATGGCTTGTGGCAATGCAGGAAGCAGCCTACATTCACATTAGTGGTTTCCAAAGAAGCATTATTTTCATTATTAACATCAATTTCATCTCACTCTCCTATCTCCAGTTCTTGGGAAAAATCAACAACCATTGATCTTTTTGAAGGGATGAACTGTTATGAGGAACAACAAATGTATTAAATAAAACCACTTGACCCACCATTGATAAATCAAACCAATCCTGTTTCAGAATAGTGAGAGGAGCAGGTAGCTTGCTCTACATTTTAAGACCTCACTGGGAGGAGTAGAATTCTTCAGGGAGATATTTATGTAAATAAGAAAAGTTCAGTCTGATGAAGAAAATGTAAAAAGTTATAATGTTGAGTCACACAATTGCATTTATAATATCCATCTATTTTAATTTGAAAAAAGTTTTAGATATTACCTATGCAAACATTAAATAATTAAAAAATTTCCCAAATATGAATTAACAGTAAGTCTAATTTCTAAAAATTGGAAAAAATGATCTTAATATATAAAAAGCCAGGGGCTGTCATGACCAAAACAACTGGACAGCAGGCTGTGTGGGGTGACCAGGCAGTCAGGGGGGTTAGTGAGGGATGACCAAACAACTGAACAAGCAGGTCGTGTGAGGCGACCAGGTCAGTGGGGGAGGGGGGACAGTTGGGGGCGACCAGGCTGGCTGGGAGGCAGTTGGGGGTGACCAGGCCAGCTGCGGGAGCCGAGAGGGGTGACCAAGCCAGTGGGGGGACAGTTAGGGGCAACCAGGCCAGAAGAGGGGGCCAGTTGGGGGCAATTAGGCCAACAGAGGGGCAGTAAGGGGTGACCAGGCTGGTGGGGGGGTAGTTAAGGGTGACCAGGCCGGTGGGGAGTGCAGTTGGGGGCAATGAGGCCAGCAAGAAGGGCAGTTGGGGGCAACCAGGCCGGTAGGAAGAGGTGGTTAGGGGTGATCAGGCTGGCAGGGGGGATAGTTAAGGGCGATCAGGCAGGCAGTCAGGTGAGCAGTTAGGAGCCAGTGGTCCTGGATTGTGAGAGGAATGTCTAACTGCCGCTTTAGGCCTGACCCCTAAGATTGGGCCTAACTCAGCAGTCAGACATCCCCTGAGGGGTCCTGGATTGGAGAGTGTGCAGGAAGGGCTGAGGGGATCCCCTCCCCTGTGCATGAATTTCATGCACTGGGCCTCTAGTCTGAATAATATAAAGTCAGTCTACTCACTTTACTTATATTTTGTGAAGCCCAAAGTCCTCAGGTTTAACAATATATTTTTGTTGGAATCATGAAAATTTATAACATTAGCATTAAATGGAACTAAAACCAGAATCATAGGAGAGCCTTGAAAACATAAGCTTGACTTTTGCCAAGTAAGGTCCAGAGCACATTGAGCAATGCTAGACTCGGGGGCCACTGGACTCAGGTGCCACTGGACTAAGGTGCCACTGGACTCAGGTGCCATTAGACTCAGGTGACATTAGACTTAGGGGCCATTAGACTCAGGGGCCATTAGACTTAGATGCCATTAGACTCAAGGCCATTAGACTCAGATGCCTTTAGAATCAGAGGCCATTAGACTCAGGGGCCATTAGACTTAGGGGCCATTAGACTCAGATGCCACTGGACTCAGGGGCCATTAGACTCAGGTGCCACTGGACTCAGGTGCCATTAGACTCAGATGCCTTTAGAATCAGGGGCCATTAGACTCAGGGGCCGTTAGACTCAGGGGCCACCAGACTCAGGTTCCACCAGACTCAGATGCCACCGGAGTCAGGTGCCACTGGACTTAGGTGTCATTCAAATAGCTCTGGCTCCATGACCAGAGAGTTGAGGTCTCAGATACTGTGACACAGAGAGCTGTGAGCTTTCCTTTGCCTGAGTGCACAGATGCAGTTGGGTGGGTCATCTTACTACTAATTGTCCTGCACATGGATCCTCTGAGTGAGGTGCCTCAGCCCTGCTCGCCTTCCCACTGTGCCTTGCCTGCATGTAACTTAAGTCAGTGCTCTCGTCAGGCACATGGGTCGCGGTTTCGCTGTGGGGTCCACTTACTGCAGAGCCACACCGTATGTAGAAGGCGTTTATGAAGGAAATAGTCAATTAGGAGTGAGGTTTGGAAAGTGCTTAGGAAGAATATGCACAGTGTGAGCACTGCCACTATGGTGACTAAATGCTAAATAACTGCTCAAGCCAAACATGCTAGGATCACTAGTAGACATCAATAAATTTAATTTTATCATCGGAGGCAATTTGCTTCTAATGAAAACACTACATTCATCAAAATAATGAATGCTTTAAATTAAAAGGTACATGAAGCTCATTAGGCATATTCTAATCTTACTTAATTGCCATGGTAACTATTCTCATAAGTGGTGGAATAATTCTTCATCTATCACCCTCTGAAGTCAAGAAAAAAAATCTAAATTAAAAGAGTTGATTAACACACACATCCAAGTTTGCTGTCTCCAAAACAATCCCTATACATGCATATTTCAAAGGCAAAAATTAACACACAGAAAACAAGCGATGTGAGGCGTAATGAGCTAGTGAGCAGGAGTCCAGGGAGTTTGCATGTCAGCTGTGAGTGCAGACCTCACAGAAGCTGGAGAGACCGGGGACAGGAGAGGCGGAACCTGTGCATGTTCTACATTCAGGACACAACACCTGGATGGAAACCCTCCCTCACACAATAGGTAACCACCTTGTAAACAGTTTGATAAAAGAAACCACACATTGACTCCTTGGGACTTGTCCTCAGTCATTCGGCTTTCAGAATTCCACACCTGGCCTTACCCTGTGTTCTCAGAGCTTTTACCATGGAAAGTCATGGACACACCGAGGCCACCCCTTCGGCTGGCAGTGTCTGTGCTGCTCCAGAGCCTCCAGCATCTCCAGCCTCCAGCATCCCCAGCCTCCAGCATCCCTGAGCATCCCGCATCCCCAGCCTCCAGCATCCCTGAGCCTCCAGCATCCGCAGCCTCCAGCATCCCTGAGCATCCCGCATCCCCAGCCTCCAGCATCCCTGAGCCTCCAGCATCCCTGAGCCTCCAGCATTCCCAGCCTCCAGCATTCCCAGCCTCCAGCATCCCTGAGCCTCCAGTATTCCCAGCCTCCAGCATTATCAGCCTCCAGCATCCCTGAGCCTCCAACATTCCCAGCCTCTAGCATCCCCAGCTCCAGGATTGCAGTGCTCCCTGGTCCTCTTCCTTCTCAGGTCTCTCTGTTTTGGAGCAGCAGCAGTAAATGCCTTTCCTACAGCAGCCTTCGAGCAATTGCCTTACATTCACTTGCAAAAAGGAGAGACCCAACGGGGGTAGAGAAGAGAACCAAGAAAAATCCCAATTGCACTATTTCCTTGTGTGTCAAGAGCCTGTTTCAAGCTACTCCTAAATCTGTATCCGATTTTTATCGAAAGCAAAAGAAATGAATTGTGATTAACTTATGCTACAAAAAAGGGAAAGATTCGGAAAGATCCTCAGGGCCTCCCTGCGCCTTAGGTCGTGCTCACCAACCAAGATTTAAGAAGAAGCAGGAGGCCTTCGTGGAGGAGTCCTGGCTCTACCATCAGTCACATGGCCACAAAGTGCTGCTTTAGCACCCTGTGTGCTCACTGACCCACCAGAGAGCCCCAGGCTGGAATCAAACACCGCTTGGCATTGCTCAGACCCTGTCCTGTGAGGGTGGGACTGGACTGTGTTGGGCAGATGAAAGCAACAGCTACCACAGACTGACAGGAAAGGCAGCATCCTGCACATGGTAAGTTCAAGTGCATTTGAAATTCTTTGAAAAGTATGAATCTATGGTCATACCATCTCAACAATCATTAAAACATATGTGATTCAAAAAAGAATTGCTCTACTGACATTTTAGTCCTTGATTGTAAGCTTCCTACAACATTTGAAATTAAAATAGAGAGACATTTGCCATTAAGAATTCAGGATAAACCTGATTTCTGGATGCTTCTGAATCTCAGAGGTTCAAGTAAAATCTTTTTTGTTTGTTTATTTATTTCTGGTTGTTGGTTTTTGTTGTTAAGCTTCACCTGAGGATATTTTCTCCATTGAGAGAGAGTGGGAAGGAGGGAGGTTGGGGGTGGGGGGAGGGAGTGGGAGAGAGAAACTTCAATTGGCTGCTTCCTGCACTTGCCCTGACTGGGCTGGGGATCAAACCTGCAACCAAGGTACGTACCCTTAACCGGGAATCGAACCTGACCCCTTGGTCCGACACTCTAATCACTTTGCAACACTGGCCAGGCCCAAGTCAAATCTTTACATTTATTTTTAAACACTGAAAAAGGATAAAAAAAACAGAAAAGGTAATGAAACGAAGAGCTTTTCCTGCATTTTAAGAACAACTATTGAGATTTACAAGGTCTCTGAGGAAACTGCCATAATATTGATGAAAACGTAATTTGAGAAAACAAATTCAATTCTGCAAATACCCAGGGAGTATTCCTGGTCTGTGCAAAGCATGATAGAGATACACAAATAAGTAAAATCTGTCTCTTGAGCACCTTAAAACATAATGGGAAGTGTAAACTAACCAAAGAAAGTTACAAATAGAGCGGTATAGATTATAAAAATGAGGGACAGGTTAAAGTGATTAAGAGGGTCCAGATAGATTGGAGGAAGAAAAATGGTGGTGGAATAGACAAACGGGTCCTGAGCCTTGTCCCGGAGCAGAAAGAAAGAACAGCTGAGGGTCACATGGGGAGTATTTGTTGGTGAGTTAAGGGACAGCTATACTCCAGGAGAAGATGGGGGACTTCTGGACAGGCTTTCCCTGACCGGGCAGCCCCCACTGCTGCTGGGTCCCCTCCCAGAGCTATGGGCTCAGATGCAGAGACCTCACCATCTTGAAGGGGAAAGTGGATGTTAAAGGAAGCTTGAAAATCTACAACTGCGACAACCACCAAACAGCTAAGAGCCACAGAACATCAGTCCCTAATTGGTGCAAACACACAGATTCAGAGGAGCTCTACACTCCACCACAAAAAGGTCAGATTTTGCCTGGAATAAGGAGAGAAAGAACTACATAACCAGACATCTGGAGAAGAGAGACCATGGGGAGACAAAGAAACAGCTTGCATATAAAAGAAAAGCAGGCATCACCAGAAAAGGAAGTAAACGAAATGGAGTCAAGCAACCTGTCAGAGAAAGAATTCAGAGAAATTGTCATGAGGTGGCTAAAAAGAATGGAAGACAAATTTAACAATATGAGTAAGAACCAAGAGGAAATGAAGAAGAACCAAGAAGAAATGAAAAATGACATCACTGCTATAAAGAACTCAATAGAAAGCATCAAGAGTAGACTAGAAGAAACAGAGGACTGCATCAATGAGCTAGAAGACAAGGTGGAAAAAAATATCCAACTAGAGCAGCTTCTAGGAAAAAAAATTAAAAAGCAGGAGGAGAGCCTAAGGGAACTTTGGGACAACACAAAATAAAACAATATCCACATAATAGGGGTTCCAGAAGGAAAGAAAACTGAGCAAAGAATAGAAAACCTGTTTGAAGAAATAATGACAGAAAACTTCCCTGATATAGGGAAGAAAAACCCACACAAATCCAAGAAGCTCACAGAGTCCCAAGCAAAATGAACCCCAAAAGACCGACACCAAGGCACATTATAATTAAATTGGCAAACACCAACAACAAAGTAAGAATCTTAAAAGTGGCCAGAGAGACACAGAAAGTTACCTACAAAGGAACCCCCAACAGACTAGCGACTGATTTCTCAACAGAAACTCATCAGGCCAGAAAGGAATGGAATGAAATATACAAAGTCATGCAAAGGAAGGGTCTGAATCCAAGAATACTGTACCCAGCAAGGCTATTAATCAAAATTGAAGGTGAAATTAGGAGCTTCACAGACAAAAAAGGACTAAGAGAATTTATTATCACCAAACCAGCAATGCAAGAAATGCTAAAGGGTCTGTTGTAAAAAAAAAATACAGGAACCAAAGAAGGAACACAGGGGTAAAGAATAAAAATGGCAACAAATAAGTACCTATCAATAATAACTTTAAATATATATGGATTAAACATCCCAATCAAAAGACATAGGGTAACGGATTGGATAAGAAAACAAGACTCATATATCTGCTGTCTACAAGAAACCCACCTCAGAAAAAAAGACGTACACAGACTGAGGGTGAAGGGATGGAAAAAGGTCTTCCAGGAGAATGGAAATTAAAAAAAAATCTGGGGTAGCAATACTTATATCTGACAAATTAGATCTCAAAGTGAAGGACATAAAAAGAGATAAGGAAGGCCACTTCATAATACTAAAGGGAGCAATCCGACAAGAAGAAATAACCCTGGTAAACATATATGCACCCAATACAGGAGCACCCAAATACATAAAAAAAACTCCTGGAGGATATCAAGGGAGAGATCGACAGCAATGCAATCATAGTAGGAGACTTTAATACCCCACTATCACCATTGGACAAATCCTCTAAACAAAAACTCAGCAAAGAAACATCAATCCTAAATGACTCATTAGACCAGATGGAATTAATTGACATCTTCAGAACATTTCACCTCAAAGCAACAGAATATACATTCTTCTCAAATGCACATGGGTCATTTTCAAAGACAGACCATCTGCTGGGACATAGGCAAAGTCTCTTCAAATTCAAGAAGAAAGAAATCATATCAAGCATCTTCTCAGATCACAGTGGCATAAAACTGGAAATCAACTACAATAAAAACAATCCAAAAAAATCAAACACATGGAGACTAAACAGCATGTTATTAAACAATGACTGGTTTACCAGAGAGATCAAGGAAGAAATAAAAAACATCATGGCAACAAATGACAATGAAAACACAACAATCCAAAATCTATGGGACACAGAGAAAGCAGTCTTGAGAGGGAAGTTCATAGCTCTACAAGCCTAATGCAAAAAACAAGAAACAATGGTAATAAATTACCTAACTCTACAACTCAAAGAGTTAGAAAGAGAGCAACAAGAAAAGCCCAGGGTAAGCAGAAGGAAGGAAATAATAAAGATCAGAGCGGAGATAAATGGCATAGAGACCAAAGAAACAATACAAAAGATCAACAAAACGAAGAGCTGGTTCTTTGAAAGGATAAAAAA
Source organism: Corynorhinus townsendii (assembly GCA_026230045.1). Classification (NCBI taxonomy): domain Eukaryota; kingdom Metazoa; phylum Chordata; class Mammalia; order Chiroptera; family Vespertilionidae; genus Corynorhinus; species Corynorhinus townsendii. The sequence goes on along the minus strand of JAPDVU010000006.1, from coordinate 63,702,257 downwards.
GATTTATGAACCTCTAGCCAGGCTTACCAAGAAGCAAAGAGAGAGGACCCAAATAAACAAAATCGGAAATGAAAGAGTTGAAATAACAACAGACCCCACTGAAATACAAAGGATTGTTAAAAAATACTATGAACAACTTTATTCCAACAAACTGGACAACCTGGAGGAAATGGACATATTCCTAGAAAAATATAACCTTCCAAAACTCAATCAGGAAGAATCTAAACATCTCAATAGGCTAAAGCTATGGAAGAAATTGAAACAGCCATCAAAAAGCTTCCGGCAAACAAAAGCCCGGGGCCAGATGGCTTCACAGGGGAGTTTTACCAAGCATTCAAGGAAGAAATAAAACCTATCCTCCTCAGACTATTCCAAAATATTCAAGAGAAAGGAATACTTCCAAGCTCCTTCTATGAAGCCAGCATCACCCTAATACCAAATCCAGATAAAGACAACACAACGAAAGAGAATTACAGGTCAATATCCCTCATGAACATAGATGCCAAAATCCTCAACAAAATTCTAGCAAATCGGATCCAGCAGTATATCAGAAAGATCATACACCATGACCAAGTAGGATTTATCCCAGGAATGCAAAGATGGTACAATATCCACAAATCAATAAACGTGATACATCACATAAACAAATTGAGTGATACAAATCACATAGTCATATCAATTGATGCAGAAAAAGCATTTGACAAAATCCAACACCCTTTCTTGATAAAAACTCTCAACAATGTGGGAATATAAGGATCATACCTCAACATAATAAAAGCTATATATGATAAACCCACAGCTAACATCATACTCAATGGGCAAAAACTAAAACCATTTCCCTAAGAACAGGAACAAGACAGGGATGCCCACTCTCACCACTCCTGTTCGACATAGCACTGGAAATATTAGCCATTGCAATTAGACAAGAAGAAGAAATAAAAGGCATCCAAATTGGAAAAGAAGAAGTAAAGCTGTCCTTATTTGCAGATGACATAATATTTTACATAAAAAACCCGGAAGACTCCATCAAAAAACTATTAGACTTAATAAATGAATTCGGCAATGTAGCAGGATACAAAATTAATGCCAAGAAATCTAGGGCATTTCTATACACCAATAGTGAACTCACAGAAAGAGAGACTAAAAAAGCAATCCCATTTACCATCACACCAAAAAAATTAAAATACCTAGGAATAAACTTCACTAAGGAGGTAAAAGACCTATACGCAGAAAACTACAGGACACTGAAAAAAGAGATAGAGGAAGAAGTAAACAGATGGAAGAACATACCATGTTCATGGATTGGTAGAATCAACATCATTAAAATGTCCATACTACCCAAAGCAATCTATAGATTCAATGCACTCCCCATTAAAATACCAACGGCGTATTTCACAGACCTAGAAAGAACTCTCCAAAAATTCATCTGGAATAAAAAAAAAGACCCTGAATAGCCACAGTAATCCTGAGAAAGAAGAATAAAGTAGGTGGGATCTCAATACCAGATTTCAAGCTGTATTACAAAGCACTGTTCTCAAAACAGCCTGGTACTGGCACAAGAACAGACCAATATAGACCAATGGAATAGAATAGAGAATCTAGATATCTACCCAAACCACTATGCTCAACTAATATTTGACAAAGGAGGCATGAACATACAATGGAGTCAAGACAGTCTCTTCAATAAAAGGTGTTGGGAAAATTGAACAGATACATGCAAAAAAATGAAACTAGATCACCAATTACACCATACACAAAAATAAACTCAAATTGGATACAGGACTTAAACATAAGATGGGAAACCATAAAAATACTAGAGGAATCCACAAGCAGCAAAATCTCAGACATATGCCGAAAGAACTTCTTCACTGATACTGCTTCTAGGGCAATGGAAGCTAAAGAGAAAATAAACAAATGGGACTACACCAAAATAAAAAGCTTTTTCACAGCAAAAGAAACCATCAACAAAACAATAAGAAAGCCCACTGTATGGGAGAACATATTTGCAAATATTATCACTGATAAAGCTTTAATCTCCAACATCTACAGGCAACTTATACAACTTAATAAAAGGAAGATAAATGATCCAATAAAAAAATGGGTAACAGACCTAAATAGAATCTTTTTGAAAGAAGACAGAAGGAAGGCCAAGAGACACATGAAAACATGCTCAAAGTCACTAATTATCTGAGAGATGCAAATCAAAACGACAATGCGGTACCATCTCACACCTGTCAGAATGGCTATCATCAACAAATGAACAAACAAGTGCTGGTGAGGATGCGGAGAAAAAGGAACCCTCGTGCACTGCTGGTGGGAATGCAGACTGGTGCAGCCACTGTGGAGAACAGTATGGAGTTTCCTCAAAAAAACTAAAAATGGAACTTCCATTTGACCCAGTAATCCCACTCTTAGGAATATATCTTAAGAAACTAGAAACACCAATCAGAAAGGATATATGCACTCCTATGTTCATAGTAGCACAATGTACAATAGCTAAGATTTGGAAACAGCCTAGGTGCCCATCAATAGATGACTGGATCAGAAAACTATGGTACATCTACACAATGGAATACTATGCTGCCATAAAAAAGAAGGAATTCTTACCATTTGCAGCAACCTGGATGGAACTGGAGAACATTATGCTAAGTGAAATAAGCCAGTCAATGAAAGAAAAATTCCACATGATCTCACTCATTTGTGGATAATAAAGAACATTATAAACTGATGAACAAAAGCATGGGTACAGAGGCAGTAAAGCATCAAACAGACTGTCAAATTACAATAGGAAGGTTAGGGAGAGGTGGGGGAAATAAAAGATCAACCAAAGGACTTATATGCATGCATATAAGCATAACCAATGGACGCAAAACATTGGGGGGTTGAGGGCATGTATGGGAGTGGCGGGGGGGGGGGGCAATGGTAAGATATGTACACATATAATACCTTAATAAAAAAATGGAAAAAAAATTAAAAAGAGGGTCCAGATAGGACTTAAGAATGAGCAAACTGTAAAATGAGGTGTTCAACAGGAAACGTTTTCTTAGCATATACTCCTTTCTAGAGACGTTATACTCATCACCTCCTGTAATCTTTGTCACCATTCTTTAAAGTAGACGCTTGTGTCCCAAATGCACAGATCATATCACTGAGGCACACCGTGACTAAGCAGCTGGCCATGTCACCCAGTTAACGAGGTCCCAGTTCTGCCCCCTGTGAGCTCCTCTCTGGTTCTGGTTCCTGGGAAATGCTCTGAAACATGGCTGTGGCCACGGCTGGGGGAAGACTGCTTCCAAAGGCAGGGCCCACAGCAGCAAGATTGTCTCTTCATGCTGGGTTTGTTCGGAGGACATTTACAAAGAGGAGAGAGAACTGCACATGGAGAGAGAACTGCACATTAGGTAAGTTTTGGTCCCTTAATCAAATAATAACATTGGAAGGACTTCTAGTTAGAGACAGGTAAGTAAAAAGGCCCCCTATCTACTCTTGCTTTGACTCAAAATCCAGTTAGAACAAAAGGACCATTTTTTTAATAAGGGAGAAATTTATGATTCTGGTATTGGCGGAGTAATATCTCACCAGGAAGTTCCTCCCAGAGAAAGTAACTAAAAATCCAGATCCGCTGCGAAAAGCGAGTCCCTGAAGCCAGCGGTAGACAGGCTCCTGTGCTGTGTGAGCACCGGCAGAAGCAAGAGGAGCTACACCAAGAAACGCTCGTTGCCACGGCTGGCAGGAGAGGCTCAGAGCTGCTGGCCCGCCACACAGGACAGGTGCTGGTGGAAAGGAAGTCAGCCTTTCTCATGTAAACCGCAGGTGCTGAGGAGAGCGGGGAAGCGTTAACGGGACACAGCCATGCTGAGGCTGGATCCCATGCTGTCTGCCCACCGTTCCCCAGCCCTGACCACATGCCTGCATGGCACTAAATCCGGAGGCACAAAGCTAAAACCAACAAGATGAAAACCTTAGAACTGAAACACCAGTAGCTGAGCCCAAAGTCTCACAGGATGCACTCATCAAACCAAGTCTACAAGATAGACAACGGAGGCGAGAGCAAGTACACTAAGATATGATATAAATCAACAGCAACGATCAACTCTGAGGACCAGAAAGAGAAGATGGGAAAACAGAACAGACCCAGGGACCTGTTATCTATCACACGATCTAACATATGGGTAATTAGAGTCCCAGAAGGAAAGCAGAAGATGGAATACAAACTTATTTGCATAATTGAGGGCTAAAAATATCTGAAATTTGATGAAACAAAGAAATTTACAGACACTTAATGATGCTCAACAACCTTCCAACAGAATAAATTCAAGAAGACCCTTGCATACTTCCTTAGAAATGTCTAATGTCATTATTGAATCTTCACAAAATCTTTATCAGGTACGTTATATTAGTGTCTTCATTTTTAGATTAGAAAACTAATACACACAACAGAAAATGGTTAAAATACTTACACCAGATCTTCAGGCTGGCAAATGGGCCATCCTGACGGAACACAGCGGCCACTACAGAGCCCGGCTTTGACCCTCTCCTGCCCAGCCTCGCACCCACACTATTGGGCATCCCTGAACTCCTGAAGGAGAAACCAAAAACATGGAACAGATAGCCCAACTGGCGTGGCTCAGTGGTTGAGCATAAACCTAAGAACCGGGAGGTCATGGTTCAATTCCCGGTCAGGTCACATACTGGGTTGCAAGCTTGATCCCCAGTGTGGGGCGTGCAGGAGGCAGCTGATCCATAATTCTCACATCATTGATGTTTCTATCTCTCTCTCCCTGAAATCAATAAAAAATATGTATTAAAAAAGATGGAGCAGAAACATATCCATGATAATAGAAGAAATGGAGACATGATATCTAAGGAAAATCTGATAATGAATACTACTGATATATGTCTGGTGAAGTCATCAAATTTCATGCACAAAAAAGGAAGGATGGATATCCAAGCAGAAACAGAAGTCATAGCAAGTTAGAGAACATTGGGTGGGCTCGGGCAATTGCACATCTGGGATAGAATGTGCATGACCCGTTGAGAAACTGCTTAATGACGTGCACCAACTAAAAGCAAATCAAAACGTAGGTGCTGCAACAGGGAATCCACAGTACAGGGACTGCTCAGGAGCTCTGAGATTTTTATATTTCCATTAAAATACAGAGTAAAGACTGAAAATTGGATATTGTGCTCAAAAAATGAAATATAAGGTAATAAATCCTGGTGATGTGAAAATATTAATGTCAAAATTAGTAATAAACATTTGGAGGCAGGTAAGGGAAAGTAGGAATTAGTGTAGAGGTGTGAATCCACTCTTTTGCAATCTAACAAATTACCTCCAAGATTAGCTGCTGAAAACAATAGATAGCTATTCCAGGTCACAGTGTGTGTGGGTCATGCAGGCCAGCCTCATGCGGTGAGGGAGGGCCTAGTGAGGCTGGAACCGTGGCAGGAGCAAGAGGAGCTACACCAAGAAGTGCCCGTTGCCATGGCTGGCGGGAGAGGCTCAGAGCTGCTGGCCCGCCACACACAGGACAGGTTCCGGTGGAAAGGAAGTCAGCCTTTCTCATGTAAACCGCAGGTGCTGAGGAGAGCAGGAAAGCGTTACCAGGACACAGCCACGCTGAGGTTGGATTCCGTACTGTCTGGCCCGCCCTGTCCCCTCTTAGATCTCAGCAGGGACCACAGCAGGGCCAGCCACAGCCTGGCCCAAGGACTCTGTTTTCCTCCATCTGAAAGGAATCTGAGGCAGAGCTTGGGCCTTCTCTTCACTCTCCTTACGGCTATCCCTCTGCAAAGCCTGTGGTCCTATTTCAGAAGCGCCTTCTTCTCTTCTCCATGGCTTTTCTACACAGACGCTGGGTCCCTAACCAGTGCTCAGGTGCGTGAGAGGAGCATGATGCTCAGCCGGAAGGTCCCATCACAGCAGGGACATGGACATCAGGCAAACAGAGACGTCAGAGCACCCTCTTGTCCCAGCCGCAGTCTCCGAGAGCCTGCAGGTGGCTCGCACCCTGAGAGAGAATGCAGAGTCTGGGCCCCGGAGGGTAAAGCGTATTCTCCACAGCTTATTGGTTCTGATTGCTTTTCTAGTTCCCACTGCCTTGGAAGGCTGCCCTTCCACTTTATGCAAACATTTATTTATTTATTTTTATTGTTTTAAGTATTACAAATAGTAGTACATATGTCTCCTTTTTTTCCCCTTCATTGACCTCCCCCCAACCTCCCCTACCCCCCAGTACATGCCTTCACCTGCCTGCCCTCCCCCCCCCACCCCCCAGTGTCTTGTAACCATTGGTTATGCTTATATGCATGCGTACAAGTCCTTTGGTTGGTCTCTTACAGCCCCCCTCGCCCAACCTCCCCTGTCTTCCCAATGTAGTTTGACAGTCTATTCAATGCTTCTTTGCCTCTGTATCTTTTTCCCACCATTTCTCTCCTTTAAAAAGTTTTGCCTTTGCAGACTAGAAATAAACATATAATAACAAAACAAAACAAATAAAAAATGTTTGAGTCCCAATTTCAATGTCCAACAGTTCTGAGTCCCCGTTTCAATGTCAAACAGTTCCTTGTGTGTACATGTCAGCAATGATATCTGGATGGTGGGCACATGGTGGCAATGCAGGTCCGACCCTCTCTGGTTTGGTCCTAGGCAACCTGCAGCGGTGCACAGCTGCTGACTGCTCGTGTGGCAAGGCGTTGTCAGCGTCTTCCACCCCTGGACTGTTTTTTCCTCTTGTCTTCGTGGTTGGAGCAGACCTGTCAATTCCTCTCTGTTGCAGGAATCCACATGGTCTTGGAGTTGTTTTCTGAAAATATACAAACATATTCTCGACCACAAGTTAATAAAGGAATCTTTTCTATATAATTGATTTGGGATCCTTTTTAAACTTGCCCAAACAATTTTCCTTTGTCTTATTTAGACACCATGTGTGTTTTTCATGGCCGTCTTGCTGTTAGCATTACAAATGAAAATTAATTTTGTAAAGTAAAAATTTTCTAGATGTAATTTACTTATAGGATATTTTTCCTTACATGATATTACCCTACTATCCCCCCCCTTTTTTTTATTAATGGAGGTTTTTGTAAATTTTATAATGCAGTCTTGATAACTTTAAATTTAATTTTTTTTTTTGCCCCAAAATATGACTGCTTTAGGTTCATTTATGCAAACATTTAAACACGTTCTCGTCGGGCTATTAGCAGTAGGAAGAGCATAACGGCGTGGCCTGGGGGCTTTCCTGTCCTGGGATGTGTAGGACTTACCGCTTGTTCCTTCGCTCATCCCATCAACGTCTGATCCCATCCACCAGGTGCCAGCCGCTCCCCCAGGTCCGAGAGTCCGTGATGGACAGAAAAGAAAACCTCTGGCCGCATAAACCGACATTGCTACGGGCCCTAGACGCCCTGGCCCTGCGAGTTGGTGTTCCAGCGGCATGCTCCTGCGTGAATGCAATTCCTGTGGGGATCACCTTCCCCAGGCGGCCCGCCGTCTCCTCCTCGCGTGCTCTGCCTCAGTGTGATGCACTCTCCTCTGGCCGGGCTGGCCAGGGCTGCTCACCCGCTGGCTGGGTGCTGCTCAGGAGTTAGTCCCAAAAGTCCTGGGTCCGCATCCCTGGGCCCAGGCAAACTCCCCAGGCCTGGCCACCTGGGCTGCGTCTTCCCTCCTTCAGTCTAGGCACGTGGTCCCATCAGAAAGGAGGTATGTGACTCCCAAGACCAGGTCACAAGGGGCAACAGACACTCATCTAACTCGGAGCCAGGTCCCGAGCCCCGAGGAAGCCCAAGCAGCCAGGGAAGAGACTGTCTGGGAAGGCCTCAGCCTCAGGTGGCCCCGCCGACGGCCAGCAGAGGTCCTGGCTGACACCCGAAGCACCCCCAAGGGCAGGAAGATGCCTCAGCGGGACACATGCCCTTTCCAGTGTCCCACTCGGGACCCCAGGCGACAAGCCAGCCCTGCCGTGCCATCCCACCTCCTGAGCCTACAGACACGGGAGGGTAAGGTGGTGACTGCCGAAGGTCACGCATGGGGTGATTTGCTCTGTAGGATATTACACGTTGACATACTTCCCCAAACTCAGTGACTTGAAAAAATAATTTTAATATAACATTGGTTTTATGGAACAAGAATTCAGGTCCCCTCAACCAGGTGATTCTGCCCCTCAGAGCGCTGACCCAGGGCTCGGGGCCCTGAGCGTGTGACGGGCTGCCAGTCTTGGGGCCTCACTCACCAGCCTGCCGCCCGGAGGCTGGGCTGCCGCTGGGCCCTCTGCATCATGGCAGGCGCAGGTGTCAGCAGACCAGGGCTTCCGGAGAGCACCCGGGCAGCCCCAGTGAGAGCTGCAAGCTCCTTAGGGCCTAGTGCCAAAGGCCCAGAAGTACCTTCCACGAGTTCTGTTAGCCAAGCAGTCACTAAGCCAGCCAGGTCCAGGAGAGGGGGATGGACTTTACCCCAAGGAGAAGAGTAAGTCACCTGGCAGCCATGCTGAGTCTCCATACTTGTTGTCATGAGAACCACACGGCTATTTGGACACTCAGCCAACATGCATGTGTGAGTGTGTGGTCCAAAGGCCATGCCAGTGAGGTCAGGGTGTTAGCCAATCATCTAAAAATGGTGAATGCCACCTGTTGTGCAGGGTGTTGGGAATCTAGAACAGTCCATGTGAACGACTCCTGTAAGTACATATTACCTTTGTATTAAGACAAAATAACCCAGCAGGCATGGCTCAGTGGTTGAGTGTTGACCTATGAACCAGTAGGTCATGGTTCAATTCCAGTCAAGGGCACATGCCCGGGTTGTGGGCTTGATCCCCAGTGTGGGGCGTGCAGGAGGTAGCTGATCAATGATTCTCTCTCATCATTGATGTTTTTCTCTCTCTCTCCCTCTCCCTTCCTCTCTGAAATCAATAACAATATATTTTTTTAAAATAAGTTATTTTTAAAAGTAATATTCTCTGAAGCTACAGCTAATCTTTATTAACTATCTGAGGAAATGATGAAAATTCTAAATGAATTAGTCAGTGGACATTTCAAATACCAGGCAAAGGACGGCTGATCTACATACAATAATTTTCAGGCTCTGGTATTTCCACACGTGCTGTTGCCACACATTTCGCTTTGTGTTAGAACTCTAGGATCTTCCAGGGAGTTGTTCAAAGCAAATTTAGCCTCAAGCATTGACTCTCCCGTCCACAGCTGCTGTGCTCGGTGTGTGGAGCCCATGACTGACCATGTCACTGGTTACAACCCGTAGGCGGCTGCTGGAGTCCCACCTTTGACTCCGGTAGCTTCAATGCCTCCAGTTTGCAAACTGTTATTCCTTTTGATTTGTCTATTCCACACTTATTTCTCTTTTCTTTTTTTAAGAAAATATATCTTTATTGATGTCAGAGAGGAAGGGAGAGGGAGAGAGAGATAGAAACATCAGTGATGAGAGAGAATCATTGATCAACTGCCTCCTGCACGCCCCCTACTGGGGATGGAGCCTGAAACCCCAGCATGTGCCCTTGGCTGTAATCCAACCCGGTCCACTTCAGCCTGCAGCCCGACACTCGGTCCACTAAGCCAAACCAGTGAGGGCTCATTTCTTTTTTCTAAGAATGATTTTTAAAAGAAATTTTATTTGAATCTATCCCTTTCAAATCTAGATCACATTTTACCAGATTAAGATTAAAAAATTAAGAGAGCCTGAAACTAGTTAGAGATCTTCACCGTGTAACCTCTCTTCCTCCTTCAGACGCTTCTTCTTCTTCACTGTCATGCATACACACTGAGTAGGGCCCACTCAATGCACAGCACTCCCGGCAGAGCACTGCAATTTCGGGGGAAGAACCTCTTGTTGAGGACATGTGACATATTTAAAAGACAAGGCGGTTTGAGGCTGAATGTCAGTACAGGTGTGGGCCGCTTGAATGCCTTGGACTTGAATGATGTCCTCTGATCCAGGACGTCATGAGTAGGGACACTCCCCCCAACACACACACTTTGGAGACTGCTCTGGGGCCCTCACCATCCTCTGCTTGCCCAGACTCCAGGGACCCCATTCAGGACCGGCTCAGACTTACCTGCCTGCCTGCCGACTCCCTCTGCACGGACCCCCCCCAACACACACACTTAGGAGACTGCTCTGGGGCCCTCACCATCCTCTGCTTGCCCAGACTCCAGGGACCCCATTCAGGACCGGCTCAGACTTACCTGCCTGCCTGCTGACTCCCTCTGCACGGAGCAGCCCCCCAGAATGGACTAGAGCCCCCGTGACTGTCACAAAGAGTTTGCCTCTGATAACGAGGCTGTGGAAAGAAGCGTTCTTTATAAACACAGACATCAATACAATAGGAATGAATGGTGGGGTAGGAGACAGAGAGGGAGCATGCTGGAATGAGGTAGCGATGGAGTGGCCGGGTATGAGAGGTGAGAAGGCGTGAAAGGCTGGTGCTACTGAGGGGTATGTCCTTCCCTCAGGCCACTGTGGGCTATCTAGGGCAGCAGTCGCCAACCTCGCGGACCTCATGGACCACCAGTTGGCAACCGCTGATCTAGGGAGTCTGCAGTGACATGTGCAATAACACACGTGGGTGCACAGGGTCCGTGGTTATTGCTCACACCAATGGGGCGCCAGCAGGCCCGCCACCTCACGCTCCTCTCCCTCCCCGCCACCCCGCTTGCTCACAGGCCCCACATCTAGACTGACCCAACTGCCTCCAGGACAGCCTGGACGCTCCGTATGCCCTGGTTGTCCAGCAGGCCAGCCTAGCCTGGTCCCTTCCAGGCAGCGGGAGAGGGTGTGGGCAAGGCAGACTCCACCACACCAGCACCTAACAGGACTCCCCTGAGCTCAGAGTCATCAAGGCCCTGAGGGATACAATATCCCGCGTGACCCAAGGCCCCGCAGAAATCCCAGTGAGGACACTGGAGCAGAGCTGGAAGCCAATCTTATCTGGATCTTAAAGACAGAGGAACCCCAGCTGACACCCGGTATATTCGTTTCCTGTTGCTGCTGTAACAAAGTTCCATGAATGTAGGTGCTCTTTCCACCTCCCTAAACGCCTACGGGGAGTAGAAACACACACACACACCCCCCATTAGCTCTTCCGAGCAGCAGCCTTGCTGATCAGAGGTGCCAGGGACGGCAGGACAGCCAATCAGCCACCTGCTGTCCACATGCGGGCAGGGTGGACCGCATCTGGGAAAAGCGTGTCGTTTTCCCCACCTCAGAGGTCAGGAACAGCAAGGGCACCGCCCATGGGATCGAGGCCTCCATGACCCAGGCCTGGCCTCCATCCTCAGGCCTGGACCCCATCACAGCCCTCACCAGCAGGCTCCGCTTCATGCCACCTGTGATGTGGGGGCGGGGGCTCACGAGAGTGGGGTGTGCAGCTCTCACTCCTCAGCAGGACAAGGAGATTTTGCAGATTCCCGTCCAGAGGTCATCTGCTGGGGCTCATTAGGGCCGTGGTTTGGTCTTACAGGAGCTTGCTTTCGGGAACAGCGCTGCTCAGACTTAAATTGTTCTGATAGGTTAAGGTATCAACAGTATCCAGAGAAGGGTACTTGCCTGTTACGAAACAGGCAGTGCGATGGGCTGACAAAACCCAACTGGAATCCGCTAGGAAAGGTTATAAAAGCAGACACATGTTTTTATAGGGCTTTTAAAAATGCACTGCGGCTATAAATAGCAGGGCAACCCCGTGGTGATCCGAAGGCTGTGAAGCCGTGCCTAAGTCTGTTTAATGTAAAAGAGATTAAATTAACTCCTGCTGAAAGGCGATTAAATACACACTAATCTGTTACTGAAAACTCACCAAGTAAGGGCTTCAATCTGCGACATTTCAATTTTGGCTTTTTTTTTTTTTCTTCAGTCGCTGAAATACACTTGGATCCCAGAGCAGGGGTGGTGATCTGTGACGGTCACAGTGGTTAGGACACAGCTGAGTCCTGTTTACATCCACAAAAGAGGTTTTCTAGAACAAAATCCCATTTATCTCCGGGAAGTGTTAACATGTCGTCGTTGCTGGGACTGCTGGGACTTCCGCGAGGAGCCTATCTGAAGCTGTGGGATGAGTGGTGAACAGAAACCACGTGTTCTGAAGGCCGACAACGCCTGGGCACCTCGCCATCCAGGCCTCAGCTACGCGCCGATCTCCAACATGATTTATTTTGATTTTGCAGACGCGACACGGAGAGTCCTGGGTTACAGGCCCCTGCCCAGGTCTGCGCAGAGATGCATGTTCATATTCAAACCCAGGTCTCGCGCGCACGTGCGCCCCTCCTGTTGCTTCCTTCTGTGCTTCATTGGTCTGAGCTCGGCCCACGTTCCCTCCTTGGTGCCCCCCCAGGGTCGTGCCCTGCGTCCCATGCCCAGCATCAGCGCCAGCTCAGCACCGCACTCTCCCATGAAGTGCTGAAGGTATTCGTTCACATGGCTGTGTGTTTAGTGGGCTGGTGTCTGCCTGTTGCCTCCTCTATGATGTCACCTCGGTGAGGACAGGAACACCTCTGTGTAACTCAGTGGGCACAGCCAAAGCCCACGAAAGGCTTGGCATGTAACAGACAATCAATAAACATTGATTATAAACACCTCACTTGTTCCCTTGCTACACTGCCCCCCATGAACCATTAATTCTATTTAAAAACTGGCTTGTTCATTCACCCCCCCCCCCCATAAAAAAAAATGTTAAAGATAAAAAAATAACAAAATGTCCCGATTGGATACTTGATGGTCCCACGTGACTAAATGTTCTCATACAACTCTTCCTGCTTCCTCGAGCCACTCGGAAACCAGGACACTTCCACACCCCGGTGATCAGATGAGTGTGTCCATCCCCCTGAGGAAGGCCCACCTGCAGCGATGGGAGTGGAGACGACCCCGCAGGCTGCATGCTTCATGGAGGGCCTGCTTGTTGGTTTCGGTTCTGTGACCAAGTGCTGTTCCTGGGCGACCACCATGTGCCCGGCACTGTTCTCCATCTGCAGATCGAAGTGCCAACAGGATACAGCCCCGTCCATGAGGGACCCACAGTCCCAATAATCAGTTTTTGTGGATGGTAGTGCTCATGTTTGCATCAACTAAGGGAGATTAACGCTGACAACCACCCTTCTCCCAAGCACAGGGCTCAGGGCGAGGAGGGCGGGGAAGGAGGAAGGAGCACCGAGGTTGCACATCTTTATGCCTCTTTATTCTTATTGGCTGCAATGCTGTGTGTGCTCCACAGCTGACCTTAAGGAAGGGCTCGATTTGCGAGTTTGCCATTCATTTCTCATCGTTTTCCGTTGCTGGTTGCCTAGCCATCATCAGCTGTACTTAAAGCCCAGGATGTTAGGAAAGCAGATTTCACTTCCTACGCCAGGAACTGGAGGGGAGCTCTGGAAAGGCAGATGTAATGATGTTTGTTGCTGAAAGTACAAGAGACCTGACCCACGAGCACGCTCAGGCAGGTGCGGCGCACAGGTACCCTCTCAGCGCAGATCGGCCATCACTTCCCATCGGAGGTACAACTGTATTCCGTTTGGCCAGCTTGTGACAACTTTCCCTGACAGTTGGAGTGTCTGGTTTTATGCGTTCGAGTCCAGAGTGAGGGATTCCAGGAAGTACTCTCCGTATCATCTTGTGCAGTTCCTAAGACAGCGGAGGCAGAGCCCTGAGGAGCAAGCACAACGCGGCATTCAGTTGTTTAGTGAACTTCACAGTAACACTTGCTTATTATTATAATTACATCTTCAAGGACGTTCTCTCCAAATTGAAGTCCAACGATGGAAAACTAGCACTGACTATTTACGGAGTCAATCGCTGGAATACACTCTGATCCCAGAGTGGGGATGGTGATCTGTGACCACCACCGTGGTTAGGACACAGCTGAATCCTGTTTACATCCACAAAAGAGGTTTTTAGCACAAAATCCCATTTATCTCTGGGAAGTGTTAACATTTCATTGTTGCTGGGACTGCTGGGACTTCCTCAAGGGCTTCCACATCAGTGTGGTCCCTGTGAGGCCGTGGTCCCTGTGAGGCTGTGGTCCCCATGAGGCTGTGGTCTCTGTGAGGCCGTGGTCCCTGTGAGGCTGTGGTCCCTGTGAGGCTGTGGTCCCCATGAGGCTGTGGTCTCTGTGAGGCCGTGGTCCCTGTGAGGCCGTGGTCTCTGTGAGGCTGTGGTCTCTGTGAGGCTGTGGTCTCTGTGAGGCTGTGGTCCCTGTGAGGCCGTGGTCTCTGTGAGGCTGTGGTCCCTGTGAGGCCGTGGTCTCTGTGAGGCTGTGGTCTCTGTGAGGCTGTGGTCTCTGTGAGGCTGTGGTCCCTGTGAGGCCGTGGTCTCTGTGAGGCTGTGGTCCCTGTGAGGCCGTGGTCTCTGTGAGGCCGTGGTCCCCTTGAGGCCGTGGTCCCTGTGAGGCTGTGGTCTCTGTGAGGCCGTGGTCTCTGTGAGGCTGTGGTCCCTGTGAGGCCGTGGTCTCTGTGAGGTCATGGTCTCTGTGAGGCCGTGGTCCCCGTGAGGCTGTGGTCTCTGTGAGGCTGTGGTCTCTGTGAGGCCGTGGTCTCTGTGAGGCTGTGGTCCCTGTGAGGCCGTGGTCTCTGTGAGGCTGTGGTCCCTGTGAGGCCGTGGTCTCTGTGAGGCTGTGGTCCCCGTGAGGCCGTGGTCCCTGTGAGGCCGTGGTCCCTGTGAGGCTGTGGTCCCTGTGAGGCCGTGGTCCCTGTGAGGCTGTGGTCTCTGTGAGGCCGTGGTCTCTGTGAGGCTGTGGTCCCTGTGAGGCCGTGGTCCCTGTGAGGCCTTGGTCCCTGTGAGGCTGTGGTCCCTGTGAGGCCGTGGTCTCTGTGAGGCTGTGGTCCCTGTGAGGCCGTGGTCTCTGTGAGGCTGTGGTCCCTGTGAGGCCGTGGTCTCTGTGAGGTCATGGTCTCTGTGAGGCTGTGGTCTCTGTGAGGCTGTGGTCCCTGTGAGGCCGTGGTCTCTGTGAGGTCATGGTCTCTGTGAGGCTGTGGTCCCTGTGAGGCTGTGGTCCCTGTGAGGCCGTGGTCCCTGTGAGGCCGTGGTCTCTGTGAGGCTGTGGTCCCTGTGAGGCCGTGGTCTCTGTGAGGTCATGGTCTCTGTGAGGCTGTGGTCCCCATGAGGCTGTGGTCTCTGTGAGGCTGTGGTCCCTGTGAGGCCGTGGTCCCCATGAGGCTGTGGTCTCTGTGAGGCTGTGGTCCCTGTGAGGCCGTGGTCCCTGTGAGGCTGTGGTCCCTGTGAGGCTGTGGTCTCTGTGAGGTCATGGTCTCTGTGAGGCTGTGGTCCCCATGAGGCTGTGGTCTCTGTGAGGCTGTGGTCCCTGTGAGGCCGTGGTCCCCATGAGGCTGTGGTCTCTGTGAGGCTGTGGTCCCTGTGAGGCCGTGGTCCCTGTGAGGCTGTGGTCCCTGTGAGGCCGTGGTCCCCGTGAGGCTGTGGTCTCTGTGAGGCTGTGGTCCCTGTGAGGCCGTGGTCTCTGTGAGGCTGTGGTCCCCGTGAGGCCGTGGTCCCTGTGAGGCCGTGGTCCCTGTGAGGCTGTGGTCCCTGTGAGGCCGTGGTCCCTGTGAGGCTGTGGTCCCTGTGAGGCCGTGGTCTCTGTGAGGCTGTGGTCCCTGTGAGGCCGTGGTCTCTGTGAGGCTGTGGTCCCTGTGAGGCCGTGGTCTCTGTGAGGTCATGGTCTCTGTGAGGCTGTGGTCCCGATGAGGCTGTGGTCTCTGTGAGGCTGTGGTCCCTGTGAGGCCGTGGTCCCCGTGAGGCTGTGGTCTCTGTGAGGCTGTGGTCCCTGTGAGGCCGTGGTCCCCGTGAGGCTGTGGTCTCTGTGAGGCCGTGGTCCCTGTGAGGCTGTGGTCTCTGTGAGGCTGTGGTCCCTGTGAGGCCGTGGTCCCCGTGAGGCTGTGGTCTCTGTGAGGCTGTGGTCCCTGTGAGGCCGTGGTCCCTGTGAGGCCGTGGTCTCTGTGAGGTCATGGTCTCTGTGAGGCTGTGGTCCCCATGAGGCTGTGGTCTCTGTGAGGCTGTGGTCCCTGTGAGGCCGTGGTCCCCATGAGGCCGTGGTCCCTGTGAGGCTGTGGTCCCTGTGAGGCCGTGGTCTCTGTGAGGCTGTGGTCCCTGTGAGGCCGTGGTCTCTGTGAGGCTGTGGTCCCTGTGAGGCCGTGGTCTCTGTGAGGTCATGGTCTCTGTGAGGCTGTGGTCCCCATGAGGCTGTGGTCTCTGTGAGGCTGTGGTCCCTGTGAGGCCGTGGTCCCCATGAGGCTGTGGTCTCTGTGAGGCTGTGGTCCCCGTGAGGTCATGGTCTCTGTGAGGCCGTGGTCCCCTTGAGGCCGTGGTCCCTGTGAGGCTGTGGTCCCTGTGAGGCCATGGTCCCCATGAGGCTGTGGTCTCTGTGAGGCCATGGTCCCTGTGAGGCTGTGGTCTCTGTAAGGTTGTGGGTCAGATCTGATTCATGGCCTCACAGAGACCACGCTGATCTGACCACAGCCTCACAGAGATTCTGCAATGCTTTCTTTCCTCTCTTCATTTCCTTTCCCTCTCTCTCTCTCTCTCTCTCATATATGAAAAAACAAACAAACAAACAAAAAAAAACATGTTAAGCCATGCCTACCCAGTGTTTGCTTTAGGGACACTCGTGGTGAGAGCTGCCTGCCCATCCCGGCCTGAGGCATGGTGCGGGCCAGAGTGTGCGGTGTCCCTCATCTCAGCGTCGCTGCCCAGTCACCCCATAAAGAGCGAACAGGACAGTCCCTGGGAGAACCTGTTGAGACAAGTGCTTTCTCTGTAGTTCCCTGCCTGCTGTCCTCTCCCCTCCCCTTCCCTGTCCTTTCTCTTCTGTTTCCCTTTCCTGGTGGGAGGCATTTTCCGTCTAGAAAAAAATTCGGTTGTTTTGATTCATGTAACTCAAAATTGTCTAATTGACATTCACGTGTGACTTTTCCTTTTGATTTATATTGCGATTATTATTATATTTCTAACCTCACTTTAGGAACTTGTGATTGAACTGTTTAGTTTACCTCTTCACCCTTTATTTTCCTTTAAAAATAATTTATATTCTTAGACTTTGATATCTATGTTTACCTTTAACTTCTTTTTTCCAATCTCCATTCCCTGTCTTTAATTTCGTCAACCTCTGCAACATGATGTTGCTGCTAAGAAGACTGGGATCCATCAGAATCTCATTCCTTTGTAAATAATGTTTCTTCACAGACTCTTTTAGGACTTTTCATCCTTCAGAATCTAAACTCCCCCCAGCACGTAGCAGAGAGTGTGTGTGTCTGAATATACCCAGCTCAGGATTCGTGGCTTAGGCCCACTCCCAGCCCAGTCTGGCCTCCCTCTGCAGGAGGCAATCAGACAGGCCGATCAGGGGACGGGGACACCACCACACCCCCCATCGCCCATCCACCACCGCTAGTCCCCGTGCCCCCCCAATCGCCATTCCCTCCCTCTGCCCACTGGCACACACCTTGGCTGGCCTGGCGCCACCTGCTCATCGGCCCCTCCCACCGCCAACTGGTCATTCTGCTGTTCGGTTGATTTGCATATTACACTTTTGTTATATAGGATGATTGATATACAACATTGTTGTTACTACCTATTCTTGTTTTAGAAATCCCTAATTGCATTCCTTGGTTGCGATAGTTGGATTTGTAGCTGTTAGGACATACGTGATATTTATTCTAACTCTCTGGCCTGATGTTCCTAGTGAGCCTGCTTCCTTTGCTGAGTTTGCTGCCTCTCTCTCAGGTAACGAGGGCTCTTTGGATCTGGCTGTCTCTGTCACCAAGGCATTTGCAGCCACTAAGGATAAGAGTTTATTTTTCTGTTCTACTTGCATTTCACTCACAGTCCTCTGGCCCGGAAGGAGGTAGGTGAGGTCTGCTGCCTGGATGGAGGAGAATGGGGGACGGAGGGACGGGTGGCCCGCATGGCAGCTCCTCTGCAGCCTCCCTGAGTCAACACCCCCTGCTCTGGCCTCTGCCCCAGATTCTGCCCCGGCCTCTGCCCTGGCCTCTGGCCTCTGTCCTGGCCTCTGCCCCAGCTTCTGCCCCGGCCTCTGGCCTCTGCCCCAGCCTCTGGCCTCGGCCCCAGCCCCTGCTCCCAGCAGCACACACAGCACTGTCCCCACACCCAGCCTGTCCATTGGTCCATATGGACCAGCAGTGGGACCCATGGCCACAGCATGCGACTGAAAGATGATGGCTCTCCATCCATGAGTGGTGGATGCCAGAGGGACCGCCACTGACATGTGTGTGCATGTGCGTGTGCATGTGTGTGATATGCACACACACAAACACACTGATGCATGTGTTTATGTACAGAAAACATCCACATTCTTCACATGAGACCTGGAGAGCAGAAGTGGGTTTCATTTTTTTACTTCATTTGTTCATTTCCTTGAATATTTAAATTGAAAACAATTGTTAAAAAGGAAGGAAATGTATTTTTCCGTGAGCACATTTCTCTGAGCACTCAGACTCCATGAGCCGCAGGATTCTTGCTGGGCCTGTCCCAGGCTTGCCCCTGTGCCTCACATATGAGTGAGTTACTTGGGGTGTTATGCCATGGACTTCCCTGAGCCCTGCTGCTTTCCCTGCTCTGTGACTGTTGCTATGAAAGCAAGGCACTATATTTTAACCTGGTTTTGTACCAGGGATGCCACGTAGGGCTCCTGCCGCAGCCTTGTTCTGTGCTAGGGAGCTTGTGACTCTGGGTACTGATCACATCTCCGTGTTCACTCCGTGGCTGGGAAGCGTGGGGCCACACGGCCAGCACCAGCGCAGCCAGCAAGCAGAGGCCTCAGCGCACTAGCTCAGCTCCTTACCCTGCTCCATCTGTGCTTTCGTAATATTTTCCCTTAACCGCTGTTTTCTCACTTTCTTATTTTGTATATTTTTGTAGGTTGCCTGAGATCCTTCTTAAAACAAAGCAGGGTATAAATAACCGAAATTATAAATATGCAAAGCAAACAGTGCCAGGACACAGTGACATTTCCATTTATGACCTAAATATTACTCGTTTTCCTCTCGTCCTAATACGCATAATGCTTTCACTTCCTCCCCGCAGCCTGGCAAGGCCGTGTTCTCGATCCGCATGGAGTCCCTCATGCATTTGGGGGCTGTGGGGGAGCCTCTCCGGGAGAGGCCGGACTTCATCACATTCCAGCGAGTCCAGGTGAGAAGTGTCCGCGGGAGGCCTGTGCCGGGAAAAGGCCACATCGTCCCATGTTTAATAAACAACGTGGAGCTCAGTTGTCATTGGCGTTAGTCAGGTCATCACTCACTGCGAGTCCCTGCATCCATCCTCTCCGGGCAGCTGCATGGAGTCCCACCGACTGCCTTGGAGCGCAGAGCCACGTGAGCAGGAAGGCAGGTGGCTTATTTCATTGTAGCTACTCTGAGAGAGAGATCTAAAATATTCCTTTCAATTCCTTCCCGAAATATGTCAGGATAAAGTTGTGTTTATTACTCTAAACTCACTGGGCATACAGAATAACAGAGAACAAAAGGTAAAAGGAAATGCTCATGAAACGAGAAAGAGTCGTACCTGCACACCATGAATCCTGGAGGAGACCTGCCCGACCAGGGGCAGGCACAGACGGGCATGGGCCTCAGGCCGCCTGCTGGGACGGGCCATGCCTGCAGTGACAGTGCCCAGCCCAGGAGGCCTCCACAGCCCAGGGCTCCTCGCCAGGGATCTGTGCAGGCGCCCACCCCCACCGTGGAATCGTGCATAAGGACCCACAGAACCGCCACACCCGCCACCTTTCCTTCCCGAGGCCCTGCAGTTGGAGGGGGGATGGGTGTGGCCATATCTACAGCAGAGACTGTGAGTTAGTAAGAGCACTCAGTGAACACAAGGCACAGTCTGGGGAAGTCTGTTTGTCCACAGGAAGGCGGACGTGGCCAGGCACCCGTGCCGTGTCCACGCAGCCAGCTGCCCTGGATCAGGCTTCCTGCTGCTCCCCACGGCTTCTCAGTAAACAGCTCGCACATTCAAAACAGAGTAATGGCCAAAGGGAAAGCATAACAGAACCTAAACATAGATACAAAAGCAAGAGGGAAAAGGAGAGAGAAAAGAATGTAGCAACAACGACTCATGAGGAACAGGCAGAGCCACGCTGGGCCCCTACCGGGGCCTCCTCTGTGGCTGGGAGGCCGAAAGAGAGAGGAACCACACTTCCCCGAGCGTGCACGTGGCATCCAGGCGATGCGGGCTCCACCAGCTTCTGCGTGTGTGCGTGTGCATGTGCGTGTATGCGTGTGTGCGTGTGTGCGTGTGTGTGTGTGTGACTGAGGGGCGAGGAGAGAGCCTGGATGAGCAATCTTTTGCTGGCCTGGGCCACACGGGCTGGAGCCGGCCACAGTGGTAGCCTCCCGGTGGTGGGCGGGCAGCCACCTCGGTCAGCAGGAGTAGCAGCCACACGGGCCACCAGCCTGTGCTGTGGCCGTGGAGCCATTTCTGGACGCTCAGCCTGGAGCCCCTTCCCCGGCCCCTCCCACAGTTCCCTAACCCACGTGACGCATTACAGCATTGAGCACGCTGCCCAGCAGTGGTGCCCCTCACAGGGTGTCAGATATACAGCCACCAGGGACCGGCTATTTGAGCTAAGCAGGTTCAGTGCAGAAAGGCTCCCACGGAGACTCTGTGACAGGAGCACTCTGTGTGTGCTCGCCCACACACGTGCATGTGCATATCACGGGTAAGGAGTAGGCTCCTGGTCCAGGGAGAATTAGGGTCCCTCTCAAGTAACATGGCCCTGAGCAAATACCATCACGTCATGGCATGTAGGCTGGGGGTGTGCCCCATATTTAAAAAATGTAACCGTGTGATATATATATATATTTGCTAACTCTGTCCACTGTAACGTAGGGGTTTCCCTCCCTGCCTATCTGCACACAAAGCAAAGCCCAGCTGTGGACACACCTGTGCTATGAGTAAAAGTCCCACCAGCATGTGTCCTTGTTTTATTACACTATAGGACTAGAAAACCACAGATCTCCAAACATTGGAGAGAAGCTTCAGCATGAAGGTGAGAGACCATGATGAAAGAACAGATTGGTGCTTGTGAGAGGTAGGGATGTGGGGGCCGGGTGTGGGGGATTGAAATGGTTCATGAAGGGGTCAAAGGGTACAAACTCTCAGTTATAAAATAAATAAGTCCTGTGTACAGCATGGTGATTGTAGTTAAAACACTGTATTATATCTTTGAAAGTTGCTAAGAGAATAGATCTTAAAAGTTTTCATCAAAAGAAAAAAACTTTTGTAACCATGTATGTGGTGACAGATATTAACCAGGTTTACCATGTGGTCATGCAGCAATGCACACAGTTATCAAATCTCCATGTTGTACACATGAAACTCAGACAATGTTGTGTGCCAATTACACATCAATAAATAAATACACAAATAAGCAAAAAAAAAAAAAAGCCCTGGGAAATACCCTAAGGGAGATAGATACACACACACACACACACACACACACAATCCTGTATAATAAAAGCCTAATATGTTAAGTGTCCAGTTGACTGGTTGGCCATTCAACCAATCAAATTGTAATATGCTAATGATATGCTAAAGCTGCTCAACCGCTCACTATGATGTGCACTGATCATCATGGGGCAGACTCTCTGACTGGTAGGTTAGCTTGCTGCTGGGGTCTGGCTGATGGGGACTGAGCCAGATGGACTGGACACACCCTGGATTCCTCCTGCGGTTCCTCCCCAGCTGGCCAACCTCCCAGGTCTCTCCCCGGTGCTGATCATGCACGAGTGGGGTCCCTCGGCCTGGCCTGAGCCCTCTCGCAATCCTGGACCCCTCGGGGGATGTCAGAGAGCCAGTTTCAGCCTGATCCTGCAGGCTAGGCTGAGGGACCACACTAGTGCACGAATTTGTGCACCGGGCCTCTAGAACAGAACAGAATTTGAACAAAGTGTCTTTCAAAAAGCATAAAAGCATAAAAGTTAGAAAAGACAGTATATCAACAAACTAAATATGTTATTATGAAAAGGGGCCAAATAGGGAACAAAAAAAAGCCAGTTCTTGAAATTTTCAATTATAATTACTAAAATTTAAAAATTTAGTAGAATATTTGAAATACAAAATTGAGATTTACCCATAAAAGTACAGTATAATAGAAATGATGGAGGTGGGAGGGAGGTAAGCCAGATGGGAAAAGTAGAGAATTCAGAAAGACGGACAATTCAGGCAGTCTCAAACTGAGTAATATGTCACAGAAGGAGACATCCAAAAACACACAAGAAAATGACCAGTCAGAGTCCAAGGACGGTCCCAGTGGCAGAGCAGTCTGCAGGTGGAAGAGGCGCTCCTGCCCACTCAGGGCTGACAATTTGGGAGCCTAGACCCGGAATGTCAACTCGCAGAGCAGCTCATCGGGCTGCACATTCCTCCGCAGAAACACTGGCACAGAAGACGTTCTCAGACTCAGGAAGTGTCCTGCTCATCTTCCTTCCCTCGGGGAGTGTGAAAGTGAGCTGCAGCAACCCCAGATATAAGCCAGAAAATGTGCTGGAGAGACTCCGGGGGAGCACGAGTGTGAGATGCCAGCCGTGGGGAGACCGCGGAGCAGGGGCTGGGGAGGGGTAGGGACTGGGGGGGGGGCAGTTTCAGAGGAGGGCAGGAGACAGCGGTTCCAGGGTCTCATCGGAGAGAGTTTTAGAAGAAGCAGGAGAGACTCCCGTTCCAGCCCCTGGGGTGTAGAGAGCTTGAAAATGATCACTGTCACCATCACAGGAGAGAAGCTGCAAAGCTGAAACCAAGGCCTTTCTTGAGCTCTGGGAGCCGAGGCCATGGGCAGAGCAGGGCCTCCAGCCCCAGGGAGACAGGCGAGTGCAGGGTCCCAGAGCCCTCAGCCACCTGACGCAGGAGCCCTGCAGCAGGTGCCTGATGGGAGCCTGTGACTGCAAATCCCATGAATGGCAGAGGGCTGGGTGTCCACAACTCTGGCCCAGGCTGGAGGAGCCAGCATATCTCATGATTTCACCTCCAGGAGCCCCGACAGGTTCTCCAGGTGAAGGTGAAAGAGAAACCCCTTCATGTCTTGGAGGCAGAGGAAAAGTCTCCACTCTGAAATGTGGTGGAGGATCCCCCTCACCGAGCTCTGCTCTCCGGGGAGACGGCCTCAGTGACCTCAGGGGAGGCACTCAGCTCACACAGCCCCTCCAGCCCCCCTGCCTCAGGAAAGGAGGGAAAAGGCTAAGAAATGCTCCCCAGGGTTGCTCTTCCCCAGGGAACTCAGGTCCATTCATAAGACAGATGAATGGAGTTACGATTACTCCATTCATCTGTCTTAGATGAATGCAGGCCCTTGCCCGGCCCCTGCCCGGCCTGGCTGCCACCTCAGGGGGACTCCAATGTGACACAGCAGGTCACGCTGAGAGCAACACACACAGATGGAACTCAGGGGGTTCCTGTGGAAATGAAAGGACAGCAGAGACGAAAAGAAAACGGAAACTGGAGCAAACTGAACCATCTGGACTGACAGCTGCAGCAAATGCTAAACATGGCCAGCTCCCGCCTGAGCCTAACCCTCACCCTGAGGGTGTAACAGCCAGCTCCCGCCTGAGCCTAACTCTCACCCTGAGGGTGTAACACAGCCAGCTCCCACCTGAGCCTAACCCTCACCCTGAGGGTGTAACAGCCAGCTCCCACCTGAGCCTAACCCTCACCCTGAGGGTGTAACAGCCAGCTCCCGCCTGAGCCTAACCCTCACCCTGAGGGTGTAACAGCCAGCTCCCACCTGAGCCTAACCCTCACACTGAGGGTGTAACAGCCAGCTCCCACCTGAGCCTAACCCTCACCCTGAGGGTGTAACAGCCAGCTCCCACCTGAGCCTAACCCTCACACTGAGGGTGTAACAGCCAGCTCCCGCCTGAGCCTAACCCTCACACTGAGGGTGTAACAGCCAGCTCCTGCCTGATTGGAATGATCAGACAGGGAGTTTCAACTACTAGGATCAACAGCTACTAAGGGCTCTGAAAAACAAGTCAAGAGTAGATGGTTAATGAAAGCAGAGGGGAGGAACCTCTGAGGAAATGCTCAGGATCCAGAGATTGCCTGGGAAATAGAGAATGCCTTGCAGGCTTTGCTGGGCGTGTGAGTAGACTGGGGCAAGAGCCAGTTAGCTTACAGTTGCATCAATAGAAATGACCCAAACGGAAATGCAAACAAAATAATGAATGAAAAAACACCCGAACAGTGTCCCCATGAGCAGGAAGCAGCTGTATCTTCTCTAGTTGGCAGGCACTGAGGACACGGCGTCTGAGAGCCTGAGCCCTCTGTCCCTCCGCCTCCTCTGGGCCTCTCAGAAGGAGCTGCGTGTGCAGACGGAAACGGGAAACAAACACGTTGCCTGAAAGTGACGGAGCCCAGCCTGGTGGGCAGCATTCTGCCGAAGGGAGAGCCATTGCCTGGACCTTTTTCAGGAAGAGGAAGGCACAGCTGTGCGAGATCAGACCAGGGGGCATGGCTTTGGGTTCCAGGGAAACAGTGTCTGCAGAGAGGTGTCCAAGAATGAAAGCAGGGTGCGAGGGTGCAGAGGCCTGAGAGAAGAGGGGAGACTAGCCTGGTCCACGTCCCAGCTTGCCTTGGGCCGGACTCTGCACTCCCTCCTGCCATCTTTTTTTAAATCCTCACCCGAGGATATTTTTCCCATTGATTTTTTTTTTTTTTTGAGAGTGCATGGAAGGGAGGGAGGGGGAGAGAGAG
Source organism: Corynorhinus townsendii (assembly GCA_026230045.1). NCBI lineage: Eukaryota > Metazoa > Chordata > Mammalia > Chiroptera > Vespertilionidae > Corynorhinus > Corynorhinus townsendii. The sequence goes on along the minus strand of JAPDVU010000006.1, from coordinate 63,677,575 downwards.
AGCATGAAACATCGATGCGAGAGAGACACATCTATTGGTTGCCTCCCCCATACACCCCAACTGGGGGGCGGGGAGTGAACTGCAATCCAGGTGTGTGCCCTTGACCTGGAATTAGACCTGAGACCCTTCGGTCATCGCTCTGTCCACTGAGCCTCACTGGCTAGGGCCATGCTGTGTTTTTTAATTGCCCTTATGATCACATCTACCACTGAACAGCAGTAAGCCTCCACTCTGAACGGCAGTCCTCCATATGCATTGTGTTAGCTCAAGTCCCACGCATCAGAGGTCTGATGGCTAAGAAGTGTTCCGAAGAGCTGAGCGTGGCAATCAATGTCAGCAGTATTTGAGTGTGGTGAGATACCAGCCCCAAAATACACCACGTCCCAGTTCTCTTCCAAGCATTGATCACAGGAAAGCGAGCGCTTACAATAATTGGTAACTTCTGAGGGAATTCATAAATGACAGCTCGTTACCCCAGGTCACAATCAAGACAGCTGTGCCCTTTCACAGCCTTAGGCTGGGAGCGAAGCTGATGAGCAGAGAGGCTGGAGGCAATCACACTGGCAGGGTCCTCACTGGGAGCTTGCGAGGAACTCCCAATACCTTCCCAGAAAAGGCCCTTCTTACAGCAGGAAGGACTGTTCTCAGGTAAGGGTTCCCCTGGAGTCAGAGATAGCACTGAGCCCCAAATGAAATCCTAGGGCTGAGCAGTCACAGTTTTAGCATATGGCTGCATGCAGTTGTATGACACATTCTCACACAGTCGCTCCTGCAGGCCTCCTGCGAGCAGCTGCTGTCCTCGGCTCTCTCCTGAACCCCCCTTCAAGGGAGAGGCGGAGAGACTGAGGAGAGGAGAAGCTGCTGCCCAGCCAATGCTCCCAAGCCAGTGGCAACTCCAGAGTGTGACCTGGTGTGGCCTCAAACCCTGAACACTCACCTTCGAACAGCGCCTCCCTCTCTGAAGGACTGGTCCTGCCATTACCAAGCTCCATGCGGGCAGGTAAACGGATTCATTCTCTGGACCTCAGTTCCCCCTGGGAAAATTCTGTTACTGAGCCACAGGAATTGCAAGCCTCTTTCTTGCCTGACGTTCCATCTTCCCTGTAGGAAAAGCATGCGATGCACTGCTAAGTGTTTAGTACGGCGATGATGCCCTGAGGATGTGCGTGCTGCCTGAAGAACCAGCAGCTGTCTGTATCATGACGCCTGTGAGTGACATGAGGGAGCAACGGTAAGAACAATGATAATAGTGACTCCTGCCTTCGTGTGCTCAGAGACCCCTGAGAGAATGGACAAGCCAAGACCATTTCAAAACCATGTGTTAGAGCAACAGACTGGCCTGGGAGGAGAGGCTGGTGGCAGACCAGGACGGCGGGCCAGGCTCCCGCAGGCACGATGCTGGGCTGCTCCTGGAAGGGCGAGAGGCGAACTAAGCAAATAGCAAGGAAGAGGACGATGCTTTGTGCAGGGAGAGCTGCAGATAAGTGAGTGTTCACAAACCAATATCCTAAAGGCTAGTTTGCATATAACCGTTCAACTTCCAAAGTGTGCCCCTCACTGCCATCGCCTGCAGGGGCCATGGCAACAGAAGTCGCCCCTGTGCTCCCCCAGCTGTGCAGAAGTTTGCAGATGTTCGGCACATGGCTAAGGCGATCGGTCGTGTCTGACTGCAAAGGACGGAGCCTGGGCTCCTCACCTCCGAGCCCTGCCACCTCCTGCACGTGTTTCCGGAAGCTCCATGAACACCAGTGAGCTGGTGCGGATGCATGTGGACCCTGGACAGGGGGGCAGTGCTGAGCGACTGGAGGGAAAACACACGGACAGACTCCGCCGAAGTGGCAGGCATGAACCTGCTCCATAGCCATTTGGGAAGGCCACCCTGGCTCCAAGCCCAGCCACACAGTGAGGCCCCTCGAAGAGAGAGCCTTTCCCCATGGGAAGGCCGCCCGAGGAGCATGCCTCCCTGCCGCCTGAGGTTGGAGAGGGCCGCTGCAAAGCCGTGGAGCCCGCAGAGCTATCGGTGCACAATTGGGCTCAGTCTGTGGAAGCAGGGGTGTAATTTTACCTGTGGCTTGGCAATAGCTGGTCATTTAGGGATTTAGGTGTTTGTACAAGGTCTTACCAACCTGTAATTCTTAAACCAAAAGGTCAAACACATTTGCGTTTTCATTACTGATTTTTCCATCCAGGCGAGGGAGATCAAGCATTCTTTCACACGTCTGTCACACGACATCCACTTCTTAGCGGCGTGTCTGGCGTGGTGAGGAAAAATAAATTCCTTCTGCACTTAGATGTGAAGTGGGCTTTATATGTAGCAGGTGTCTCCCCAGACGTGGCCTGCTGGGAAACGGGGCAGAACCATGAATCCCATTCTCAAGGACAAACAAAATAAAACACCTGCAGTTCAGAGATGAAGGCCCCAAAAGAGAACCCCAGGATCACTGTGAGCCCTGTTTCTTCAGGAGGTGCCCTGGGAGAGATCCCAGTCTACCACGGCCTCACCGTTCCTGCCCAGCAGGGAGGGAACCAGTTCCTCCGACCAGGTGCCCCGCGGAGGCACCTGCTGCCCGGGGACACGCATCAGGACAACCCGAGCTATGAAATCTACAGGCATCTGAAAGAGCAGACACAGAACTCCTGCCCTGAAGCCAGAAAGCACTAAAACGTCCTCATCAGCCTTGTCTACACACAACTAAAAATACCACACACTTTACTTTAAACCCCTGACTAGATGGTGCGTACATATCATTATGGTTCTGACACCTTAGGCATCACTCAGTGGAGTTGAACATGTCTGCACGCTCATAAATAACGACCAGAAATGTCGCAGAGTGGACACTGCAGAGTTCAGATGAGGCCCGTGTCGCTCAGGCACACTCACCTGTCTCCTCGCAGCTGTTCCCGCCCCTCCCACAGTGACAGGTATGGACACAGTTGCTTTTCACTGGTTTTCCCCGAACGTCTCCCAAAAATGTATGTAGCAGACTTTTCCACAGTTTGGTGCAATAAAAGTGATTGAGGTCAGAGCTAGTTAATAAGTTACAAGGAATCAGACAGCTGCTCTCCCAAGGCTCTGCTGATCCTGCCAAGCACCTGTCCACCTGCTTCCCTGAGAGCCTCACCGCGCTGCCTGCTTCCCTCCTGACCCTGGGGACTGGGATGCCTTCCAGAGCCTCTTATCAGCAGTGGCCACCTTCCGGCCATGCCTTAGCGTCCCCCATCCCATTCGCAGTGAGCATGTAAGTGTTTCTCTAGAGGAAAAGTTACTTCTAAACCAGTGTGCTAGCTGCTAAAAAGATAGAGCTGAGAAAATCATTTTCCTGCTGAAGTAGCAGAGCAATTTTGGTTAAGTTAAATTAATTCGTAAAAGCTATCATGCACAATAACATCATGAAGGCAGGTAAAGGAAGACCCAAGGTCTTGGGGACATGCTAGTTCTATAAAACTCCTCGTTCCACACTGTGATAAACTGTGACTGGGGCCTGCCAGTGCAATGTTCCATTGTGGGCAAACAGCGAGCAGCCAAACAGATGGGGATGCTGGGGGTTACAGGTCATGCTTTTAAAAGTATACATACAGCCCTACCCGGTTTGGCTCAGTCGATAGAGCATTGGCCTGTGGACTGAAGGGTCCTGGGTTCGATTCCGGTCAAGGGCACGTACCTCAGTTGCAGGTTCAACCTGGGAGGCAACCAATCGATGTGTCTCTCTCACATCGGTGTTTCTCTCTGTCTTTCCCCTCTCCTTCCTTTCTCTAAAAATCGATGGGAAAGTATCCTTGGGTGAGGATTAACAACAACAAAACATTTTTAAGTATACATACACAACACTCAGAGGAGCCAATGTGATGAAAGGCAGAGTGCAGCGATAAAGAGGAGGAGGGGCAGCCTGGAGAGGAAGGTCGGGGAAGCTGCAGGAGGGGATGTTGGCTGGGCCCTGCGGACGGGGAGCCGGGGGCCCTGCAGATGGGGAGATGGGGGCCGGGGAGATAGGGCATCACTCACAGGACAAGGCTTCGGGAGGAAAGGAGATACCAGAGGAACCAGTGTGGCTGTGCAGCCCACTCCCAACACACACGCATGCCCCTCTTTCTTCCTGAGCCCGACCTTGGCCTGGGACTCCTCGCCACCCGCCTGCTCCCTGTGACCAGGGCTCTGTTAGGGGAAGGGTTAGGTGCTGTGTGTGGGGACCCGTGGCCCTTGGGATGCACCAGGAACTGTAAGGGCATCTGCAACTCATCCCCTTCGAAGAGTAGACAGGTGACAAACGTTTGCCTGATGGCTAGTTTTTTAATTTTATTTTAAATCTTGCTTATTGCTAACAGTCACCAAAAATGCTATGTTTAGACAGGAGCCTGTGGCATTGTCTGATAAAATGCAACTGACATTGAGATAAGAATCAAAACCACCATATAAAAGCCTTTAGAAAACATGTATGGACGAGATAGTCGACGTTTCTACAAAAAAAGGTGATACTATTTATTCATGAGTCCGTGTGGTTCTGAGCTGGAAATACAAAGTTCACAGCTACTTCCCTCCTTTTCCAACCAGTCAGCATCCCCGGCACCGGGGCCTGTGCAAGCTGTTTCCTCCGCTCACAGGGAAGGGAGATGATAGTGGAACAATTCTCTCCTGGGGTTGATTTAACGTGACTTTGTTTTTCTTTTCCAATTGGAGACACTGATTAAAAAGTCTCAGCAAAACGTCTTCTGGACACAGAGCAGGGAAAGGAGATGGAGCTGCAATGGCGGTTAGGACTGTCAATCTTATGTGACCCCAAGAGAAGTGTCCACCAAGGCCAAGTTCAGATGACAGGACGGCCATGTGACCAGGAGGTTCAGACCACAGGATGGCCATGTGACCAGGGGTTTCAGACCACAGGATGGCCATGTGACCAGGGGGTTCAGACCACAGGATGGCCATGTGACCAGGGGGTTCAGACCACAGGATGGCCATGTGACCAGGGGCTTCAGACCACAGGACGGCCATGTGACCAGGGGATTCAGACCACAGGATGGCCATGTGACCAGGGGGTTCAGACCCCAGGACTGCCATGTGACCAGGGGGTTCAGACCATAGGACGGCCATGTGACCAGGGGGTTCAGACTCCAGGATGGCCATGTGACCAGGGGGTTCAGACTCCAGGACTGCCATGTGACCTGGGAACATGAAGAAGAGGAGCTCAAAGAGCATCAGAGAAGCTGAGAACAGGAAGTGGTTCCGTCCATCTCACTGAAGCCCTCACTATCGTTGAATGTGAGATGGGGGAGCAATTATTTATCTAAAAAGCAAAAAGAGTAGAAAATTCCATGGTTTCCTCTACATGTCCTTACTGTACAAGAGGAGAGAGCCACCCACGAGAAGCAGAGCCTGCCCATAAATGAGCCGTCCATTCTCAGAGGTCCTCTGTCCGTTCCCTCCCCACCCCCGCTTGTTGCTATGTTTACACTTAAACAAAGACATCTGTTATGACTCGGTTGGAAAGGGCTTCCACCTTGTGTCCATCAGCAACAAGAACCCATGACCTTACTCACGTGGTAACTAAGCCCAGGGCCCATCAGTTCCGTGAAAACAGGCCACAGAGCATGGAGGGAACTGATTCCTTAACTCGGGACTGTGCACCCCAGCTGGGCAGGTGCCAGTGCAAAGGAGGGGCAGGGATTGGTCAGGAGCACCCCTTGCTCCAGGGAGAAGGAGCGCCTGAGCAGAGACCCCCACAGCCTGGGCCTCTGGACCTCTGTGCAGGCTCACAGCCGGTACTGCCAGAAACCACGGCTGGTGATGCCTGGAGTGGTGATCTGCTCGGGCATCCGTCGCCCTCCCACTGGGGGGCAGGAAGACCAGGCTGGGTTTAGGTTCTGTGGTCTTCATTCAGTTTGCTTTTATTCCATAAAACAAGCACTGGCATTAGCTATAAGAATACTCTTTTCAAATAAGATTCAAAACTATTTTTCTTTCAAATGGGAAAAAGTAGCTTATAAAACATTTCTTCTGGGAAAAAACATGTTTTTATCAAAAGGTTTTCACCACCAACACCTACTCTCTGGCTGTGAGGTCACAATGTGACCCGCAGGAGGGGCTGCCTGTTGGAGACAGTGGTGAACTGTGGAACCAGCACTGTGCGGGGCCTGGGCTCTTTCAACCCTAGGACATACGAGGCCCTTGCTTCAGATGTACAGGAAATCAGAAAAGGCAGCCGATTGTACAAGGAGTGAGTATGGGGCTGAGGTTCGAGGCCACGCCTCTCATCCAGCTCTGCTCTGTCTGGTTCAGCAGCACCATCCGGAATAGATGCCCCTCGCTCTACTCTGCTCTTTCTTAATCGTGCCTTGCCCCCTCGCCCAAGTTCAAGCCCTTACCCCTTATCCTGCTTCACTGGAGCTTTAAAAAATGCCTCTGGCTGCGCTGCCTTCCAGGGCAGTCCTCACACGGCCACTGGGCCCCGTGGTGACAGCCACACACATTGGGCTGGGACCGCTTTGCTCAGGCAGGTCAAGCCCCTTGGATGGCCGGCCGAAGCCCAAGCCTGTCCGCCTGCACAGCCCTCGCCACTGGCCCTGCCTGGGCTCCCAGAACCCTGTCTCAGAGCTGACTCTACAGCACATCACAGATCCTGCACCCCATGTGCAGGCCGCACCACCTTCATGCCTCTTCTGCCTTCTGCTCACCATCGCCTCTCCCCGAAAACCTGCCAGCCCTGCCCAGGCCGGACACCCCCTCCTCCAGAAATGCCACCCACCTGATTCCTCCAGCTGAACACGGAGGTCTCTTTCCCAGGAGGGCGCTATGCAGACTCCTCTCACCTTGTGTGAGAGGCTCTGTGTGTGTCTGCATCTCTCCGGGTCCGTATTTCACTTAGCGTTGTTGCTCTGGTACTTGGTGATACGAGGAATTCAGCAAAGAATGTGTTGAAACAACCTGAACCAACTCACTCAAGGATAACACTGAGTCAATAAAAGCAGTGGAACTTTAGGTCCAGGGTGTCTGGGCCAGGTCCAGTGCTTGCTTACATCTGAAACAAGCACATTTGCACATGTAGGATCAGCCTGCACAGGAACTATCTGGACACAGAGCTTGGGGCAGAAGAGCTAGGTCCAGCGCCCACCACATGCCTATATTACTGGCATCATGGGATGATGACAGGGAAATATTTGTAGAAAACGTGTAAGCCGCTGGCTCCATGTGTGGTAGATCTGCAACTCCTGGTGAGGGTCTGTGTGCTTCTAAGCCTGTGACACAGCATGAACGTTTGCACTTAATGAAAGATGTTCATACCAACCATGACCCCCAGTAATTGCGTAATTACTCCACTGCCTGGCACTGTTTACAGACGTGCAGTCCTTAAGCACGGATTCAGAGGCAAGGGAGGAAATCACCGTTTCTTTTGGTAGGCTCTCAATCTAGCAGTAAAGACTTGATTGAAAAACCAAACGGGCCCTAGCTGGTTTGGCCCAGTGGATAGAGTGTTGGCCCAAGGACTGAAGGGTCCTGAGTTTGATTCCAGTCAAGGGCACATGCCTTGGTTGCAGGCTCGAGCCCCACCCTGATTAGGGTGCATGCAGGAGGCAACCAATCAATGTGTCTCTCTTTCATCGATATTTTTCTCTGTCTCTCTCCTTCCCTTCCACTCTCTCTAAAAAAAAGTAATGGGAAAAAAATATCCACACGAGGATTAGCAACAACAACAAAACGAAAAAAAAAAAAACACATGCTGAACCTTCCAAAAGCCAATGAAACATACACAAATGAATATTATTTTTTACCTTAGAATTTAAAAAATTAATTCTTTCCTTATCTACAGACTATAAGGGGTGAACACATTTTAAATGTTGAAGAAATAATCTTAAACAAATTTTCTGATTTTGTCTGATATCGTGTCTTCGCTGGACTTCACACGGAAATTCTTTCCCCTGTTGGGGGAAAGGGCTTATTGCCCTGCACCGGGTCCTTCCTCGTCTGTCTCCTAACTGTGTGCCTCTGGGATGCGGCCTCTGGCTCCCTTCTCCCAGAGATTTCCTCAAGGACTTCCCTCCCACTGTCACTCAGGACCAGACCACCCACTCCCACTACTCAGCACCCACAATGCAAGTGCCCTGAGTGGAGAATGGGCACAAGGACTTGAACAGACATTTCTCCAGAAAAGACACTCAGATGGCTGGCAGGTCTATGAAGAGGTGCCCAACATCTTTAATCATCCAGAACATGCAAATCCAAACCCCAAGGAGAGGTCATCTCACACCTGTCAGAATGGCTGTGGTAAAAAGACAAGAAATGATGTTGGAGAGGCTGTGGAGAAAAGGGGACCCTTGCTGGTGGGGGTGTGAACTGGTGCAGCCACTATGGAAAACAGTATGGGGTTCCTCAGAAAATTAGGAATACCCCAACCTGTGTGGCGCAGAGGTTGAGCATCGACCTGTGAACCAGGAGGTATTGGTTCAATTCCTGGTCAGGGCACATGCCTGGGTTTGGGGCACGTTCCCCAGTAAGGGGTGTACAGGAGGCAGCTGATCCATGATTCTTTCTCATCATTGATGTTTCTCTCTCTCTCTCTCTCTCCCTTCCTCTCTGAAATCAATACAATTTTTTTCTTAAAAATTAAGAATAGAACTACTATATGATTTAGCAAGTCCACATCTAGGTATTTATCTGAATAATACAAAAACACTAATTTTAAAAGACATATGCACTCACTATTCGTTGTAGCATTATTGACAATAGCAAAGACATGGAAGCAACCTAGGCATGTTACTCAGCCTAAAAAGAAGGAAATCCTGCCCTGGCCAGTGTTCTCAGTGGTTAGAGCATTTGTTGCACCAAAGGGTCTCAGGCTTGATTCCCAGTCAATGGCATGTATCTGGGTTGCAGGTTCGATCCTCAGGCCCCAGTCGGAGTGGGTGCAGGAAGCAACCAATTGATCTCTCTCTCTCTCTCTCTCCCTCTCTCTCCTTCTCTCCCCCCTACTCCCTCTCACCCTTCCACTCTCTCCAAAAATCAGGTGAGGATTAACAAAAAAAGAGAAGGGAATACTGCCATTTGTGACAACATGGATGGACCTTGAGAGTATTATGCTAAGTGAATAAGTCAGATGAAAAAAGACAAATACCATTTATGTTTGGAATCTAAAAATAAATGAATGAACAGAACAAAAGAAAAACCAACTCATAGATACAGAGAACAGACGGGTGGTTACCAGAGAGGAAGAGGCTTGGGAGGAGGGCAAAGTGGGTGAAGGGGATTGAGTGTATGGTGACAGATGTGACTAGAGTGACTAGATTTGCAGTGGCAATCACTGGGTAGTGCATGCAAATACCAAATTATGGTTTTGTACACCTACATTTACAGGGGCTGAAAGAGTAGGTTTATAGTGTTTGTATGGATCAGCCATCTTTGTAGGGTGTGTTCTCAACTCCCCTGACCTGAGATCCCCAAACCTGGAAGTGTGGACCCCTCTTATTGTCTCTTTATTTTCAAGGTAGGTGGTGAGAAGATGCACGAGAGGAAGACAAAGCAAGCTCCTCTGTCTGCCGCCCTGAGACTCTGAGAGCCAGAGTCAGAATCGGAACCCCGCTGCTCTGTGGCTGGGGCCTGCTCAGGGAACACTGGCTGCTGCAGGGTTCCCAGTGCAGCTTTGCAGGGTGTGACGGGTACACCCCACACTCACAAACTCTGAGTCGGCAAATCAGATGCAGTGTGAGGGTGCACCATGCAAAACCCTTCACTTCCTAATTGGGGTACATTGCCACATGGTGGCGGGGGCATGCCTGTGGTTCATGAACAGAACCACTTGGGAAAAGCTGGCATCGCCATTTCTTTCATTTATTTGTTGTTGTTTATTGTAATCTAGGCTCAGTTGGAGACTAATGTAACCATGTGTGTTAGTTGATAATTTGAGCACTAAGCGATAGGAATTGCTCTCTCTCCCTGTAGCCCCTGGGACTTGGATTCCATATCTACTAGAGCTTCAGACACCTTGTTCAGCTCACCAGCCAAACCTGATCTCTGTGGCCTCAACCCTTTCAGGAGCTTCACAAAGCCAAGACTAATTTCTTAATAACACGAAGACATATTTTCCTTTCTCATTTCCATTCTCTTAAAAGTGTACGCAGGGTTTTCTGGAGGGCACACAGCATGGGATAAATTTGTCATTCTGGAAGTTAAAGGAATGTTCTATTGTACGCTTGCATTTTAAATGTTCTCAGTTCTAATATCTAGTGTAGTAAATATTGATCTAAGCTTGGGATTGTCAATTGATTTTAAGAGTCTAAAGGAGTCCTGATATCAAAATAATTCGAGAAGTACTATCTAATTAGTTAATTAGCTCCCAATAAATGTCCGTGTATTTTTCTGTCTCCCCTGAAGACAGGGATGCTATCATATTTATCTCTGGATCCAATTCCATTGAGAACCTAACAGTAACCATGCATGGTACCTACTCAATACATGTATGTTGGAAAACAAAGTATTGGTACTTAGAGGATGTTATTGAAATAGCACAGGTACTAATAAAGACTCACTACAGTTTTGAAGTTTGTTCACTAACATCCTATCTAATAAAAGGGTAATATGAAAATTGACCATACCTCTGCTACACCCACAAGCCATGCCCACCAGCCAATCAGGAGCAAGTATGCAAATTAACCCAACCAAGATGGCTGCAGCCATGGAGCAAGCAGGAGGCTTGGGTTTCTCTGGCAATGGAGGAAGCCAAGCTTCCTGCACACCCTGGCTGGCCCAGGCCTCTGCTCAAGGCTACAAAGTTTCAATTATAGAAGATAAATAAATCCCAGATACCAGGGCCTCCACTTGAGTTGCCGGGGGGCGTGGCCAGCCTGAAAACTACCACAGGACCCTTGCTCAGTCCACCCCGTGCCCCAAGGGAACCCCCACCCTGATCCAGGACACCCTTCAGGGCAAACCAGCTGGCCCCCACCCATGCATCAGGCCTCTATCCTAGTTAATAAAAGAGTAATATGCAGATTGATCATCACTCCAACACACAAGATGGCAGCCTCCATGTGGTCAAAGATGGCTGTCCCCATGTGGACACAAGATGGCCACCACAAGATGGCCAGCAGGGGAGGGCAGTTGGGATGGACCAGGACTGCAAGGGAGGGCAGTTGGGGGTGATCAAGCCTGCAGGGGAGGGCAGTTAGGGGTGACCAGGCCGGCAGAGGAGGGAAGTTGAGGGAGACCAGGCCTACAGGGGAGGGCAGTTAGGGGCAATCAGGCTGGCAGGGGAGTGGTTAGGGGGTGATCAGGTTGGCAGGCAGAAGTGGTTAGGGGCAATCAGGAAGGTGGGCAGGCGAGCAGTTGGGAGCAAACAGTCCTAGATTGTGAGAGAGATGTCCAGCTGCCCGTTTAGGCCTGATCCTACCGGTATCGGACCTAAATGGGCAGTTGGACATCCCTCGAGGGGTCCCAGATTGGAGAGGGTGCAGGCTGGGCTGAGGGACACACCTCCTTCCCCCGTGCACAAATTTTGTGCACCGGGCCTCTAGTTAAATAATAAAATATTTAATTCAAATGTAAATCTTCAGGTAAAAGCTTAAAGTAAATATAATTTGGTCCTGCTCTCTCTCATCTTTCATTCCATTAACGAATCTATTTGTCTTCTCTCCAAAGGTGAAACTTTTAAAAAGACATTTTCTGCAACTGACCAGGAAGTCCTGCCTAACTGTGCCCTACAGATATGAGGAGTGTTTAAAATCCTCCTAACACAAAGATGTTGTTACTGCGATGTCTTGTGAAATAGGAACCGATTGCTAGAACAGCAACCACACAGGACATGGAGACTGAGCAAACTCAGCACAGCCTGCTGGGAGCCAAGGCCAGCCAGACCCAGCTCAGCCTGGGAGCAGACTCTCAGGGGGGTCCCCTATGCCCAGGAGAGGGCTGGGTGGCTTAGTGCTGCTCATCATGCTGGACACAATCTTGATTGAAGTTGTTGGCTGGTTTTACTCAATTCCTGTATCTAAAATACTTAAAGGAATTCTCCTATTTTGCATAGCCCTGAGTTGAACATTGATAGTGACTAAATCCAGGCTATGGGATGGAAAAAGCATGCAGTAATGGGATGGGATTTTTTGTTTGTTTTTTTAAAGCAAGTTCATTGTATGTATTTATGTTTTGTTAATCCTCACTCAAGGATGTTTTCCCCATTGATTTTTTTAGAGAGAGTGGAAAGGAGGAAGGAAGAGAGAGAGAACGTGTGGGAGAGACACGCACTTGGTTACCTCCCACAAATGCCCTGACCAGGCCAGGATAGGATCTAACCTGCAACCCAGATACATGCTCTTGACTGAGAATCTGAGACCCTTTGGTGCTGGGCCGACACTCTAACCATTGAGCAACACCAGCCAGGGCAACATACAGTAAAGTTTTCAGGAGGATGATTATGTATAGGCTGAAACTTTATAAATAGTATAGTGTGATATTCCCATTTCCCTGAATTCTTCCAAGCTAAGGAACAGATTATACTCTTAACCTCAGATACAAGCTGATGTGTTTTATAAGTCAAATAATTTCTTTCATTTTTTTTATCACCCAGGGGATTTACTGTAAACTAACTTCCTCTCCATTCCACACTGTCCCTATCTCATGAGACATGCAGAATTTTCACTTTATAAAAAGAATTAAGTTCCAAGTATTCTTAGGTTATCCAGCTGCAATGATTCCAAGTTTCTGTTTTATTTAAAAACTCTCCCCGAACAACTCTGGCAGTTCCTGACGCCTGGTCCTGATCAGGTGGATTACTGAGCTTCCGTGTGGATTACTGAGCGCCAGGTGCTGGTGCTGGGACCCACGGCCCTGCTCCCAGTAGGAGCGCACCTCCGCCTGCGTGGCCTCTTTCCGGCTCAGCTTTTCTTTCCGCTCTGCCAGGGGCTGTCCAGCTTCCCCACCAGGCCTCATGCCTGTGCCTTCCCTTCTGTTTTGTCTGAAAGCCCTCCTCTGTGCTTTTCCCTGCTGCATCCATGGGAAGGGTTACATGGATAAACCCTTACCTTTTTCTGAGATTACCTTCCTAAATGCTTAACATAAAGAAGAGTCTCCCTCACCAAGTCTGCAAGATACTGTGTTAATGCGATTCCTGTTGGTAATAAATTACGGTTCCATGACATTCTTAGCCAATCAAAAGGCTTCTCCAGCCACGGACACCACCCTGCGATCCTGGCAGTGGGCAACACTGAGTCTTTCCAGCCGCCCCTTCCCAGTGTGGCATGCATGTTCCCAAAATGCACTTTTCCTTACATTTTCAAAAATGTTCTTATGTCCAATGGTAACTTTTAAAGGAATCTGAATCATTATCGATTTCTATGTGTCACAACAACAGAACCAGCAGAGCATGTTGCCTGAACATAGCTGAAGATTTTGTCACTTTTGCTTTAAATCCTGCGAGGCATTCTTAGATAGAAGCCTTTGGGCATCACCTTCACTTCCTACACCAGGAGGCCATGACCCTCCCAGCAGACTCCCATCAGCCAGTCACTGCCCACTGCTTCCTCTCTGGTCCGAAGGAATGAAGTCAAGACCTGGCATATTTATTTGGATTATTCATGGGAAGCAAAATCCTAGCATGGATAACAAAAGGGTGTTTAAGACTATGTTTATTAATTGAACTCTCTGTTTAATTGCTTCCCTGCTGTTCTATTTCCTGTTGAACAATCCTATATAATAAAGAGGTAATATGCAAATTGACCATCATTCCAACACACAAGATGGCTGCCACAAGATGGCTGGCATGGGACGGCAGTGGTGAGTGATCAGGCCAGCAGGGGAGGGCAGTTGGGGGAACCCAGGCCTGCAGGGGAGGGCAGTTGGGGGCAACCAGGCCTGCAGGGGAGGGAAGTTGGGGGAACCCAGGCCTGCAGGGGAGGGAAGTTGGGGGAACCCAGGCCTGCAGGGGAGGGCAGTTGGGGGCAACCAGGCCTGCAGGGGAGGGAAGTTGGGGGAACCCAGGCCTGCAGGGGAGGGCAGTTGGGGGCAACCAGGCCTGCAGGGGAGGGAAGTTGGGGGAACCCAGGCCTGCAGGGGAGGGCAGCTGGGGGCAACCAGGTCAGCAGCGGGGAGCAGTTAGGGACAACCAGGCTGTCAAGGGAGGGCAGTTAGGGGCAATCAGGCCAGCAGGGGAGCGGTTAGGCATCAATCAGACTGGCAGGGGAGTGGTTAGGGGGTGATCAGGCTGTCAGGCAGAAGTGGTTAGGGGCAATCAGGCAGGCAGGCAGGCGAGCAGTTGGGAGCCAGTAATCCTGGATTGTGAGAGGCAATGTCCAACTGCCCATTTAGGCCACCCATTTAGGCCTAAACGGGCAGTTGGACATCCCTTGAGAGGTCCCAGATTAGAGAGGGTGCAGGCTGGGCTGAGGGACACACACTCCCTCCCACCCCCCGTGCACGAATTTCATGCACCAGGCCTCTAGTAACCTTATAACTGCAGTGCCCTTTAGGTACCAAACTCACCGCAAATTCACCCCATGCAGGACTGGGAGGTGGGGGAAGAATCAGAGATCCAGCTAAAATCAGTTGGTCTTTTTCCCCCCAATATATTTTTATTGATTTCAGAGAGGAAGGGGGAGGGAGAGAGAGACAGAATCATCAATGATGAGAGAGCATCATTGATCGGCTCCTCCTGTATGTCCACAATGGGGTTGGAGCCCGGCAACCCAAGCATGTTTCCTGACAGGGAATGGAACCTTGACCTCCTGGTTCACAGGTCAAAGCTCAGCCACTGAGCCACGCTGGCCAGGTAGCCAGCTGGTCTTCACCTCGAGCATCCTCCTCAAACCTTCTTGCTGCTGAAAGTCAGTGAAGGGTAACTGAGGGCTCACCTTTCTTGAAATCTCCTTTCCTCCTGGGTTAGCCTCAAGTGCCAGGACACCACCTCTGGATGGGATTTGGGGGGCTGCCCTTAGAGTAGCTGAGCCAGTGGATTCTGCCTGAGCGGGAGGGGTGGGCTGATTTGTCTAGGAGCACTGACCAGCCTGGGGAGCAGGCGCCGCTGCCATCTAGTTGCAAATCCCCCCTCATTTCTTCTCGGGACGCGTTATCGATAAGTTACTGGGCAAGTTACTGGAAGGATCAATGTCTACATTCTAGGAGGTGGGATGGGCGGGCCACCCAAGGGGATAAGCAGTAGGCCCTGTGTGAATCAATGCAGACGCTCAATAAAGGCTCCTGGCGGACGTGTAGGAAGGACGGTCCATCAAAACAATGCAATGGGTGAACTCAGTGATGAACGTCCTCAAACGATGAAAGTCGCAGAGGATGATGGTAAACGATGCTCAGTGCAACTCAGGCACGTTTATCACAAGGTGCAGTCCATTACCTAAGTCCACAACATAGGACCTTATTTTCCCTCATTCACTTGGAAGCTTAGGAGTCTATTCGTTCATTTGTTTGAAGAAATAAACAGTGAATACCTGTTGTATGGGGGGGCACCAGGCTAGTTGTTACATTGGAATAACGGATCAAGTAAGATTTTTATGAGGGTACTGAGAGCGATTATTCCATGTTATACAAATGCGGATGTTACTATTCTCACTACAGAGAAGACTATGTGCCTCACACAGGAAACGCTGGTCCCTCTGGGGCCTGGATGAGGTTTGTAGTCCAGTCTGAGCAGATGCTGAGAGGGGGCGTGGGAGGGCTGCCCCGGGAAGCCGGCCCTGAGTGGACTGAGGACACGGTAACGAGGACGCGGTAACAGGAGAGGCTGGTGGAGGCAGGAAGGCAATCTAGAGTGAGGGCCAGAATCTGTGCCTGTGACGGCGCAGGAGCAGGGCCCACCAGGAGAGGAGAACAGGCTGGTGTGGCACAGGACAGGCCTCGGGCTGGATGACTTACTCATAAGCCAAGCTTGCCTGGTCGGGTTCCATAAGAGCCGTAGAGGACCTGGACCTCTGGGTCACACATGGAGACGGCGTTCCTCTCCTCCTCCCAGCCCTCTGAGGCTGCGAGCTCTGGGAGCTGCGTAAACCTGCAGGGGCTGTGCCCAGGAGGACACCGGGCCTGGCAGAACCTTCTGTTTATGCGAGAAGTACAGAAGCCCCAGAGGGAACCTACTCCACTTCTCAAGGTGGTTCCTGGAGAGAAAACCCTGGTCATGGCTCAGGTATGATCTGTCACCTGCCTTCCTGTCACACCCGGCAAGGTGCGTGGGCCGGGGAGTCGTGAGGTGTGTCCCAGCACTGCAGAGCCCGCCAGGTGGACATGCGGGACCTGCGGCCGCACAGGGGGGCACGCTGCACCCCCACTTGTTTGAAGCCCTGGCCACGCTGCGCGTTAGATTTGGAACATTTGACGAGCCGTGTCCTGGGTGTCTGGGTTAAATGGTGTGCTGTGGGGCTTGCCCTGAGTAGCTTATAAACCGACTCTAAGGCACAAAAGCAGTGGGGACTCCTGACTGAACCGCCGCGTGGCGTTAGATGGTGTGTCCCCATCTTCCTGACAATGAGAACATGTCCAACGATGGTTCGCAAATGTTAGCAACACCGGAACCCCCCACCCCCCGAGGGTCTAACACACAGATGCTGGCCTGACCATAGAGTTCCGGACTCAGGGGGACTGGGGTGGGGCCCGGGAATTCTGGCAAGTTCTGGTACTGCCAGCCCGAACCGCCCTGAGCACCACCGGCTAAGCACAGCGCCTCCCCACGTGTCTGAACGCCTGTGAGTTCTGGCTGGGCGCCCAGCGTCGCAGGTCTAATAGGCTCTCATGGGCTGTCCATGCCACTGGTATCCCATCCCCATCCCACTAGCAAGGATCTGGGTTCCAGCTGAAAATATAAACCCCAAGGCCTCCTCCAGACCCACTGCAGCAGCATCTCCAGGACAGGCCTGGTTACGCTGCCCGCACCCAGGTGATTCTTTTCACAACAAGGAATAGTCATCACCTTGAGGAGTTCAATGTAAGGAAACACTGTGGGATCACACCTGAACTTCCCTCTAACTGCGTGCAGCCCAGATACGCTTTGCTTATGATTCATGTTCCACCAGCAGTGACTCTAGTCCCAACTGAGAGCTTGTGATGGGCAGCAGACCATGCCCCCCGACACACACATGCCCCGCCCCCATTCGCCTAAAAGCAGGACATACATTCTCTGCTAGGAAGGGCGGTTCATCACTGGAGACAAGGCGACACCCTATTGGCCCAGAGCGCATGGGAGGCATCTGCTAGCGAACCTGCTGAGAGCAGCCCTCCCACAGTAGCCGCCCTGCAGACCGGCCTCCCCACAGTGCGCTGCCCTTAGACGCTCAAAGCCCTTCCCTTTGTCCTGTCACTTCTCTAAAAGGTCCCCTTCTGTTGTTAAGATGACACAGAAGCCAAGCTTTAACTGTTCTCTGAGTTACTTCTTGCCCAGTGCTTCCAGGTCTACACACCATACACAGCTTAACAAACCTCTGTCTGTTTTCTCTTGTTGATCTGCCTTTTGTCTTCTTTGTAGAGAACACAAGACGGGTAGGAAAAAGATCTTTGTCCATCCCCTACATGGAGGAAGTCAGTTCCTTGTGGGGGCTCCTTGGGAATTGGGGCAGCATGGAGGCTGGAATGGAGCCACTGAGAGCCAGCTTAGAGAACTCTGGTCACAAGAGGAATCTGTGGGAATCCTATATAATAAAAGGCTAAATGCAAATAGACTGAATGGTGGAACAACCAGAACAACCGAACAACCAACCAAACAACCAACCAGTTGCTATGACGTGCACTGACCACCAGGGGGCATGTGCAGAACGTGGTGGGTGTTGACCATGACGGGATGGTGGAGCAGGTGAGTGGGGGTGCCAGACCAAGGTGGGGCGCCAGTCGCTGTCATTGAGGCGAGCCTCAGGTGGTTACTGGAAATTCTTTGCTCCATGTGCCGCAGTCCTGCCCGGCGCTCGCACCTGCTGCTGGTGCCCATCACCAGTCCTGTTCAGTCAGCACTATCAGCAGGTGTGAGTGGTAGCTGCCAACCCTGATCACCCCTGAGGGCTTCTCTACCTCTCCCTGCTTCTGAGGAGCGATCAGGGCAGCAGCTGCTGCTCGCACCCACTGATAGCACCACTGGCACCACTGCTGGCGCCAGCCCCAATTGCTCCATGGCATCAGCGGGTGCGAGTGGGACCAGCGCTGTCAGCGAGTGGGAACGGCAGCAGCGGGAGCAGGACTGCCAGCACACAGGGGATCAGGGGGCCGCAGCAGGAGGGGCCAGGCAGGGGCACGGAGGATGGGCTGAGATCCGCCCCTGTGCCTATTGCAGCCTCATGGCCCACAGTTCCTTTCAAGGTGCATGAATTCGTGCACTGGGCTCCTAGTCTATATACATAAAAGCCTAATATGTGAAGTGTCCCCTCCAGAGTTCTCTCAACCAGTTCGATGGCTTGCTATGACATGCGATGACCACCAGGGGGCAGTGCAGAACAAAGGGAGGCCCCAGCCAGCAGCTGGCAGCCGGCAGCCACTAGAGACCCACCCATGCATGAATTTTGTGCACTGGACCTCCAGTCCTACATAAAAAGAGAACCTGCATTCCAGCCATGAGAGCCAATTTAAAGACTGTTCAGAAAGAGGCTCACTGTGGGTGCAGGAGAAGCTGGGGGGGTCTAACATCAAGCCAAGCAAGACAAAGGAGGGGCTGAGGCTGCAGAGGAGATGAGGGGTGGGGGCACAACTGTGGTGAGGGGGGCATGGGTCCAGGAATGTGAGGCCATACTCAGGGGGAGGAGGGACCCGAAGAGATGACACTGAAGCTGTTTTGTTTTTCTATTGTTTTAAGCCCCAGAATCCTGTCTGCCCCTATATGATAATTAAGGATCTGCCAATGAACGCGTAAATGCGCCAAGCTAGCAATCTATATATATAAAAGCCTAAGCGACCATTTGACTGTTTGACCATCCAACCATTCAACCGGTAACTATGATGCATACTGACCACCAGGAAACAGATGCTCAATACACAGGCATGGAAACATGGAACAGACTGATGAATCTCAGAGGGAAGGGGGAAAGGGGGAGGGCAGGAAGAGATTAACCAAAGATCTTATATGCATACTAGAGGCCCAGTGCAGTGGGGTCCCTCAGCCTGGCCTGTGGGGATCGGGCCAAAACCAGCAGTCTGACATTCCCTGAGGGGTCCCAGATTTCAAGAGGGTGCAGGCCAGGTTGAGGGACCCCACCGGTGCACAAATGTGTGCACTGGGCCTCTAGTGTTAAATACATGTATAAAGCAACCACTCCTCTTTAAATATAAAGCAGCACTTCCAAAGTATATGTTCAATGGGTTTGTACAGAGTTGAGTTTTTTAAAACACATCAGTGAGTCCTAATATTCAAAAGAATAGCATGTTTAAAGAAGACAAAGGAAAAAAAATTATGTAAACTATGTTTTTATTATCCTTATGGTATTTTACCATGGTTCCCTAAGGTTCCTTTTTGTATCATTTCTACACCACAATTTGTTCATCACTCTCAGTGAGTAAAAATAAAAATTCAAGCCTTTAGTCTAACAGGAAGCTAAAACAAGTTCAAGGTGCTTTGAAGTTAGTAGATAGAAACCAAAACAGATGTCTAGTCAACCCTAGTGAACTTCAGTATTAAATATATATTAAACATGTTTTATTCTCAAAAGGATTCATTGTCACACTGACGTCATAAGTTTTATTAGCCGTGGCTGGCTGGGCTCAGTGGCTAGAGCACCAGTCTGGTTTGATTCCCAGTCAAGGACACGTACCTTGGTTGCAGGTCCCCTGGCTCCAGTCGAAGTGCATGCGGGAGGCAACCAATCTATCTCCCTCCTGTCTCCCTTCCACTCACTCTCTCTAGAAATCAATGGAAAAAAATATCCTCAGGTGAGAATTAAAATAAATACAAATACATTTTTATGAAAGCAGAGAGCAGAAGATGAGGCTCAGAGATGACTTAGAATAGGAAGGCAGAGGTCGTATCTGAAATGCGTAATTTTAGTGAGTGGCTGACATGGTGAGCATGGAGGATCCCTCTGTGGGATTTATGGGAAGACAAATCATCAAGACACAGTGTCTGCTGAGTTTGCGATAGGTTGGTGGTAACTGCCTCTGACCACACTGCTTCCCAGGCTCCTCCCTTCTGAGAACCCCATCATCATTCCCATGGAGATGACTCTAAACCTGCATCTCCCCCCACCCCCTGAGCACCCCCCGCCTGCCCCGGGCTCAGGCTTCTTCTGTTTGTGAGCTGTTATTCCCTCAGTCATCTCTCAGAGCCAGAAATTCAGTGGATCCTGAATCAGTTTAACAGCTCTCTGCCCCAGAAGAGATCCTTCTATGGTTTGCTGGCAACGGGAATCCCTTCATTTCACATCCTCGTGCTCATCACAGCCAGTCGCTTCGAACTCTTCTCTCCCTCGGCCATTACATTCCAGCATCGTCCAGTCGTGTCGATTCTATCCCCAGACATGCCTTGCATTCGCTCTCCTCCAGCCCTCACCTCCTCCACCTGCTCACATCTCTGTGACTGTGATCTGGAGCTCCCTAACCAGAGCCCCTTCTCCTGGCCGCCTGGCACCTGCTCCCAGCTCTCGGGGTCCTTGTAAACAGTCCGGCTCACGTTCCCAACCCCATCTCCTACAGCTTCCTCTCACCTTCCTATCCCAGTCCCACCGGGGCCTCCTGACAGGACACGTGTCTTTCCTTCGAAGGCATTTTTTCCTTCCGGACACTAAAGGCAACACCGCTCCGCATGGCGGGCAAGACCTGTGAGCTCAGGACTTGCCGCCTTCCAATTCCACTCACCAGCTGGGATTGTGGGCAAAGGACTTCAGTTTTCAAATCCTTTGTTTCAAAATCTGTAACATGCATGGAATCCCCACCTCACAGCTGGGGCTCAGAGGGGCTCAGCAGAGTCCTGCTCTGCACCTTCTTCAATAAAGCACGGGAGCAGGAAGAGGCCTCTGACCGAAGGGGTGGCGGGGACAGCGACGAAGAAGGGAAGGAGAGGAGAGGCCTCATGCTCTCCCATGGAGTGCGCCCGCCTGCTCTCCCGGTCTCCTCCAGGCCTAGGATGTCAAACTAGCCTCAGGGCACATCTCCAGGGTGTAGGAGAGCAAGATGCCGGAACTAAAAACTCAGACAGGTACCACACAGGCCGACAGAGGCGGCTTCCCCAGCTGACCCCACAAGTGACCTGAGACACGAAGCAAATCGCAGGCGGCCCCCAGCTGCCAGGCACCTGTGGGACACCCACCTCGGTTTCCTTGTTGCTGCTGCTCCAGTGTCCTGGGAGCCGGTGGGGATGGACACTGCTTCTGCACTCGCCTCAGGCCACAGCCCCGCCTGCTGGCGTTGGTGCAGCCTCTTTGTTGTTCTTAGTAAATCTCTTTTGTTGAAAATATTACCTAGGTCCCTTTCCCCCCATTGCCCTCCCCCACCCCAACCCCCTAAGCCTTCACCACCCACCGTCTGTGTCCTTGGGTTATGCATATACGCATACAAGGTCATTGGTTGATCTCTTCACACTCTCCCACCCCCCACCCCCCTGCCTTCCCTCTGAGATTTGATAGTTTGTTCGATGCTCCTCTGTCTCTGGGTCTATTTTTGTTCATCAGTTTATGTTGTTCCTTAGATTCCATATGTGAGTGAGATCATGTGATATTTGTCTTTCTCCGACTGGCTTATTTTGCTTAGCATAATGCTCTCCAGATCCCTCCATGCTGTTGCAAAGGGTAAGAGTTTTTTAATTTTTTACAGCAAAGTAGTATTTCATTGTGTAGATGTACCATGGGTTTTTAATCCACTCATCTGCTGATGAACACTTAGAGCCAATGGCAGCAAAATCTCAGACATCTTTCATAGCAACATGTTTATGGATCCAGCTCCTAGGGCAATGGAAAGTAAGGAGAAAATAATCAAATGGGACTACATCAAAATAAAAAGCTTCTGCACAGCAAAAGAAACCATCTCCAAAGCAATAAGAGAGTCCACTGCATGGGAGAACATATTTGCCAATGTTATCTCTGATAAGGGTTTAATCTCCAAAATTTATAGGGAACTGATACACCTTAACAAAAGGAAGATAAACAATTCAATTAAACAATGGGCAAAAAAACCTCAATAGACACTTCTCCAAAATGGACATACAAATGGCCAAAAGACATGAAAAAATGCTCAAAATCACTGATCATCAGAGAGATGCAAATCAAAATGACAATGAGGTACCATCACACCTGTCAGAATGGCTGCCATCAACACATCAACAAATGACAAGTGCTGTGAGGATCTGGAGAGAAGGGAACCCTTGTGCATTATTGCTGGTGGGAATGCAGACTGGTGCAGCCACTGTGGAAGCAGTTTCCTCAAGAAACTAAAAATGGAGCTCCCATTTGACCCAGTGATCCCACTTCTAGGAATATATCCTAAGAAACCTGAAGCACCAATCAGAAAGGATATATGCACCTATATGTTCACAGCAGCACAACCTACAACAGCTAAGATCTGGTGCAGCCTCTTTATCTCATCAGCTGAATGGCTTCATCCCTGTGAGGGCTTGAACGTTCTGCCTTCTTGGCATCCACTCAAAGGGAAATATTCACGCGCACTTGCCCTTTGATCGGGAGGTTACTGTGTTTTAGTCCACACAGTCAATTACACTATGTCCAGTGGTTTTCCTTGACAATCATAAAAATTACAGCAACCAAGGGAAAAACAATAATTCTTTTGTAATTATTTCACTTTGGGAGATAAGAACAGGAAAACAAATATCAAATGAGTTCACAAACCCTCGAGAAAGTAACGACTTTGTTCAGGGGATTGCTGGTCCCACAACAAGAACATTCTGGTCCCAACAGGCCTCTCAGCTTCGTGTCCCAACGAAGCCAATGGGGTTAGCAGCCTGATTCATAAAGGCGGGGCCTCGAGAGAGGTGGGGTTCCCTCTGCTGTGACTGCAGAGCCCAGAGAAGGCAGGCGGCCAGGAGCAGCCCCTACCCCCAACCCCCCGAAATCCCCCAGCCCCGCCTACAGCAGCCAGGAGGGACTGCTGAGGCAGGATGCGGCAGGTCCAGGGAGTCGGCGAGAGCAGGTGTCCTGCTGCTCAGAGGACACAGCAAGAGCCTCGTCCTTGGGCATCTCCGGAGCAGGTTCTGTGGCCAGGAGGCCGGGACTCACTGCCACTGCACCCTCACTGGCCACATCTCTCCTGTCCATTACCCTCGATGCCTGGGAACATCCTGCAAGTGGGCACGGTTAGGGCATTTGCTGCTCGTTGGTGTTTACTCTTTTCCTTGCACCCAGTGAGTAGGCTCAACCCTTAAAAAAAGACAACAAAAAGAAAACCGGCATAAATGCTCTCCCTCTCCCTGCTCGCCTGCTCCAGCGAAGTCAGTGCCTCTCTGAAAACCCGCCCAGCATGCACATCATAAACGGGTTAATCTTGACGCGGCACTATCAGCATTAGGGTGCAAGGTCCTAGGCTACACGTGTTTATTCTAAACGGCCAGTGGGGCTCATTTTAAGTAAAGATAACAAATTGTAAAGAGTCACGAGTCACTCCCAACAGCACCCACGCGGTCCAGTGGCAGCAGGGTGTGCGAGCCCTCCTGCAACTCGAGTGGGAGTCGCTCCGCGTCTGGGGACTCACACCTGCCCTCGCAGTCACCCTCTTCTCTTTACGACAGAAGAGCCTCCTCTCCCTGATGCCAGATCTCAGGGTGGAGGTTTCCTCAGAGCAGAAAAGTCCTGGAGGCAGGCCCTTAAAGCAAGCATCCAGTGCCAGCCGGGGCAGCCTCCCACACTGAGTCACAGGAAACGGCCGCCATTAGTGGTTTCCCTGTCTTTTAGACATTTCTGTTTATATAAAATGTTGGTGGAAACCTTTGCTATTCAGCCATCTATCTGAATTCAAATTTATTCTGGAATGATGCAGACACAGTGATAAAAACTGTCTACCCTCAGTCACGTTTGCAAACAGCTTTCTCAAGTTCTGGAGACTTGCTCTTATTTGCTTGTCAAGAATGCAACAGCCCACTGAAAGCAGGAACTCAAATAATTACTGTGCATGAACGTTCATAACAACACTACTCTACTCACAATAGCCAGACAATGGGCATGACCCAAACAAGGATAGATAAATGCCTTGTGGTACATGCACACAAGGGAATATTATTCAGCCATGAGAAAGGCACGAGGAGCTGAAGCATGCTACAACAGGGAGGGACCTCAAAAACACTATTCTCAGTGACAGAAGCCAGACACAGAAGGCCACACAGCATGAGGCTCCGTGTATGTGGGAT
Organism: Corynorhinus townsendii; assembly: GCA_026230045.1. Taxonomy (NCBI): domain Eukaryota; kingdom Metazoa; phylum Chordata; class Mammalia; order Chiroptera; family Vespertilionidae; genus Corynorhinus; species Corynorhinus townsendii. The sequence goes on along the minus strand of JAPDVU010000006.1, from coordinate 63,653,342 downwards.
ATCTGCCATAGGTAAACACATAGGAACAGGAAGCAGGCTGGCAGTCACCAGCATACAGGGCACAGAGGGAATGGAGGGTAACAGCCTATTGTGTTCAGGGTTCCTTCTGGCTGGACACTCGGTTTTGGACCACACGGAAGGGGTGGTCACGCAGCGCCATGAATGTGCGAACGCCCTGGGAATTTTACCCCAATTTAAAAAAAAATATGCCAACTGCTTATGACTTAGAAGTAAGGTAGGAATAGTTCCATAGGGGTCAATTTTATGTCTTCCCCATCATAAACAAAACTTTAAAGGGGCAGAAAAACTAATGTGATAAAAATTCTTAATTCATTTTTGAAAAGCTAAATTTCCATGACCATATTCAATTTCTCTTAAGTTTTAAAAGTTTGAGGAAGATGACTGAAAAGAAGAACAGAAGGATGGGAGACAAGGTCTACAGCGATTAATTTTTGGTTTGCTCTGACTATAAAAACAGGTTAGATGAATCCACGGGGTTCATTTTTCCACAGCTCTTGAATATGTTTTTAAAAGCTAAACTTAGCGAAGCCCTTTTGATAGCAATCAGAATGAATGCCTGTGTCATTATTAAATAATCTATCTCTATATGTGCTATGAATTTGTAACTGCAGAAATAGATGACTCAGGAATCCAAAACTTAAATTCCACGAGAGCGATGTAATTGAATGTCTTGTTTCAGCTACCAATGCTGTTCCAGATGGCACCGCCTCTGCTGTCATTCCCATGAGAAAATAGAAGTGATTTCTCCAAATGGAAAATTTTTAAAGATTTTTCAGCACGAAATAACATATGCACTCTCTTGGTGATCCTCAATGGTGTCTTGCTGGCCCAGAATGACAAACGTGGCCCCTCCTACGCTGAACTGATGATGAAGATGACTTGGCCTCCTATGCTGAACTGATGGTGAAGATGACTTGGGCTCCTAGGAAGTCGCACAGGGAGGCACAGTGCACAGTAAGGGCACTAAGATGTGTGGTATCATTTCTAGAAACACTCGCAGTCTCTCTAGGAAAACTGTCTCACGTGTGCTTCAGTTACGCTCAGCAAACACACCTTCTATTCTAACGCTGTAATAGAGGCTAAGAAATAATCAAAACAGATGGACTGCCTTTAAGAAACATGTAATCTAATGAGAGCCACAGAACCCAAACACTATACCTCGACAGTGTTGTAGGTACGAAAGAAGGGGCACGTGATAAAGGCAGACAAGGAAAGAAGCAGTGACCTGGGTTTGGAAAAACTGGAAGGAACAGTGTGTGGACTGGCTTGGTAGGAAGGATAGGAGTTCGATGGTGGGCAAGGTGGGGAAAAGTGTCTCTGATGGTCTAGGCCAGTGTAACTACCCAGTCATCTTCAAAGAACTACAAACCATTTAATACTGAAGGAAGACAAAGAAGAGGAGGGAGGAAGGAAGAAGCGGGAGGGGGACATAAGATGAGAAGAAGGAGAAGGAGCAGAGAAGGAGGAAGTTAAGAAGTGAGAAGTAGCTGAAATCAGTTTGGCTCAGTGGGTAGAGCATCAGCCTGCGGACTGAAGGGTCCCAGGTTCGATTCCGGTCAAGGGCATGTACCTGGGTTGCGGGCACATCCCCAGTAGGGGGCGTGCAGGAGGCAGCTGATCAATGATCCCCAGCAGGGGGCGTGCAGGAGGCAGCTGGTCTATGTTTCTCTCTCATCAATGTTTCTCTCTCTCTCCCTTCCTCTCTGTAAAAAAGTCAATAAAATACATTAAAAAAAGAAGAAGAAGAAGAAGTGAGAAGTAGCAGGAAATGAGGATGGGGAAGTAGGCTGGGGCCAGATTCAGAAAGACTTTGTTGAGCTTGAATCTCCTCTTCTCAGTGTCAGAAAGTCAGAAAGTCACTGAAGGAACTGACCCACCTGGGGCATGACAGTCAGATTTGTAAGGTCACTCTGGTGAGAATGTGGGAAAATCGCTGTGACAGCCTGATCCAGGTTGGAGGTGAGCAGTGTTTGAACAGAAGGCCGCTGGCCATGCTGCAGAAGAGACAGACCTGAGCTGTCACCTGAGTGACCAGCAGGTCTGAAGGCCAGAGGCCAGAGGAAGCTCCAGGCAGCTGCGCGTGGCCTGGGCTTTGGGGAGCGGAGCTGGCAGACAGGGAAGTGGACCAGTTCTGTCGTGGGGGGAGCGGGAGCACGCTGCTCAGCTCAGGCACTGACTGAGGCCTAGACCTCAGCCAGAGGTACACAGAGTTGTTGAGTTTAAATCATAATTTAAGACTCAGAGACAGATGGCATCAGCCAGAGAGATAATGTAATGATGGAGGAACCCAAGGCCCTGAGGGGCTGGAAAGAAAATGCCATGGGAACAGGAGGACGCCCAGGGGATCATGGAGCCGGGAACTCGGGAGGAAATGGTTTTGAGGAGGAGACATCCACCCTGCAAAAGGCCAGTGGGGGGAACCCAGCCAGGAGCACGTTCTCGGATCTGGCATGTAAGAGTGGGCAGCGGCAGTCTCAGTGGCTGGGGATGCTTGGGCTCAAGTGGAGGGGAAGAAAGCAAAGGCGTGTGAGTATGTATTACTTTATTTATTAAGTGACTACAATTTGTGCTATAATACTATTACTCCAGCAAGATGCTGCAGAAGGTAGCAGTGGAAGGAAAGTTCCAGAGCATGTTTTACGCTTCTTTTCAGTGTTTTTAATGTCAGTTCAGTCTAAGAACTGACCACTGCATCTAGCCAAGTGGAACTCTGTGGTGACTTTGATAAGATGGGCCGGTGGATCTGCCGTGTTCTTATGCTAACATGCGTGTCACCTGGGTCACTTATGGGAAGCCAATGTCTAGGTCCAATTTTTGTCCAGTCCAGTTCCCGATGCAGACTGGGACAGTAAAATGTAGGGGAGGCTTGCTGGGGCTTCTGGGAGGGAAGGCTGCCCCTCTCCCCAGAGAGCTTGTGGAAGGACCACCTCTACATGAGGTCAAGGGGATTAGTGTCCCCAGAAATGGTTAGCAGACATCTGACAATCCTGAGAAAAAAATAGTTTTGCTGATAAAGGATAGAAGTGAGGCAGAAACCAGCACTGATGGCATATTGTAAACTTTAGTTTTACTGTGGACACTATTACAGATGTCCCCATACCCCCAGCCACCCTGCTTTGCCCACCTCCACCCAGGCCTGCCCCTTCCCTCTGGCCATCCCCCACTGTGGTCTGTGTCTGTGTCTGTGTCATGCACATATGTTCTCTGGTTAATCCTGTCACCTTCTTTCCACCAGTCACCCTCCCTGCCCACCCCCTTCGGGCAGCTGTCAGTCTGTCCACACCTCTGTTTGACATAACTGACCTGCCAATTTTCACTTCACCTCTACTTATCCACTCCCTCCTCCCACAAAGTGGGCTTAGCCTAAAATAGATACACTAGCCAATAGATTCCTTTTTGAAAAAACATATCTTATTGATTTTTTACAGAGAGGAAGAGAGAGGGATAGAGAGTTAGGAACATCAATGAGAGAGAAACATCCATCAGCTGCCTCCTGCACACGTCCCACTGGGGATGTGCCCGCAACCACAGTACATGCCGTTGACCGGAATTGAACCTGGGACCTTTCCGTCCACAGGCCGACACTCTATCCACTGAGCCAAACTGGTTAGGGCTGGATTCCTTTTTTCATGTGAGCCATATTAGATTTTTCTGTTAACTAGCAAGAGACAATACACCTGACAGCGCCATTTATCATGCTGACATGCCATGAGCTGGGTCACAGGTAGGGCAGTGGCTACCAGAAGGATTTGGAAAGTCAATAAAAATAATTCGCACCATAATCCATATATTACATATGGCCAAGTCCTACCTGCATCTGTTTCTATGCACCTCCTATCGTTAAAGGCATTCTAGTGATTTGCAAAATTAATTTTTAAAAACTAGAAATCAGTCCTAAGAGGCATCTGGGAAGAGAGTGATCAAAGGCGAATGCCTTGTGAACCCCGCCCATTCCTAGTTGGAATGCGTGTCCATCCTGAGCCCACAGCACAGGCGCTGGGCCCTGGGTGTATGCAAGTATCCAGTTCTGAAAGGTCTGGCAGAGGAGACACTGCGGGCCCTTCCGACATGGGCGGACACCAGTCTGAAAGCCAATCCCAAACCTCCAGCCCAAGTTCATGCGTGGTGAGTGCTGGGGCAGGCCTCAAAGGCCTGTGTGCCCACGCACCCAAGGTGGACCTGGCCCCTGTGGGGTTCTTGGTCTCCTGAAGCACAGGGTGTGTGACTGACAGGCTGACTCCCCATGTCCGAGGCTGAGGAAGTGCAGGGAGCAGGACGAATAGGGGGCTCGCTGCGGGCTAGACTCTGGTTCCCAGGGAGTCAGGCTTCCCCTTCCCCTCACTCATGGGGTCGCTGACACTCCGAGGTCTGCACCCAGGGCCATACCAAGGAGCCAACGACCTGTCAGGATGCCGTGAAAGAGAAAGAGAAAGCCGCAGGCAGGTGCCCAGGGAAGCAGCTGCTGGGGTCTGTGACAAGGTGGACAAACCCTCAGAGCCTGTGAGCAGGGCGCACACATGGTGGAAGTATACATTTAAGCCTGAATAGATCGTGGTAGACTGGGCGTGTGATTTAAAATACTGAATAGAACATTTTGGAATCAAAGTGTAATGAGTTTAGAATGAAAGCATTTTTCTCAGCAAAACCTAGAGGCTGTGGACGGTGGCAGTGGGGCTGGGGTGGAGAGGTGAAGGCCTGAAAGCATCCAACTCCTCCAGGGGTGGGGGGCATGGGGAAGCCCAGGGGAGCTCTGCTGACAGGCCATCTTATGGGGGTGAGTGGACCTTGAGCAGAGGGAAGCTCTGGTGGGGAAAGAGAAGCTGGCGTGTCCTTCACAACATGCACCTACACCAAGTCTTCCCACTGCACGCTTACATCTGTCACCAATTATGCCTCCGTATCCCTCCATAAAGGGGGGGGGGGGGGGTCGGAGAGCACAGAGGAGCGGGGGGGGGGGGGGGGGGGGAGCAGGGGCTGCTGGGCCTCCTGGATCCTGTCCTCTGTGGGTCGGTGCAGCTCCGCTGGTGTTTCCGTTCAAAGGAGAACACACAGACCAGACACCTTGTTGTAAGGAACAGCAGAGCGAGCAGAGAGATGCGTCTGACCTTGAGCAGAAGAGAGGTGCTTAATGCCGGGAAGGGGAATGGAGAAGAGTAATTTGGACCAGCTAGGAAATACGAATAAACTGCAAGAAATGATGTGAAAGAAGAGAACATTTAAGGAAAAGAAATCAAATATATGTCAATATGCTGAATGTCAATGCCTTCAAAAGAGTCAGTCATATTAATTTTTTAAAAATGAGAAAAAAAAGAAAACATTATTTTAAATAAGGCAATTAAAAACTAAAAAATAAACAAAATAACAAGAAAATGCCAGGTAAAAATTTAAAAGAGGAATAACAATGTCACTGTCGGACAACACAGAACTTAGGGCAGGGTCTTCAACAGCTACGCAGGAGACAGCACTGAACTGGATCAGAAGGGAAGTGATTTCACAGAAAACAGTCCTTGTATGAATGCGCCGTCCACAGGGCCTAAGCACAAAAAGCAAAAACTATGGTAATGAAAGGCGAGCCTGATCAAAAATACATGTATCTCGGGAAACTTAAATAGATCTCTTTTCAAAGCAGAGACCTAACAGGAGAGAGAGAGAGAGAAACTAAGCAACAATGAAAAATGAATAGCTTATCTATCTGGACTGTAGAATCTAATATCCCTCTAAATTCTACCTCAGGGTAATCTCATTAGTGGGAGAAATGAGCCTGCAAGAAGAACTGGCCAGGCCTTTCTGGCATCTGGAAGGAGGGGATCAAGGGAGAGGCAGGAAGAGGTGGGAAGGAGGAGGGAGAGGCCAAGAAGGGAGGAGGGGGGGGGGGAGGGAAAGAGAGAAGAGGGTGAAGATCCTGAGGAGGTGGAGAGAGAGGGTCAGGTAAGGGGGAGGAGGAAACCTTGAGTTGACTCTCTGTCCTCGCCCCGCCCCCCGGGGGAGGGGACCCCTATGTATGCAGTGTGCTCACTGAAGGAAATGAATGTGTTTTTAGAGGTAACAGTCCTTAGCACTGAGACACATTTTTCTGCCCATTTATCACATGAAAAACAAAGAGAACATGGAAGAGACACACAACAATAGTTTAGGTTTGGGCCCTGCAGTCATTGTGCTCTTCCCTGGAGAAAGCCTTGTTAGCAGTGCTAACGCAGCTCCCCGCACAGCTCTCAGGCCCACCTCCTAGAAGGCATTTCACTGAGCCTTTGAAAGCCCTGATGAATGCATAAGACCTCACTCTCCTGCTCCTTCTACAAATGCTAAACAGATCAAGGATGCTGGAGGAAAACAGACTGCCCAGTGTGCAAAAACAGATTTTTTCCAGTCAAACAAATGAGGTTCATACAATCACAAACCCTAAGAAAGACAATAAGTGGGCTAAAACATTTACATGTCTATGAACACTATTAATGCTACGTCAAAATAGCTGACTTCCTTTTTCTCCTCTCATCAAAGAGAAATAAGTAGTTTTGAATATTATACTATTTCAATCCTGTTATATTTGGTTATTTGCTTTTTCAAAAATAACATTATAAAGCTTTTTAAATACTTATAAGCTGGAAAAATTTTACGATGAAGACCCATCTACTTAGATTCTACCGCTAATATCTTACTACCTTGTTTTATTCCATATCATTCCATCCCTCGAGTCACCCAGTAATCCATCTTGCTTTTTCATGCACTACAAATTAAATGAAAACGCAGCCCACATCTCCCTAAGTATGACAGCGAGCATGAGCAGTTCATTATTCGGCACAGATAAGGCACACCCATCTCCACTGCGTCAACGGTCAGACACGAGGCGCGTGTATTTGGTGTAGGATCCTGTGCCTAGATACATGGTTCCTGCCCACGCCCAGAAGGCACAGACAGAGACATGGCTCCGTCACACCCGAGGTTATGGGAAAAGGAACGCGCAGAGCTGAGAAATGACCCTGCATTTCTGAGATAAAGAGGAAGGGCAAACACTTCACTTTTCCTCAGAGTTCTTCCTCCTCTAAGCTATCACAGACTCTGAGAAACACAAAGCAGATCCTATGATTTGTCAATAAAAGAATGTTTAAGAATTCTGTTACTTGAGCAATAGAGAAAATGATAAAGAAGAAAGAAAGAAGCACCTGAGCCCGGGCATTGTCCATATTTGGGTGCTACCTTTCCCAAACATCTCCGTCCTTTTCTCACTCACCCCTCACTCAGCAGAGAAGGTTTGCACGCCTACTGCGAGCCATGCACCCCGCAGTCTGTACCTCATGGGGCCTGCACTCCAGGCCGATGTCAGTGGGGAGAGAAGCTATGAAGAAAAATAAAGGTGGGTCTGCGTCGTAGAGTGACAGAGACATTCTCAGGGAAATCCTCCTGGGAGAGGTGACATTTGAGCAGAGGTGCGGAGGCAAGGCCGGCAAGGGCGGCAGGTAGGAAAGCTGCTGACAGGATGGCATTCGGGGCACCTGTGGATGGCGAGGCCCAGGATGGGTGTGGCTGGAGTGTGCAGACACGGGTTGAAGAAGCTGCGACACGGGTTGAAGAAGCTGCAACACGGGTTGAAGAAGGTGTGACACGGGTTGAGGAAGCTGCGACACGGGTTGAAGAAGGTGTGACACAGGTTGAAGTAGCTGCAACACGGGTTGAAGAAGGTGTGACACGGGTTGAAGAAGCTGTAACACGGGTTGAAGAAGCTGCGACACGGGTTGAAGAAGGTGTGACACGGGTTGAAGAAGGTGTGACACGGGTTGAAGAAGGTGTAACACGGGTTGAAGAAGCTGCGACACGGGTTGAAGAAGGTGTGACACGGGTTGAAGAAGGTGTGACACGGGTTGAAGAAGGTGTGACACGGGTTGAGGAAGCTGCGACACGGGTTGAAGTAGCTGCGACACGGGTTGAAGAAGCTGCGACACGGGTTGAAGAAGGTGTGACACGGGTTGAAGAAGCTGCGACACGGGTTGAAGAAGGTGTGACACCGGTTGAAGAAGCTGCAGGGCCAAATCCTAGTTCAGTGAGACGAACGGAAAAACAGAAGAGGATCAAGGTCTGACTCACCTTCTCAAAGAATCACTGGCTACTGGGCAAAGGACAGCCGTGGGAAGACAAGCGTGGAAGACGGAAATGAGAAAGAAGGTTCCAGCAGAACCCCAGGTGGCGAGGATGGGCCTGGGCTAGGGCAGGGTCCATGGCAGCAGTGGACACACAGAAGTGTCAGCCTGCTCTTAAACAATGTAACGTGAGGAGACCACACGTGCTGAATGTATGGCTAAAAGGTTTCTTACGCACCTTTCTTGTTTATCTCCTATGACCTTGACCCCCGGGGCGCACCTTTCTGTTCCTCCCTCCAGTAATTAATGTGAGAAGCCAGCTAGCAGGCGACCTTCCTCGTTTCTCTCCATGTCCGTAAGTCACGCACGGAGGCCTGATTCCTCCAATGCTTTGCTTTACAAGAATGGATTCCGATGACCCTGCTTTGCGGTGTGACTCTCTCCTGGTCTGCACAGGCCTTATGTGATGTCATATAACTCTGGGCATGACTGCCCACTGCCTTCACCATGGGACGCACCTCATCAAGGGAGTAACTCCCACCAGAGTCCCGAAAGCAACCCCGTGGGCCGTCTTCTCATCAGGGGCTGCATGCTGGCACGGAGCGGGGCCTGCACAGAGGAGGCGTGTATTTAATCACAGCTCAGCCACTTGCCAACTTTGTGGTCTTCATCCCCCAGCCTCCAATACTCCCCCTGTCAGATGGGGGTAGCAATGCCCGGGGGCAGGTGTGGGATGAAGTGAGATATCGCTGTGCAGTGTTACTCCCGGGATCAGCAGCTCGTGGGCACCAAGGAAAGCATGATGGCGCTCCTCTGGGCCCAGGGAGCTGAGCAGAGGCCTGTGCTTGGGACAGCACACCGCCCGCCTGGAAAAACGCACATCCCTCCTGAGTCACGCATTCCTGCCCGGGCGTACGATGATGAATGTCAGGTATGTGGAAAGCCGAGATGTTCCTTTGAAACATTATCTTAATGACACTTTCACAATTATTTATAACCGAAGGGGAAAGGGACTGTAAAAGGGTATTTTTGCCTTTGTGGCTTTGAATGGGAACTTTAAATAATATTGTAAACTATGCAGTGTTTCAGGCGCCTCCCACCAGCTCTGCCGTCATCCGGGAAAGGGGCGGCCAGCGTAGGAGGGCAGCTGGGGCAGTGGCACCCCCACATTGGGTGAGCACGAGGCCCGCCAGGACATCCAGCTGCTCTCCCATGATGTCTGACGTGGCTGATGAGGGGCAAACCTCAAAATCTTCAGCGCTCCGGGCTCTGCAGATAAACACTGCGAATGCCGAGTGTAATTCCTGTCAGGGACTGATCTACTGCAAAACACAGATGGGAGAGGAACCTCAGCCTTTCATCTTTCCTAAATATGGTCTCCTGCAGCGCGGTGGGGAGGCCTGGACAGAGAGCCAAGCCCGCAGGCGGCTGCCAGCCCTGCCTCCCTCACTGTGTGGCCTTGGCCGTGGCTCCGCGGCACAGCGGCCTTATCTTTACAGATGAGAGGATGAGCCACCGCGGGGAGGACCCTACGGGTTCCTTACAGCTATAATTTCCAAGGAAGGAGTGACTTGGTATTTTCCGTTTATTTTTTATGTTTCTTATTTTTAAAGTGAGTCATCACCTTTGAGAGCATTCACTTGAAATGCATGGGTGCAGGCGTCTCGGGCAGGGGCCCTATAGCCCCGGGCTGGAGGGAGCCGGGCTGCATTTAGCAGCTGGGGTCAGGGTGCAAGGCAGGCACCTGGCAGGAGGACGCAATGTTTCCCCAGGTGCAGAGTGGGACTCTCAGGACTCTCATTTTAAAAACCGTAACGATTTCACACTGCACATGGCTGGTAACCGTGAACAAACACAGCACATTTTCCATGTAATCTCCATGATGGAAAGCAGGGCCTTCCTAGGAATTATTTTCAAACATTCAAATTAGGTTTTCATTCCCAGCGGCCAAGCTTTCTGATTGCAGCACGAACCTCAGCCTCTCCCTGTCCTGGTGAAGTCAAATAGCTCGGAAACACCGCCAAGTCCATCATCTGTCCCTGAGCATCTGAGGAAGAGAGGGTCAGACACCACCACTGCCCGCCCAGCACATGCACACGATGCTTCTCCAGGCTCTGCCCGGCGCTGCGGAAAGAAGCGTGATGGTTACACAGGCTATACATGTGGCGAGCGTGGCATCACACCGCTGACTCAAGTCTGCACTTCCCACTAGTGAATGGTGATCTGGTGTCTTCCAGGTGGTCTCGGTCCAGTTGGCCTCCTTTGATGGAGGAAATTGCCATGGTGACCTGCTCCCAAGCATTTGGCTGCACTGGGACACATCAGGGTGTTTTTTTAAAATATATTTTTATTGATTTCAGAGAGGAAGGGAGAGCAAGAGGGAGAGAAACATCAGTGATGAGAAAGAATGTGATTGGGTGCCTCCTGCATGCCCCCCACTGGGGATCAAGCCCACAACCCGTGCCCTGACTAGAATGGTCCATGCTCAACCTCTGAGTCACGCCGGCCAGGCACACCAGGATCTCAATCAATCCTCAAGTGCTTCCTGAACACGCTCGGCCTGAAGATTGTGACTTAAGTGCTGAGATTGCTGACTATTGCTCCAGGGAAATGGCTGTTTTGAGGGTTTCTAGGGCAACAGTTCATCTCTCCCAGCAGCAAGCCTGCTAGGAAACCAGGATGGGAATATCGAAAAGCTTGTAAATGAAAGCTCCACATTTGAAGATGAAGGTGGATGGGGAGATGCGATCATGCACCCACTGACCCCGGGGAGCACGCTGTTTGAGAAAAGGCGTCCTTCCTCGCAAGCAGACATCCAGGACGTTGCACTTGGCCGTGTGGGCTTTGTTGGGGTAAACTGGGTCTGCTTTGGTTTGGTTTGCTGCTTTCTGTGCTTTTTTATTGCAGTCTAACAGCGGGTCTGCCTGGGAGTCTGACTTCAGGAGACTCTGAGAGCAACAGAGGTGAGCCCAGGGGCTGGCGGCAGAATGTTCCAGCAAAGGCAGGAGAGCAAGGACAGCCTTCCTCTCTCCGCCACATCCCGAGGTCGCTCTATTCTTCTTAGAACTACTGTTCCTCTCTGCTGGTTCATCTCCCTTGTTGAGAAATCTAGAAAACAGATTCTTCTTCAACAGGACATTCTCAGTTGTAGAATGGTGCGTGTTTTTCGTGTAGAATCTGCAAAGGCTTAGACCAGGAGCTAAAAGCCACAGAAATCCAAGTGGCCTGTGTATACCCTCTCCTCGACGCACGGTGCTCGGGCCAGGGGCGGGGCCGGGCAGTGTGGTTTGATGTATGACACTTCGGGAGGAAGGGAGCTGTCTATCTCTCAGAATCCTGTCCGCAGTGCAGAGCGGGGTCAGAAAGGTCACGCTGCTACCAGCTCACACACTATGTCACTGCCTGACCACACTCCAGAGAGCCGCGGACATGCAACAAGCTTCGCAGAAGAAGGAGGGACTATGGAGGGAAATGTGGGAAGAGCATGGAAGTGGAGCAAAGTCACATAATCACAACCCCCAGGGGTCATCTCCACAGCGGTTTGGTTACTGTGTGTTTGGTGGAGAAATGTCAGGTGAGGAGAGGGCGCAGATCTAAGCACCCAGATACTCAATCAGGAAAGAAGGGGAGCCCATTGAACACTTAGCCCTGGCCTTGTGCCTTCGAGGACAAGGAGGCTCGGGAAGCTCATCCCGTGGAAAACACAGGCCCGAAGGTTTGGGGTCGGGGGAGGACTCACTGGTTTACTGTCCTGCTCACCCCACTTTCTTCCTTCTTTCTTTTTAAACAAGTTCCTATTGTACCAGGAGCATCCACCAAGAAATAAAAGCTTTGTTGTTCCCTTCCTCTCCCCCTCCTCCCCCTCTTCCCCTCTCGCCTTCTTCTCCTTATCCTTCTTTTCCTTCATATTTTTTATTTCTTCTCCTTCTCCTCAGTTTCTCCTTTTTTCCCTTCCCCTCCTCCTCCTCTTTCTTCTCCCCCTCCACCCCCTTTTCCCTTCCGCCTTCTCCTCCTCCTCCTCCTCCTTTTCCTCCTCCTCTTCCCACTCCTCCCCTTCCTCCCCCTTCTCCCTTTCCTTCCCCTTTCCCTTTGCCTTCTTCTCCTCCCCCTCTCCCCCCCTCCTCCTCCTCCTCCTCCCCCTCTCCCCCTCCTCCTCTTACTCCTCTTTTTTCCTCATCATCACCAAAGTAGCTACAGATAAGGTGGCGCTTTATTTCGTTTAATAGGGTTCTTTGAAAAACAGTTCCCTGAAGAACCAGAGTTTCATCTCAATAGCCATAGAAAGGAAGGCATAGTGAATGGGAATTCCCAGGCCACGCATTGTGTGCCTGGCTGAACTCTGTAAGAGGTATCTGGGTGCTTGCTTTTTAACACACATGCCATTGTGACGCCTACTCACTAATGAGAGCTCTCCATGTTTGCAGCTGTCAAACAGCCGAGCAGAAGGTTAGGAGAACAGATAATAGTCTCCTTGTAGGTGGAGAGTTATCCCTCGCGGAGTGGTGGGAGGCAGCCTCTGCCTGTCTAAGGCCCTGGGGAAGGGAGCACTGCCAGTGCTCCACAAACTAATGTTCAAGGTCAGTGCCTGCACCTTGCCTACCTGTGTGAGCACCTGTTCTCTGACAGCTCCTCCCTCTTCTGAAACTGCCCCCTCTTCATCAGCAGAGGATGCTGCTACACCTCTCCTGTGCAGCGGCAAACAAACGGAGCAGAGAGGCCTGGTCAGTTAGAAAATGGGGACACTTAACAAACTGCCATGGGACATTATACCATGGGATACTATGCAGCAGTGAAAAAGAAGGATTCTCATCCTTTGAGACAGCGTGGAGGGACCTGGAGAGCATCACGCTAAGTGAAATAAGCCAGTCAGAGAAAGACAAGTATCACGTGATCTCACTCATATGTGGAATCTAATGAACAAAATAGATCCAGAGGCATAGAAGCATGGGACAGACTGTGGATCTCAGAGGGAAGTGAGGAAAGGGTGAGTGGGTGGGAAGAGATTAACCAAAGAGCTTGTATGCTTATATGCATCACCCATGGACACAGACAATAGGGGCGTGAAGGCGTGGCCGGGAGCTAGGTGGAGGGGGGCAGAGGGAGTGGGGAAGAGGGACACCTGTAACACTTCCAACAATAAAGATAATTTTTTAAGAAAGAAGACTCGGTAACGATGACTTGGCTGTGTGCTCTTTAGCTGTACCCATTTTTTAAATAGAAACAGGAAAGTGCATTTTTAGTGAGAGCTGCCAATTGGGAAATATCTCAAAAGGCAATGAACTTAGCAGACCTCTGGGTCCCAGGCCTGAGCTGCTGGAAAGAATGAATGAAGTTAAGAAGCCTTCACTTGTAACTTTCAATTCCGGCAGATTAAACAAACAACTAAGTCTCTTTTCCCTAAATTATTAACGTGTTCAGATTGGATGTGATTATTCAGAGGCTATTTTTCAATAAGTTCCCCAAACTCTGACACAGGATCAGCATGGTCCCTATAAATGTTTTCATTTAAAGAGTGCTGTTGAGCCTGGCTCGTGTGTCTCAGTGGTTGATCATCGATCTATGAACCAGGAGGTCATAGTTCAATTGCCGGTCAGAGCACATGCCTGGGTTGCAGGCTCAATCCCCAGTAGTGGGCATACAGGAGGCAACTGATCAATGATTCTCTCTTCTCACTCCTCATTGTTGTTTCTATCTCTCTCTCTCCCTCTCCCTTCCTCTCTGAAATCAATAATATATAATATATATATATATATATATATATATATATACACACACACACATATATATACATATATACACATATACACATACACACACACACGCACACACACACTACAGGCCCGGTGCACAAAACTTGTGCATGGGAAGGGGGGTCCCTCAGCCTGGCCTGCATCCTCCCGCAATCCGGGACCCCTCAGGGGGATGTCCGACTGCTGGTTTAGGCCTGATTCTGCAGGGATCCCTGTGGGATTGGGCCTAAACTGGCATTAGGACATTCCTCTTGCAATCAGGGACTGCTGGCTTCTAACCGCTTGCCTGCCTGCCTGCCTGCCTGCCTGCCTGATTGCCCCTAATTGCTCACGTGCCTGCCTTATCACCCCTAACCACCTCTGCCTTGCCCCGCAGTTGCACCTTTGTCTTGGAAGGTCGTCCAGAATGACATTTGGAATGACGTCTGGAAGGTCATTCAGCTGTCTGGTTAAAATTAGCATATTACGCTTTTATTATTATAGATATATATACACACTAGAGGCCCAGTGCATGAATTCATGCATGGGTGGGGTCTGGCTGGCCCGCCCCAATTGGGGCTGGCTGGGGATGGGGCCATAGGCGGTTGGCCAGCAGGCCCTGCCCCCTGGTCAAACTCCCGGTTAAACTCCTGGTTGAACTCCCTGTCGACCTCCCAGGCAAGGGGACAATTTGCATATTGACCTTTTATTATGTAGGGTATGAGTGGTATTGAACAAGGAAAATATTCTTGTTTTAGTTATACACTGTGAGGAGCCCAGCTGACAAGAGCTTTCAGGAGGGTTGTGTTTGGGTGACATGAGCCGGCACCAAGGTAAAGAAGGGAGCCATGAGAGAAGGAATGGAATCAAGCAGCACCGCGAGGAGGAGTGTGGGGACTGGCATGCATCTTACCCATGGCCACTGATGGATGCTATGCGTCCAACATGCTACAAGTAATGCTACAATCTTTATGTTTTACAGGCACATTTAATGTGTATCTCAGGGTCTTAAGGAACTCTTCACTCCACCTTTATACTTTGTCAATCCATTTGATTTAAGATCCTGGATATGGTAAAGCCTTCCCATTCTCAGCCCTTTTATATGAGGAGGGCAAAAGTAGTTTACATAACACAAATAAAGAGTCACACAATAATTAATATATAAATAGTAACACAAGAATAAATTTTTGTTTCGCATACTCACAGCTGCAAACCTACTTTAGCCGACCCATGTGTTTTCCCTTCTTTTTTATGGGTATTTGGAGGATCACATGACCAAGCGTTTGAGGTCCCATGTCCACGATCGGTACCTAACTCGACAAACCCTTAAGTTCCGGGGTTTGCTTTATGACCTGCACAAGTTTAGAGCTCCCACTGTTCATCTTTCGGGAGGTTTTTTAGCCAATTGGCGCCTACTGGTAGCCTAAAATTGCCATGTAGGAGCATTTATACCATGTTAATTGTCAAACGAGATGAATCATCACCCCCACCCCCACTCCACCCAGAGAGCTGATTAATAAACAGTTGCCAGTACACTGGTCAGAGTCATTCTTCGACTTTTTCATAAAATGCCAAGGAAAATAAAATCTATTATGCAATTCAGCTTTGACCCCCCCCACACACACACACACACAAAAGACCTTTTAAACATTTTATGTTTATTTTTTTAATCAGTAATTTAAGAATCTCAGGAATGGGTGCTATTAACTGTATAGACTACAGGCCAATCAAATCAGATTCCATTAGGCTTAGCTGGAAATAATTGTACTTATTTTGAAGTTGGAAATCATGTCCTTCAAAGATATAGGGTGTCCCAAAAATGTAGACACACACTTTGAATAATGATAAAGGCAGTGTTTATTAAAGTCCATTTCATTTTCAAACTTGAGCTGTCCGCTGTTAAAGTGTGCATGCATTTTGGGGGCTCCCTGTATCTTTGCTCTATTCCGACACATTGAGTTAGTGAGTGTCCTGGCCCCTCCTGCTGTCCTTCCTGTTTTGAGGAGTTAGCTCTATTGATTCAGTAACATGACCACCTGAGCATATATTTATCTTACAAGTCACTGTAGATGTGAAAAATAATGTCTACATTATTAGTCATTTAGCATTATTTTGTTGAAGAAAAAAAAGCCAGAAAACAACAGTCAAATTGATAGTAATTAGAGTAAATATAAAATAAAACCCCCTTAAGGAGGAGACAGCTTCCCAGGCCCAACGTTCTCTGGTGACAGTGGTGGTCAAGGAGGACTTCCTGGAGGAAGTGATGTCCAGGGTGAGCCCTGAGGGGACACCACACCACAGTGACTGAGACATGCGCACTCATGAATTCCCAAAGAACAGCCAAGAGACATTGATACTTGCTTGCACATACTTGCTTGCACACGCACCTGCTAAAGCTTTCTCCAACTACATGGTTACAGGGAACACAGGCTGCTTCCTTCACTCTGGCTTCAATTTCACATCTGGGCAGAGCACAATGCCGCACAGACACCTTCTCCTACTTTTCTGGTGGGAACTGGCCCTGGGCCTCTGCGTGGTGAATGCTGAGTGCCTCTGTGCAGGGTTCAGTGAGCCGAGGTACAAGAGGCTCCCGAGTTTAAAAGGGAAGGGTTCACGGGGAGGTGAGGCCTCAACTTGTCTTTCTCCTGCGTCTGTACTCCTTGTTGCTCCTCAGGAAGCGAGCTGTGAAAGCATGTGCTGTGTGTCAACATCTGAAGGAAGATCCCCTACAACCACTGCAGTGACCTCCTCCCGGGGCCACTGAGCAGGGCAGTCACAGCGCATCTCAGCAGGGACCACCGGTCACAGCGCATCTCATCACAGACCGAAGAAACAGAAACGATGAGAGCCGAGGGCGCATTTCTGCCCAGGTTTCTTGAGCTGCAGTTTCGTGGTTTTGCATATAACACCTTCAGCATTGTGCTGGCGCCACAACCCTGATGTGAAATGTGAATCCCAGAAAGCGTTCCATTCCAAAGAGCTGGGAAACAGATCGTTCCCCTGCTCTTGTTACAGGATCCCAGGCTTGCTCCAGACCCCACTGTGCACTCGGTTCGCTGAGCGCCTGTTCCGTGGTTCTCGCGGGGCAGTGGTCCTGGTTCGCGTGTCCCACCAGGACGGCTGCTCTGCACCGTGACCCCAGCTCAGGACCGAGGCTGGGCAGTGGGCTCAGCCCCCCGCCATCGGAGCATGGTGCCTGCTCCCCACGCAATGCAGAAGGAGTTTTCTAGGTCAGGCCGGGCAAGGCCTCCAGGTTGGAGAGCTGTCAACTCTTCCCTGACTCTCCCCATCACCATTATTTACAACTGTTCTCTAAACTGTTTTTTTAATGAATATCTTTGTAAAATTGTAGACATTATAACATGATTAGTTGTCTTTAGTTCCTTAAAACCCCACTTCAATGACGTTAGCTATGAAAGGTTATAAGAGGCGAACAGCTCTGGCGCACACGGATCCAGACGCACGGCTCTCTGCGCCCCAGCGAGGTTAATTGGGCTGGTCTGTGACCATCTAACCTTCGTGGGGGCAGGCCAGGGGCAGCTGGGTGCATCTGGCTGTGCCCTCCGCTCTTTCCTGGGAGGCGGTGGCCAGTGTCAGGTACCACTGTCCGATCTCTCTGCGGGGAACAGCAGCTGCCCAGAGCGGGGCTGAAAGGCAAGAGTTCCTGCCCTGAGCCACTGATTGTGACTAATGTAAGGCCACGTGTTATAACCCCCAAACCTCAGTGTGTCCAGGTGGTCTAGTTCCTACTGAATCCCATTCAAGTGGATCTCCAAGTGGGTCCAGCAGAACCAAAACTCTCTGCCCCATTCCCAGGAGATGTGGATTCTATAGATACGTGGTCACTGATGATGTGGAAGCATTCTAGCCTCTAGCTCTAATTCTAGCTCCAGTTCCAGGCCCCAGGTCTAGCTCTATCTCTAGCCTCTAGCTTTAATTCTAGCTCTAATTCTCGGCTCCAGATCTAGTTCTAGTTCCAGTTCTAATTCTAGGTTCTAGCTTTAATGATAGCTCTAATTCTAGGCTCCAGGTCTAGCTCCAGCTCCAGTTCTAGGCTCTAGGCTCTAGTTCTATCTCTATCTCTAGGCTCTAGCTCTAATTCTAGCTCCAGTTCTAGACTCCAGGTCTAGCTCCAGCTCCAGTTCTAGGCCCCATGTCTAGCTCCAGCTCCAGTTCTAGGCTCTAGGCTCTAGTTCTATCTCTATCTCTAGGCTCTAGCTCTAATACTAGCTCTAGTTCTAGGCCCCAGGTCTAGCTCTAGTTCTTGTTCTAGGCTCTCAGCTCTAGGTCTAGCTCTATTTTTAGGCTCTAGCTCTAATTCTAGCTCTAGTTCTAGACTCCAGGTCTAGCTCCAGCTCCAGTTCTAGGCCCCAGGTCTAGGTCTCATGTTAAGACCCATTTTTAAACTGCTGGGCAACTCTGGGTAGGCTGCCTATCTATAGGAACCACATATCTATAGAATCATTCTCTGGGTGTGTTGGATGCTTCACTATGAAAAAGCCATCACAGGTGCCATTTGGGCACCTGATTCTAGGGATGCTGTTAAGCAAGGAAGAAGGCCCTCCCAGCCAGCCTTACCTTTTGAGGCAGCTCCTTCGTTCTAGGTGTCCCCACAGGCCTAACCCACAGCAAGTCCACGAGAACATTACATGATGCATAGACTGTCACATTGCAGCACCAGCTTTCCTGGGAATATGATGGGTGTTTTCTGTCTGTTGTATTGTATGTCTTAATAGTAATCTAAAAATCACAACACCACGTGTTTGTGCTTTTAGTCAATGCCGGTACATCTGTCGTCAGCAATTTGCATCACTACTTAGCTTTAATATTTTTCTTTGGATGTGCTTTTGTTTTGTTTTGTTTTGTTTGTGTGTTTTTTATTGTTGTTGTTAATCCTCACTTGAGAATATTTTTCCATTGATTTTTACAGATAGTGAACGGAAAGACAGAGAGAGAGAAACATCGCTGTGAGAGAGACACATCAATTGGTTGCCTCCCGCACGCGCCCTGACCAGGGCCAGGATGGAGCCTGCAACTGCAACCAAGGTACGTGCTCTTGACTGGAATCAAACCCGGGACCCTTCAGTCTGTGGGCTGATGCTCTATCCACTGAGCCATGCTGGCCATGGCCAGATGTGCTTCTGAACTAAGCAAAGATGAATAATTCTTCCTGTCTTCCAGTTCCTTCTCCATCTCCCTGTCC
The DNA here is from genome assembly GCA_026230045.1 of Corynorhinus townsendii. Taxonomy (NCBI): domain Eukaryota; kingdom Metazoa; phylum Chordata; class Mammalia; order Chiroptera; family Vespertilionidae; genus Corynorhinus; species Corynorhinus townsendii. Next base: position 63,634,317 of record JAPDVU010000006.1, on the reverse strand, counting down.
ACTGGGCTGCTGTTCCACAGGAATTCCAACTGATGAATGCTCTCCCGGAAGTCATGAAGCACAGGAATTTAAACCCTTTCACTGCAATGGTCATGTCAGATCTTACAACAGTGAATTCTAATTTAGAGCTCAACATGCTACATTAATGTTCCAAGAATTATTGTATCTCGCACTGATGCAAAATATCAAGTTGCAAGTCAGTCACAAGAAGTAATAACATTTACACACAACTTAGGGTCTGTTTTGTGTCGGGGTGCCTGGGAGAACACTAGAAAAAGAATGCCTACCATTTTCAGGTAACTCCAGTTCCGTTGTGCAATATATAACCAATTAAACAGAGTTTTTAGCATGATTTTCATTACTGACTCTACTTGCATTTAAATGAGCTATATATAGTGTGTATATGAATATGTCAGCTTATGTCTCAGTTTCCCCAGATTTATGATATTATAGTTTTAAGTTACAGCCTAAAAGTGGGGGAAAGATTCTGAAACACTGTTTGTTTTTGTTTCTGCCTGACAAGTACAAATGGCAGTTGTGTCACCGGGCCTGGCCAGCACTGGGGACAGCGGCCAAGGACACGCAGACAGGCCACACGTCCCTGAAGATAAGTTACAGCCGTGGTCTACACTGGCATCAGATGTGGGCATAAAATAATTCCTCAAAATATAGGAAATCCACCTAAGGGAAATGAAGATTATTTTAATAAAGCTTCCTCTGGTAATTGATATCCTTTGATAAAATTCCAAAAATACCCTGCTGGGTATTCATGATGGCTTTGGCAGCTTTGCATACGAGGCCGTTGGTCACAAGAACACATTTTTTTGTTTGTTTGTTTCCTCTGTCCCCCGGTAAGGCAACCTGGGACCCTTGATTAATGCCTCGATTTCGAGTTCATGGGAAATATTACTAGAGTAACTTGGTAACAAATGAAAAATATTGTTAAGGAATACTAGATTTTTTTCAAATAACCAGCCTTTAGCTGAATAAGCTGACCTGCAGAAATGTGGCTATACCTGCAGAAGCAACTGGGTGAATTTAATCAAAGGAATTACAACTTAATAATAGATAATATTGCATAGAAGTGTGGTTGGTAGACAAACAGACACAAGCAGAGCAAGGATGATGGGCCAGATACAGGTCACCAGGGCAGAAAGCCCCAGGTGCCTAGCAAGGGACAAAACTGGGAACACAAGGACCTTTACCCCAGGGTGACCTTTCCTCCCCTAGCACATCCCTGGTCATGGGGTTTAGACCCCCTGACCTTTCACATCACTGGTCATGACTCCTGCCCAGTACTGACCAATCAGTGGAGACCAGGGCCCTGAAAGGACACACCTGGAAAGCTGATAAGCATTCTATTGGGATCCTCCCAAGACCTCCATATAAATACCCTGTCGACTGAAGACCCAGTCTGCTCTCTCTATGGAGCAGGAACCCCCTACCCCTCCCCCCCCCCCCAGAGCATTTTCCTTGCCTCTCTTTCTCCTAAGCTCCCAGGACCCTTCTTTCTCCTCTGTGACTCATTTTCTGAGCCCATTTCTTCGACAGCTCACTTCTTCTACCTCTGACTTTCTAAATAAACTTTCTCTTATCCCTTGAATCTTGGCTCTGAATTCTTTTTTGGCTGTAACTCAAGTACCAACGTTGCTGCACCCAGGCCTTGTCTGACCCTCCAGCCTAACACCCAGTGTCATTTTCGCCATCAACAAGAACGTTCCACAGATATTTTCTGCCACTTTTATGCAGTCTGCTTTGAAATGGGGTGAAGCCAATCTTTGGAGAAGATGCTAAGGTCTTCTGTAACTATTTAGCAGCGGTTAGGGTTAGGGTTGAAATGGCTGTTTTGAACATTTGAGTTGAGATGATCTCTACTTTGAGCTCTTGAGTCAGAGAGTGAGGATGGCAATGCAACAGAGAAGCGCTGACCTCAGCATTAGATCGTGACAGATTCTAATGGGCAAGTATCTCATTTCCTCTGTCTCCTCTCTCATCCCAGTGTCCCTTCGTTTCAACCTTCTTGAGTTCTCAGGTGGCCTCCTCTCTAGCCTCTGGGCTCCAATCTCTCTCTCCCTCCAACCTCTCTCTACTCCGCAGGAATTTGGCCCCATGACACCTTTCCTTAAAGCCTGGGCAATGGTCCAATTGCCTATGGTCCTCAAAGTTCAAACTCCTAATGTGATAAACCAATCTCTTCACAATTCTCTACAACCTACTTCTTCAGCCTTCTCTCTAACCATCCCAAATGTGCTTCTGAAGACTTTAAACTCTCATTAGTACTACAGTGGCTAACAACATGAGTTGTGTAATCAGACTGCACCACCTTCTAGGTGTGTGAGACAGAGACAAAGTACTTAATTTCTCTAAGTTTCAGTTTTTCATCTGCAAAATGGGTACCAAAGGGTTGTTGCTAATATTAAATGATATATAATTATCAATAAAGAGCAGCTCGTATTAATGAAGCAAATAAACACGTTATTCATTCTTACTTCCATGCCTTTACCCACACCCGGGTGCCCCTTCCACCTGACATCCTCTTCTCCATGATGCACTCCCATATGTCCCTCAAAGCCCAGTTCAAATGACACATGCCTTGGAAAGCCTTCCTTCACCATTTCAGTGGGGTGGTCTCCCTACTGCAGGGTGCTCAGAGCATTCTATGCCCGCGGCACTATTGTGACCTGCATCTTCATAGAGCTACATGCGTGCCTCCCCCAAATGGTAAGAGCTGCGTGAGAAAAAACATCATCTTTGCACTCTTGCATTCTGTTATAGGTTCAGTTGTTTCTCCCCAAAGACACTATGAAGTCATAACATCCAGGACCTGGAAGTTGACCTTTTACGGAAACAGGTCTGTTGTAGATGTAACTAGTTAAGACGAGGTCATGATGAGCAGAGTGGGCCTCTAATCAATAGGATGGTGTTCTTGTAAGAAGACAGCAATGTGAATACATGGGGAAACAGAGAAAGCACCATGTGACCAGGTAGGCAGACACTGGAGTGGCGCATGTATGGTCCAAGAATGCCAAGGGCCGCTGGCCTTTTGCACAGGCTGAGAGGTGAGGAGGGGTTCTTCCCAGAGTCTTCAGAAGGAGTAAGGTGCTGGGAACACCTTAATGTCAGCTTTTAGCTCCAAAACTTAACACAGTACATTTCTGTTGTTTCAATTTGTGGTACTTGGTTATGAAAGCCTTGAGAAACTAACACATATTCCCAGATTCAGGGGAAATACTCCAAGATATTTGTGTTGAAGCAGCAACTGGCTTTATGAATTTCTCTTAATCAATTTGGACTTACATAGGAAAATAGGAGTTTATATAGATGGCTATATTAGATCATCAAAAGTTCCAGCTCTAAGAATCTACAATTCTGCCCTAACCAGTTTGGCTCAGTGGATAGAGCATTGGCCTGTGGACTGAAGGGTCCCAGGTTTGATTCCGGTCAAGGGCATATACCTTGGTTGTGGGCACATTCCCAGTAGGGGATGTGCAGGAGGCAGCTGATCGATGTTTCTTTCTCATGGATGTTTCCAGCTCTCTATCCCTCTCCCTTCCTCTCTGTAAAAAAATCAATAAAATATATATTTTTAAAAAGAATCTACGATTCTATGTAATTTCATATTTTGGTGTCATATTTCAGCTTCCTGCACCAATTAAAAATTTTAGATGATAAATTTTAGGATCTAGAAAACTTTTCTATATTCCTTCCTGCCCTACATGGATTACTCATAAAATGGAAATTATTATTAACCATCAGACAGTGATATAAAGTTTTCCAACAAGTGAATCATAAAAATCACACAATTATTCATCTCTATACATCATCTGTAATCTAAGAATATTGTGTCTAGAACTTTAGAAAAATTTTTAAAGCATTTTTATTAAAACATGTTTGTTGTTAATGTTCTTTATCTATTATAATGTAGTTATGCTGATATGTGCTTTACCTAGAAACATTAATTTACTCAAAAATAAGTGTAAAGACAAATACAACTCTTATATTCTAGGCCAGAATAAAGTTCTACTCCCTACTTCAGTAACTATATTTAAGAAAGAAGGGAAAAAATTCTAGAAGAATTTGGAAATAGAAATGTAACTTCAGTCATTGAGGTTAGAAAGGACATTCATTGTATAACTGAAAATTCCAAAGTATACCAGGAAGGCAGAGGCCGTCCCGTTTGGTGCCTAAAATAACACATTATTATAAAGTAAAGCGACTTGGTTTTTGGAGCATGGAAAATCCAAAGCTATGAGTGTCTCCTGAGCTCTCTCTCAGCCTCTGCCTCAACAACAGCAGGGAAGGCATGAAATCTGTCCTCTGATAGAAACCTCGGCCTTCCCTCTCTCAGATAAAGTATTCTGTGAGACAGGCTCAGATAAAGACCTTTCTGCTTAATCTGACCAACCCTTCACTAACAAAGTAACTCATTCACTCGTGAAGTGTTCCCCCCAGTGCATTCATTAGGAAAGTTTCAGCTGCAAGAAGCAGGAAATGCTGGCTAGCCAGCTGCAGCCACGTGCAATGTATTAGTTTGTGGGAGACACTCAGGGTGCAGCAGCTCGGGTGGCTCCACAGCATCAGGACTGAGGAGCAGCCCAGTTCCCATACTGCCTTCTGACGGAGCGGGCTTGTCCAAAGGCCAACTACCTGGTGTCACACCCAGGCAAGGCAACAGCCAGTAAAAGCACCATCTCTCTCTGGGAGGGACTGGGAAATGGAGGGCATGTGCTCTGTTCAAGGACCATGTGCTCCTTCGGCGTAGCAGGCCAATCCTAAGGGAAAGCTGGGCGCAACGTGGAGAGGTTTCCAGTCTTCCAAGAAAAATCAGGAGTCTCCCAAGTTGTCAGTGTTGGCAATTAATTACCTGGTATTAATTATACAAGGCGTTCATTTTGTGAATAGTCCTTGATTTGTGCATTATTCTGTATTAAAGTGTAACAAGTACTTGATTACAAAGTTTACTTTAAAATAAGCAGCACATAAATAAAACAAAATTAAGTTAAAAGATAAAAGCACTCCAATAGGACCTGAAGGCTCTCCATGTGCGGCTGTTAGGAAACAAAACCTATCCAAATATAACCTATTGGAAATTATTCTAAATTTTCCAAATAGACCATAGAAAGCATCTCAAACGAATTTCCTCCCTGTGATTTAAAACTCTAAGTTAGAAATGGGCTGATATTTGTCCTTGTAATCAGGATCTGGTGTGTTTCGGGAACAGTTACCCACCGGACCTTCCGGGCTATTCTGCTTTTTTTAAAATAAGAATGCAGCTTTGGGTAAGTAGTTTAGCATGAGATTCTCTCTCAGTGCACTCCACCACAAGTCGTTTTCCTGGAGACCAACTTCTTTTAAATATTTTGCTGCTGAAAGTGTGACAGGGTCACTCTTTCCTTTTCCCACGAATGTTTTGAAGACAATTTAAACATTTCAGACTCTGAGAATGTGCTTACTTCCTCTGCAGAACTGCTAGAAAAATGAGCTGCTATTTGAAGAGGAAAGAATAAGGCATTTAAAAATGATCAAATATCTAGACCTAAAATAGCACATTCCACGAGGAAACTGAGAAGTCACAAGCTAGACATAGGGCAAGTGAACAACTTGGAAACGTATGAGAGAATAGGGGTGCAGTGGTGTGGCTAAAGCACACTTATTGGAACACACAAAATGATACCAGAGTGAGTCTACTGGTTTTCCTACGTAGACAGAGGTACAGGTAAGATAAAAATTGGTGCTATTTAATGTTTCCATTCTTTCAACGTAAGGGTGGATTGTAGCTTGAGAATTTTCTGAAGGTATAATAAATAATTAATTCCCTTTAGATCCAAAGTTTTTCCCTAAGAGCTTTTTGGTGAACTATTGTATTATTGATAGTACTCAGTCTTGGCTGATGAATAAGGCAAAATTAGTTTATGAGGGATGAAGTCTTTTATGTATGAACGTGGGGAGGGGGGTGCGCACACACAGGCATTAACTGTTTATAATGAACAAGTATCCGGTATAAAGATAAATTACTGATTGAATTCCTAAATGACAGAACTATTTGCCTCAGACCCTTGGGAAAACTGTTGCTCAGAAGCTTCCATGGTTCCAAGAAATCAACCAGGAAGTGTTAGAGCAAGTGTGGGGAAATTTTAATTAAAAGGTCACTGCCTAATCTAGGGTGATTTGAGCACTTCTACTGATGTTCATGAGATTTTATCACATATCATTAAGGCTCATAAAGCATATCATTTATGCACACGATAACAATGTATGAGTCACACTCTCCTAACTCTCAAGTTACCATCTAGCTAAACATTCGGTTACTTGCCTTGACTTCTGCATTGCTCTGAGTTATTCTGGGTGAGAAAGACTAGCTTTGGGGAAAGCAGCTCAAGACACAACCAAGCTCCTGACCTTGGCCCTTTGCTCTAAAAGTCACTTAAAGTAATTACCTGTTTCAGATTGGCGAGATGTTGGCTTATGTGTATTTTCATGTAAAGTCTGAATGGACATTTTGGTCTTTCAATAAGTGAGGGACATGTGGAGCGAAAGCCTTCTTTGCATGTGTGCTTTCATCAGCTGCTCTGCTACTCTGCCTTCTGGAGGAACAGGTGAGAGCCTGCGGGGGGCAGGCCCTTACCCACCCTGGCTCGCTCCTGCAGGCTCTTTCAGGCCTGTCAAGGCCTGGACTCCCCAAATCCCTGCTCAGACTCTGACCACGGCAACGTCACGCTGTCCACAATCAGGCACCCTTCAAGTGGACAGGGACACCTGCACTCGGTCTGACTCACTCAGAAACAAAGGCAGCTGGAAGTTCCCCAGGGCCTCATGCTAAGCTTCGTTGTCTGCAATGAGCCAGTGTTCCATGCACCTTTCGGTCAAGTCTTTCTTCTTAGATTGAGGAAAAGTGGTAAACGTCCCACCATGAATATCAGCACGGTGACAGAGCACCCGATCCCCAGGCTGACGGGTCCCGCATCAGCCATCCTTGTTCGCCTGCCCTCCCGCCTCAGACGCTTCTGACCAAAGAGCGCAGCGAAGAAGGAGTGCACAGCCTGTGTTGGTTTGCTGGTTTTCATGGAGAGGATACTTTGTGGTGCAGACAGCATGTCACCAACACCGTCAGCCATTCCTGGGGTCCCATAAGGAGAGCGCTGGGCCTGTGTTGTGTTTATGACAGCAAATGTGCACCTGTGACAAGAAAAAGATAATAAATACGTACATCGTGAACTGCACACCCAGACGAACGTGCTCACTTGTGCTCATTTCTGAAATCATTTCCGTTCCAGTCGAGCGCTGGTGCTTTAAGCCCAGCGGACGGGGGGACGAACCAGCCCACATATGCAGCCGTGGCCAAGGCAACAGGAAGAACACAGTCCTGCTTGTGTGTTGATAAGACTTATAGACATGAAGAATGGCGAGCAAAACCGCAAACAGTTTATTTATACGTATGTGGACCAAGCAAGCGTTCGTCCATAGGAGTCCCAACTCAAATTCATTGTCAAAATGTCCACTTATCTCACCTCACTTTGAATCACACTACACTTCATTCTGCCTGTCCACCACCCCCTTACCCCCCACACCTGCCCTGGCACAGAGCCCCTTCCACTCCCCAAGCTCTTCACAGCTGCTCTTCTGACCCAACTCTGGGCTCACTTTGCCTTCACCCTCCCAGTCTCTATGCAGGAGACCCACTGTTGCATGGATGGCACCCTTGACCCTTAGCACCTTCCCTGCAACGCTCCCCCCACCTGTTACCACACAACTCCTGTCAGGCCCTGAGTAAGTGGGCCATGCGGGAGGGGAGGTGATTTGGGGCCTCACTACTGTCCCTGCCTGACCAGGGCTGCCCTGCCCCCACTGCCTCTTTCTGCCCAGGTGATTTCTGTTCAGGGTCCCCAGGCTGGAGCCTGTGCCCCTCCTGTCCCAGCAGCTCAGGGGACCAACAGGACTCACCTTGGACCAGCCCTGTGGGTTTCCAGGAACTGGGTGTCTTCCACATCCCTCAGATGTGCAGAGGTGACTGGCTGTCTGTTGTCCCTGTCTGAGTGGGTGGGTGGCAGTGGGTGGCTGGTCTAGGGTGGGTCCTGCTGGCATCCTGAGCTGCTGGGACAGGAGGGGACAGGTTCCAGCCTGGGGACCCGGAACTGCAGTCATCAGTTGGAAAAAAAAGATCTACCTTGCTTTATTCATCTTTCCAAAATGTCTGTCTAGCCCACATTTATTCTCATCTTTCAGTTTAGAAGTGTTGCGGATCTCTATGTAGAAGTTTGGTGGTGTTTTTGTGACCACAAACATGCCTACCAACATGTAGGACCCTAACTCTATCAGCCTCTGGTCAGTGGTCTCCTCACACACCTGTCACTTAAAGTTGCCATTTCCAAGATCACGTGGATGATGGATGTACTGAGGACTGGCTGCATGTGTGTTTATATAGATACTAGAGGTCTGGTGCATGAAATTCGTGCACAGGGGAGGGAGGTGTATCCCTCAGCCCAGCCTGCACCCTCTCCAATCTGGGACCCCTCAAGGGATGTCTGGCTGCCCGTTTAGCAGTCGGACATCCCTCTCACAATCCAGGACTGCTGGTTCCCAACCACTTACCTGCCTGCCTGCCTGATCACCCCCTAACCACTCCCCTGCCGACCTGATTGATGCCTAACTGCTTCCCTGCCAGCCCAATTGCCTCTAACTGCCCTCCCCTGCCAGCCTGGTCACCCCCAACTGCCCTCCCCTGCAGGCCTGGTCTCCCCCAACTGCTCTCCCCTGCCGGCCATCTTGTGGTGGCCATCTTGTGTCCACATGGGGGCGGCCATCTTATGTGTTGGAGTGATGGTCAATTTGCATATTACCTCTTTATTATATAGGATGGACTTTTATAATACCTGGTGCCCCACTCTGAATCCTCATCCACCCATGGGGCCACTGAGGCAGATGGGAGCAGGGCAGAGGGGGAGGGAATCTCTTCCTGGAAAACAGGAGCAGGAGGCCAGGGAGCTGGACTTCCCACCTCCACACCTGGAGAACAGAGGTCAGCTGATGGGCAGTGTGCCACCCCAGCGCGGGCACAGGAAGGTGGTGCAGCCAGCACAGCTGGGCTTTCCATGGGTGCCACAGGGTTGGGGGGAGGCTGGCTCTCCCCAGGGACCATTTCTGTCTCCTCAGCTCATTGGAGGACTCAGTGTTTATTTATTTTATTTTTTAATTTTATTTTTTTGTTAATCCTCATCTGAGGATATTTTCCCATGGGTTTTTAGACAGAGTAGAAGGGAGGGGGAGAGACAGAGAGAGAGAAGGAAACATCAATTGGTTGCCTCTGCACACACCCCAACCAGGGCCAGGGATCAAGCCTGCAACTGAGGTACATGCCCTTAACTGGGACTGAACCCAGGACCCTTCAGTCCAGGGGCTGACGTTCTACCCACTGAGCCAACCTGGCCAGGGCCGGAGTCAGTGTTGAGATGGGTGTGGTGAGCTCTGCTTAGGTTTCCCTCCTGCACTCAGTGGCAATGACTTCCAGGGAGGAAGCCTGGGTGAGGGCAGGTCTGCCTCGTGGGTGTCTTTCCTCCAGGATCACTGCCTGGTGCTGCCCACGTTTCTTAAAATAGTTATTTCCTTAACTTTGTCCACTTTTCTAGTTGCTGATGGAGCAAGGGCAATTTGCATACCCTTGTTGTATCTCGTGGCCAAATTCCTATATAACTTAGAATGGAGTTTGGTTTTAGGAAATCCTGAGATTTAGTACCTTTGAAATACAATGGATTTGAAATGCATATCTGGCTGTTGTTTTTTTTTGTTTGTTTGTTTTTAAAAAGGTAATTTATCATTTCATCTCACATATCCTCTGGAGTCCAACTCCTTTCATTAGCAGGAAAAAATAAAATAAAATTGTCCAAATCAAATTAGCTCAGCTTCTTTTGATTTGAAACTATTTCGGGAAAAAATCAGTCAATTACAGGTTAGTTGCACTGTCTCTCCCTCTTATGGAGATTCTGTCACTTTTCTTCCTCTGTATGGGGCTCCTCTCCCTGGCTGGCGAGGTGGGGACAGCGGTGTCGGTCCACAGCTCGCTTTGGAACATCCCTTCCCCCCTTGTCACTGGATGGCTTGCGCCAGTGCCTCCCAAGGCCTAGCTGGTCTGTCTTGTTCCACCCTGTCATCAGCTGGTGACGCCTCTGGACCTTGTCCTGGTGCCCTGTCCTCAGGTCCCACGGTGGCTCTTTTCTGCTCTCCTGGTTGTCTCACAGCTGAGACCCTACAGGAGCCCCAGACATCAGGGGATTCCCCTCACCAGGCCACAGCCTGCAGGCAGCTCAAGCAAATCCTCAGACACTGCTCTTCTGCCCGGAGACCATGTGGCCCGAGTGCAGGCTCATGCAGGGGCCCCTGAGGAGCCACCCACATCCCTGTTCCCTCTCCCCAGGCAGCAGTGCCCAGGGAAGAGACGAGACCATGCATGTCTCTGCTCTCCCTCTTCTTTTCTCTAGTGTTCAATTCTGACCCTTCTTAGTGCAGGGAGCTCCCTCCTGCTACAGGGAAACCCCTCCCAGGAAGAAACTGTTCTCTCTGTGCTGTGTTTCTTGTAAACATGATACTGTGGAATCCAGCAAGCTGGCCCGGGCTGCTCCTTGTAGAGAGCAGCTCTGGGACTTTATAAAACACGCTTGTCCTCTGACAAAGCACGGCTTCATGACTGAATTGTTGCAGTTGGATTAAAAATGTCAGCTTGACTCTAGCCAGTTTGGCTCAGTGGGTAGAGCATTGGCCTGAGGACCAAAAGGTCCCAGGTTTGATTCTGGTCAAGGCCACGTACCTTGGTTGCAGGCTTCTCCTTGGCCCAGGCCCAGGTCAGGGCCTGTGCAGGGGGCAACCAATAGATGTGTTTCTCTCACATTGCTGTCTCTGTCTATCCTTCTCTCTTCCACTCTTCCTAAAAATCAATGGAAAAATATCCTTGGGTGAGGATTAAAAGTCAATCAATCAATTTATCTATATATATAAAATACTAAGGGACCATTATGACTGAACAACCAGCACAACCAGTTGACCAGTCACTATGACATGCACTGATCACCAGGGGGCAGATGCTCAATGCAGGAGTTGGCCACTGGTAGTCAGTGCACTCACACAGAGGGAGCACTGCTCAGCCAGAAGCTGGGTTCATGGCTGGCAAGCGCAGCTGCAGCGGTGTGAGCCTCTCCCAACTCTGCAGCAGCACTATCTAGTGGTAGCGGCAGGCACAGCGGGCCAGGATGAGTGCAAGTGGCACAGCACTCAGCCTTGGCTTGGGCTCCTCACTGGCCACCTGCCACTTGGGCACTGCTATATCCCTTGGGGGATGTCCGACTACTGTTTTAGGCCTGGCCTGCGGGGATTAGGCCTAAACCAGCAGTCTGACATCCCTCAAGGGGTCCCAGATTGTGAGAGGGCGCAGGCCAGGCTGAGCCATCCACCCCGCCCCCCCACACCCCGGCTAGTCCTACTTTATAAAAACCCAGGGTCTGTAACAACCAATGGCTCGACCAAACACTGGAAGTCAGTCCTGCAGTCATTGCTGGGTTGCTGTGGTGACCCACCACTGACTGCTGCCGCTGCGGGCACAGTGACCCAGCACTGACTGCTGAGAGGGCTATGGATCAGGCCCAAAGAGAAGCCTGGAGAGAGAGGCAGGGTCTGATCTGCAGTCTCCAAGGCAGTTGTTGATCAGCCCTTGCCTCTCTCTTTCTCTCTAGGCCTCTAGAGGGGCTGCTGATCAGCCACGCCTCTATGATCAGGCCCGGAGATAGGCCTGGAGATGCTGACTGGCATAGAAACCAACCAATCAGAACCAAATCTGAGTGAACTGTGAGGAGCCAATGGCTGCCTAAGAGGCAGAGCTTTTGATGCTGACTGGAATAGAAACTGACCAATCAGAACCTAATCTGGGTGAACTGCGAAGGCAGAACCTAAGGTGGGGGCTGAGGAGGGGTTCTAAGGACAACAGCTGTTTGGTGTAAGGTGTAAGAAAGGGGTTCAATTTTTTAATGACCGGTTTGGCAGTATAGTGCATATGGCTGGCTATCAGTCCAGATATAGGTATTATGTATTTCTGTCTGCCAAGAGCATCTCCTCCTGCTGAAAAAGGATCCCCCACCCCCATTTAAGCAATCCTATCCTATATAATCTATCTATACTACTTAAAGGGTAATATGCTAATTAGACCGGGTTGACCAGCCATTTTCTGGACATCCGACTTCCTTCTGGACAAAGCCATGGTGGTGGGGACCAAGGCAGAGGCAGTTAGGCGTGATCAGGCCAGCAGGGGAGGAAAGTTGGGGGCAAGATCAGGCTGGCAGGAGAGGGCAGTTGGGGGTAACCAGGCCAGCAGGGAAGAGCAGTTGAGGGAGAAATCAGGCCATCAGGGGAGGGCAGTTAGGGGTGATCAGGCAGGCAGGCAGAGAGGTTAGGGGCAATCAGGCAGGCAGGAAGAGGGGTTAGGGGCAATCAGGCAGGCAGGCAGGCAGAGGCAGTTAGGGCAATCAGGCAGGCAGGCAGGTGAGCAGTTAGGAGTCAGCGGTCCCAGATTGTGAGGGGGTACAGGGTGGGCTGAGGGACCCAACCCCCTCAGTGCAAGAATTTCATGCACTGGGCCAGTAAATAATAAAATGTCAGCTTGTGGACACCAAGAGGAATGACAGTCCTCTTTGCTCTGTACCAACTTACACTCTGAAGCAATACATGTCATTGGTTCAACAGATAGGCAGCCGCTAAACACCTAGGGACCAGGAAACAGAAAATAACTGAATTAATGCCTGAAAAATATCACCACCTTTCACCTCCCCTAGAGTAAATCTCTGACTAAGGATTGACTTTCACCAGACCCTCCTCCTCCTCCTAGCATCCCCATGACCTCATTTTCCCAATAACAAGAGCTAAAGTACATTGACTGCAGAAGGTACATGGGGTATTGCTCTGGTGCTTTAAACTTACTGAATGCCCATAAGAAGCCTATGTGACATACATTTTCATTACCCCATTTATAGAAAGGAAAGCCGAGGCACAGAGAGGTTAAATAACCTGCCCGAGACCCCTTGGATAAAATTACTAAATCTTTAATTTTCAAAATTTTCACCTATAGAATGAGGATCACAGAGGCAACAATGTAAATGAGGTGGAATATGTACCATCGAGCAAAACCTTCCCACTCTGGGTGGCCTGGGGTCAAACTCCGGTCACCAGCAGGCACCCTTGGGTTTCTTGGCTCTCCTGTACTCAGCTGCCTCAGTTGTAAAGCAGGAAAATTAACAAATGCAAGTGCCTCTGAGGGCTATTGGGAGGGTGAATAGATTCATAGATGTGGACTTGGGCCCAAACCCAATACAGAGTGGGCCAGCCCAGGGGGATTTTGAGATTTGGAGACTTTTTAGAAGGGAGCATTACCACAGGGGGTCTTAAGAAGCACCCACGACCAAATAGTGAGGTTTCTTTTTAAATATGTATATATTTATTGATTTCAGAGAGGAAAAGAGAGAGAGAAACATCAATGATGAGAGAGAATCGTGGATCGGCTGCCTCCTGCATGGCCCACACTGGGGATCAAGCCTGCAACCCAGGCACTTACCCTGACTGAGAATCGAACCCTGACCTCTTGGTTCATAGGTTGATGCTCAATCACTGAGCCACACCTGCTAGACCAAATATTAAAATTTCTATAGCAAAATGCATGATTATCCACTTTCAGTGAGATCAATAAAGATGGAAAAAGGCCTCATATCAGCTCAGGCCAGATTTTGCTGCCAAATCGATTATTGCAAAATTTTAGCCTTCAGAGATTTTCCTTTTAGGATTTCAGATGAAGTAGTATAGGCTGTGTCATCCATATTGTGGCAAGGGTTAAATGAGGGGCTCTCTATAAGGGACCCTGAGCACCATGCCTGGCACATGGTGAGTTTTCTGAGCGAGCATTTGTCCCTGTTAGTGACATGAGTACTGTTAGTGTTATTATGTTAAAAATCCACAAAGCAGTGCCAGCTGGAGCAGAATTCTCCTAGTTCCTTCCCAGGGTTCTCCAGGATGTTCCACACATAACTTCCAGGGAAGCTCCCAGTTTTCCTTCCTCCTCATAGCTCATGCCTGGGCAGGAACCTCGCCTATGCCCTTCACCTCCTCCGCCTTCCATGGTGGGAAACCCCTAATTTAAGTCCCCAGCCTTGAGCACAGTCTCACAGGAAAAAGGACAAATGAATACAATAATGGCTGTCATTTATTGAATATTTGCTTTGGGATCTGTGCTAGATATCTATATATATAAAGGCCTAATATGTAAAGTGTCCCCTAAGGAGTTCGATCAACCGGGAGTTTGATCGCTCACTATGATGTGCGCTGACCACAAGGGGGCAGTGTGGAATGAAGGGAGGCTGCAGCCAGCAGCCGGCAGCTGGCAGTCACTAGGGACCCTACCCGTGCACAAATTTTGTGCACTGGGCCTCTAGTTTTATGTAAGCATCTCATTTAATTCTACCAACTCTTTTGTGAAGTAGGTATTGTCATTCCCATTTTGCAGACTGAGAAACTGAGATGCAGAGGTTAGGTGATTGCCTAAGGGTTTTAGAAAGAAGGCCCTGAAATTGCTCCTGTGCTTCTCCTCCTTTCCTCCATGAGAAGGGATCACAGGTATTCCCATTTCCTAAGAGATACACACTGTTCCAATGTTCGAGAACCCCTGAAGTTACAGATGGTTGAAAACACTAGATTTTGTGGGGACTGAGTAGTATCAGATTCCAGATTCACATGGGATTTATTCACAGGCCTTCCCTCCAGCCTCGGTCATGTGCCCTGGTCCCTCCACAGCGATGGGAGTAAAGAGCATCCCCAGCAATGGCATTTTTATGATCGGCATCCCAGGCTGCAGCCTTTCCTTCCCAGCTCCCCTTCAGCATTTCCATACCACCACCGCCTTGCCCGCTCTCTGCCTGTGGTCCATGTACTCCCTCCAGGCTGTCCCCTCACCCGATTCGCATCTCCTCTGAAAGCAGGAACCATGTGGATTCCTCTTTCCACCCATCCCGGACCACAGAGCTACTTCTCAATGTGCTTTCGATAAAGCAGAAATTCAAGCAGAGTCTGAAGGGCAACCTCAGACTGGCACCTCAAGGTCAACTGTGTCCTATTTCACACACATATCAGACTCAGAATCAGTTACAGCCCTCGTGCTCTAGTTCCCAGAAACAGAGGAATCTTGGGGTTCTTCTCCAATAACTAGCTATAAAAGAACGTTTTAAGCATTATGAAAGTATTTCTCCGGCTTCATCACTTCATGGCTCCTCTCCTCCTCTGAAATGATGCGATGCATCTGCTTCTTCTCCCCTCCCCATGAGGGGGGTCGTAGCCCCTACATGCATGCATGTAGATGTGTAGAAGCAGGTGGTGGAGAGAAACCCTCAAAATAAGCCCAAGCAATTCAAGACTAATAAACAAAAGCTCCACAGACATCCCCTGTCTCGCATATAGAAGTGATAGAGTAAAAGGCAGCCAGTGATATGACTTCACCACCATCGCCAGGACCATGCACCATAGAGCCAACGAGCCGTCCTTCTGGTCTCAGGGAATCACCGTGTCTCCCCTCAGTGAGGACTTGTTTGCACAACAGTCGGGGTCCTCATGGGACACCAGCCTGTTCTCTCCATTCTTTCCAGGATAAGGAGCCCTCGAAGACATTATCTCTGTATTCACTTCCTTATCTGCTGGGATTCGCATGCTGTCCTGGAGAGACGGAGGGCAGCAGAAAGTGTGTGGGGGGTGGATTATGGGACTTGTCATCTGTTTTTACTAAAATGACAAATCACAGACCAATGGAAATAGAAATGTCTTTAAAAGATGACTTTCATACAGTTGAGAAAACAGCAGTTGTCTACATGGAAAATGTCATTAAATTGGCGGAGGTGTCAGAGGACAGGGTGGGCGCTAGCAGATGGTCCCCACGCCTCCCTCGGGGGTGTCCCTGTTCCTATGCTACCTGTGTGTGAGCCCTTCGCTGAAAAAGGAAGGGACAGCTTGCATTTTTAAGTACTAGGCATTGAGAACTAGAAGGCATTTATTTTCTTTCTAAAACTTTTTCCAAGGCCATTTTCATGGACCCACTACATGGGCTGTGTAATAGGAAGGTGTCAGAGATCTCGGCCTAGAGAGTGTATGCCTAGCCCTGACATTGGCTTGTAAAACTCCTCAAATTGCATCTTGCAACCATTGTCAGATGAGTCATTGAAACAGCAGTATTAGCTTAATCATATTTTATTTTAGTTCTTATGCTGAAATAGTTCCAAGGAATATGTTTGAATAAGTCCTTAGGCTTTTTATCTGAAATCCGTTCTCTAATAATAATAGGTAGGTACTCACATTTTCCCTAATGTCCAAGTAAAAATAAAATACTGAAGTTTGGATGGAGCAAATCAATTGTTTAAAGCTATTCCATAAAGGGCAAAGGTTAGGGTGGGAAATTTTTTTCTTTCCCCTTATCTATAATAATAAAAATGCAATATACTAATTAGACTGGACATCCTTCCGGACAACCTTCCGGTCCCGGGTTCCAGAGGGAAGCGGTGGCGGCAGCTGAGGGAAGGAAGGCCTACTCTTGCACGAATCTCATGCATCATGCCTCTAGTGAATAATAAATCCAAGTGAGCTGAATAAGTTAAGGAAAGAACAACACAGAATAAAGAGCGTCAGTTTCCACTTCGTCTTGTGCGCAGTCAGCATGAGCTTCTCATTTAGATGTATCTTCTTTAGAATTTTTAAAGAGATGAGTGTCACCTGTCAACTTGACATGCTCAGATGATTGCAAAGCACTCCTGATGGGTACAATCAGCTTTTACATGTTTCACAAAGCTAATAAAAAAGAGGAGAGACAGCATTCAAAAAAAAATGAGTGTGACGTCCTATAGTTTCTCAGTGGAAAGGACAGCACTTCCTTTTCTCACGGAGCCCGCGCTGCAGAGGGTGGGCCTGCGAGTTGGCACTGTCCCTCTGCCGGCACCATCCGGCTCCTCTTCCCAGCAGCTGGTGGTCAGCCACTCGGGGCACTCAGCTGACCACCAGGTTACCACATTCCCAAGACTAGAAACTGCTTTCCCCTGAACTTGGCGCATCCTCTCTACAGAGGCTCAGGCTCCTTCCACTGGAAAGTAAACAGCGAGGCTGCTGGTGATGGCTCTTTGAGCTGGAGCGTGATCTATCTCCTTTTCTTCCTGGAGAGTGGATGCAAACAGGCCTTTCATTCCTCATGCAACCGGAACCTTGGTTTCCCAGCGAAAAGTGTAGACATTTGAAATGTTCGCACCGAAAAAAGAATTGTGGCAGAGTTATTATATCCTAGCTTTCTTTCTGGAAACGAGAATCCCCCTGGGTTGAAAGCGGTGGGTGACATTGGGAATCAAGGACTTGTTAACCAGGAATTAGGTCACTAACTTAGTGTATGTTCAAAACTTAGATTCTACAAAAGAAAGCCGCTCTCCCCTGGCTCGCCCAGGGACGAATGGAGTGTGAATGGAATGATTTTGTGGCTTACAAATTGGAGGGGGTGCTACGGCCCGCAGAGCCAGAGAGGAGAAATGAACTGACGGCACATGGACGTCCAAAGTCTGTTCATCACATTTAAGCAAAAGTGATAGCAACGTGAGCTGTGGAACTAGCTGGGGACGAGAGAGAACATTTCAAGAGAAATATTTACACAATTGTTTAGCACAGAGCAGATCAAACGAAATAAGGTTGTGAGCCACTTTCTTCTGGGGAAGAAGAAAGGATGTTTACATTCTTAATTTTCCTTTTCATCCAAGTCCAAGTCTGAAGAGCCAACGAGCTGAGGCTGGGTCTCCTCAGCAAGGCCTGTGGTGAGGAGCCATATTAGGGAAACGAAGCGGCTGTGACGGGGGTGGGGAGTTGGGAAGATAGGGATGAGCCTATGAAACAATCAAGGCAACAAGGGAAGTACCTCTAAAACCTTGGATTTTACTCTGTGGTTCGTAACCAGGCATGAGCATTGGGATGACTCGCAGCTTTTTCATAACCCAATTGCCCAGATGCCCCGCCAAGGCTTTCCAATCAGACACTCCAGACGTGGGACGTGGGCAGGGGTGTTTCCACAAAGTTCCCCCAGCTATTCTGAAGCGTATTCAGCTTGAGACCTACTTTTCTAGATCTCCCTCCCCTGTTCTCCAGGCCTCACCACTCTGCTTACAAGACCACAGGAACAGCAACACTCGCATCCCGTGGCCTCCACGTGGAATTACGAGTCTCACCCATCAGTTTCTGTCATCCCCACCTGCAGAGCGTGGGTGGCGAGCAGCCCTCCAGGTTGTCCTGCCTGGCATCCCTTGTTGAGGTACCTCTGTGTCAGCGAAAACAGGCCCCTAAGATTCTTCCACTGGTTCAGAAGAATCCAGGGGACCCATTTATGACAGAGACAGCATCCTTGTACTCACACCCTTCCATCTCTGTCCCACACCCTCCTCTTTGGAGACACTTTCCTACTGTGTCAACCCCTTCACCCATAGGCCCTCTGAGCTCTGGCTGCCTGTCTTAGCAAGCACCCCCCAAAGCTCCAAGCCCCAGTGGAGGATGAGATGAGATCCCCATGACACAAGCACTTCTCCTAGGACAGCACCCCGTGTCCCAGTCACAGAAATCTGGCTGAGTCCAAGGCACCTGCCTCACCCGCACCCTCCAAATCTTCCCGTCAGGGCTCTTCATCATTGCAAGTGCTCCACTGCTCTCCAAGCCTAACGCTGGATGTGCCCCCCCCCCAGGCCTCTCACCCCCACAGATCCAGCTGAGCCCCAGGGCTTCTCTCTCTAAATCTCCGCTGGTTCTGTTAGCTCCACCGTGACATCCCCATGGGCTCTCATTCAGGTTGACCTCGTGATGTAAAACTAACATGATAAGCCACGGCTGATGGCCTTCCCGTCCACCTTGGCACCCTGAAAATGTTCTTCTATGGTACAATCAGAGTCATTTTTTAAAAAGTGACTGCTTTCCCACTCTTAAAATTCTGTCAAAATCCTCTGCATGTCATGTCCTCACCCATAAATTGAGGACGCTGATTTCTATACTGATGGTTATGGTAAGAATTTGAGACAATATAAATTATGTGTATAGAGATATGTTCATGGAAAGCTTTATGTAATATTGCCATGTGTCAGATGGTATTCTGATTTTTTTTTCTTTCTAAAGTAATTGAAGGGAGGATCCAAGATGGCAATGTAGGTAAACACCTAAACTGCTGCCTCGCACAACAATTTCAAAACTACAACTAAAGACAAAATGTCTATCACCCAGAACCACGGGAAAGCTGGCTGAGTGGAAGTTCTACAACTAGAAGAAAAGAGAAAAGAGCACAAGCGCTGAAAAGCTGAGGTACAGAGGTGCGCGATCCGGGCTGGCGGCAGGCGTTGCTTTTTTCAACCCGAAGGGAGACAAGCCCCCGATTACTCTGAAATCCAGTTTCTGGGGAGACACTGGGAACCCAAACTTCTACGGGGAGAAGCTGGACTGTCTGCCATCGGGTCGGAAAGTGAGGGTTGCTTGCTTGCAGAGCTGCGCGCAGGAATAATTGTTTACTGCGCTGGAGCACGGGATGCGGGGAAGCGGTCGGAGACACAGAGCAGGCTAACTGGAAGCCATCACTGTTTGCCATGCCCTAGCCTAGTGACACGCTGAGACCCTGCCCCGCACAACCTACAAACCCACCCAAGCTCTAAGCATCAGCTTTAGCATGTGAATGGCCTGCCCTATAGCAGCTTAACCTAGCAAACTTGCAGCCCAGGTCAGACAGCTCCAAAACCTCCAAACCACAAGCAAAGAGGAGAAAACTAGTTCTCACTGTAGCTCCTGCTGGGTGGCCTCAGACAATAGCTGACCTGCACCCCATTGGAGATCCAGAAGCCAGTGTACCTAGTGGTCAGTGTGAGACACCAGATTTCAACTCCTCACATCCATAAGTGATGCATTCAAGAGGCAGACTCAGTGAGCACCAAAGCCCCACTGAAATAAGTCCTGCACCATAAGCGTGTCTCTAGCGCAGCAGTTCTTCCATTATAGACACAGAGGGTCCTCCCAGCCAATTGGCCTGGAGGTCAGTTCCTCCCAGTGTACCAACAGCAATCAAGGCTTAACTACACCAAGACTTTGCACTCAGCCCACAAAGGGGTGTACCAAGAGCATCCACCTCAGGTGATTGGGGAGGCTGAGCTACTGGTCCCTATAGGTCACCTACCACACAAAGCCAATCCGTCAACACAGGGAAGCAGCCAAAATGTGGAGACAAAGAAACATGTCATGAATGAAAGAAATGGAGGAAAACAAACTATTGGACGACATAGAGTTCAGAACCACATTTATAAGGTTACTCAAGAATCTTCTAAAAACCTCTGAGGAACTTAGTGAGACCTTGAAGGATCTTCATGAGAATGCCAAAAAAAAAAAAAAGTGGAAAAGGACCAGTCAGAAATTAAGCATACACTGTCTAAAATAAAGAATATACAAAAACTCAACTGTAGATCAACATACCCCAAGAATCAAACCAAAGATCTGAAATATGAAGAAACAAAAAACACCCAACCAGAAAAACAAAAAGAAAAAAGAATCCAAAAATATGAAGATAGTGTAAGGAGCCTCTGGGACAACTTTAAGCATACCAACATCCGAATTTTTGAGGTGCCAGAAGAAGAGAGAGAGCAAAATATTGAAAACCTATTAGAAGAAATAATGACAGAAAACTTTCCCTACCTGGTGAAAGAAATAGACTTACAAGTTCAGGAAGTGCACAGAACCCCATACAAGAGGAATCCAAAGAGGACCACACCAAGACACATCATAATTAAAATGCCAAGAGCAAAAGACAAAGAGAGAATATTAAAAGCAGCAAGAGAAAAACAGTTAGTTACCTACGAGGGAGTACCCATACGACTGTCAGCTGATTTCTCGGCAGAAACTATGCAGGCCAGAAGAGAGTGGCAAGAAATATTCAAAGTGATGAACAGCAAGAACCTACAACCAAGATTACTCTACTCAGCAAAGCTATCATTCAGAGTTGAAGGTCAGATAAAGAGCGTCACAGACAAGAAAAAGCTAAAGGAGTTCATCACCACCAAACCAGGATTACATGAAATGCTGAAGGGTATTCTTTAAGAAGAGGAAGAAGAAGAAAAAGGTAAAGATAAAAATTATGAACAACAAAATGACATCAAATACATACCTACCAACAAGTGAATCTAAAACTCAAGTGAATAAAAAATCTGAAGAACAGAATGGACTGGTGAATATAATAGAATCAGGGACATAGAAAGGGAGTGGACTGACAATTCTCAGGGAGAAGAGGGTGTGAGGGGTGAGGGAAGAGATTGGACAAAAATCTTACACCTATGGATGAAGACAGTGGCAGGGGTAAGGGAATGGGTTGGGGTGGGGAATCAGGTGGAGGGGAGCTGCGGGGGGGGGGGGAGGAACACCTGTTATAATCTGAACAATAAAGATTTATTAATAAATAAATAAATAAATAAATAAATAAATAAATAAATAAATAAAGTAATTGAAGGCATTGGACTAAATGGAGAAACAAAAGTCCATTCTAGCTCTAAACTCCTATGTTGTATGTTGCTAAGGATGTTGTATGTTGCTGGGATGCATCTGCATTTTAAACTTGATGTCATACTCTTCATGTGTTCTATTGAAAATGAAATGCTAAAGCAGGTGCACGCGGATATGACCCACATTAGGCTACGTCAAAGACAATACAATCACTGTCTGTACTCCGCCAGCCCAGCACTGACACGTTCCTCTGCTGGAGGGTTGCTGGCAATGGCTCAGGCCAGGGGCCACACAGAACCAGTCCTCAAGCACTGCAGGCCCCTACTTGACATAATAGGAGATTTAACAGAAGCACCTCTCATCTCTTCTTTGCCTCAAAGGGCAGGGGCTGGGGAAGAGTTTGCGAAGGTGGAAGTGATGACTGTGTTTTCAAGTTGACCCAGAAGGAGGGAGAAATGAACAAGCAGAGAGGAGCACTGCCAGTGGCCTTCTGGGAAAGGTAACACGATTTCATCAAACTGAACTGGATTGAACTGAAGGAGCCCTTCAGGTTCTCCACTGGAATCTGAGGTTCAAGACTCTGGGGAGTGAGTCGCTTGTAGTATTTGCTTGGGTTCCTAGAGCCAATTCATGACTTGCGACCTGTCTGTGTGCAATAGCCAATGATGGTGTGGCTCCTGTGGGTGGGGAGCTACAGGGAAAGGGAGAAGGGTAAGGAATACAGAAATCACTGCCTCTCAACGCAATGGGGCTCAACATGAAGCTGGAAAGCATGCAGCTCTGGATGTGTATACAGCACCTTCTCTCAAATGCATGAGTCTATGTTCCACTCCTTCCCTGACCCCCTTTTCCAGATTCTAAACACCCCTTTCTTGAAAGGGACCCCTTGATTAACGGCCCATCACATTACTCAGTCAACCTCGGTGCTTCCACAGACATGGGAGCCGCTCCGGTTCCTTGTCAGTCTGCAGCTGACAAATGCATCTTTCTCCGTGAGTGAAGCGTGACTTTATTTGCCTACAATAAACAAGTAAATGATGTGGTTTTTGCAGCTTGAATGAATCTCAGAGTCTTCATCAATAAATTGTGGGTTGAATGTCTACCTTGTTTATTGCTATAAAAAACAGAGTTATCAATAAAAGGCCTTATATCTGCTTAGCACAGGGTTGGCAGTTATCTTTTCTTTTACTTTTATTTATTTATTTAATCTTTATTGTTGAAAATATTCCATATGCGCCCCCTTCTTCCCTATTGATCCCTTCTAGCTTGCCCCCACTGTCACCCCAAGCCTTCACCACCCTATTGTCTGTGCCCATGGGTTATGCATATATGCATACAAAGTCTTTGGTTGATCACTTCCCACCACCCACCCTCCCCCGCCTTCCCTCTGAGATCTTTTCCTTTTTAATAAACCTCAATGATATCCCAAATTTGGAAAATGAAATTGCAGGCATACCCCCAGATCAAGCATCATAAGGATTTTTCAAATAGGTCATAGCTCATGGTCCCAATATGCCATGTTTAAAGATGTCATAGAATTGATGAGTCCCATTAAAATTTTAGGGGCGCACTGGGTTTCCCATTGTGAATTTCAATATTTGAAGCCCTTGGGGGGAGATCTTCTGTAATAGAGATGTCAGATGCATGCTCTGGTTTTGCTTATTTGTACTAACTAGCCTCTGGCCTCCAGTCCGCTTGCTGTACAAGATTTCTTTATGAAGTCTTCCGCCAGGGCCAGAGTTCCATGAGTTGTGAATATTCATGAGTTTCCTCCAGAAAATTATTTGGGGTCAGTTTTTCTGATGTGACTTCGATTTTAGCATGTTTGTCCACCTATGCTTCAAAACACATAGTTATGGACATTTTTTCCATTGAGAACTATTTGTGATAGAGTTTACCATTTAGAAAAACACTAAGTGTATTGAATGCATTTCCACCAGGGTTATAAATCACATTTACAGACAGTGACATGATCCTTGTATCTTAAGAAAGTCAGAGAGTCAGATAATTTTCAAAACATTTAGTGAGCTCAGTTGACCCATATTTTGAAGAGCATTCAAATTTTTCCTCATGGAATAAGACACACAAAACCATATTTATCTAACTTTCCTATCTTTTAAAATGTAGAAAAATGTATGTTCCTTTTCCAAGTGAATTGCATGTTGTTCTTTAAGATAACTGTTGTGCCACTGCTTTTGTTGGCTAATCACATGTTCTCACCACGATACAGTATTATTTGACAAGAAGTTGCTTTCACAGGCCGTGTGTGTGTGTGTGGTGGGGGGTGAACTCTAAAAGTACAAAAGTCCTGGAGAGTAACCAAGATGGCAGCATAGGTAAACACCTAAACTGCTGCCTCACACAACAATTTCAAAACTACAACTAAAAGACAGAATGGCCGAAACCGGTTTGGCTCAGTGGATGGAGCGTCAGCCTGTGGACTGAAGGGTCCCGAGTTCGATTCCCGTCAAGGGCATGTACCTGGGTTGCAGGCACATTCCCAGTAAGGGGTGTGCAGGAGGCAGCTGATCGATGTTTCTCTCTCATCGATGTTTCTAACTCTCTATCTCTCTTCCTTCCTCTCTGTAAAAAAATCAATAAAAATATATTAAAAAAAAAATAAAAGACAGAACGGACACCATCCAGAACCACAGGAAAGATGGCTGAGTGGAAATTCTACAACTAGAAGGAAAGAGAAAAGCTCACGGAGAACTGGAGAAAGGCAAAGGGTTGAGGTACAGCAAGGGTCTTTGTGCAGGCAGAGAGGAAGGGCGGCTGAGAGCCTGGCTGACTTTCTCTGGCGGGAGGGGGAAGGAAGCCCCCGATTGCACTGAACCCCAGTTCCGACTGCACTGAACCCCAGTTCCGGGTGAAACCCCATGGACCCAGGCTCATACAGGGGGAGTCTGGACTGTCAGGTAGAGAGAAAGGCACTCGGAGACTCGGGGAGCCGGGGTAGCTCCGGCGGGCAGGGGTCTGGAGGCACGCACGTGCGCCATTGTGCTCAAAGACGGCTGAGGTTGCCACAGGCTTTCCCTAGGGGAAGGGAGTCGGAAGCTTCTGACTGCACTGAGCCCCAGTTCTGACTGCACTGAACCCCAGTTTCCAGGCGAGCCCCTGGGGACCCACGCTCTTGCGGGGGGAATCTGGACTCTCGGGCGGAGGCTCGGGAGCCAGGGAAGGCAGAGATCTGGAGGCACGCGCACGCAAGGGCAGGGCTGACGGGAAGCCAAGACTGTCTGCTCCACCCTGAGACTCCACCACATCCAAACTGAGCACAGAGGCTTTTGCAATTTGGCAAGTCTAATCCTGTAAGGCTGTCTCCAGCACCAAACTTCTCCCAGCGTAGACACAGCTGATCCTCACAGCCAACTGGCCTGGAGGTCAATTCCTCCCAGTGATACCAACAACAATCAAGACTTAACTACAATAAGGCTGTACACACAGTCCACAAAGGGGTGCACCAAGAGTGTCCACTTCAGGTTAACTGAGGAAGCTGACCCACTGAGCCATATAGGAAACCTAGCACACAAAGCTACCCTACCAACTCAGGGAAGCAGTGAAAATGTGGAGACAAAGAAAGAGATCACAAACGAAAGAAATGGAGGAAAACAAACGACTAGATATAGAATTCAAAACCATGGTTATAAGGCTTTTCAAGAATATACTAGAAAAGGCCGATAAATATAATGAGACCCTCGAAGATATGAAAAAGGACCAACTAGAAATTAAACATACACTGACTGAAATAAAAAATATTATACAGAGACCCAACAACAGACTAGAGGAACGCAAGAATCAAGTCAAAGAATTGAAATACTAAGAAGCAAAAAACACTCAACCGGAAAAGCAAAAAATTCAAAAAGTTGAAGATAGTGTTAGAAGCCTCTGGGACAACTTCAAGCATACCAACATCAGAATTATGGGGGTGCCAGAAGAAGAGAGAGAACAAGATACTGAAAACCTATTTGAAGAAATAATGATTGAAAACTTCCCCCACCTGGTGAAAGAAATAGACTTACAAGTCCAGGAAGCACACAGAACCCCAAACAAAAGGAATCCAAAGAGGACCACACCAAGACACATCATAATTAAAATGCCAAGGGCAAAAGACAAAGAGAGAATATTAAAACCAGCAAGAGAAAAACAGTTACTACCTACAAGGGAGCACCCATATGATTGTCAGCTGATTGCTCAACAGAAACTATGCAGGCCAGACGGAAGTGGCAAGAAATATTCAAAGTGATGAATAGCAAGAACCTACAACCAAGATTACTCTACCCAGCAAAGCTATGATTCAGAATTGAAGGGCAGATAAAGAGCTTCACAGATAAGGAAAAGCTAAAGGAGTTCATCACCACCAAACCAGTATTATATGAAATGCTGAAAGGTATTCTTTAAGAAGAGGAAGAAGGAAAAAGTAAAGATAACAATTATGAACAACAAATACATATCTATCAACAAGTGAACCTAAAAACCAAGTGAATAAAAAATCTGAAGAACAGAACAAACTGGTGAATATAATAGAATCCGGGGCATAGAAAGGGAGTGGACTGATAATTCTCAGGGGGAAAGGGATATGGGGGCATGCAGGAAGAGACTGGACAAAAATCATACACCTGTGGATGAGGACAGTGTCGGGGAGGTAAGGGCAGAAGGTGGGGTGGGAACCGGGTAGAGGGGAGCTATGGTGGGAAAAAGGAGAAACAATTGTAATAATCTAAATAAAGATTTATTTAAAAAAATAATAAATAAATAAATAACTTTAAAATGTGAAATAAATATAGATTCATAAAAAAAAATACAAAAGTCCTCACACAGTGTTTCGCTGTTTAATCAGTTCTCGGCACAGTTACCAATGTTAACACATTCTCTGGATTGGTCAAAATAAAAAAAAATAAAAATAAATAAATTCATATCTCAAATAGCATTTCCAAATGCTAAAGAAATAGAGCATTTTACCAGAAGAAATAAACATATGTTTTGAATAAATAGGTCAGAAAAGTGTTGTTGTTTTTTCATTTAAACATAAAAATGTGTATACCACAATTTCTATCAATCTTATTTAACTTGCTGTTAAACGTATACCTGCACTATAATTTGGGTGGGATCTCCTAGGGCCTGCCAGGCCACCGAGCTTTGGGAATAGAGTCTAACATGTTAAAGCTACATGGGGACTCAGTAAGAAGGAGCCAAAATCCAGAAAGGAATTAAAAGGTGCAAACCATTGTTTTTGGGTTCCTTTTTAAATATTTTTTTCTTGATTTCAGAGAGAGAGAAAAAGATAGAAACATCAGTGATGAGAGAGAATCATTGATTGGCTGCCTCCTGCATGCCCCACACTGGGGATCGAGCCCTCAACCCAGGCATGTGCCCTGACCAGGAATCAAACTGTGACCTCTTGGCTCATAGGTCAACGCTCAACCACTGAGCCATGCCGGCCGGGCACAGACCATTGCTCTTAAGAAGCACAAGGAGTCAGAGTGGGGAAGCCAACTGAGAACAACAGAACCACAGCCCAGAGCAGGGACAGCAAGAGGCTGAGCCAAGGAACAGCAGACGGGTCCAACTGGACCAGGATGGGAAGCATGGAAGTCCTGGGGTGCCTGGCTGTGCGGCAGGAATGAGAGTTGAATGCCCGCAGGGTTAGCTGGCACCGGGGCACAGGAGGTGGGCCTGACTTTGTTGAGAAAGACAGATAAAAAAGATCGAGTTTTGTTGGTCTTAACTACATTCCTGGTTAGGGTAACAGTTATCAAAAGGTAATTCTATGGGGAAATTTGTTTTCTTATCCAGAAAGCTTTAGTAATAGTCATACAATTGCTGACTTATGATTCATTTGAAATATTATTATTATTATTCATTTGAAATATATTTCTAAATAAAATATTTAGAAATCAGATTCTGTAATTAACATTGATAAGTATCTATACTAATAAAAGGGTAATATGCTAATTAGACTGGGAGACCTTCCAGGAGGCCTTCCAGATGTCCTTCCAGACAAAGCCATGGTGGCGGGCTGAGGCAGAGGCCGTTAGGGGCAAGCAGGCTGGCAGAGGGGGGCAGTTGGGGGTGAGCAAGCCAGTGGGGGGGAGGGCAGTTGGGGGCAAGCAGGCCGGCAGGGGGGGCCAGTTGGGGTGATCAGGCCAGCGGAGGGGGGGCAGTTGGGGGAGAGCAGGCCAGCGGGGGGGGGGGCAGTTAGGGGCAAGCAGGCTGGTGGGGGGGCAGTTGGGGTTGAGAAGGCCAGTGGGAGGGAGTGGGGGGCAGTTGGGGGCAAGCAGACCATAAGGGGGGACAGTTAGGGGTGGTCAGACCAGAAGGGGGGACAGTTGGGAGCGATTAGGCTGGCAGGCAGAGTGGTTAGGGGCGATCAGGCAGGCAAGCAGGTGAGCAGTTAGGAGCCAGCAGTCCCAGATTGTGAGAGGAATGTCTGACCAGTGGTTGGACATTTCCTGAGGGGTCCCAGATTGGAGAGGGTGCAGGCCGGGCTGAGGGACAACACTCCCCCACCCCCCATGCACAAATTTCATGCACCGGGCCACTAGTTTATATATAAATAAGTAGAATGATTATTAAATATCTAAATTCCAGATAGAATTACTTACATGTTATTTTGAAAAGGATGAAATCTAAATCCTTTATCTTGATAGATAAGAAGAATAAAAGCATTACAGAAAAGCCTAGACATACTAAAAAGTGTGTTGGTTGAGCGTAAACTATTGCTGATTCATTGCAACCTGGTGTGAATCCTTTAATAGTCTAATATGCCACCATTAAGAAGTAAAAAAAGTTACTGCAACTCAATATAATACTTTTTTTCTCCTTTTTACCTGTGTGGGGTTATATGGTTCCAGCAAAGCCATTTGAATTCTGATTTTAATTATACACATAAGGTCTTTTTTCACTTACGTGTCCCTCCTTTTGGTTTGATAAGGGAGTTTTCTGCCTCATGGTGGTTTGGGTTTGTAATACTTGCATTTCCTGGAAAACACTCATATATTTTTGTGTCCCGTGAGGTCAAGGGGAGAGACTCCAGGAGAGGATGTCAGTTGATGCAGGAAAAGTGATGCTGTCACAAGCAGCTGAGAGGCAGGTTTGCAAAGTGCATATCTCTGTTGACTCAGTGGGTATGTGTTTGATCCACAAAACCAAACCCTGGAACCTGTGGTGAGAAGGGAGACCACAGGGCGTGCAGGAAGCACGGAGTCTGCTCACTTTTCAGCAACCTCTCAGGATACTGGGAAGCCCCTCAGGGGCCCGTCGGGCATAAAGGGGAGCCATCTCTAAGGGTGAAACGTCGGAATTTGTGCTCTGCTACAGTTGTCACAGTGTGGGCCTCGAGTTAAATATTTGCAATAGCCTTTTATTCAGAGACAAGCATGCTGATTACAAATTAAAGTCAACGTTCCCACACTCTACCAATATAGGAAGCCCATTCTCCCTCTTCCCCAACCCCTCCCCTGGGAATGAGGCTGGCCTCACTCCTGAGGGTGGGAAAGAGAAATCAGACATCCCTGCACAGGTTGGCCTCATGGCAGGAAACAGTCTGGGAGTTGCGTTTGTCATTTTTGGTTTGCTTCTCTCAGTGCCTACTGTTCTCTGTGCTGCCAAGCAGGGCACACAGAGGACTTTCTCCCCAACCGGGGCCGCCTGCCATTGGCTGCTGTGGACACGAGGAGTCGGGGGACGTGGGGCGTGGATTCCATTAAAGTCTGGTCCTCAGGGCTGGGTCAAGAGAGGCTTAGGGAGCTAGATTCCCCTTCTGTGCTCAGAACAATATGTTTTTGCACTCTGAGGCGCTGCATGGTACATTTGATGGACACTTAATGTTAGCTGCGTGCTTACGTGCATGTGGCTTGTGCTTCCCAGTATCCTGAGACGTTGCTGAAAAGTGCACATACCTATGCTCACACTCACTCAGCAGGGAGGCAGAAAGACCAAGGCAGGTGTAGAGTGAGGCTGAGTTTAAACTTCAAACGAGAGAGAATACTACCTACAAGGGAGCACCCAATAGCAATAGAAAAGCATCGCTAGCAATAGAAAAGTACATCCCTCCATCCTGAGGGTGCATGCCTCACCCAGACCCAAGGTTTGCTGGACAGCTTTGGGCATAATCAGGAAACGTCTCTTAGATACATCTGCTGCTCAGCTCCAAGTTTCAACAGGGACAGTGAGATTACCTCTTAGCTGTCCCCTTTGCACCTCTCCCCCTTCCCTTACCCCCCCACAGACACCCACACACATGTTTGTGAGAAGGAACTGTTTCTCTGCAATCCTTAAGCTCCTGTGCCGAGGTCACTGGTCCTGCATTTGGTTGCCTGCCCTGAACTCTGCCCTCAGACCGAGCATCTGTACACAGAAACACATGGGCAACCTCCTAAATATTCGTTTGGCCAGCAGTCCAGCAAAGACCAGTACTCGGAGGATTACACTAGTCACTTTATTTCTCTTGGAAGGCCCTCTCTCCCCGGAGCCCGGCGTTTGTTTATCCTCCACTGTTTATCTTCCGAGTAACACGCCAAAGCGCTCAGAGAGACCAGCACCTGCTGGGGAAGCGCTGGAAAACGTGAGCCGAGACGTGAGGCTCGCGTGGGTGAGGGGATTAGTATCCAATTAAAGATGGTTCCTTCTTTGTCCTTGTGAACAAATGTAAGATGCAAGAGATATAAACACCTTTCCTAGTGCTCCCAGCCCCTCTGCAATGTGTACAGTTAAGCAGATCCACCTTTTACATGGATATTTGAAACTGATAAATATAAACAACGTTTATTTGTTAGTGGCTTTGACCTCCTCCTCCTGCAACAGCAGTTTTGGGAGAACTGCTAACAGGAAGTAAGAGAGCCCCTGTTTAATGCAGAGGTCCCCTGGCAGGAAGCCAGCGAGAATAAAGAGAAGCAAAGATGGAGATTACACAGACAAGGAGACAACGCCAGGAACTACCACTCACCCGGGATGACTGAGGACTGGTTACCAGTGAGCGCCTTTCTTTGTTAGTTGTTTGTTTGAATTACTGGCTAGAGAGATGGGTTCCACAGGGTATCATAAAACAGGAGGTCTCCCAAAAGGCTCGGGTCCCTATTTTTCCCCAAATGGACCTCAACACCAGAACTATTTAAAGTAACATGTTATTGAGAAAAGCAGTTAAGATTTTAGTTTCTTCTCCAAATGTAATTTCATGAAGGTACATTGGAGACAAGGGAACTCAGGGAGCGTATTGCTTGTCTCGATGGCTTGATTTTTGGCATTTACATGTAAACAAATAGCTCAGATATGACATCAGTACTATATCCAAAATTTGTGCTATGGGAAGACAGGCAATAAATTATATCCATGAAGATATATAGTCTTAACCTTTTTTGACCCACATTTTATTCAATTACCATTCAGTATTCAATAAATATTGACTGGGCACAAATATGCCAGATACTTACAATCTAACAATGTCAACTATTATCTAAAATCCTGTTTTAAAGCAAAAATTATGACGTGAATGAGGATTAATGAAGAGAGCCAATGATTTGTCTCAGGAACCTGAGAGGGAGACAGAACCCAGAGCCCTGGCCAGGACAGGGATGCGCTGGCACTGGCTCTCGGGTGGATGACCAGCGGCGTCTAGACATAGCAGCCTAAGAAGGAACCATTAGAAATTATTTTTTGTTATTGTTGTTAATCCTAACCCATGGATATTTTCCCATTGATTTTTAGAGAGAGTGGAAGAGAAAGAGAGAAAAAGACAGAGAGAAACATCAATGTGAGAGAAACACATCAATTGCCTCTTGTACTTGCCCCGATCATGCCTGGCCCAGAAGGAGCCTGCAACTGAGGAACATGCCCTTGAGCGGAATCAAACCCGGGACCCTTTGGTCTGTAGGCCAAAACTCTATCCACTGAGCCAAACCGGCTAGGGCAGAAATTATAAGTTTTAATATTTATATTTCCTTAGTTCAAAGTAAGTCACAAAAATGATTTAAGATTTCCTGAAGTACTCCAGGAAATATTCCTCATGAGTTCTACTCCAAATGAAACTGACGCCTCTTACGCAGCGCAATGTATGGACGAGCTGTAGTGAGCCTTGCGGCTCCGGGCTGCCTGGCGAGGAAAGTGAAAGTTTCCGGTGAAATGGTTAAATCCTGGGTTTACGGGCTCAGCCTGTGCTGAAGCGTCTGAGAGGCTGCTTCCTTCTCTCATTTCCTGCAGTGCTTCTCTGGGAGCGAGAGTTTGTTTTAAAAAACAAAGATTAAACACCACCGTGAATTATGTCTGCGTCCATGTGCAAACATTTTTTTCTTTTGCTTGCCTTTGTGAATTTTTGAAATGTAACATTTATTTCATTGTCTTTGAGGGGGCGGGGGTAGGGGGAATGACAGGACACAGCTTGAAGAAGAGAAGATGGTATAGAGACCTAATTCCAGGGACCTGCCTTGACCGGGTCAGTGAGAAGTAATGGAAATAGAAACTTTCAGGAAAGTTAAGGGCTGATTGCCTCGGACACCCACTGGGACAGGACCAGTTGTGTTCACTTGGGTCTGAGACAGGATTCCAGAGGGAAAGTTCACAGCAGGCGGCTGGTAGCTGGAGAGAGCTTCGGCCGTGTGGAGACCTGGGCGTGGGGACACCCCTGGGTGGGCTGATTGCCCAGAGATGCAAGCTCCAGGCTCCTGGTCCTGTAAGTGTGGGCGCAGCAGGGACAATGCCATCCTCCGTCTCAATGGAGTGACACTGTTATTGGAAGGTCTGAAATCGAACTGTCCTATTACATTTGCTGCTTCTAACTTCTTTTCCTACTTACACTCTGATTTTAGGCTGGCCACCCACCTGATGGGCTGCATGGTAGCTCTAGGGGCCTGCTTCAAGGAAGGGTTCCTCCCAAACGCTGCAGGACTTGGTGACCCCCTCTGGGATTCACGGGCCACTTTCCCAAGCGCACACGCTGGTGCGCTGTTGGTGCATCCGCTGCTTCTGCTGCTCCTCTCCTCAGGCTTTTCCCGTGGCCAGCGCCTTCTCAGGGCTGGAGTCCAGGGCAGGCAAGGCTTCCAACGCAGGCCAGCCCCTTCGCGGAGGACCTTGAATTCTGTAATGTGTGAGAACTTTGAGGAGGTTGTGGAAAATAGTAAATCGCCAGCTGAAGTGAGGTTTGCAAACGATCTATGGATGTAATCGATCGGTGTTATAAACCCTCTCTCTGTAGGACAGCCCGGTCTGGAAGAACTTCCTGTGATGATGAGAACGCTCTGGTCAGTGCTGTGGTCGCCATTAGTGCAACTGAGTAACTGAGTTTTTCATCGTGACTCACTGTAATCACTTCCAAGGAAAACAGCCCACGTAGCTGGGAGCTCCTGTACTTGGCAGAGAACGCCTTTGCATACGCCATTCGAGGAATCCCATGCAATTACACGGTATCATCTCATTACCTCCACAGGGACTAATTCAGAGACCAGCGCTATCTGACTTGGGTTGAGTTAGGCTACCACTGACTTTTTAAAGAATGAAGAAAATGGCCTTGCTGCTATAGCAAATAAACCTCACATCTATGCCAGCTCACGCAGCAGACTCATTGCCCACTCGTGTTAAGTCCAAAATGGGGGTTATCCCTCCACAAGGAATTCCCTGGGCTTCTTCCAATTTTGGCTCCAAGTTTTTCAACATGTCTTTCCCAATATGGCCATGCTATTCTCCACCCATCAGAGGGGGAGCAATGGCAGCGTCAAGTGGAAAGGTTTCTGGACCCTCCTGGGAAGGGGGCACACCCCATCTGCTCCTGTTTCACTGGTTGGGACTCGGCTCCATGCCAAACTACAGTGCAAAGGCAGCTGGTAGTTTTAATTTTTGTTTGTTTGTTGTTTTGTGGGGTTTTGGTGTGAGAGGATCAAAAAATAGTGTAAGCAAGAGACCCTTAGTCCACAAAGAAGTCAAATTCTAAAAAGCAGTCAATTTGCCCTGGCTGATTTGGTTCAGTGGATAGAGCATCGGCCTGTGGACTGAAGGGTCCCAAGTTTGTTTCCGGTCAAGGGCACATGCTGGGATTGCAGGCTCACTCCCCAGTCAGGGATGTGCAGGAGGCAGCTGATCAACGATTCTCTCTCATCATTGATGTTTCTATCTCTCTCTCCCTCTCCCTTCCTCTCTGAAATCAATAAAAAATATTTAAAAATTAAAATTAAAAAAATAAAATAAAAAGCGGTCAATTTCCTGGAAAATGGAGGAGATGATACAAATTAAATACTAGATGTTATCACAGCATCTATTCAATGCTGTTTGTTTTCTTATCTTGATAGCTACTCACAATGGAAAGGACTGGGGGGTGGGTGTCTCTGCTGGTGTTAGGTCAAGATATACTGTATCAAGGCAATCACAGAGACCACGTGTCTTAGGTAACCCCTGTGCTGAGTTAGCATAGAGGCAATATCTCACAGAAGAAATCCCAAATGCAACATGCTCCAAAGCTGAAGTCTTGACTTTCCTTCACAAATCTGCTCCACCCACATTCTTTTCCTTCTTTGTTGACTTATTTCATTTAGAATAATGCCCTCAAGGTCCATCCAGGTGGTTGCAAATGGCAAGACTTTATTCTACTCAGTGGCTGAGTGGTATGCTATTGTACATGTATACCACATCTTCTTCACCCATTCATCCACCGTGGACACTTGGGACTTTCCCTCCTCTTGACTACTGTAAATATGCTGCAATGAACTTGGGGACACATATGTCTCTAAGTAGTGTTTCTATTTCCTTAAGATAACTTCCCAGAAGTAGAATTGCTAGTTCATATGGTAGTTCTATTTTTAAATGTGTGCAGTACCTCTATACTGTTTGCCATAGTGACTGCACCAGTTTACAAAGCCACCGACAGTGCACAAGGCCTCCCTTTGCTCCACATTGTCTCCAACGCATGTTATTTCTTATCATTTTTATAACAGCCATTCTGACAGGTGTAGGGTGATATCTCATTGTGGTTTTGGTCCACATTTCTCTGGCGATTTGTGATGTTGAGAACTTTTCATATACCTGTGGGCCATCTTCCTTGGAAAAATGTCTATTTGGACCCTCTTCCCAGGTTTTCATCACATTGTTTGTTTCCTTTCTATTGAGTTGTCTGAGTTCTTTATATATTTTGGCCATTAGCCCCTTATCAGATATGTGACTTGAAAATAATTTCTCTCCTTCATTAGGTTGCCTTCATTCTGTTGATGGTTCCTTTGCTGTGCAGAAGCTTTTTAGTTTGAGGTCGTCCCTCTATTTATTTTTCCTTTAATTAACTTTGCATTGGGTGTCAAATCCAAAAAATTATCACTAAGACTGCAATCAAGGAGCTTAACTGATTTTTCTTTTTTTTACATAACATACAATGCTCTCTATCATACTTACTAATTTGCATGATTTTTATGATTCTTGTTTGCCTCTCTCCCAGAATGTCAGTTCCACAAGAGCAGGGCTTTCTTAGTTATTTTTCCCTCTGTCATATTTCCGTGCCTAGAAGAGTACCTGGCACATAACAGACACTTCATAAATATCCGTTGAACGTTGAATGAATTTTCTAGATAGCAATATATGCTTTAAAGATTGAAGATTCTATTAGTGTCAAGCTTTTGTAGTTGCCATTACATGATAGAGAACTTTAATCAAAATTCTTGGGACCATATTTCTCCAGGTGTGTTCAATGGGAAATTAATTTCACAATATACCTTTGTCAGATAAATATAAAGCATAGCATACCATATCGCCCTTTTGAAGATGTTCAAAGTACATTAGTATATTATATTCTCTGAGATAGTCTTTTCTAAAACAAACAAAAAAAAACACCTATTTAACTCACATCATTTCCCAATGACTTAATGTACCTGTTTTTCACAGAGCAACCATTGCATCCTATGGAATGATTGCTCTAAAGCTCACACTCAGGACACACTGTCTAGACCAGTGGTCGGCAAACTCATTAGTCAACAGAGCGGCAAACCGCGGCTCGCGAGCCGCATGTGGCTTGCGAGCCACAGTTTGCCGACCACTGGTCTAGACCAACAGAAATATTGTTTAGGCCAAGGGTTTAAAAAGATTAGTACCCAAGTGGGATTTAAGCCATAAATGCAAGGTTGGCTTAACAATGAAAATCAGTCATCATGATACAGTGTATTAACAAAGAGCAGATAAAAGCCACACAGTCACCTCAATAGGTACAGACAAAATATCTGGCAAAATCCAAAATTCTTTCATAATAAAAACACTTAACAAATGAGCAATAGAAGGGAACTTCCCCAACTGAATAAAGGACATCTTAGAAAACAAACAAAAAACAACAACAACAAACAAGCAAGCATAAAACCTCACGGCTTACCTCATACTCGATGGTGGAAATCTGAAGATGTCCCCCTGTGATCAGGCATAAGGAGAGGTTATTCACTCTCCCCACTTCTATACAACATGAACATGGAGGTGCGAGCCAGAGCGGTGAGACAAGAAAAGGAAGTAGGAAAGCCGAATTGGGAAGGAAGAAGTAAAACTTTCTCTATCTGCAGATGACATGATTTTTATATCAAACACACACACACACACACAATTAGAGTTCAGCCCTGTTGCAGGAAACAAAACCAATAGACAAAAATCAGTTTATACTTATACACCAGCAATGAACAAACTAGAAGTGAACTTAAGAAAAAAAATTCCATTGATAACAGCATCAAAAAGAATAAAATAGCTCTAGCTGGTTTAGCTCAGTGGATAGAGCGGACTGAAGGGTCCCAGGTTTAATTCTGGTAAAGGGCACATGCCAGGGTTTCGGGCTCGATCCCCAGTAGGGGGTGTACAGGAGGCAGCCAATCAATGATTCTCTCTCATCATTGATGTTTCTATCTCTCTCTCCCTCTCACTTCCTCTCTGAAAGAAATAAAAATACATTATTTTTTTAAAAGAAATCAAATCCAGAGGCGACGAAAGGCAGATGAGCTGTACCTCTTCCATCCTACGTGCAGGTTGCCTCTCCATCAACAGATGGGAAGAAGTCCCACGTCGGACCACCACCCAGCAAAAAGTACAGCCGCAGGCTCCGTGCTACACGACAAGGAATGTCCTTTTAAACCGAGTATGCTTCATGCTCAAAACTATGCAATGTATCTTTAACCACTTTAATCTGCAATAGGAGGTCCCAGAGATGCAAGGTTCACCCACTGAAATGATTTACTCTGTTCCTAATCACAGGACTACTTGGAGGAGAGAGGGCAGGAGGAAAGGAGCAGAAAGAGATGAAGTGAGAAAAGGCTGAGTGGAGTATTAACAGGAAATAACTAACTCACCCCTGCGTCTTCCCTGCGAGCCCCTGACTCCGAGTGGGGACGTGATGCGGGGGCTTCTCACATGCATCCCCCCCCACCACCACCCTCTCCATAATTTTAGCTCCTGGAGTTTTCCAGATGCACCGAGCAGCCACGTATGTGAACTATTCACCGCGTTGCTTTTGCATATTTCATTCGTATACACACTGCTACACGCAGCTGTGTTAGGAGCCTGATTCCTGAAAAAAAAAAAGTCATTCTTTTCTCAATAATGGCTCAGGTGCCTCGAATCCTCTGTGGCAAGATGCAGGCAAAGAAATGACTTCCTATATGTGTCCCCAAAGGCTGCCGTGTTTATTCCTACACTGAGAGCAAAGTGACTTGCTAACGACGTGGCTTATTAGAGTGAGTTAAAGCTCCTTACTTACATTTCACTCTGAGGCTCTTAATGTAGGGAATAAACTGCAATTTCTGACCAGAAACTCGCTCGTCTACCTAGATTCATCTCGACAGCCATGCAGCAATAGTCTTTAGTTATCATGTGGCTTGTGTTTTTCTTTCTTTCCCTCCGGGCTTTGCAGTTTTATGGAGCAGTTTTAAAATTTGAGACCACAATAAAATATCTCCTTGGGAATTTGGAGAAGTGACCCCATATCAATTTGCATACGCAAAAGATTCAACATTCTATTTAATCCTCCAAGGACTTTTCCTTTGCCAGGTATTATCCTAAGTGGTTTGAGGCTAAGGAGGAAACCTGCCAGACAGTAAGAAAAGTGATCAAACAATAATAATAAAAATGATAATAGTAACTTGGAGTTATGTTTGGCAGGCTGACATCTTCCCTGATACGACATAAGTAGTTCAAAGAGGCATGCTAAGTAAATGATACTCCAGGTAAGACTACTGAGCAAGTAGTATTCAAAATAAGCATTTGCTGGCTTGCTGATCTGCTGGGCATCCTGGACGGGGACGCTCACTGCCCAGGATTCCCGGGAG
Source organism: Corynorhinus townsendii (assembly GCA_026230045.1). Lineage (NCBI taxonomy): Eukaryota > Metazoa > Chordata > Mammalia > Chiroptera > Vespertilionidae > Corynorhinus > Corynorhinus townsendii. Next base: position 63,596,515 of record JAPDVU010000006.1, on the reverse strand, counting down.
TGCTGCTCCTTCCTGAGTTGCCCAGAGAGGCAGCCGGGCCAGTGCACGCAGCGGGGCGGGCTGTGCAGGGTGCCAGGGCTCCCGGGTTGGGCGTGGAGGCGCAGTGAGAGCGCCTTTCGACCTCAGCCTGGCTGCATTTTCTACCTGAGTTTTACCAGCCATCACACAGCAACTCTCTGCTTTTGTGTGTCTGCTTTCTACCACTTAGGACTCGGAGAGAGGGAGGAGTGACCCATTGACCCAAACTTTCACTGGCCACCTTACACAGGTTGCTTCACCTCCCGCAGGCTTTTAGATATAAAATGAGGAGGTGGCTCAGTACTAAAATTTCCTCCAACTATTTCACGTACAGACTTCCTGGGTAACACTGTTTTAAAAATCAGATTCAGCCTGGCTGGCGTGGCTCAGTGGTTGAGTGTCAACCTATGAACCAGGAGGTCTTGGTTCAATTCCAGTCAAGGGCACATGCCTAGATTGTGGGCTCCATCCCCAGTGGGGGGCATGCAGGAGGCAGCTGATCAATGATTCTCTCATCATTGATGTTTCTATCTCTCTCTCCCTCTCCCTTCCTCTCTGAAATCAATAAAAATATATTTAAAATAAATAAAGTCACATTCAACTGGTGATCAGCATAATCAGCTAAATATTCATTTCTTTAAAAATATCACAATCATGTCCAGGTCTCAACAGAGATTTGTTCAAATTTGTGAGACTTTGAAATAGGAACTAAACATGCAAAATAAATTCCCATCTACACTACCTCTATTTTTTTAAGATAGTAGATCAAATATTAAAATGTCTTCTTTCCCATTAAAGAGATTTTACAAACATCATTATTTCTTATTAATTTAGCATAGATATTTCACCTAGAAAATTCAAAAGGAGAGAGAGAGAGAGAGAGAGAGAGAGAGAGAGAGAGAAGAAACTGTAAGAAAAAATTATGGATCCCACATGCATTCATGAAATAAATGAATATCCCAGAGCCTCTCATCTCTAAACCCAGATTATCATGAATCAAAAATTCTAACTGGATTGCAAACTACTGCAAAGACATATTTTTGCCTCAAAAGGTAAAGTGTAGAAAACAGTATTTCATCTTTTGAACATCTCCATGTGCTAAATATTATGGTGGAGACATTTAACTGTGCAATTGAAATCCTTGCAATGGTTTTATAATGCAGATTCTTTGATTTCCATTTTTATAGAGAAGTCACTGAAGTGCAGAGGGCTGGGGCACACACCCCAATGCGCGCTGGTGGTGAGAGCTGTGTGATGAGCCCAGAAACTGAGTCTTTCCCAACCCGCCCCCCAGGGGCCGCCATGGGCTACGCCAGGCGGTGGCGGGGGATGTGCGAAGCTGTGAGGACAGGTGGCGTTTCTCCTGATAGAATAAAGCCTGTATCCGTCCATCACCTATGCTGCTTCGGCCATAGGCCTCCCTCCCCCCCCCCCCCCCCCGCGGGAAGTGCATGTCCTGGCATCCTTAAATGTCCGGTGGAATGTCTCCGCATGGAGACTGACCTGTGTTTAGTGTGTGGCAGGGGGACTGGTATCCGAGCTCTACTGTGACGTAAAAGGCAGATGGGAATGTGAAGAAGCACAGGGTTGGGCCGGAACTAAAAACACAAAAAACCCACAGCATGGATTTGAAGTAGAACCAGGGACAAAAAAAAAAAGGCAGTGAAAAGACTGTCTCTCATAACTGTCACAAACACTTGTTTATAAACAGATTGCAAGAAAATTCTTGCTTCTTTGTGACAGAAAAACTAGCACCCTCTGACATTAAAAACACAGCAACTGGAAATAATTTTACTCCTTCATATGTTTTATTTTTTATCACAAACGTAACCTGCATGTAGGAAAGTATATGCATCAGCCACATACACATGAGCACATGCCTTAGTGAATTTTCATAACATGAACACACCTCGGTCACTTCCCAGTCCAAGCACATCTTTCTCACCAGTACAATCTCCTAGTCTTGTTACATATCTAACAGAATTACGTTCACTTTGTGCCGGTGGGAGCGCTAATTATGGGTCATAAAACATTATTGTCTCTCCCTCCTCCCACAAGGATATTATGCTTTTCTAACTAAACACCTGAGGCCGATTCTCTTCCCTCAAATAGATGAAGAGGAGGCGTGAACAGAGCTAGTGTTTCTGGAATTGGCATGAAATGCCAAAGAGCTGTGCAGCCCCTCCTGCTCCCACGGGGCCCAAGCCCTGAGGGAGTCACCACGCTGTGATTAGCGTGCCCCCCCCCCCCCCCCCGTGGAGCTGGGGACTCACAGGTAAGCCTGTAAGTGCAAGGTGGTACCCGGCTTCCCACAGGCGCTGCGTCATTGGCTCCCATTCGGGTGTGTGAGCCATCTCCCACTCACAGCCCGTCCACTCGGGCAGAGGAGGCACTGGGCGTGGAGGGCACGGTTTTATGGTTCCAGATGTCTCCCATCTTTCCAATGTACTCGGCACCCGATGGCCCACGGAGCACGCCCTTCTGGAGCGCAGCCTCTTTCTGTGCCAGCTGCAGTCACTCTCTGAGGGAGAGAGGCAGCTTGGCCCCAGATAACAAATCCCGTGACTTCCACAGCTCCTGCTCTGCATCTTCTGTCATCACGTCACTCTCGGCAACTGTGCAAGCCAAGGATTGAGAGCTCCTCCATCCTGCCCGGTTGGCGTGGCTCTGTGGCTGAGCGTCAACCTATGAACCAGGAGGTCACAGTTCGATTCCCTGTCAGGGCTCATGCCCGGGTTGCGTACTTGATCCCCAGTATGGGGCATGCAGAAGGCAGCTGATCAGTGATTCTCTCTCATCATTGATGTCTCTCTCTCTCTCCCTCTCCCTTCCTCTCTGAAATCAATAAAGATATATTAAAATAATAATAATAATAAGATAAAGTTCCTCCATCTCGTCTTCTGGGTGACATTCTTATTGTCCTAATGGCCTTAGAACCCTGACTGTAGGAGTGAGGCTCTACAGGACCGAGATGCTTCCTGGGGACCGGATGCCTGGCCATGACTTTCTTACACAGCCACATAACTTTTCGTTTCCCCAGAGCATGTCCAATGGGTAACAATGAAATGAAACAGGAGCCTCCTTACCTGGGCAGGATTCACACGGAAGGAAAACCCACTTAAAATGAATCCGCTTCAAATTTGACAAATTTTATACCAAATTGTAAGAAGTTTGCAAATCTATCTTTAAAAATTCAAACTAAACTATATCAAAACGAATTCATTTTAATTCATAGTTAACATTGCAAAAAATATGCTATTTCTTAGCTTCAAGGATGGATCAGGCGTGAAGCCCTGCAGTACCTTGGCAGGCGGCCCCCTTGGGATTCGGCTCGCAGGGCAGCATCACAACCTCTGGATATTTAGCATTTTTGTGAAGACCAGGACCTTCAGTTTGCCGACTTTCTCTTTTTCTTTAAAAAAAATTTTTTAATCCTCATCCCAGGTTATTTTTCCATTGATTTTTGGAGAGAGTGGAAGAGAGAGGGAAAGACAGAGAGAAATATCACTTGAAAGGCTTGACCGAGGGAATGTGAGTGTGGAGGTACAAATAGCCACTGTAGCAAAAGTCTCTCCCCCGCCACATGTTCAAACACATCATCCAGTTTCTACAACCCGCCATCCATGCTGAACAACATGTTGGGAGCAGGAAGGATGTATAGTATGTTTATCAAACATGCTAAGGAGGCTGGGAGTGCAGACAAAAACAAGGTGACAGCTAGCCACCAGGAAAGACAGGTAGAACAAAAAAGAGAAAAAAGTCTAGAGGCACAAGGGACTGCCTGAAACTGCCATTTAGTGCTTACACGAAGGATAGGCAGAAAGATGGGCACCAGAAACCATTCTCCCCTTGAGATTAACTTGCATCAAATCTTAATTAAGAGCTTTGTATTTGGCAGCCATATGGTGCCCCAACAATTGGAAGCAGGAGAGAATCTTGGAGGAATCTTAAGAAGAATAAATCATTTAAGGTATGTGAAGTCCTATGAAACATTAAAGATGTTTAGGTAAGAAACCAAAGAATAATTCTGTCTGCTGAGAGGCTTCCCTTCCACTTATTTCAGAGTAAATATAACAAAGCATTGGTTTACTGGCTTTAGGTGGCATGGGACTCTCTAATCCTTTTCTGAGAGGATGCGAGTGGACCCTGTATAACCGAAATGAGATGCCGTTTTATACTCACCAGGAGGCAAGCATCAAAGAGGGACAGCAGCGAGTGCTGACGAGGATGTAGAGGAATTGGAACTCTCATACGTAGATCGTGGGAATGGAAAATTGTGTAGAATTGTGCAGCCATTGTAGAAGACAGTTTATGTGTTCCTTAAAAGGTTAAACAGAGTGAGGACCCAGTGATGGTGCCCCTAATGTCCTTAAGAGAATTGAAAACACATGTTCACACAAAAATGTGTACATGGATTTCATAGACGCATCCTATATAATAAGAGCCTAATATGCTAAATGTCTGGTCATCTGGTGACTGGTTGACTGTTCAACCAATCAAAGCATAATATGCTAATGATGTGCTAAGGCAGCTCAACCACTTGCTATGACGTGCACTGACCACCAGAGGGCAGATGCCCTGACTGGTAGGTTAGTTTGCTGCTGGGATCGGGACTGAGCGAGATGGGCTGACACATGCCTCGGTCCCTCCCCAGCTGGCTAACCTTCCATGTCCCTCCCCAGCTGCCTGGCCCTGATCAGCCCTGGTTGGAACTGGGTGACATGGGGCCAGACACACCCTAGAGCCCTCCCACAGTACCTCTCTAGCCCTGATCGTGCACTAGTGGTGTCCCTCAGCCTGGCCTGCACCCTCTCACAATCTGGGACTCTTTGGAGGATGTCAGAGAGCAAATTTCAGTCCGATCCCACAGGCCACCCCCTTCGGGAAGGCGCCAAATGCAGGGCTCACAGCTGGCAAGCACTGCTGTGGTGGCACGAGCTTCTCCCATTCCGGACTGATTGGGCACAAGCCTGCAGCAGGCGCAGTGAAGCTGGGATGAGTGGGAGCGACAGGTAGGAGCTGCAGGCAGCATTGGACTGTGGGTTTTGACCCAATCCCCACAGGCCACCCTGAGGGACCCCACCCATGCACAGATTCGTGCACCACACTTCTAGTTATTCATAATAGTGAAACGTGGACAAACTCTAACACCTGTCAATTGAAGAAGGCGTAAGCAAACACTGTCTATCTATACGATGGAATAGTATGGACTCGTAAAAAACAATGACATGTGCCACAGCCCGGATGAGTCTAAAACATTGTGCTGAATGAAGGAAGCCAGTCATCAAGGCCATGCACTGTACATCCCCCTTACACCACATGGCCAGAGCAGGAGGACCATAGCGGCGGGAGGCTGGCCTAGAGAGGGATGGAGATGGGGACGACAGCTAACAGGCCAAAGTGTCTTTGGGAGGTGACAAAAATACTCTAGAATTAGAAATATTCTAAAATAGCAGTCGCCAACCTTTCATACCTCACAGACCACCAGTGGTCCACGGATCACCATTGACGACCGCTGTTCTAAAATCACAGTGCTAATGCTGCACAACTTTGCAAATATATGAAAAACCACCAAATTTTACACTTTAAAAGGGTTATTTTTATGATACGTGTATCATATTTTAATCTTTTATAAATCTGTATAAGTGAGTAATGGATAGAAAGAAAATCACTATTATGGTTTATAAAATTTTGGGGGTTTTATAATCTAACTAGAGGCCTGGTGCACAAAATTCATGCACTGGGGGGTATCCCTCAGCCCAGTCTGCACCCTCTCCAATCTGGGACCCCTCGGGGGATGTCCGATTGCTGGTTTAGGCCCTGTGGGATCAGGCCTAAACTGGCAATCAGACATCCCTCTCAAAATCCAGGACTGCTGGCTCCTAACAACTCACCTGTATGCCTGCCTAATTGCCCCTAACTGCTTCTGCCTGCCAGCCTGATAACCACCTAACCGGTCCCCTGCCAGCCTAATTGACACCTAACTGCTCCCCTGCTGGCCTGATTGACATCTAACCACTCCCCTGCTGGCATAATTGACACCTAACTGCTCCTCTGCCTGCCAGAATGCCCCCAACTGCCCTCCCCTGCCAGTCATCTTGTGACAATGTGGGGGTGGCCATCTTGTGATGTGATGGCATGAGGGTCAATTTGCATATTACCTTTTTATTATATAGGATATTTATTGAACAGAGAGTGTACATCAGCTGTTCCCTCTTCTTTATAAAAGATGAAATAAGAACAAAAAGACTGAAACTATAAGATTAACTACAGTCTCTGCTTGCATGAGTTCCCGGTACAGTACAGTAGACAGACACACAGACAAGTAATGACACTACTTAAAATTCATAGGGGGGATAAAGAGATCTGTCCAAGGTATAATGATACAGAGGAGAGAGGCCTAATTCTGGTGGCATCGGGGCCTGAACTGTCCACTCAAGTACTCACCATTCAACCATAGTGTAACTTGGTCCACGTCTCAATGGAAGACACCTGAACAGATAGGAATGAACGCTATGCAGACACCAAGGAGCCTGAGAGAGTGGGCCAGCCTCACAGACCCTCCCGGCATCCTGTTGGGCCAGAACATCAGGGTGTTTGCAGAAGAAGAGCTGACGGGGTTTAAACGGGTTTTTTCTTACAAGGGGTGAAGCTGTGAGTTAATTTATTTGTAGGTGATGGAGAACCTTCGAAGGTGCTATTCAAGGAAGTGAAATACTTGGATTTCAATGTAAGCCCATCGAGCTGGCAATGGCATGGGCAGGGACTTGAGGACAACGAACATGGAGACTGAGAGACCCTTAGAGACTAACTGGTCCAGGCATGAAAGCGAGGAAGCACTGGTGGCGGGAGCAGAGGCCAAGGGACCAGCACAGAGATGCTCAGGAAGGCCTGAGGGGGAGGGCTTGAGGAGGGCTCATCTGAGCCTCGGCGGGAAGAGCGGAAGGTGTGGGTCTCTGCATTGCTAACATCTGTGCTTGAATCTAATGTGGGATTTGACGTGTGTTCCAGGTTTAGGAGTCTAGTCGGTAGAAACTTGAGCTGGCAGCTTGGGGGAGACAGTCTGGGCTGGAGATATACATGTGAGGGGTCACGAGAACATGCCTGAAGTGACAGGAATGGATTTGATTGGTCAAGAGGAACTGATAGGAAAAGCAAGGAGGGCAGAGACCAGAAAGCAGTGAACCCTGGACTATGAGTTAGAGGGCACAGGGCCAGGCTCCTGCTGCTCAGTAGCTGGTCAAATGATGAGCAAGTGGCCTGCATGTTTGGTCCCAAGGAGAGCAGGAGGGTGAGGGGTGAAGAGGGCATACAGCGAGAGGGATGCCACAGAGCCTGCTTTCTCCTCGTGTATGTATTGCAGAGAGAAACGAGTCAGTCTGGTTCTGCGTGGTGGGCGTGTGATTTTGGACGTTGTCAGCTCAGAGGCAAGCTTGCTGAGGAAATGAGTGTGAGTAGGAAAGGGGCTGAGACCCAGGCCAGCCAGGAGAAGGAGGCAGAGCCAGCAGCTGCCGCATGGTGGGCTGAAGGCGGGTCAGGGGTGCCTCGGAGACCAGGTGGCTACGATGGAGAAGGGTGGTCGCCTGCCTCAGTGCTGCTGAGAAGTTACTGGACGAGGGCCGAGTGTTTCATCCTGGACACGGTGTGGAGGGTCAGCGAAGACCCGAGCAAGCACTGACCTTGGGAGTGGACATGGGAGAATGTCTAACTGCCATGCGTTCCAGAGGGAGTGGCGTGGAGGAGTAAAGGAAGTGAGTTCAAGTGCAAGATGCAGGCAGAGCAGGAGGAAGGGAAGGGAACAAAAGGGGCAGGAAGTGGGGCAGCGAAAGTGGGATGCGGAGACGGAGATGGTCACGAGAGGGCCTCTTCTTAAAGAGACGGGAGCCATTCAGCATGTGTTCAGCTGGTGGAATAGCTGGGTGCAGAAAGAACAACATGGAGGAGAGAGGGAGCCACTGAGAGGGCGGCACAGGGGGCCTGGTGCCCAGGGAGGTAGGTTCGTGCTCCTGTGGGAAGCAGGGATGCGATGCAGATGAAGGGATGCTGATGGATGGGCTGGAACATAATTGTGCAGAGAAGAAAAAAGGAGGAATAAATAACTCCCAAGGACCAGGAAACCAGGATAGTTCATTTCATTTCTGTCTAAAAACTAATGGACTGGCGCTAAATATTGGCCTGAATGAGATATAGTCTCATTCCTTAAAAATGATACTACTGTTTTTGTAAAGTGATTTGTCTCTTAGTGAGTATGACAACAAAATTCTGTACAAGTTCGGATATAGGAAGTAGCTGGTGTTCACATACAAGCACTATGAGAGCAATGGCATCAGAAGCAATGGAAGCATGTAGAACAGTGGTTCTCAACCTTTCTAATGCCACGACCCTTTAATACAGTTCCTCATGTTGTGGTGACCCCCAACCATAAAATTATTTTCGTTGCTACTTCATAACTGTAATTTTGCTACTGTTATGAATCGTAATGTAAATATCTGTGTTTTCCGATGGTCTTAGGCCACCCCTGTGAAAGGGGTCGCGACCCACAGGTTGAGAACCGCTAGCAGGGTCTCCTAAGACCATCGGAAAACACAGATATTTACATTATGATTCATAACAGTAGCAAAATTACAGTTATGAAGTAGCAACAAAAATAATTTTATGGTTGGGAGTCACCACAACATGAGGAACTATATTAAAGGGCCGTGGCATTAGAAAGGTTGAGAACCACTGATGTAGAGCGACATGCAATGCGACTGGCCAGTTTCCAGTGCCACTCGGCTGGCCTGATGGCAAGCAGGAAGCCACCGCAAGCAAGGTTTACTTTAGGAATCCTCATCCAAGCCAAGCAAGCACAGGCGTCCGCTTCCTGCAAAATAAACAGAAAATAAATGGCCTGGTCGCTGTCTTTCCAGTAATGGCGTATTTTCCTAAAACACGTTTAAGTGACTACATTTCTGTCCATAGGAGGCATTCACAAATCCTTTGTCCACGAGCACACGCATGGACGAATCGACCTTGACGAGACATTGAGGCGCTTTCCGTTGTCTCTGTATAGCAGAATTATTCTCCTGTGCCCAGCTTACCTCCTCTCCTAGCCCATCGCCTGCTTGGGTCCTACAGCAAAACAGAGTTTTATAAGCTCTGAAAGCAGTTAGCTTTTGAAGGAAAGGTAGCATAAAATTTATGTCATCAAGGGTAAATCTGCCTGGCAAACAAGCTGGAGTGGGCAGGTGGCACATTTCAAAAGGCATTAGGAGACACATTAGGCTGTGTTTTTTAAATCCAACACTCAGCGCGTTGGGTCTGATCATTGACACTATTCATACTCTTACTGACTCAGTTTGCTACTAGAGTGTCTTACAGGTGGTAAGCAGGTTTTCTGTGCTATAAATGAGGCAGTTGGGAATACTGTCTCCCCCTTAGGAGGTGATGATGTGACTTAACCAGAGTTCTTATGTCCAACAGAGAAATTAATAACATTTAAACCTAGGACTTTGCCAGTAGTGGTATCCAATAAGTCTTTGTTAATTTGGTTTAAAGATTGTAACTATTTCACATGAAGCAATCAATGTTTAACATCATAAACTATCAGTTTCAGAAAGAGTTGGAAAAGTTACTAGAAGATCAATCGGGGACAATATTGTGATTATATATGAACAATAGAATAGACATACCGATACTTATTCAAGTCTTATAAAGCAATAGAATTATTATTTTTTGCAAAATACAAAGAAGAAATCTCTCTAGGACTCCAAAAGCCAGTCCCATAGCTTACTGAGAACCAATTCCAGCATGTAATAATTACAAGAGTTTTACCAAAAGGTTGGTGAAGCTTGGTGGGCTCAACAAGGGTGAGCCACATATGTAGTCTACCTGTTGGAAATGGCTAAACGGCACTTCCCCCAAACATGAATAGGATTGTTAACTGCCAGACATCTCAGGGCATTTTATTGCCTCCTGTTGGCCAAACACCTGAACAGCTGTAGGCTATACCCCAAACTGATAATGCTTCTGTATGCTACCCTTTGATACCTTACCCTTTGAAATGTATATTTCCACCTTGCCTTGGGACAAATTGTGTTTAATAAAAGCACGGGGTCCTTAGACAAGGAAGAGTCTTCAGTTCCCTTTAGCTGAAGATCCTCTGACCACCAATGCCTTTCAAAATTATCTTTCATCTCTGGACTCTTTAATCATCTACGCACAGCCCCTTTCCCCAGAATGCAGAACCCTTTGTAAGGCTGGGAAAAGAACCCTGGCAGTAGCTCACTCGGAGAGGAACAGGTGCTGACTCTACTCCAAGTGAGTGTGCCATGTGCGCTATTTGAGAAGGGAAACACAAATGTAAGAAGTAATCTTTTTATTACAAAGAAAGTAAATCCTTTTTAAGAAAATAAAAATCAGTTATAATTTGACGAGAGACCTTAAATATTCACTTAGCAAACAAAAGCACTTGCATTTTTAAGGTGAATGTTGGTCCCATTTTAAACTCAAGAGCATGTTTATTCGAGTCATGAATATATTTTGGGTTTGAATGCAAATACGATGGTAACTCATAAAGTGCTACTTCTTCTTTCACAAAGTGGACACATTATTTTCTCATTAATTGCTTGGTATGGTCTCAACTGGAAACGCCATACTGATGCTCTGTATCATTTCAGTTCAGACTGCGTTCTGAAACTGATGTACATTCTTCATTCTTCAGAGGGACACTGAGGGAGGCTGGGTGGCAGGCGGGCCTCGGGCCTGGGAATGTGAGTTCCCGAAGTTCCAGGTGTAAATTAAATCCAGAGGGAACAGTGGAGTTTGCCAGAAGCCAGAGTGAGAGTGGATTTCAGCCGCACAGAAGTCCGGACAAGTGGCAGCTCGCTCCTCAGAGAGCGGGTGGCGAGGCCACTGCAGGAGACCCAGGCGGAGAGCCAGTGGCCCTCAGCCCTGCGGATGCCCCTTGGTCTGGAGGACAGTGCGGGAGCCCAGTGCCTTCCGGGGGCAGTGCCTCCACCTGCTTTTGCTTCCTTTCTTTCCTTTTCTTTGTTTAGTATGTGTTTTTGTGCATTTATAGTAAATTCATCCCCTCACTCTCCCCAGGGTTCTATTACTCTCTGTGCATTTCAAAACAGGAGATACTCTCCCAGCTTCTCTTCCCAAAGTTGCTTCTTTATACATTTATCTTTATTATGGAAAGCATCCCAGCTGACCCCCAACCCCCAATGTCCCCTGCACCCTGCCACAGCAATCTTCACCGTGTGCAACAGGAATGTTCAAAACATCCATCCCTGGTACTTAGTCAGTGGCCCTGACCCCTTTCCCTTAGATGGTCAATATAAAATGACAACAGCCAATGTAACAATAGCCATCCGGTGTGAATGAATCAACATTATACCTATTTTTGTCAGATCAGCAAAACACATCATCCATTTTTTGGTGTGCCGCAGAATTCTGGCAACAGGTGTGTGTGCCATGAGATGAAAAGGGTTGAAAATCACTGCTTTGGAACGAGCATTGCCAGCCACATGGACAGCTCCTGGGTCTGTGAATGAGGCTGAGAAGGAGGAGGGGCAAGGAGCTGGAGAGTCCTGTGTGAGGCCTCCATGGTTGGCTGGACAGGGAGGGTCACAAAATGAATTATGGCACCAGCGAGGGATGCTGACTCCAGAGAACAGAAGCGAGTCCGTTGAGTGATGTTGGATTTGAGCAGGGGAAGCAAGGCCATCACAAGATGGTGGCACCATCACAGGATGGTGGCGTCCACAGCGGGGGCGAGGCCAGCTGCTCCGTACACCTGCTGCCAGAGTCCCTTCAGCCCCGCCAGGAGCCTCGGGTCCTCCTGCACCCCCACTACTGACAGCTCTCCCAGACTCCTCCAACGAGCTGCCCATCCCTCTCTTCCTCCCTCCCCCGACGCTGAAGCCTGACTGTGGTGTCCAACAAATTGGAAGTTATAACTCATGTTGTTGAGAGTATCCTCGGTTCCTCAGCCAAGGCTGGCTGCTCTGCACACCTGCCACCAGAGTCCCCTCAGCCCTGCCGGGGGCCTCCTGTCCTCCTACACCCACCTCTGACTGAGGCTCAGGTAACCAGGGCCGGCAGAGGCTTGTGCTACTGGCAGTGGCAGCAGCAGAGGTGTGATGAGGGCGTTGCCTTCCCCTGATCACCTGGGTTGCCTCCCACCCCTGAGGGCTCCTGGACTGTGAGAAGGGGCAGTCCGGGCTGAGGGAACCCCTCTCCAGTGCATGAATTTTCATACACCGGGCCTCTAGTCCTATATAATAAAAGGCTAATATGCAAATAGACCGAACAGCGGAACAACTGAATACTGGTTGCTATGATGTGTGCTGACTACCACGGGGCATGTGCAGAACATGGCGGGCGTTGGCTGCAGCAGGATGGTGGAGCAGGTGAGCCGGGGCACTGGTTGCTGTCATCGGGGAGAGCCTCTGGTGGTTACTTAAAATTCTTTACTCCAGCACACCATGGTCCCACCCAGAGCTCGCACCTGCAGCCAGCCACTGCCAGTGCCAGAGCCACCACTCACACCCACTGCCAGCACCGGTCCCGATCACTTGATGCCATCAATGGATGTGAGTGGTGGCTGTCAGTCCTGGTCACCCCTGAGGGCTTCTCTACCTCCCCTCTGCTCCTGAGGGGCTATCGAGGCAGCAGCTGCCACTCTCACCCACTGATGGTGCTGGCCCCACTTGCACCTGCTGCTCGCGCCGGCCCAATTGCTCCATGCCATCAGCACATGGAAGCAGCAGTGATGGGAGTGGGACTGCCTGTAGACAGGGTACCAGGGGCCACAGCGGGAGGGGCTGGCCAGGGGCACAGAGGATGGGCTGAGACCCACCTCTGTGCCCATGGCAGCCTCATGGCCTACAGTTCCTTTCAAGGTGCACAAATTCATGCACTGGGCCCCTAGTCAATATATAAACAAACAAGGAAACAAGCCACACTACTGCCACTACTGAAGAGATGCGACAAGCCAGGTGCCGACGCTACAAGCATCCAAAGAGGAATTTCCCAGAAAGTTTGCTGCAACGGCAACACTGTTCTAAAAACACCAGCCTTCCCAGATAACAAGTGCAAAGAGAGAGTCACTTGCACTGATGAGCTCAGTGTTTTCCAGACGTTATGGAGATGCTGTGCAGAGCCCTGGCCTGGCACGCACGAGGCTCTGCAGGCCTCGCTCTCCTGCTGGAACAGTGGGGTCAGAGAAGAATGAAAACTAATGAACCGGGGCCCTGGGCCTGCTACATGGAGCCAGTTCCCTCTCGCTGCTCAGGGGTCGATTCAGGACCGCGAGTTCAGTAAGCAGCGCTGGAGGTTCTGTCCTGGAGCCTCCAGTTTCCTGTGCTGCATGTCCCTGCCTTCCAGGGTTGTTCATCTTGCTGCAAGTACGGGATGGGAGAGCTGAACCCCTGCGACTGTACCTGTGCAGAGTGAGCTTCTGGCTGAGTCGGTATAGCCATGCAACCCTTGTTTATTTTAAAAACTGCAGTATTTCAAACCATATGTCCCACTGGGCCTTGCTTGAGTCTTCGTTGATTTTATTAAATTGTAAAGTGTTGGTTTTTCATTGAAAATGATTGATTCAAAGAAATCTATTCAAAGGCTACTTTTTAAAGAGGAAAGCTACCTCCGATCATGCAGTTCCCCCTTTTTCTCTGCCCCGGCCACTAAATTACACCTTTCCTCCCATATTTGGGAGGAGGCAGGCTTCACACAGCGTCTGCCAGCAGAGGGTTCTGAAATGAAACTGAGCACCACTGGATATTTTCACCTGTGCTGTCTAAAGGAAGGACCAGGCCACCTAGACGAGAAATGGAGACCAGGAAGCCCTGTCTCTCTCAGTTTTCTTTTTAAAATTCACCTTATTGTTCCTTTACTCTTTAAAGACCTGCTTTTAAATGACCCACTTTTCAACTGGTTTTTAGTGGCGCGTGTCCCCCCTACCTGTGGTTGACTGAAAGTGTTTCCTTTCTCTCTATGTCTTTCCAGAGGGATTATTTCGGTCATTCTGACCATTGCAGACTGCTTTTGCTGGGGAATGCAGCCTCCTCCTCCACAGAGAAGTGTGCCGGAAGAGTACAGGTGTGCTCTGGACCGAAGTGTCTTATGCTAGCGTATGTCTCTGTGATGGTTCATGTTGTTCAGCAATGAGAACGACATCAGCCCTCTGTGTAACACACCCCCTGCGTGCAGGTGAGGGAGGGACCCCTGAGCGGCCCTGCGTCTGAGGCAGGGCTAGCAAGCATCATCCCCAGGTGGCTGTGCACCCCCTGCTCGTGCAGGTCTTTCTCAGGGAAAACCCCACCATTGTTTGCTGTCAGGGAGCCACATGCCTTGCACCCTCAGTCAGTAAGGTGTGTCTAGTACCTGCCCAGACCCTCTCCCATTGCCTTTCAGTCCCCGTCTCAGTGTGGGACCTGGCTGATCAGAGGGGCAGCTGCTCGCGATGCTCGGGGTGATGGCCTTTCACATGGACTGGCCTTCGCTCATCAGCCTGACATCTTGGGCAGAAATCCCAGGAGTGATTTGGTAGCGGAAAGGCTGGGTGCTGATGGGAGCCATTGCACAATGAATACGTCCTATTATTCATAAGTTGGCTCTGACTTTGAAACTGAGAATTATGATGAGAGTTCAGTTCACATATTTAAAATATCTGACTGTCATTATCAACAAGACAAGCAATGACAAGTGGTGGAGAGGCTGTGGGGAAAAGGGAGCCCTCACTCCCTGCTGGTGGGAATGTCGACGGCTACAACCACTATGGAAAGCAGTCTGACGATGCCTCAAAGAAGTGAGACTAGAGCTACCATAGGACCCAGCACTCCATCTCCTGGGTCTACACCCGAAAAACTCAAAATCATGTATCACAAAGATACATGCACCCCTGTGTTCACTGCAGCATTATTCACGTGGCCAAGACATGGCCAAAGTGTCCCGCGATAGAGGACTGGATACAGAAGACATGGTCCATAACACAATGGAATACTACTCCGCCACAAGGGAGGACGAACTAGCGCCATTTGCAACAACATGGATGGACCTTGGGAACATTATGCTAAGTGAAATAAGTCAGAAAAAGCTAAGAACCATATGACTTCACTCATACGTGGGATATAAAACTGAAACTCGTGAACACAAACAGCAGTGTGGCGGTTGCCAGAGGGAAGGGGTGAGGGGAGAAGGGGGTCCCAATATGAAGTAACAGGAGAAGATTTGACTCTGGGGGGTAGGCACACAGATCTTGTAACATAGAAACCCACACCTGGAACCTATATGTTCATGTTGCCCATTGTCACCCCAGTTAATGTAATAAATAAAAGATGAAACATCCAGCTGATCCCTACTGTGCAGCAACTGGAACCTGTTCCCCAGCTCTGTCCTCAGAAACCCGCTCTGTCACACAGCGTCAGAGTAAGAGCTGAGTTCACCAAGAGCTGAGACTCCAAAGACCCCTGACAGCACGGCCCTGGGTCAGAGGTCAGTGGCTGACAGAGTCACACACCACACACAGCCGTTCTGCCAAGTGCTCAGAGGACATGCTTCCCTTCTTCTTCTGTGGACCCAACAAATAACTATGGACACAGGCGATGTCCAGTCACTGCCTGGTCGCACGGGGTCACTGCCTGGTCACACGGGGTCACTCCTGAGGACCTAGTGGTCCCTGCCTCCTGGTATGATCCCCTCCCTGTGGGAGAGCAGGACTGTGACTCGCTTTCAGCAAAGGCGACAGGACGTAAGTGACCGAGCACATGAGCGTGGGGCTATGTTCCGTGAGAGCACAGTGCCCACCTTGCGGGAGTCTCCCTTTGGACTGGCTGTGAGGACAAAGGAGCCTGCAGGAGGCTGTGGGGTGGGGGGGACCAGGGAACGAAGGTGGCTCTCCAGGCAGAGAGGCCTCCGCCAACGGCCTGTAGGACCTCCAGCAGCACCCAGCAAGGAAAGGAATCCTCCTTTCTATCATCGAAGGAACTGAATTCTGCCAGCAGCCTGAGGAGGGTGGAGGGGGTCCCGCTCCACGATCCTGCCGCTCTGGCTGACCCTGGGAAAGAGCCAGTGTGTATGTGGCTTTAAGCCTCTAAAAGTGTGTGGGTAACATTGTTGCATTGCAGTAAGTAATTAATCTGAAGCTCCTCCTTCTCTCTTTGTCTTTCTCAACCTTGAGATCCTTGTGGAAAGCCCCCAAGCCTGGGCATGCTGGTGTGAACAGATTCTTAACCATCATGAGCAGATTCAGATTTCTGGCAGGAATAAGACATGAGCAAGCTGTGTCCTACTCTGCATAGCCTATTGAAAGGGGTATACTGTTGTTCATCCCAATATAAGTGATTCTAGATTGACCTGCAGGTCTTTCCTAGTAATGACAGTTACCTTTTTCCTATGGTAACGAATGAGTAACTTGTGAGAAGATACTTTCTGTAGAAATCCACTCATCATAATGCTCCCCCATTAGTTTGAGCAACCATTAATGCTTTTCTCACTGCATGATCCCTTTTATAGTCACCAGGTGCCACTCCACTGTGAGGAACATGCCCTCCTATTTATTTGCTTATCTAGTTATTTATTGATATCAGTATGGAAATGCAATAAATGATAATTTGTTACTATCATGATCTATTCTGATATTCAAATTGTACACCCCCTTCAGATATATCTTCTGTCCTTCTGATATATTGGCATCATTGTTAAGCCCTTCTTATTTTCTGATAAAACAAGATTTTTCAGGTACATTTTTTACTTTTCCTGTCCCAGACCTGGATCTTTTCTCAAAGACTCCTGGCTTCTTTTTTAAAATGAAGAATGGTATTTAGTAGCCAAAATATGGGCACTGCGTGTACTCATTGCTCCTGAAATCTTATCGCTTCCAGCATCTCTTAGCGATGGAGCTGGAATATAGCGTATGTTTCCATGTATAAGATGCTATTTTTTTCTAAAACCATTAGACTGAAAACCGAGGGGCATCTTATACACAGAAGTCAGCAGAGGAGGGAGCCTGGCAGGTGCATAGCTGCCCATACCTTGTCAAACAGGCTTCCTCCAATCACGAGCCTGATTGTTGCTGATGTCAGCTGATGCCATAGTTGGAGGTGGAGGTGGAGAGATGTCAAAAAATAAAAAGATAAATACCAGTAAGGGATTGTCTCACTCTGCAAAATTCTCACTGAATGTAATAAGCTCCGCAAAAGAGCATGGACATAGAGCTGCAGAGACCATTTGGACCTCCTCCCACTGAGCGTATGATCAGACACTGGAGAAAACAGGAAGAACAACTCCTTAAGATGCCAAAAAGGAAGAAGGCCTTGAGAGGAAAACCAGCAAAACATTTAAAATATCAATTTCTTAATTTTGGGTTGGAAAAGTGGAGAGTGTCTTATACATGGAAAAATCCTATCTAATAAAGAGGGAATATGCTAATTGACACTTATGCTGTCGCAAAGATGGCGGTGCCCACAGCCAATAAGGAGGGAATATGCTAATTGACTGCCACGCTCTCAAAGATGGCAGTGCCCAAAGCCACAGATGGTGGTGCCTAGTCTTCTCAGCCCCACTGGTGCACCTGCCTCCTGAGTCCCCCAGTCCCCTTAGCCCCCCAGCTGCCCAGGGCCACCCGCAGCTCAAATAACCAGGGCCAGCCGAGGCTTACGGTGCTGGCAGTGGCAGCAGCAGAGGTGTGATGGGGCGTCACCTTCCCCAGGTCACCTCCCGCCCCTGAGGGCTCCCTGACTGTGAGAGGGGGCAGGTCAGGCTGAGGGAACCCCCGTCCAGTGCATGAATTTTCATGCACCAGGCCTCTAGTATGGTGTGTATACACACACACACACACACATATATATATATGAGTGTGTATATATGTGTGTGTGTGTGTGTGTGTGTGTATAATGTGTACAAGATGTATACATTAAAAACTATAAGATGTTGCTGGGAGAAATTTTGAAAGACTGAAATAGATAGGTAAATATACTATGTTCATGGATTGTGGGACTTGATGTTATTAAGATGTCAATTATGAAGATGTTTTTCTTAGCATCTCACAAGGATGCAATCAAGGTATTGGCTGGGATTGTGGTCTTAACTGAGGGCTGACTGGGGAAATGCCTACTTCTGCATTCACTCACGTTGTTGGCAGTGTTCAGCTTCTCTCAGTTTTAAGACCAAGGTCTTTCTTGCTCCAGCTCCTTGTACACTGTTAGCTAGAGGCTGTCCACAGCTCTTAGAAACTGCCTGCATGTGGAATTTCCCATATGATGCTCACGCGCGCACCCACCCTCTTACACACACACACACACACACACACACACACACACACACACACATTGAGCTTTAACTTCATTTCAACACCATCACGTACCTTCTGGTCTTTCCCCTTTGACAGTGAGGAAGGTGGATCTCTTTTATGTGCAAATATATTTACCCAATTTTCTCAAGCCTAGAATATAAAGGATTGATGCAAGAGACCAGATGATGCCGGGTGGTGTTTTCTGTTTGTTTATTTTTAAAGGCAAGGCAGGGACGATGCCATCACTCTTCCTGTTTGTGTTACCCTTTGGGAAAGGAATTTGATCACCCATGGCTTTGTGTGTTGTTTTTCTACTTGGTCAATCCAAACCTTTGACAGTAGAGGCACATAAAAGTGAAATCCGGGGCAACCTCGAAAGGCATGCTGCAGGATTGGAGCTTCATTCTGACAGCATGGGAGAGCTCCCCGTTAAGTCATTGCACACATGTGTGTTGTAAATAGCATGAACAGTGTCCTGCGTGTTACTTCCTGGTGATGTTTGTTATTTACTTCTTCTTCAACTCACTCTAAGAGAAGATTTGAGAAGTTTAGTGCAATCCATACCAATGTGTTACAACATGAAATAACTGAGCACGTGGAGATAATAAACTAGAGCTGGAAAATAGGAACCTGTCCCGATTATGCTTGCCTGTCAGTAGCTTCCCATTACAAGAGGTATTGCTACAAATGTTACCTACGTGCTCTAGAGAGAACAGTTCCAAACACCTCAGCCCAGGTGACAGGCCTTCCCACTGGCCCACCGCCATCTGCAGGGCTCAGGGCTGACACAGGGGGAAGATTGCAGGAACCGCTTCTCTTGCAGGAATTTTTCAGAAACCTTCCTGGTTTCTGATCTTGTAAAATCTGATATAATTGATCATGCATGACTTCACTCTCTACCCCTTTGCCTGCACGCAGTTTGGGGTCGTGGTTACTTGCCTACAACAGCAACGCTCCAGAGAAGCTGAAGTTACAAAGGACACTTAGTTAATGCAGGAAGGACCAACCACTGCGTGAGGAACTGGGAGACACTTTTAAAGTTCTCACGTTGTCAAGCTTACTATTATGTGTTGTTATGTAGTAGTAATTTCTTACACTGTTGCCAAGAACAGTTTGAAAGGAGTTTGTTGAAAGTAAGTAGCGAAATCGCTTTGGGTACATCACTGCTAATCAGTCCTTCACACGTTGTGAAACATACAAGGCCGGATTTAATTCTGCCAAAAAAATTAGTTCATTGAAAAAAAACACCAGAGTAAAACGGCAGGTGCTCCAGGGGTATGGAGATGAGAACAAAGCAAAGACAGACACACATTCCTTTTTGTAAAGCAGCCAGAGATAGGACAGAGCAGGGTGGGAAGGCTGGGCCCTCTCAGAGGGCCACTTCTGAAGGGGGGCGAGTTCAGTCCAGTTCAACGCAATAACGCGATAATTTAAACTTGGGCTAACGAGCTACTCTGCCTGTACCAGTCCCACCCATGGTCTCAAGTTAAGCTGATGGTATGCAGGCTCCTTGTGTTCTGACTGCATACAGGGCCATCATGGTATGCCCCTTTCTTTTACAGAAAATCTTTGTCTAAGTCATGAAAAGGGTGTGTTTGATGCAAAGGCACATAATTTATAATGATTACTGCTGTTGTTATTAACATTGAGCCCAGGAAAGGCCATGTTGGAAGTCTCCGGCAAACCTGTCCTGGCAGCCCACGCCCTGACTCCGTCCAGGTGCGCTGAATGGCCGGTTCCGAGGTGGGGACCCCGTTGCTCCCATACTCCAGCGCAGGGCACAGGCCAGAGGAAAAGGTCCAGGATGTCATCTCTCTCCCGCTTGGGGAAACTCCCCTGGCTACCGCTCTCTGCGCTGGGAATGGGTCTCAGGTCTCCACCTCCCTTTCCTAGAGGGACACTCACGAACACCCCGTCACCTCCTGGCGACCCGAGCCCGCTCGGCGCGCAGCGCACCCCAGTGGACGCGCGCGGCCTCCAGGCCGTGGCCACCGGGCTTCCGGAGAGCCTGCTCGTCGCCGCCGCGGCTGCCGGGGAAACGGGGACTCTGGAGGCCGCTGGAGCCGGTCTGGGCCGGACCCCCGGAGGCGCGGCTGCAGCCCCGGCCCCGCCCGCCGCACCTGGAGTCGGATTCGGAGAGGCGGGGCGGGGCGGCTGGCTGGCCGGGCGCCCGCGCAGCTCGCTGGAGCCGCCGGACCCGAGCGAGGCGTGGGGGAGGGTCTCGAGGCCGAAGCAGCGGCTCCGGGGAGAGACCCCAGCGGGGGAGGAACCGGTCCCCGGGAGCGCAGAGGCGGCGGCGCGGGCATGGAGCGGGCAAGCCCTGGCTGTGCGCGGCCGCGGCACCACGACTCGGTGGAAGCGTGGCTGGACGATCACTGGGACTTCACCTTCTCGTACTTTGTTAGGAAAGCCACCAGGTAAGAGGAGGGCCCGGCGGACCCGGCGGGGCGCGGAGCCGACCTGGGCTGACCCTCCCGGCTCCGTCCCCTTCCCGCAGCAGTAAGCAGCCTCGGTTCTGGGCCTTGGTTTTACGGGAGGTCCCGGTCTTGTTTGGTGCCGAGACCTCGACTTGAAGGCGAGCGCAGGCGAAATACCCGAGCGTGGATTCGGTCCAACTTGCTCTCAAAGTTCAAATACAAAAATGTTCCAGCGGCTCGGCCCCCGCAGCCCGCTTCCCGGGAGAGGTTCCTTGCGCCGCTCTCCGGCCTCCCGCAGCCCGTCCGCCTCCCGCAGCCCGAGCCTCCGCGGAGAAACCAAAACCGCCCGAGCCCCTTCCCTGAGCTCCGGAAGCACCGTCCCAGCCCGTCCCGCGGCCACGCTCCTCCCCCGTCCCCGCGCCGGGCCGGCGGGGCGGGGAGCCAGGAGGGGGCGAGGCGGCGGGCAGCTCAGGCGGCAGCGCACAGGAGCCTCCCCGAGTGAGTGCAGCGCCGCGTCCCCTCCAGCCCCCGACCGTCCCGCGCGCCTCTTTTCGCTCGCCCTGCACCCGAGGCGGCTCTGTGGACCGGGCTCCGGGGGAGGCGGCGCGGCGCGGCGTGGAGTGGACCCGAAGCGGGCGGATCCCGCGCGGCCGGAGCGGCCCCAGGGCCACTCTGCCTGGTCCGGAGCCAAGGCGAGGGCCGCGCGGGGCGGGGACGCAGCTGTCCCCTGGGAGGCGCCGCGCCGCAGACTCTGTGCGCGCGTGGGAAACGCTCGTGGAGAGTTGGGAGGACCCGAGGCTGGGGCCGGGTGACGAGGAGGGGAGCAGCGTGCCTGGCGGGCGGATCCCAGAAGTCCGCGGAGTCGGTGCGGAACTGGGGCGCCCACAGGGCTCCCGCGCGCCGGGGCTGCCTCCAGGCGACCCTCTGGGAAGGACCCGAGCCAGCGCCGGCCGCAGGGCCGGGGGTGATGGTGGGGAGCCGGTCCCGGCTCGGCGCAGGGCTCCCACCCGCGGGCGCGAGGCCGCCGCTGTGCCGGGAGCTCCCCGCCAGGGGGCGGCTTGGCGCGGGGCAAACGGGTGGCGGGGGCGCTAGGGGCGCCGGCTCCAGTCGCCGCCTCACCTGGGCGCGGCGTCGCCCCCCGCGCTGCTGGCGTCCGGGGTCCGCAGGGCCGCGCGGTGCGCACCTCGCCTCCCACGTCTGCTATGTTGCCCTTTGGAGACAGAACGAGGTACCTCCCCAGCACCCCTCCCACTCCTGGGGCGCGGCGCCGGGCTGGGTGGCGGGTCGGGTGCCGGCGGGCAGGATGCTTCACAGACCGTGAACCTGATGACATCTGGGTTCCCCTGACATTGCGGGGTGTTACTTTGCCATCTTAGACGGGGCTCTTTTGAACCCCATTTCTCCCAAGAAACGTTGGAGGTCGCCTGCTTAGGGACAGATCTCATCTCCCCGGGTTAATTGCTGTGCCCCGGAAAGTGCGTCTCCCTCCCCGCTCTCGCCTTCTCCCTGGGAAACCCACGCCTGAAGCGCCCGGGGTACACCCTGAACAGAGAGCGGGTTCTTCCTGAAGGCGCTCTCTGGGAGTTTGGGGTGAGCAGGAGCCCAGCAAGGCCCGGAGTTGTCCATTGCTGTGGGGGACGGCTTCAGAGGCCTCAGCTACTCCCAGCCCATCAGTCCCTTGGTCCCGTATCCGGTCCCCCTCACACTTCACCCCCTGCCCTCACTGAGCGGTGGCCACAGGATGGGGGGCAGGCTAGGGAAGGCTGATGTTTTAAGTGCGGGTTGTGTTCTTTAGGCAGCTTATCAACAGTTGGAAGGAAAAAAGTTACTTGTTTTACAAATCAGCCTAAATGCCTCTTTCTCACCCCCCACCCCCCTTTAAAGACAAAAGTGGGGTTTTTAACTAGTCACACCTACCAACGCGGGACTTTCAGAACCCGCCAGAACTTTCAAGCGGTCCTTTAGTGGGAAATAAGTTGAAAATGTTACCTTCCTTTTCACGTTAGGTTTTCTCCCAATTAGCATGGGATGAAAAATCCCAGTTCTCAAAACCATGCTCATCGGGGTAAAATGGAGGTTATCTGAGACTACTTTTCTCTGGCGGGTTTTACAGGACGGCGGGTTTTACAGTACAGCTGATGCACTATAGGACAGGCGGCTGCACACTTTCTGTGACAGAGAGAGAGAGAGCTCTTAAGAGTGTATGTTGTTGAGTTCAAATTGGAAAATGAAAGTATGTAACAGTGGATAGTATTTCAGGTCCTCGGTTTTAGGAGTTGCAAAGTGGTGGAAACTGCCAGTATGTAGCCAGGGTGCTTCCTAAAACAACAGTCCAGCTTGGGTCTGTATTCGGGGACGTTGACTAAAATAAGAGACCTAAAGTAACAAGGAGAGGGGGGATATGAGCTGCTTATAAAATTGCCAGACGTCTAAACCTAGTGTGACCCACTTGGTTGAGGTAAGAACTTACTGCAGACATTTTAATGTTACAGCCAAGATCTTGTTCTTTAACCGGAAGCTCACATTTCTTTGCTGTGTCCCCGTTAGTTACAAACACTGTGGGCGACTCAGGGGGCCCAGCGGCAGCAGGTTAAAATGCACTTGGATTCCCTTGGACGGAAGCAGGCACGCGGGCGGCCGTTCCCACGCTCTGTGCAATGCTCTCATGAAGGCCACGCGCCCTTTCTGTCCTTTCCCCAGCCTCAGCAGTGCGCCCCAGCGGCAGGCATGGGGCAGGATGCGGGCTTGGCCTCCCTCCGTTCTCCTTGAAACACCTGTGGACTGGGTCGGCCTTGAGAGCCCCTATGCTGCTATACTGTTTCCTCCAAATGCAGAGTGAAGCAACGCCTTAAAAGCTGTAGCGGGGGCAGGGAAATAGATGCTACTTAATAATTACTACCGTGTATGCGAGTTTGAGTGTCCGGTGAACAATCCATCACATAATCTATTGGCATAAAAGCTCATAGGAGGTTGTCCCCCAGCACGGAGCTCCCCCCTCGCCCCGGGAGACCACCCTGCAGTTGCCTAGAGACCCATATAAAGGGCTCGAATACCCCTGCTTCTCAAATGGCCCCTTCCCAGTGCAAATGCCACTGTCCCAGCTGCTGTCATTCTTGACAGCCTGTTAGAGTAACGTTACCTTTCATGAGCCACTAACCTGCGCTGTGACCCTGGGCCACATGCTAGTCTGTTAGTATGGGCGGGGCCACACCATTGGCTTCTTACTGCTTTGTTTTGCACTGGGCACCAGCTTGAGAATAGCCGGTGTCTGCTGCAGAGCTGGGGTATTACTATTATGGGGACGAGCTTTTATGGCCGCTGGGATCAAAGTCCAGAAACAGAAGTTCCCCTCCAGTGTGGTTTGCTGTGTCAGACTCCCCATTGTCGCCGCAGAGCTGGCCGAGGTGTGGCTGCTCCAGCTCCTGTGTTTGGGTTTGTCTTTCTACTTTCTCTTTTATAATTATTTTTCACCTCTAAAAGCGGTAACATTTTCATTTGCGTGGTATTCATATTAAAAGAGATGGTGGATAGACTATAAGTCTTAACATCCACTCTTAAAAAGTACTGTTTCTGGCCCGGCCAGCATGGCTCAGTGGTTGAGCATCGACCTATAAACCAGGAGGTCACCGTTCGTGTAGGAGGCAGCCAATCAGTAATTCTCTCTCATCATTGATGTTTCTATCTCTCTCTCCCTCTCCAGTCCTCTCTGAAATCAATGAAAATATATTTTAAAAAATTTTAATGACTGTTTCTGTAATTACATAGGAATGTAAACCTCACAGTTTTCAGACAAATGATGTGTTCAGCATATTTTGTTAAGCAGTCACTAGTGTTGGAGATAATAGCACTCTGTGGGCCTGGACTCAGTCTGCCTGGCATTATTTATACATCAGAGTGGGACAAAAGTAGGTTTTCAGTTGTTCATATGGAAAATAATACAACAATGAATAATAATGCAGGAATAACTTCGCTCAGCGCTCCCAGCCGGAAGCCTCCTTTTGCGTCACCCGCATGGTTACGATGGGGATTCTGGTGCATGCTTGTGTGTTTATAACCTGGGTGCAAAGCGCCTGCTCCAAGCGGTTTTAGTGACCTGAGAGGACTTCTGTGGATGGAATAAATCCCCAGAGCCCCTGAAATGATGCCTCTCATTGTCTTTCTATCCCAGGGTTTCCCTTTCAGACCCATGCAGAACAGTGGTTCCCAACGTGGGGTACACACCCCACAGAGGGGCAGTTTGATTTTAAGGAGGGCAATTCGGGTTATTAACAGTAAACTTTTTGCATTTCTTATGGTTCTAGGGGCCTCCTATATAGTAAATAAATATACACTGTGACATATTTACACATTTCAGTTCTTTATTATATGTTTTGAAACTTTATTTGCTATTTTTTATCACTTCATATTATTATTTTTTAACAATTTCCTAGTGATTTCTTCCTTGGTACTTCAACTGTCCTTTCGTTCTTTTATTTTTCTCTTTCATGGATGCCATGTTCTTTGGAAGCATGTTTAGACCACATTAATGGCCTTTTAGGCTTCCCCCACATGAATGGGAGTTCACTTTTTGAATAATAAGAATTATATGTCACAGGGGGGCATCAGGATTTTAGAGATGCTTTGGGGGGGCGTGGCCAAAAAAAAGCTTGGGAACCACTGATGTAGAGCCTGCAGCATAAGACCAGCTCCCGAAAATTGTGCCGGAATGACGTAGCGACAGCCCGAGATGGACACTTTGAAATCACTCTCTGCTTCGTATCACACAAACTTGAGGAAGCTGGCAGTGCCGTTCAGGAGCATTTCTTTCAGTTTGCGATCTGAAATGTATAAAAATCGCCACTATTTTCCCAAGACTGTGTCTTCAGCACCCCAGGCCAGCAGCTTTTAGTACTCTGATCATGGTGTGTAACCATTTCCCTTTTAAATAAGTCCCCGGTGCCTCTTTAGTGAAGTAGGTAGTGCGTCAGTTTCATAAATAATTCCACCCACGAAGATGATCTGACTCTGGCCTCTGATAGCATTTCTTTGAAAGCGCGAGGTGTGGAGGTAAAGAACAGAGATTGTCTTCCTCCCAGGGCCCCTTCCTCCAGATTGGAAAACACAAATTACCTTAGAACTTTGGTTCAACTTCCTCGTGTGTTTTAATAATAAGACCCAGGAAAGATTTCTTTGTCGTTAAAAAGGCTGAACGGAACTGCTTGGTACTTTTTTTAGTTATTCCCCCAAACATTTTTCAGCCTAATGATTCATTAAACCCACACCATTGTGTCGAGTCCCATGTGTTCTTTGTTCTCGGAGCTGACTGTGGGACACAGGCCTCTCCCGAGGATAACAGCCCTGAGGAAGGACTGCGGGACAGCTCAGTCAGTCACCGGGTTGACTGATGGTGGAGGGTTGAAAAAGGACCAGTTCCTGGATTGAGGATGCAGACTAGCTATGACCTCTGCAGGGCTCCCGTGGAACTTGGTTTAGCTGCACAGAGGCAGGTGAGGTGACAGGTGGTCCAGCTGGTGGATGGTCCTCGGAAATATCTGTCACAGGGTCAGCTTCTCCGTAAAAAGTGCCTGCGAGCTGCAGACCTCGGAATAAAAGCTGAAGGAAGTCTTTCCACACGAGTCACTGTTTGATAGTTAGCTCCGTAACCGCATCAACGGATGTGGTATTCTCATTTCATGTTGAAGTACATGTATGTACTTATGATATAAGTGCCTCATTCGTGTTCTCTAAATGGTAGGGATGTTTACTGATTGCCAGACATTTAAATGGCTAAAGCAGGGAAAGCAACCTAAGTGTTAAGTTCATAAGAATCACTTTGCTAAGTCTTCTGAAAAGCTTTTCAACATGTGTATTCCTCTGGTTTTTGTTGGAGGCGGACATGCCTTTTAAAGTCCTGTGTGCCACTGTTGGCCTCTGTGTTTGTGGAGCCATTCCCCTTGAACCTAAATTGTGAAGTAAGGCTAGCTTGTCTGCAACTCATTTTCTCTGCATGATTTTAGTACACCCACGCTTGAGCCGTCAAAGAGCCCCATTTGGTATCCTGTCCTTAGTGATAAGTATAAAGAATAAGAATCCTCATTTCTACTCTGTTGACCAGTGCTGAGATTATAAGAAAAGACCCTGATCTTTTGAGTTGATGAAATAATGGAAACGTACACACACACAGTGTCTGTTGACTTTTAGAGGTAATGGCGATCATGTGATCCTGTGTCTTTCAAATTTAAGTAATGTGCCTCTGTTAAAGAGACAATCTTATTGGTCTCTCTTACCGTAGTTAGAAAGCTTTGGTCATAAGTGAGAGAAACCCAGCTTGAACTCATACAGAACTGACGCCTATAGTTGAAGTTCCTGGAAATTGGGTTTGGCACAGACCCCCATGACATACTTGCTCGGCAGCGCAGGGCTCCTGGGCCCTTGGGCGGAGGCGGCCAAGCAGCCCAGCCTCCGGGTTCAGCTCACAGCGCGTCATGGGCTCGGGAAGCATGGCTCTCAGGGGGTGTTTCCCTTCCGATGTCGGTGGGTTTTCCTTCCAGGGAGCTTTCATGCGCCAGTGGGAGCAGCTGAAGATTCCACATCTTGTTTACACTGGGTTCCAGCTGGCTTCTCGGATGCTCTCCTAGCAGGAGAGCCTGGGGCCACCAAATAACTTCAGGCAGAGCCCTCATTCCTTCCCTCCAGCCCCAAGGGGCCGCCTCACTGTGACTTGGAGTAAGGAATTTGGGGATGTCCGCAGAGGCGCCCCAAACCTCCCGTTTTCTGTGACACTTGCTATTGTATGTAATATTTCCTTCGTCTAAACCAATGCTTCTGGGAGGCGATGCCCTGCAGGGGTGCTGGCCGTCTTGGCTGTGAGCATCTGTTGAGCAAATGCAGAAGGTTTAACATCCCAGGGCCCAGACACTGGCTGCTGGAAGCACGACCCACGTTTCCAAATGCCTCCCCCAAGGGCTGGCACCTCCACTCCCCCAAGGGCTGGCACCTCCACTCGCTGGGAGCTACTGTTCTAAACCCTTTAACATTTGTTTCTATTGATGGTGGTTAGGGGCCCCAGATAGGACAGACAGCTGCCCCCAGGCCTCCTCTCTCACAGAGTGTGACCTCTGCGCCTGCATTCGCTCCCTCTGTGAAACCGAAATTTACTTCCTAGGGTTCCTAAGAAATCTGCAAGCAATAACGCACATTCCTTTTCTCTCATAGTAGCAGTTTTCAGCTCTCCACTCTTTTGCCTTGAGAGCCCTGGGTGCCGTAGGTAGAATCACGAACGTCCACATTCCTCCCCAGACTGGAAGAATAGAACAGCGATTTTAGGGGCTGCGTCTCTTCCTCATCTCTCAGATGCATTTTTACTCAGATGCATTTTTACGGTTTCAACAGAACTCTGTGGAGTTTGTAAGGCACTGGAGGGGGCGGGTCAGAATGGAGGCCAGAGCCTGGGTTTAGTTCCCAACTTTGCTATTAATTAACTTGGTGACTGGCTGGGGGTTCAGACACCTCGGCATTAAAATGAGAGGTCAGGGCAGAGAAAGTCATAAAGGAGCTTCAACTTCTCCTTGACTCTCCCAGGAGAGCAGAGTACCAGCTTCTCAGATGGAACTCGTCCTCCTCTAAGTAGTTTCTCAGCAAGACTGGTGGGCCCAGGTCAGATTATGCAAATAATGTGACCCAGACTGTCTGAAATAGCATCCAAGAGCAGGGAAAATGCCTAACGTTACATTTCATGGGAGCGATTTGTGTGTTCTCACTGCAGATAATTTTAGCAGGTCACCATCTAAGTGACCGGGTGTCC
Source organism: Corynorhinus townsendii (assembly GCA_026230045.1). Classification (NCBI taxonomy): domain Eukaryota; kingdom Metazoa; phylum Chordata; class Mammalia; order Chiroptera; family Vespertilionidae; genus Corynorhinus; species Corynorhinus townsendii. Next base: position 63,568,017 of record JAPDVU010000006.1, on the reverse strand, counting down.
CTCATCCGGCAGGAAGTCGCACTGTCTTTGTAATCGGGTCCTTCATGATGAGTTCACAGACTAGTGACTAAAGCTGGGGAGAGAGGGAAGGGGTGACATCGGAAGGGCAGACTCAAGCACATGACGGTGCACTGTGTGTTCCGATCATTCAGGGTCTGCGGCTTCTTACTCGCAAATCTCTGCAGATGCTCCTGCTCCAGGGACTTGCCACGTGGCTGACCTGGAGCCCAGGTGTCAGCCTACGTACAGAATGGCCCCAGGTAGGAGCTAACCCGGCCACTGCCATCCCGACCTCCTGGGACGAGCACCAGAGCCCCAGAGGGCTCTCCACCCTCCAGCTTAGAATTAGGGTCATGATGAAATGTTGCTATGGTTCTCATGATAGGTTGCATATTTTCTCACATTTGTTGTCAGTTTTATTATATCTTTGATATTTGGGAGGGGGGTTGTCCCCCAAATCTATAACTTATTTTTGGGAAAAAAAATTAATTTTGAGGTAGTGATGGGAAAAAAAGCTACATTCTTGCATTTATTTTTCTCAGCTAAATGTTAGTCTCCTAATATTTATGTATTATTCAGAAAATCGTTATATGTAAGTGTAGTTATTGGTCTGGGGAGTCTGTGTATTCCACTTCTACTTTGATAAAATTCTTGTTAAAACAACTGTGTTTTTTTTTCAGTATGAGTGTTTCTGTAGAGAAATTAGTGCATTTAAATTAGGAGCTTAAGAAACAACAATGCTACGCCTAGTTTTTCTGTAGAAACCTATTGAATAATTTCTTGTTATATTTACCAAAGAAAGCGCTTTTGAAAATATACCCCATTTAATATTCAATTAACTTAGAAACAATAACTACTGTGGATTAAACACTGGGGACTGGACTCGATGCTGTCCCTTTACACACATCATTTCCTTTAGTTCTTTAGAGACCTCTGAGGGCCAGTGCCGCTGTCTCCCCTTTGTAGGGAGAGTAAGTAACGTCCCTAAGGTGTCATCTCCGAAAGCAGTAGTCCTGGACTGGCCAGAGTGGCTCAGCTGGTTGGGCATCATCCTGTGCACCGAAGGACTGCAGTTTAATTCCCGGGCAGGCACATATGGAAGGCAACCGATTGATTGATGTTCCTCTCTCACATTGATGTTCCTCTCTCTCTCTCTCTCTCTCTCTCTCTCTCTCTCTCTCTCTCAGCATGTCCTCAGATAAGGATTAAAGAAAAAGCAGTATTTCTGGGTGGAAGCCCCCCGTCTTTCCCGCCCAGGGCCCTGACCGCTACACTCACTGAAGTCCCATCCATGTGAAAGGCAGCAGAGCAGGGGCTTACGGAGGCGCCCCTGGATCCTAACGCAGGACGAGGCTGACTTTCTTGCAGCCTCTGACGCGCCAGCACACCACCACCAAGGGCTGGACGCCTCCCAAGAGGGTCTGTTTCCATGTATAAGTTTAGAGTATAAAAGTGGAACGCTCAGACGACATTTTTAAATAGGGTGGCTGAAGACTTAAGTACTAGGCCATGGCCATTCTATTTTTAATATGAGAACACAAATACCCTGAGTATATTTTCAAAGAATTTTTTAATCCTTCGATACATTAGTTTAGGCGAGAGTACAAAACACTTTTAAGTAGTTGCTTTTCAAGTAGGTTGCATCTAATATTTTTAACCCGTTAAGAGTGATGCTTAATATCGCATTTTTCCTTGGCCTTGTAAACTTTCCTCCTTACTCTTCTAGATGCCAAAAGATTTTCTGTAAAACCTGGGTGAGGGCGTCCAAGCTTTCCCCTTTCTACACATCTGGAATATTGACTATGTATTTTAAAGCATTTCTGTCTACTCAAGAGTCATTTTGTCAGATGAGTAAGCAGTTCAGCTCTGGCTGCAAGACAACATGTGCTGTGTCTCTGGATGTGCATGTGCGTGTGTGCACATAAGTGTACATGCATGTGCACGTGTGTGTGTGCACACGTGTGTCCCTTTGGTTAGTCCTATGTGAAATGCTGTGGGAGAGTGGGGTTCCCTGTCCTGTGAGTTTTGTGCGTTCTATTTATTGCTCCTAGATAGTGGGTGTGTGGGAGGGGATGTGGCTGGTCTAGATAAGTGGAAAATTTCTAGAACACAAACCATGCCTTGTAATGTTTTTTCCTGCAATACATTTACAACAGTCTTCAGTACAAACGAAAAACTGGAAAAGGGAGGACGTTTTCATTCTTGAGAGCGTTTATGCCTTAGAGGGACCTTTCATTGTTTCAGTGAATTAGCACTGATCAATTTATAAGAATTTCTAGAAAGCAGATGAAGTGCACCCAACATACAAAACTCTAGCCTGTGTAGTACCCACACACATGCGTCACTATTGCGGCACCATTAATGTGATCATTAGAGCTACCATGTTCAGAACAGTCCACCTTCCATCTCCTTAAAGAATGTGAGCACCAGGATTGTAGAATGAAATGCATAGCACTTCGTGTGTGTCATTTCAATGAAATAAACTTGTTGTTACAACCACTGTAAAAAGAAATGACACTTTACCTTCTAAGCTGCCTGCCCCAGGCCTCCTTTGCCGTTTTCTATCATTTACAAATGCATTTACTCATCCCTCTGTGTCTCACGGAGGACGCCTGATGCTGGGCACGGGGAGCGCCAGGTTCAGCCTTTCCCGCGAGCTGTGCCGCCCTGGCTGCCCGGCCTCAGAGAGGTGAAGGTATTTGTGTTGCAGGGCGCCCGCCCGCCCGGTGGCAGCATCGGGAATGGAGCCGGGCTGTGGGTCCCAGAAAGGAGCCTCCTGGCATCTAAACATCGTTCTTCCTGTCAGATCGCCATTGCGTCACCAGTTGGAGCCGCCAGGGCCTCCCCTAAAGCGGCCCCCAGCGGTGCTCAATAGTCCTGCGTCCCCTAAAGCAGAGGCAAGGCGGCTCGCGGGATTGGGTTCAGCATCTGAACAGACTTGAGATTTAAAATCCAAGTCATACTTAAGGCAACTCATGGCGAGCTTCAGGCAGCTGCCAATGCTGTGCCTCCTGCTCCCAATTCCTATCAGTCCTCGGGCTCTTCCCTTGCTTGGGGCGTGCAGTAAAGGCCACCGTGTGGGCAAGGACCACGCTGTCCTAGTGCATGTGGCTGAGCGTGAGGTGCCTGCGTGGGGCTGAGCGTGGGGCGCCTGCGTAGGGCGCCTCTGTGGAGCGTGCGTCCTGCTTTCTCGGCTGAGATGGCTGTACTGTCACTCACACAGAGTGCGATGGGACTCCTCTTGGGGTGGGACTTAGTGAGAGTCTGTGAGGAATGACCTTTGAAGCATCAGCTTTGGCCACAGAGTCAGGGCTCAGGTGCCTGCAACCGCCTTTTCCAGGCCTGTGAGGCCGCTCAGCCTGTGGTCTTGTACCAGCAGGGGTACAGCCTCCCCCAGCCCCCCGTCTCCCCTGTCCACCCCAGAGCCTCCCCCCAGCCTCTGACTGCTCTGAGTCATCACCCGCCCTGCCTGAAGGGCGTGGAGTGAGGAGGGCTTTCTCCTACTTAGAAATGAGGATGATGCAGGGCAAGAAGGGCCTGAACAGGTGGGCTGACCCGGGTCCCCCTGGCGGCTGCTGATGTCAGCACTGTGGGGACTGTTACTGCGGCTGCCCTTCCACATGGAGGTGGCAGCTGGGAACTCCGGAGGCCACCTGGGTGCTGTGTGCTCTTGTCGCTGGGGCTGGAATTGGCCCCGCTGACTCTCCAGCATAGTGTGGGGTCCCACGTTCCACCCTGTGGAGACGCCAGCCCCCCGCCTTCACGGGGCAGGTGGCCGTGTCCGTCTTTGCGGGACGAGGTGGAGACTAGAGGAAGGAAGTGGTCCCATGAGCAGCAAACGCTGAGATTAGATGAGAATTTAGGACACGTGCTGATGAACACCACCTCCCAGTGCTTTGTAGCCCCCGATGCTTAGCAATCTCAGCATGAGTCTGCCTCCCATCCCTAAGAGGGTGCAATATGCTTTTTTCTCTATTAAGTACATGAGACGCGATGGCTTTGAGAGTGAAATGAAAAGGCTCGATTTAGGGAGGAATTTGAAGCCACAAATTATTAATCCAAGAGCTTTCTATGGTCCAGTTATCCTACACGGGGTCGCAGCATGACTGGTACAGGGGGTCGCAGTGTGGCTGGTACACGGTGTCACGGTGTGGCTGGTACACGGGGTCATGGTGTGGCTGGTACAGGGAGTCATGGTGTGGCTGGTACACGGGGTTGCAGTGTGGCTGGTACAGGGGGTCATGGTGAGGCTGGTACAGGGGGTAACAGTGAGGCTGGTACAGGGGGTCATGGTGAGGCTGGTACACGGGGTTGCAGTGTGGCTGGTACAGGGGGTAACAGTGAGGCTGGTACAGGGGGTCATGGTGTGGCTGGTACAGGGGGTCGCGGTGAAGCTGGTACAGGGGGTCGCGGTGTGGCTGGTAAAGTGGGTAACGATGTGGCTGGTACAGGGGGTAACGATGTGGCTGGTACAGGGGGTAACGGTGAGGCTGGTACATGGGGTCACGGTGAGGCTGGTACAGGGGGTCATGGTGTGGCTGGTACAGGGAGTCATGGTGAGGCTGGTACAGGGGGTCATGGTGTGGCTGGTACAGGGGGTTGCGGTGTGGCTGGTACAGGGAGTCATGGTGAGGCTGGTACACGGGGTTGCAGTGTGGCTGGTACAGGGGTAACAGTGAGGCTGGTACAGGGGGTCGCGGTGTGGCTGGTACAGGGGGTCGTGGTGTGGCTGGTACAGGGGGTCACGGTGAGGCTGGTACAGGGGGTCACGGTGTGGCTGGTACAGGGGGTCGCGGTGAGGCTGGTACAGGGGGTCATGGTGTGGCTGGTACAGGGGGTCACGGTGAGGCTGGTACAGGGGGTCGTGGTGTGGCTGGTACAGGGGGTCACGGTGAGGCTGGTACACGGGGTTGGGTGAGGCTGGTACACGGGGTCCCTTCTGCTCCTGCCATGATAATGTTCATGTTGGTGATTCGCTAGTCTGGAGCTCTCTAACTCGCTCCGCAGAACCTGCCTTCTCTCCGTGGTCTGTGCACCAGCAACACCAGCTGGGAAAATAGGACATGGATGCACCAGGGGGCCGGCTGCAGCTCAGTGCACCGTCACGTTTGCATGTTGGAGCTACTTATGCTGAAAATCATTCATTGTTTATCTGACGCTCCGTGTCAGCTGGGTGTCCTGTACTTTCATTTGCTAAACCCAGCAACTCTGAGAACGTGTCTTCCCTGCAACACGTCTGTTACATGTTCTTTCAGGGCATTGCTTTATATGGTAGAACGTGACCTGGTTTCGGAGAGAGACGTGGGACTCTGGTGCTTTAAGGACACCTCCCGAGGAGTCCGCTCTCTGAGGCCTCTGGACGGTCTTTCCCTCCACAGTGAGTCCGTTACCCTTTGGCCATCTGATGCAAAGGAATGAAGTCAGCAAGTGAGTTGCTGGAAGTGATGTTATTCCTGGGCCTTGGGGGCCTGCATTGGACTCTGGCTCCCTCAGGAGCAGTGGGACATCATGGGGCGCCTATAGCACGACAAGTGTTGATGTGCTGGAACACCGGTGTGCTCATGGCAACGAGTCCCGGCTTTGAGTTCTGGCATCGCTGCTGAATGGCAGAGTGTGTTTGGTTCAGCCGTTTACTTTTGCTTCATTCTTTATTTAATCCTCACCTGAGGATATTTTCCCATTGATTTTTAGGGAGAGTGGAAGAGAGAGGGGGAGAGAGAGATAGAGAGAAACATCGATGTCAGAGAAACACATCGATTGGTTGCCTCCTGAGCCCTGACCAGGGCTGGGGCGGAGAGGAGCCTGCAACCAAAGTACGTGCCTTGACCAGAATCGAACTCAGGCAGGGCCCTTTGGTCCGCAGGCCAATGCTTTATCAACTGAGCTAAGCTGGCCAGGGCTTGAACGTCATAATTTAGGTTGCCCTGGCTGGTGGTGTTCAGTGGGTTGCGCCGAGAGGTTGCTGGTTCAATTCCCGGTCAGGACACATACCTAGCCTATGGGTTCTATCCCCGTGGGGAACATGCAGGAGGTAACTGACTGATGTCCCCTCTCACATTGATGTTTCTCCCTCCCCTTTCCTCTCTCTCTCTAAAAAATCAATAAAGTATATTTTTGAAAAGCTAAAAAGAAAGGAAAGAAAAAGGAAAGGAAAGAAAGAAAAGGCCCTTAATGCCCCGTGGTGCTGGTTTGCCCCCATGTCCCGAATGCACGTACCGAGGCAGCGAAGGAAGGAACAGCAGCGAGGTCCTGTCCCAGAGCAGGGAGGGACCCCCGGCTTCTCCAGGCCCCCTGGTACTTTCACCCTCACACCTGACAGGCTCACAGCCACTCCTCCACCTTTGTTCATGCCTGTGAGTAAAGGCGGAGAACACACTTCACTCCATCTGACAGCAAAATCCAGGACGGCTGTGAGTTAGCTTCTGACACAATATGAACTGGCATTTGGGAGGAGCAGTCACTCAGTCATCGTCTGGGGCTCATTCCCGTATCCCTAGTGCCCAGGACGAGCCCAGGGATCCTCCCCCCAGAGAATAATTTATTCTAGAAGCAAAGGACACTTCTAGCAGAATCCAATTAAAGCAGAAAAATATTAGTGAAAAGGTTTTGATTGGGACTCTATCTTGAAAGGTGGAACTGCAGATTATGAAAGTAAATTTATTTTATATGTAATAAAATTTAGATGATCATGAACACTCAATGCTAATTTTTAGAATACGCAGTTAATTTTCTGGCAAAGCCATACCGTACACAATACCTTTACTTCCAGCTTGACGTTCACAGCTGGATCAAGAGAACCTTCTTTCTCCCCCAAAATACTGCTCTTGAATTAATACAAGACTTCCTCCACTTTCCCAAGGGCCCTTCTTAATCTAGAATGTAGTTATTTGAGTAGAATTCTCTTTTCAGATACCTGGATGTCATTCCCCTTCACGCGTTAGCTGCCCAGTAACCGGGCACAGCCCTTCACCATCTGCGGCTTGTGTCACAGGAGAATGTGCCCCAGCGTCCTCTGTCCCCTTCGAGAAAGTCCACATCGCGCAGAACTTTAACTTCCATTCCCAGGTGACTTGCACCTGGACAGGAACCATGGGAGAGGAGGACTGTCCGTCTTAAGAGAAAAAGCTGGCGTCGCCTCCAGCAGCCACGCAGGCTGCAGGCCGTGCCACCGCAGCTCCCAGGGCCCCCTGAGGGGAGGGACGGGGTGGGAGACCGTTTCCCCTTAGTTGTGGTTGATTCATAAGTGGCTCTTGTGATGTCATCGTAACATGTGTTTTTCTGCACACACATGTCACTCCAGGCACTCAGATCATCGATAATGTGGTTGTGAGAAACCCCCACCCTGTGACTGTGGTTGATGGAAATGGTCGATTGAATGACTGAATGTCCTGTGTCATTTAACACTGAGTTCCTGTCTCCCAGGAAACACGTGTGAGACAATTAAATACAGCAACAAAGACACAGAACCGGGGTTTCGAGCCCTGCCTCTGTGTGAGATGTGCACCAAGCCCCGCAGGGAGGGGCCTCCGCAGGAGGGCTGTGAGCAGTAACTGCTAAACTAAACACGATGCTGATTTCTGCAGTGAGTGTGCGGGCTCTCAGATATCCACAGCCTGCTATTCCTGCAATGCAGTTACCTTAGGACCTTCTACTTATTCACTTGAGAACTACTTGCTGAGCTTAGTCTGGCCGGCATAGCTCAGTGGTTGAGCATCAACTTATGAGCCAGGAGGTCTCGGTTCGATTCCCATCGGAGGACATGACCCGGATGGGGCCTCCATCCCCCTGTGGGGCATGCAGGAGGCAGCCGATCCATGATTCTCATCATTGAGGTTTCTATCTCTCTCTACCTCTCCTTTCCTCTCTGAAATCAATAAAAATATTTTCTAAAGAAAGAACTACTTGTGGAGGACATACTGGGTGGCAGGCACCTTGTAAGTGCAGGGCTGAGCAGGGAATGAGACGGACAGGTCACTCTGGTGACACTTACGTCTGGTGGGAAGACACAGACGATGCACCAGCGGGTTAATAACCAAGAACAGGGTCCCTCAGTGAGAAATCAGGTGGAGTGGGACCGGCTGTGCTGGAGGCACGTTAGGTGGGGTCAGGGAAGACCTGGCTGAGCGGGAGTGGGGGGAGGGGCTGCTGGGGGGGAGCTGTGAGCAACCAGGTGATGGGAGGGGAGAGGGGCCCAGACTGGGCACAGGTAGAGCTTCATGTGCTTGAGTTTGGGTTTCATTGTCAGTTCAAGTGAGAAGCCAAGTGGTGTAGTTAAGATGCGAAGATCACCCCTACTGGTGTGCTCAGTGGTTAGAGCGCTAGCCTTCGCACTGACAGGTCTCAGGTTCAATTCCCAGTCAAGGGCACGTACCAGCTCTGGTAGGGGACACATGCATGAGGCAACCAATCGATGTGTCTCTCTCACATTGATGTTTCTCTCTGTCTCTGTCTCTGTCTCTCTCTTCCCTCTAATCCCTCCCTCCCTTCCACTCTCTAAAAATCTAAAAATTAATGGAAAAAATACCCTCAGGTGAGGATTAACCATAACAACAGAAGATGCTAAGATCCACTTTGTGACAAGATTACTTGCTGCTGGGTGGAGAGAGGATTGAAAGGGGCAAGTATAACACGGAAATACAGGGTAATACAGGGAGGGGGGGACCAGGAGGGGCCGTGGCCACCTCCAGGGAGGCATGGTGGGGCTCTGGCCAGGTGGAAGGCAGGAGGTGGAAGTGAACAGATTGGGATAGAAGGTTTGATTAAAAAAGAAAAAAGCTCACAGCCATTTTCCAGTCAGAAGGTAAGACATAGTTGTGGCTAAGGTTTAGGTTTGTAGATGAAATGGTTAAAATGCCTATGTTTACGTTGGTTGAACAGTCTAAGTTCCATGTACATATTTTTTAAGTCACATGTGTTCTTATAGACATACTGCTTTCTCCCTGCCTCACATTTTACAGGACAGTTTTATTCTGGAGTTTCCTGCATTTTGAGAGGCTCGTGCATCTTTGACATCAATGTCTGACCCTACAATGCGATTGTGAGGGGTATAGAAACCTTTCGCAGAGTATGGCACCCTCATGTCCTCGTTTGAAGATACAGCATTATTTTAATCAATGCATTTGTTGTCACTGTTTGTTCTAAGCCACAACATGGGTTTATAAAGCATTAGGACACTTAATTTTTTTTAAATCCTCACCTGAGGATATATTGAGAGAGAGAGAGAGAGAGAGAGAGAGAAACATCGATGTGAGAAAGAAGCATGGATCGGTTGCCTCCCATATAGGCCCTGACCAGGGTTCAAACCTAGGTATGTGCCCTGCAACCTTTTGGGGCAGAGGATAATCCTCAACCACCTGAGCCACCAGCCAGGGCAGGACACATGCACTTTTTAACTTTGTGCTGTAGGCATATGCTTGTGGTCTGTACAGTAGACCTGCCTACTCCGGTACTTTTAAGAGAGAGCTTTAAAGGGCTCTTATAACTGTACCCATCACTTGAAATTGTGAGTCATCCTTATAATATCTGTTACCTTCTTTACCCATTCCGTGCTGGGCTGGGAGCATTTCATAATAAGATACATTCACCAAACAACATACATTTTTGCTCAAAATAAAATAATTAAGGGAACATCCCATGATGAACTCAGAAATAAGGCAGTCTCTTCTTCCGCCCTCTTCCTACATCCTACTTTTTTCACTCAGTCGGTGGTGGCGATTATTCACATCGCCACACGCGACCATCTTTCCGCCTCTGCCTCTTGTCCCATCGTGTTTACGGGCCGTGATGCATGTAGCCAGCCTCCCGCTGGGGGTGAGGTTGTTCTGATCTCTGCTATAACAAACCGTGCGACAGTGCGTCCCCGGCCCTTCCTTTGTCACATGCGTGACATCTCTGGAACAAAGGATAAATGCTTTTAAAAGGTGTTAGATATTGCCTCTTTGCCCCCCAAAGAGGTGATATCGATTTTCACTACCACCTGAGAGATTGTTGAGTGTCTATATCATGACACTCCTCAAGATAGTGTAAGGTCAAACCTTTCCTACCCTGGCCATTTGGTGCAATTAACCTATGTGTTACCATAGAGTGGAGGCTGCATTGCTCTCACTGCAGGCAAACACTTTGAAGTATCTGCAGTGGGAGCAAGTGTTTTTCTTTGGAAGGCACATTTTCCTTTTGGAAAAAGTCAAGTCTTACTCATAACCTAGATTTTAAAGTAGCTGTTACTCTATATTTGGGGAGGAGGGTGGATTCTGTTTTACTTGTTTGTTTGGAGAGAGAGGCTTAGTGAAAAACAAGTCTAACTTAGATAAACTAACGTTCTTCTGCAGCTTGTGGAGTTCCTTAGAAGTCAGTCTCAAAAGAAGAGTTTAAAAATGTCTGAAGGAATGGCACTGCCGGTTACTGTGAGATTACAGCTTTGCAAGGGGGATTGTTTGACTCAACCAAGCCTTGAATGTGTGTGACCCGGTATTTAGTAGGTTTCCTTCACAGGAGAGCACATTAACAATGAGTGATTTAAAGCTCTTGGGCTGAATGTTTAAACCTAAGTATTGCCTACTTTGAAGTCGTCACCCTTCCCACCAGCAGATAATCTAGAGGAGGGAATGTTACTGCTATGAACAGACATTGTCTGGGGAATGTACCCAAAAGTCTACAATCTTTCTGCAAACCAGATCACGTTGTTGATCATTTCCTCTTCTAAATCGAATCTGTGTGTAGTGACAAAGAGAAAGCCATCTAAAAGCAAGCCTGTTAGCGAAACAAATTTAGTTCAACATTTGCTTTTAACTTCCACATGTTTGACTTCAGAACAAGTTTGTTTTAAATGACAAATTAACCTCCACATTTATGTTTCCTAAGGGTGTCATCCAATGCAGTCTTATGCCTCAATATCAGCTGATTTTGAGAGAAGCAGACTTGATGTTTGGTGTGGTATAGGTCAGACATCTGGAGCTATATGCATAGACATCATATTTAAAATCATATTTAATTTAAATGTCCTTTGGACCAATGGTTCTCTATAGTTTTTTCAAAATGCCGCTGTCGTAAGTAAGCCACCTTGTTCATATTCCCGATGACAAAGTGGATCATTACCCAGTGAACTGATGTGGGAGGTTTTGCAGCTTCGGGGCGCCCCTGTGCCTGGCCAGGAGGTAACTGCGCCTGCTCTGTCCTTTAGAGAGATGGTCAATGCCTGGTTTGCTGAGCGAGTCCACACCATCCCCATCTGCAAGGAAGGCGCCCGTGGCCGCGCGGAGTCCTGCCCGTGCCCCCCGCAGCACAGCCCCCGCACAGAGGGCAGCGCCCCGGGCACCCCCACCCGCAAAATCTCTGCCTCCGAGTTTGACCGGCCACTCAGGCCCATCGTGGTCAAGGACTCGGAGGGCGCAGTCAGCTTCCTCTCGGACTCGGACAAGAAGCAGCAGATGCCACTCACGCCCCGCCGGTTCGACCGCGACGACGGGGACCAGTGTGCCAGGCTCCTGGACCTGGTGAAGGACATCTCCAGCCACCTGGACGTCACCGCCCTGTGCCACAAGATATTCCTGCACATCCACGGGCTCATCGCCGCCGACCGCTACTCGCTGTTCCTCGTCTGCGAGGACAGCTCCAACGACAAGTTCCTGGTCAGCCGCCTCTTCGACGTGGCCGAGGGCTCCACCCTGGAGGAGGCGTCCAGCAGCTGCATCCGCCTGGAGTGGAACAAGGGCATCGTGGGGCACGTGGCCGCACGGGGCGAGCCCCTCAACATCAAGGACGCCTACGAGGTGAGGAGGAGCCTCAGCAGGGCAGGAGCCTCGGGTGGGAACATGGGTGGGCCCTGGGTGGTGCTGGGGATGGTAGGCACTGGGCATTGCTGTGCATGGTGGGCACTGGGCGGTGCTGTGGACGGTGGGCACTGGGCAGTGCTATGGACGGTGGGCACTCGGCGGTGCTGTGGACGGTGGGCGCTAGGCTGTGCTGTGGATGGTGCTCTATGGTTTGTGGCACTGTGGTTTGTGGGGATATCTGAGTTGTAGTAATTTGCACATTTATTTAAAGCTGCAGTTTGTGGTAAGAGCTTTGACTGGGAGTTGCTGAGTGGACCTTTTCCTGCTCTTCTCCCTAAGGAGCATTTGATCGTAGCCCATCGCATAGCTGATCGCATCTCTTACACGACCTCTGTGGGTAGCCCCATCTATACTCCCTCCACATGAACTCCTGGGTTCTACTGAGATTCTGAAATGAAAGGTGCAGAAACTGTCCATAAACACAAAAACCCTCTAGACCTTTTCATTCCTTCCTTCCTTCATTCATTCAAAATCAAACCATCCACTCAAAGTTCCCTTGACACCAAAGTTTGATTTTCTTTCTTTCCATTCCCCCCCCCCGCCCGCCCCCTTTTAATTAAGCAAATAAACTTACGGATGCCTTTAAAAAAATGGGAATTTTTACTCTAAGATATTTCCGAGGGAAGACTGGCTATTTCTTCCGCTTGTGCTAGTGATATGCAGGCCTTTACTATGGACTTAAAGATTATGCTTTATAACTCTTCACATTCCACACTTAAATGATCCTCTCACTAGTAGAACTGCAAGTTGTAACCAAGCCTCTTCCTAGAACGCACGTTGGATGCTGAGGAAATAGTTTCCAGCACTGAAGGAGCCGTTACCCTGTGCAGTAGTGGGCCACCCTGTGAAGGGCCCAAGGTACCCCGCTTGCCACTCCTCTGCGTAACCCCAGGGGTCATCACTGTTATTCACCCCCTGTCCCAGGTACCGGGCACAGTGCCTGGTGCCTCATCATCTTCATAAATATTAGCACAAAGCATAGAAGAGAAGGCAGATCAGTAGACTAGAGAGCAGATCATAACAGATGCTGAGGAACAGGGGTGGGTGCAGGGATGCAGGAGGTGACCGCTGTTTAGGAAGTGAACCCTGGACAGCAGGTGAGATTGAGTGGATGGAGTTGTGTGCACGTGGGCGCAGATGGACAGAGACCTTGCAAGCGGAGACCCCGTCTCTGTTGGACGTGATGCTTGTATGGGAACGTGTGGTTCATGTCCAGACTCTGCAGAGCTGCGGGGCAGAGCCTGGGGGAACAGGTTCCCAGTGCCAGCAGCAGGGCAGAGCCTGGGGGAACGGGTCCCAGTGCCAGCTGCAGGGCAGAGCCTGGGGGAACGGGTCCCAGTGCCAGCTGCAGGGCAGAGCCTGGGGGAACGGGTCCCAGTGCCAGCAGCAGGGCAGAGCCTGGGGGAACGGGTCCCAGTGCCAGCAGCAGGGCAGAGCCTGGGGGAACGGGTCCCAGTGCCAGCTGCAGGGCAGAGCCTGGGGGAACGGGTCCCAGTGCCAGCTGCAGGGCAGAGCCTGGGGGAATGGGTCCCCAGTGCCAGCAGCAGGGCAGAGCCTGGGGGAACGGGATCCCAGTGCCAGCTGCAGGGCAGAGCCTGGGGGAACGGGTCCCAGTGCCAGCTGCAGGGCAGAGCCTGGGGGAACGGGTTCCCAGTGCCAGCAGCAGGGCAGAGCCTGGGGGAATGGGTCCCCAGTGCCAGCTGCAGGGCAGAGCTGAGGGGAACGGGATCCCAGTGCCAGCTGCGGGGCAGAGCTGAGGGGAACGGGATCCCAGTGCCAGCTGCGGGGCAGAGCTGAGGGGAACGGGATCCCAGTGCCAGCTGCAGGGCAGAGCCTGGGGGAACGGGTCCCAGTGCCAGCTGCAGGGCAGAGCCTGGGGGAACAGGTTCCCAGTGCCAGCTGCAGGGCAGAGCCTAGGGGAACAGGTTCCCAGTGCCAGCTGCAGGGCAGAGCCTGGGGGAACGGGTCCCAGTGCCAGCTGCAGGGCAGAGCTGAGGGGAACGGGATCCCAGTGCCAGCTGCAGGGCAGAGCCTGGGGGAATAGGTCCCCAGTGCCAGCTGCGGGACAGAGCCTGGGGGAATGGGTCCCAGTGCCAGCTGCGGGGCAGAGCCTGGGGGAATGGGTCCCCAGTGCCAGCTGCAGGGCAGAGCCTGGGGGAATGGGTCCCCAGTGCCAGCTGCAGGGCAGCGCCTGGGGGAACGGGTCCCAGTGCCAGCTGCAGGGCAGAGCCTGGGGGAACAGGTTCCCAGTGCCAGCTGCGGGGCAGAGCCTGGAGGAATGGGTCCCCAGTGCCAGCAGCAGGGCAGAGCCTGGGGGAATGGGTCCCCAGTGCCAGCTGTGGGGCAGAGCCTGGGGGAATGGGTCCCCAGTGCCAGTTGCGGAGGGGAACGTGGCCCAGGGCGGGGAGGAGCAGTCATGGCTTCCAAGGGGGGCCGTGTGACTGAGACTGTGCTTGGGACAATGAATTTTATGGCGGCTGTAAGTGAGTTAGAGGGAAAACATGGGAGCCTGGGAGGAGAAAGGATTTAACCGCGTGGGGAGTGAAGGTCTGAGAGGGCACTGACCTCAAAGGTGAGGGGGCGTGGGTCTCCATGAGGAAGCAGAGCTGCTGGGCTTGGCTACCCAGAGGAGATGGAAGCCAGGGGGAGAGAAGAGCTGGGGGAGGGGGTGGGTTTTGAAGGCGGGTGATTAAATAAATAATAGGAACTGGGGAGAAATACTGAGGGTAGAGATTTGTGGAGAGATGGGAGAGTTTAAGTAGATGAAACCCGGGAATATTTTTCAGAATTCATTCTGAACAAGCAAGATGGTCGGGTGGCTCAGTGGGTTGGAGCAGCGTCCCATAGTCCAGGAGGTTGCGTGTTCGATTCTGAGTCAGGCCAGGTACCTGGTTGCAGGTTCAGTCCCCAGTTGGGCACTTATGGGAGGCAGCCAATCAATCTCTCTCTCTCTCGCTCTCGCTCTCGCTCTCGCTCTCGCTCTTGCTCTTGCTCTCTCGCTCTAAAAATCAATTTAAAAAATATTCTCAGGTGAAGATTTTAAAAATGTTAAAAAGTCAGGAAATTTTATGACACAATGCTATTATCTAAAAGCCTATGGTCAGATCTGGTCAGTGGTCCCCTTAATGTGCTTATTAATGTTGTAGTTATTTTTTCCTTCAGATCAAGGGTCTTATCTTATGACCTGCATACACCGGGCGTCTCCTTAGCTCCTTTAATCTGGGATGGGTTCTCCCTCTTTCTCTATCTGCCTTGGTATTTTAGAAGAATGCAAGCCAGCTGTTTTGTGGACGGACCCTCCTGGCTAGCGTCGACCCAGGACCTGGTCCTTGCTCCTAAGGACGCGTGCTGCGTCTCAGCTGAGTGCCTGATTACTGAGCAGGGTCCCCTCCCAGGATCTGAGCCCCTCCCCACCCGTGTCGCAGTCCTGCTGTCAGCCAGCAGCAGGTTGCTCGCCACTCAGTCCCCTGACCCTGCTCTGTGCACCCCTCCCAGCTGCGTACCCCCCTGCCACCCCCCAGCCCTGCG
Organism: Corynorhinus townsendii; assembly: GCA_026230045.1. Lineage (NCBI taxonomy): Eukaryota > Metazoa > Chordata > Mammalia > Chiroptera > Vespertilionidae > Corynorhinus > Corynorhinus townsendii. The sequence goes on along the minus strand of JAPDVU010000006.1, from coordinate 63,552,658 downwards.
TGGGCCAGCCACTCAGAGCCTGCAGTCGCTGCAGTCCTCCTTCATTAACAAAACAACTGCCGACGCTGCCTTTTATTCATCTTTTGATATTAGCTTACAGAATAACTCACTGCATGAGTTAATTCTCCATTTCTTTAACTCATCAGTGTCTGTATCCTGTCTGCTTTCTTTAGATACTTTGCATTCCAGTGTCAGTTAAGAACTATTTCTCAGAGACCCTCAGCCAAGATTTTCACTGTGTCTCAATATAACTTTCAGCATATTTGCAAGGAGAAGGCAAAGATACAGTAGTGTCTACTTATTATATTTATGCCAATTACCCACCATTTCATAACTTTTCCTTTGAAATTGTCTTTAATGCCAAGTTTGGTTCTCTTGGGGGGGAATTGGCCTCATTTCTGACCCCAATTGAGTGAATCCAGTGCAATCATTTACTTCATTTACAGCCTCAGCTTTGCATGACTTTAGACTCATTACAAAACATAGCAATGACCTCCGCAGATGTGGCTTCTCCAGTGTGGCTCTCCCGTGTTCTCTGAGGGAATTGCAGAAGTGGCGTGAGAGAGCAGTGGTGCTATTATTAGGCTGAGCCTATAACTTCCCAGGCAGTGCTCTGCACTCATTCCAGTGTTTACGTTCTGGAATGTGTGTTTCCATTCTAATCTCACCCCATATAGCGGCGACTGTCCATTTCCGCTAACATGCTTTCCCACCAACACCGCCTACGCGTTTGCTTTAAAGGATAGCAAGCTAAAAGTCATCGCATTTGATAAGGATGATACTGTGTGTGAATGAAGTCCTTCGTTTGTTTAGCACACGCTTTGGATTCCTGTGCTACTATGGGGACCACACGGATGAACGAACCAAGGCACAGCCCTTCCTGGGATGGACAGCCTACCTTTCATCTCCCCGTCTAAAGCTTAATGCAGATAGCCGGCACCTGTCTTTCTCCACCAGCATTGAGACCTGTCGCACCTCCCAGAGTCCCTTGTGATTACTGGACGTGCGTGGTGTACTTTGTGAAAAGGGAAAATCATTCAAAAGATTAAGGAGTTGTTTGCAGTGTGATTGAGGCCACGTGGCTTTTTTTTTTCTCAATCCTTACCCGAGGATATTTTCCCATTGATTTTTAGAGAGAGGGAAAGACAGAGAGAAACATTGATGTGAGTGAGAGAAACACATAGATTGGCTGCCTCCTGCAGGAGCCCAGACCAGGGCTGGGCTGGGGAGGAGCCTGCAACCAAGGCATGTGCCTTGAAGTGGAACTGACCCTGGGACTCTTCAGGCTGCAGGCCAACGCTCTATCCACTGAGCCAAACCGGCTAGGGCCAGATGGCTTTTTTACATATTAAAGAAAAGGAAGAAAAGATATGATTTAAATTTGTATGAACACCTGAGATAGTAGAGCAGGATGCTAGGGAACGTGTGAGCCATCCTCACCAGGAAAGCGAAGGCAATGTTGGAAAGGTCGTGGGGGGGCGGTGGTTTTTCAGAGCCGCGAACAATGTGGCAGCGACATGGGAGGGGCAAGCTGCATGCAGGTGCAGGGCCGGCATGTGTCCCTGAGGTAACTAAGGCTGTCGAAATCCATTACTATTTTGAATTCCCTTTATTTCTGGACATGTTGCTTGAGTCTGTTTTTTTGTTTTGTTTTGTTTTTTGGTTTCTTTTTGGTTCTCATAAACATTAGCATCTCAAAAAGACTTAGATTTATCTTTGTCAAAAATGATACAAACTTATGTAATTTGATGCCTCTTATAACAATAGAATTGGCATGCAGAGCAGCAAGGAAAGCTGAAGGTTAGATTTCTCTAACCTTATAAATCGGGAAAATCGAATCAATGTCTGATCAGGTCAGTCATTTAAGTTGTTTCTTTTTCCTTCCTAGGACCCTCGCTTCAATGCAGAAGTTGACCAGATCACAGGCTACCGGACACAGAGCATTCTTTGTATGCCGATTAAGAACCACCGGGAAGAGGTAGGCAGTTCCTGTTTTATCAAAGGTCATGTGAAAACATTCTTCTTTTTGAAGAAAAAAAATTTGCTTTGCACACGTATGACATACTACTGCAGTGACAAGTGGACAACAAAGCACGTACACGTTCCACTTGACATTTTAAATTTAGAGTTCAGTTATAGGATTGAATCTGGATGGGGACTTTACTGGGACTTAGGAATGAATTTCAGGCATGTCATGTCCTTCCCCTCCCATTCCCCTCACGGCTTCATTCTGTCCACGACTTATCATTGTGGTCGTGGTTGTAATCAACCTATTTCACATTATAGTTTAAGTGGCTGAATAATGCTCCTTTCATACGTGGTTATCTAACTGCAGTGATCATCAGAAAATGTGACGGTTCATCTGCAATAATTTTCTAATTGTCCCAACTCCAAATATTTTCCCAATGTGTTTATTGAACAAAATCCATGTGTAAGTGGACCTGCGTGTCTCAAACCCATGTTGTCCAAGAAGGGGAATTGCACCCTGGACAGTTTGCTCAGTAGTTAGAGTATCAGCCCTCAGACCAAGGGTCTCGGGTTCTATTCCTGGTCAAGGGCAAGTACCTCACTTGCAGGCTCGGTCCCGCGCATGTGGGAGGGGACCAATCGATGTGCCTCTCTCACATCAATGTTTCTCTCTCTCTCTCCCCCCGCTGTCCTCCCTCCCCTTTACTCTCTCTGAAAAAATCAATGGGAAAAATATCCTTGGGTGAGGATTACAAAACAAAAGGCCCTACAGCAGGTGCATGTTTAATTTGTAAGGAACATGCACATCTCTGGGAGAGCGGCTGAAGCAATGTCTGCTCAGGGGTGAGGCCTAGGAGTTGGCTCCCGTCCCTCGCAGCACAGGACACTGTTGGCCTGTAAAAGTCTAGCCATTCCAGGGGGTGATTAAAAGTTGCTTACGTGGATTGATAACCCCCCTCTCAGCCAGGGGCGGCTGCTCCCTCCCAGATCTGGTTGAAGTGGCTCAGCCAGGCCCCCAGACTTGGCTGCCACAGCTCCCCTGAGCCTCCTACTGCGTCCCGAGCCTCCTGGAGTCCATGCCCACCCCCCCTCACTCTGCTCCCATGTCCTCTCCGTGCCCTGTTTGACCTGTGGTGACCCCATGTGAAGCTCCTTGCCACTGGTGGCCACAGCCCACTGGCCCGAGCATTTCCTGAGATAAGGAGCCGTCAGTCACCACCCAGAGACACGATGACTTCGCTGAAGGAAGGGCTTCCACACGCAGCTTTTAAACATCTTGCTGCCCCCACTCTCCACCCGCTGCCCCCACTCTCCTCCACGGCCACTGCCCAGCGGAGACGATGTCCCGATGTCCTGGGAGAAGGCCACTCCCGAGGGAAGAGTGATGAGAAGCAGGTGGAAGAACAGCCCAGCTCTCCCAGGGCTGCTGCTGCACACAAGAGGAACTTGGCTCCGGGAGCAAGGCTGCTGAGCAGATGCTCCAGTGACTTCCAGGTGGAGCCCTGCCCTGTAACCCTGCAGGCAAACTTGGCCAGCTGGCTGTGTGCGCACAGAAGGACACTCTCCCGTGGCTTTGAGATCAAAGTGGGGAGCCACTGAGAGGGTTGGGGGTGATGCCAAGATGTTTTGCTCTTAGGTTGAACCTGGTCTTTACCACTTAACTTGATGGGTGACCGGGTTGGAATGGGTCAGTCCCTGCCGTGCCCCCATCTGCATGCTGGGCCTTCCACAGGACCTGCTCTGAAGGTCGTGGAGATTAAATTACACGCATGCAAAGGGCTTCATAGCTCCTGACGCACTGAAGTGACTGATAAACAGTAGCTGCTAATTTTTAAAAGAGACAGAACTCACAGAGCTTTCAAGACAGACACAGACGCTGTTCAAGGAGGTCATCGGCCACAGACCCATCAGGCGGCCGGGATCGCAGGGAAACCAGCGCCGTCCCTGATGAAACTGGCCTACCGTCGAGCAAACCCGAAGCTGTAAAGAAAAGTGCCCCTGCTGACTTGCCTCCTCGATGAGGCACAATGAGTGTGGTGTTGTGTCTGAGTTAGTCCCACTGTACCGAGTAAGCCGGCACGGGCTCTAGCTAAATGCCGTGGCTCCTGTAGTGACCCCGATGCTCAAGGCACAAACACAGGCACGCCCCTGAGGCGCTGAGTGACGAGAGGCCAAGCTCTGTCCCACACGGGACAGAAGATTCAGGGAAACGACTGAGTCCTCGCTAGTCTCGTCTTCCTGGGAAGTATTTCACCTAATGAGGATGTTTAGGCGCTCTTTCCATTGCGTCGTCATCTTCAGGGTAGTAGGAGATTTTAGAGGTCGGATCTCAGAGAGTCCTAAACTTCTGTGACAAATGTTTTTTGTTTTTGTTTTTTTAATCATAGAGCATTGCCTGGCCAGCATGGCTCAGTGGTTGAACATTGACCTATGGAACAGGAGGTCATGTTTCGATCCTGGTCAGGGCACATGCTTAAGTTGGGACTCAGTCCCTAGTGTGGGGTGTGCAGGAGGCAGCCAAGCAGTGATTCTCTCTCATCATTGATGTTTCTATCTCTCTCCTTTCCCTTCCTCTCTGACATCAATAAATCTATCTAATAATAGAGAAATATGAAAATTAGCCAGGACACCATAATGTCACGACTGAACAGCAGGGACCTGAGGCTGCCTGGCGCCTGGCCAGGCACAAGGGGCCTCAGGCCGCACCCCCTGCCCCAGCGCCAGGCCAGGGGACCTGAGGCTGTGCCCCCTGCCCAGCAGGGCTTGGCCGGAGTCCTGAGACTGTGCCCCCCACATAACAGGGTTTGACCGGAGATCTGAAGCTGCGCCCCCTGACCAGCACTGGGCTGGAGGACCTGAGGCTGTGCTCCCGACCCGGAGGGGCTTGATGGGGTTGGGCCAGCCAGGTCTGGGTCTCACCCATGGGGGTGGGGCTGGCCAGGTCTGGGTCTCCTGCGTTTTCAAAGTGTGTGCGGGTGGTGGGCGAGGACTTGACTCTAGGTCCCATGGCGTGCCCCAGACTCTGACAGGAAGGAGATATTTTCATATACATTTTACTAATTTTCTTTCATCTCTGACACTTATATTAAAGAGAAAGGGCAAATAGCAATATTAAAATATTTCCTCTAATTAATTTCCTTTTAATGTACACGAATTTCGTGCACAGGGCCACTAGTATATATATAAAACTGGGGAAGCTGAGGCTCGAACCTGGCAGTCTGACCCCAGGATCATGGGTGGAAAGGAGGGTTTCTTAACACTCTGCGTCGGAAGTGGCTCCGCGCAGAGGCAGTCTGGAAGGTGGGGATGGGGGTAAGGGGGAGGCCCGCTGTGTGCTGCTGGCCCTCGGAGTTCACAGTGCAGGCGACCACAGGGACAGGCTCCTTTCAGATGGAAAGAGGAAGGAGGAGTGAGCCACATCCTCTGTGGCGTCCCTGGGGGATCCAGCCAGTAGCCGGAGGCTGTGGTTCCCAGGGATAGAAATGTCCATGTCCTGTGAATCTGGACAGTTTCTTCCCCACGTCAGGCAGTATTCAGGGGCCTGGGCACCTGGGCCCATGTTTATGTGTATCACTCGCATCAGTTGGTTCTATAACCAGAAAAATTTTTATGTTCAGGCAACAGGGGTGGGGACAGCAAGGCTTTTTCTGCCACTGGGACCACCTAGTTCTGCGGTGTCGCCTCCCCTGCGATGTCCTGGTGATGTGGAGAGACGTGCATCCTTTTTCACAGATTTTTCTAATTCAAATTCACCCTTTTGCAAAGCAAATTCACCCTTTCGCAGAGCAAATTCACCCTTGAATTTGCTTTGCAAAAGGGTGAATTTGAAGTGGACAGCCTGTATTTTTAGGGGCTGCATGGAGGAAGTGGCAGGCAGGACACTGTGAATAATGCCAATGCTGAAAGTCTCCTGTGGATCTGAGCTGGAGAGGACAGCTGGGATGCCTTTGAGCGAAACACCTGTTTTCCTTGGCTTGATGTCAGCTCCAGGTGCTGAGTGTAAATCTAACCTGGAGTGAGAGCTCTTCCCTCCTTCTCTGCTTTATTTTAGCATCTTGATATTATTTTACCATATGTGATGATATACTTATAACTCTTTGATGCAAAATACAACAGGATTTATGATAAATGTTTGAACAGTTTGATAAAGGAGCATTTTTAGCTAAATATCTAAATATATACATATCTATATATAGATAGATATAGATATAGATATAGATATAGATATAGATATATAAATACTAGAGGCGCGGTGCACAAAATTCATGATGGGGGGGTGGGTGTCCCTCAGCCCAGCCTGGCTCCCAACTGCTCGCCTGCCTGCCAGCCTGATCACCCCCTAACCACTCCCCTGCCAGCCTGATTGATGCCTAACTGCTCCCCTGCCAGCCTGGTTACCCCTAACTGCCCTCCCCTGCAGACCTGGTCCCTCCCAACTGCCCTCCCCTGCTGGCCATCTTGTTGCAGCAGCCATCTTGTGTCCACATGGGGGCAGCCATCTTGTGTGTTGGAGTGATGGTAAATTTGCATATTACTATTTTATTAGATAGAATAGAGGCCTGGTGCACGGGTGGGAGCCAGCTGGTTTGCCCTGAAGGGTGTCCTGGATCAGGGTGGGGGTTCCCTTGGGGCATGGGTGGGCCTGGGCAAAGGGCCTGTGGTGTTTTGCAGGCCAGCCATGCCCCCCGATGACCCAAGCGGAGGACCTAGTATCTGGGATTTATTTATCTTCCATAATTGAAACTTTGTAGCCTTGAGTGGAGGCCTGGGCCAGCCAGGGTGTGCAGAAAGTTTGGCTTCCTCCATTGCCGGGGAAACCCAAGCCTCCTGCTCACTCCGTGGCCGCAGCCATCTTGGTTGGGTTAATTTGCATACTTGCTCGTGATTGGCTGGTGGGCATGGCTTGTGGATGTGGCAGAGTGGTGGTTAATTTGCATATTACTCTTTTATTAGATAGGATATATATATATATCTTCCTTTGGAAAATAACTAAAAATTTTCAAAAAATATCAGCTAATATTTATGAGATTTTTTAGAAGATAAATACTTTAATGAACCAAAGAGACTGAATACCTGATGAAAGTCACAAAATAAAGCATTAATGGAACCAGAGGTGTATCCATTTGCGATGCAAGAAAATAAAGGTTTGCTGTGCACAAAAGTGCATGCCAGGCAACATGACTGATGGCTCACTTTAACTCTTCCCGTTTCCCCCCAAGTTGTCTTGTTTGGACACGTAATGATGGACGCGCCGTGATGTGTGGCTTCCTGGTCTGGGCAGTGAGGGTGTGGAAACACAAGCAAGGAAGGTAGTTCCTTTAAAACAGTCCTCCTTGTGGATGTAGAACTTGTACACCAAAGATTAAACCTCAGTACCAGGTAGCAGGACACTGGTTAAATGAGTTCAATACTCAACACGCAAGGTCAGAGGGCAGGCTGTGGATGGGAGCTAGAGAAACGATAGGGCCCAGTGGTGGACTGCAGCCAGGGAGGACCCACACAGCACGCTGGCCTGCGGTCCCGCTCACAGAGCCACTGGGCCTCCTTCCGTTTGATAAGTCAGCTTGGAACAGATCAACGCGATGGCTTTATGCATCTTCCTTTCTGACAAGTCAGATGAGATGCCAGTAGGGCTACAAAAACCAGCCATTCCGCAGCAGGCTGGCGGCTGGCCCCGCTCCATTTGGTCCTAAAGAACTGGCTAGTCTCGGGCTTTTAAAGCTTATAAATCGTTCCTTGCATGCATTCCCTGCGATGTCCTTTCTTGTAACTCAGTACTCGCCGAGTTGCCATTTGCTCTGGAAGTCACGATGCCCGATCTTGGCTTTCTCCTTTCCCACGTTCCCCTTTTAATCGTAAACAAGTATTTTACAAAGAAGCCGGCAGCCACTTTCCTCAAGCAAAGCATGTCTTAGGAGCCGCAGGTAACAATGCCGCGCTGACAGGTTACCCCCAAGGACCCCCTCCTGACCAGGAGGAGGAGGAAGGGCTGAGAGCTGGACTGCAGGTGGCTTTAGGCTCGGCTCCACCCAGCCAGGCAGCTCTGTAATGCTCAGAGGCGGCTGGCTTCACACACTGATGGTGGCCTCCACCGCTACTTTCCGGGCAGCCTGGCAGCACATGTGGGGATGCACACGTGTTTAGTGGAATGGGTCGTGTCTGTGTTTACTTTTGAGAAGTTGTCCAGAGGCCTGAGCGTGAGCTCCGTGGTCTGGGACCCATTGCCGAGGAGCATGAACTATTGCTGTGGGTAACATGGACCCGGAGTCGCACAACTAGACTCTGGGTGGATTTTCAGTATTAAACAACTCTCCTTTCTTTCTTAGAGAGTTCAGGTGGTTGTCAGGGAAATTGCTGCCCTCGACAGATACATGTGCAAACATCTGTATTCATCTATGAAGGGTTAAGATTACACGGGTAAAGTGCTTTAAATATTCCGTATTTCTTCCTATTAAATCCTCATCTAAACATCCCCACTTGTTTCTCTTCTAAAATGGTTGGAAATTAATGTTCTAGAATCAAATCACATTAAAGAGAAAGCGGTGATGATCTAATAGAAATTGTGAACCACGTTTTTTGTTTGTTGTTTATTGCATCACTTCCTAGAAGTGAACTGAAGTAAAAGCGGGCTGGATTTAGAATCCCCGGTCTATTTGATTATTACACATCATTTGATGAGCATAAGGACTATGTGAGTGATCTCTTGCAACAAAACAAATTGCCCTGCGATTTTGGATGAATTCCCGAGGGCACTGCAGGCCAGCAGCCCACCCAGGCTCCCCGCCTCAGGAGGGGCCAGGGGCTTGACTCCAGGTGAGCCACCTCCCCAAGGGTGCCTCCAGGGCTGTGGCTCCTCTCCACCTGGCCTCTCCGTCGGGGTTCACACCACCTGGTGGACAGCAGGCGGGGAGGAAGCAGTCGCTGTGGAGACCAGGTCTCCCGTGCAGTGCATCTTCCCTCTCACTCTGGTCCTCAGCGGCCAGCCATCACGTGCAGGTCACAGTCACGGGAGGGACACTAGGCCCCGCCTTGAAGAGAGGAGGGTGGGAGGACTTGGGAAAAGAGCCTGAAACCACCAGAAGGAAGGACTAAATATATTTTGTGGACTCATATCTTTCCTTAAAATTGGTTGGATGACATAGGAGATCTCTGCTTGTCGATTAAACTAACAGTTAAAATTTCTTTCAGCCTCTCATAGACAAAATATCATATGAACTACTCGAGAAAACATGGGCTGGGTTTGCAGAAAGGTAATGGGTTGGTGTGTGTGCTGAGGCAACTGGCCTGTGTCACAGGACAGAGGAGGGGTAGGGTCAGAGTGAGGGAGAGGACAGAGGAGGGGGAAGGTCAGAGTGAGGGAGAGGACAGGGGAGGGGGAAGGTCAGAGTGAGGGAGAGGAGAGGAGGGGGAAGGTCAGAGTGAGGGAGAGGAGAGGAGGGGGAGGGTCAGAGTGAGGGAGAGGAGAGGAGGGGGAGGGTCAGAGTGAGGGAGAGGACAGAGGAGGGGGAGGGTCAGAGTGAGGGCGAGGAGAGGAGGGGGAGGGTCAGAGTGAGGGAGAGGACAGGAGGGGGAGGGTCAGAGTGAGGGAGAGGACAGAGGAGGGGGAGGGTCAGAGTGAGGGAGAGGACAGAGGAGGGGAAGGTCAGAGTGAGGGAGAGGACAGAGGAGGGGGAGGGTCAGAGTGAGGGAGAGGACAGAGGAGGGGGAGGGTCAGAGTGAGGGAGAGGACAGAGGAGGGGAAGGTCAGAGTGAGGGAGAGGACAGAGGAGGGGAAGGTCAGAGTGAGGGAGAGGAGAGGAGGGGAAGGTCAGAGTGAGGGAGAGGACAGAGGAGGGGGAAGGTCAGAGTGAGGGAGAGGAGAGGAGGGGAAGGTCAGAGTGAGGGAGAGGACAGAGGAGGGGGAGGGTCAGAGTGAGGGAGAGGACAGAGGAGGGGGAGGGTCAGAGTGAGGGAGAGGACAGAGGAGGGGGAGGGTCAGAGTGAGGGAGAGGACAGAGGAGGGGGAAGGTCAGAGTGAGGGAGAGGAGAGGAGGGGGGAGGTCAGAGTGAGGGAGAGGACAGAGGAGGTGGAAGGTCAGAGTGAGGGAGAGGACAGAGGAGGGGGAAGGTCAGAGTGAGGGAGAGGACAGGGGAGGGGGAAGGTCAGAGTGAGGGAGAGGAGAGGAGGGGGGAGGTCAGAGTGAGGGAGAGGACAGAGGAGGGGGAAGGTCAGAGTGAGGGAGAGGAGAGGAGGGGGGAGGTCAGAGTGAGGGAGAGGACAGAGGAGGGGGAGGGTCAGAGTGAGGGAGAGGACAGAGGAGGGGAAGGTCAGAGTGAGGGAGAGGAGAGGAGGGGGGAGGTCAGAGTGAGGGAGAGGACAGAGGAGGGGAAGGTCAGAGTGAGGGAGAGGACAGAGGAGGTGGAAGGTCAGAGTGAGGGAGAGGACAGAGGAGGGGGAAGGTCAGAGTGAGGGAGAGGAGAGGAGGGGAAGGTCAGAGTGAGGGAGAGGACAGAGGAGGGGGAAGGTCAGAGTGAGGGAGAGGACAGAGGACAGGAAGGGGATGAGGAGAGGACAGAGGAGGGGGAGGTCAGAGTGAGGGTGAGGACAGAGGAGGGGGAGGGTCAGAGTGAGGGAGAGGACAGAGGAGGGGGAGGGTCAGGGAATGAGGGAGAGGACAGGGGCGGGAGGGGGTTCAGGGGCGTGAGCTGTGTTCCAGGAGCTGTGGCACATGGCTGAGGCACTAGGGGCTTCACGTATCACCGAGGCTGCCCTGCAGGAGGTGGCTGTTTGCCTGGATTGAAGTCTTTGCTTCTCCGCACCCACAGGAAACGCTCCCTCCTATCCTTCTCATCCGCCCCCTCTGGGGTCCTGCTCCTCCCTCTGGGGTCCTGCTCCTCCCTCTGGGGTCCTGCTCCTCCCTCTGGGGTCCTGCTCCTCCCTCTGGGGTCCTGCTTCTCGCTTCTCCCTTCGGATCAGTGCAGAGGGCAGAGCCTCGTGTCCACCAGCGTTCAGGCTGCAGGAGGCAGGGCCAGCAGGAGCCCGTGCAGGCAGCCGGCGGTCAGGGAGGCCTCTCCTGCCAGGCACAGGGAGGGCTGAAGCTGTGAGACATCTGCTGTTATTTAAACTTAAGAATCAGCAGCTTCCTTTGCTTCATTCTAACCCAGAGCCCCACAGTTTGGCACTTGATGGATGTGGAAAGCAGCACTTCCCATGTGCTCACCCCTGGAGGAAGCGCCATGTGTGGAAGCGGGGGCGGGAGGGCCTTTGCGTGATGTGTGACAGCTCTCAGAGTAGGCGTGGCCGCTGAGGCCGCGGGGCCAGGAGTGGGTTTGCTGCTCCCTTTGAGACATTGAGGACTGACCTGAGGCAGGAATCGTAGAAGAATCCAGGATACATCCCAGCTGTTTAGATGGGACGTAAGCAGAGAGAGTGTGATAGGCCCTAAAATAAAACATGCAACGAGGGAGTTGGTTTATGGGGAGCAAACAATTAGCTCCTTTTATGGATGTTGTTCACGTCTAATACTCTCTGCTCTCTCCTCGGATCTCCGTGCGGCCCTCCCAACCTGCTTTCAGCCGATGCCTTGCCTATTGGTTCTGGGGGAACAAAGCTCTTAGAAGGGTTCCAGGAGAGTCCCCCGCTCCCCGCTCATCAGAATTCCTCCGTGCCCAGCGGGTTCCTGGGCACACCCTAGGCTGCCACTCTCCCTCTGAGACAGCCCACTGGCTGCCCCTCCCTCTGGGGGCCACCATGTCTGCTGACCACAGGGCCCTGCCCTGGTCCAGGGGCATTGCCATCCCTGCCACCCAGGACCCACCCCCCCCCCCGCCCTGTGTAAGGCTGCAATCCTTACACTCTGGGCGAGGACCCATGATGCTGTGTGTAAGGCTGCAATCCTTCTCAGGCCTCATCATGCCTGCCCCTCAGTGGCAGGTGATATTGTTGGTCACTCTTCCTCCAGACAGATGTGTTCCCTTGCCTTCCAGGACCTCAGGCCACCCAGGGTCCTGCTCCCTGACGGCCTACCTGTGTCCTCAGCTGGGGCCATGCCTCACATGGGGGCGCAGGGCCCAGCCTGGACCCATGTCTGCTCTGTCGACACTCCTATAGCAATGTCACCTACTCGCTTGGCTTTAAATGCCACTCACACGTGTCCTGTCCCTCCTCCTCAGACTCACATAGTCAGGTCCCCTGGCCTGGGCATGTCTGCAGCATCTCAGACTGAGCACCCCCAACAGATGTGCTGGCACAGGATGTCCCAGGATGTCAAGTACAGGGTAGGACATATAGTCAGTAACCTTGGGATGATGATGGGGCAGGAGGCACTTTGTGAAGTATCTGATTGTCTAACCACTTTGCTGGACACCTGAAAGCTATCCTATATAATAAAAGGGTAATATGCAAATTGACCCTAACAGCAGAACGACTGGGAATGACCAGTCGCTATGATGTGCATTGACCACCAGGGGGCAGATGCTCAATGCAGGAGCTGCCCCCTGGTGGTCAGTGTGCTCCCACAGGGGGAGCTCCACGCAGCCAGATGCCAGGCTGATGGCTGCGAGTGCAGCAGTGATGGCGGGAGCCTCTCCCATCTCCGCAGCAGCGCTAACAATGTTCACCTGCCGACTTAGGCCCCATCCCCCAGGTGATCAGGCCTAAGCCGGCAGGTGGACATCCCCTGAGGGGTCCCAGACTGCGAGAGGGCACAGGCTGGGCTGTGGGACCCCTCCCACCCAAGTGCACAAATTTTCGTGCACCGGGCCTCTAGTATAAAATAATACTGAATGTAAACTATAATTGAAAACAAATTTTTAAAGCTTATATCTAAACTGAACTTCTGACCAGCAAACCTGCCCCTCGCTGAACCTCCCACAGTGCACAGCCACTGTCACTGCAGCCGCGCAGGACAAACTGCTGGAGCCACCTGCACCTCCTCTCTCACAGCGACAGCCCATCCATCAGCAGCACTGCTGGCGACCTGGGGGCACTGCTCCCCATCACCTCTATCCCAGGTGCAGCCATCAGGCAGTCATCCTAGTGGCCCCTGAGAGGTGTTTTTGCTTCAAGCCTTTTGCTCCCCACAGTCCACCCTCAACATGACTTTTATAAAACTCACTAGAGGCCCGATGCACGAAATTGGTGCAAGAGTAGGCCTTCCTTCGCCAGCTGCTGGCACTGGTTTTCCTCTGGCACCCAGGACCCGGGCTTCGTCCAGAAGGTCATCCGGAAGGACATCCAGTCTAATTATCATGTTATGCTTTTATTATTATAGATTAGACTCATCACTTCCAGTTCCAACCACCAGTGGAGTTCCATCTCACCCTGTAGGAAAAGTCCCACACAGTCTGGCTCTGAGGACCCTCGGCCCCAGGGCCTTTGCACTTGTGGTCTCTCTGGAAGTCTCTGCCTGTAGTTACCCACATGGCTCCCTCCCTTGTCTCCTTCAGGTTTTTTCTCAAATGACATCCCAGGATGACGTTTTCAAGCCATCCTTAGTGAACCCAAAAACTTCTCCCTCCCTGCTCTCTTCTCCCCATACACTCAGTCAGCAGCCGGCACCCTGCAGGACGACTTGCTGGTTTCTTTGTTTCCCTCCCTAGGTGTGAGCACAGCAAGACAGGGCACTTCCCAGAGTGGGTGTCATGTACCTGCACTGGGTGAGGCTGTCCAGTTCACACATGAGCCGGCCATTCGGGCCACATGCAGGAGCCAACACAGACAGGTGAGGGGTGCAGGCTGCATCCCATCAAGGAACATGGTAACAGGACTGGGGTCTCCCTGTGACTCAGATGTCAGTTATCTCCATTTTCGTTGGTATCATGACCCCCATTTTAGGGGGAAGTATGGGCTTGGTCAAGTTCAGGACATTTCTCTGTGTTTCCTGGGAAGAGTCAGAGCCAGGAGTCAGACCACAGACTCTGGTTCTGCGGCTGCGCTGTTCTCACCAGGAAATGCGCTTCCCTCGTCTTCATCCAATGACTATACCTGAGAAGCTACCAGACAACTTCTTTACTATTTTTAGTTTTTAAAACGCAAAGTCTGGAAGGAGAAACCAAGATGGCGGCATAGGTAAACACCTAAACTGCTGCCACACACAGCAATTCCAAAACTACAACTGAAGGACAAAACGGACATCATCCAGAACTGCAGGAAGGCTGGCTGAGTGGAAATTCTACAACTAGAAGGAAAGAGAAAAGTACACTGAGACTCACAGGAGCTGCAGAAAGCAGAGGTACAGAGGTGCACGCACGGAGTGGGAGGTACACATGGAGAGGTATGGAGGCACGCGCACGGAGAGGGCTGGCAACTGAGTACACGGCTGGCTTTCTCCATCGGGAGGAAGACAAAAGCTCCCGACTGCTCTGAACTCCAGTTCCGGGTGAGACTCTGGGGACCCAGACTCATACGGGGAAAAACTGGACTGTCTGGCAGTGGGCGAAACTCGAGGGCAGCTTTCTCTCAGAGGTGCTTGCAGTGATTACTGCAGGACACTGAGACCCAGGGGCCTCTTAGGGCAGGGCTGATGGGAAGCCATTGCTGTGTGCTTTACCCTGAGATCCGACCCCATCCAAGCTGAGTGCAGAGGCTTTTGCATATGAATGGCCTGGTCCTTTGAATTCTAAACTAACCTAACAAACTGCTGCTGAGTCAGTGAGACTCAGAACATCCAAAAGAAGGCCCAAGGCCCCACAGCAGCTTGCATTGCTTCACAGCTGGGCCTCATCTGGGCATCTCCAAAATCCAAACAAAGAAGAGGAATCTGCAGATCTCTCTGTAGCTCCTGCTGGGTGGCCTCAGGCAGAGTCCAAATTAGCACCTCCTTGGAGACCCAAGAGCCAGTGTACCCAGGGGTCAGAGTGGGAACATCCAGATTACAATTCCTCAGATCCATAGGGACACACTCAGGGGGACACACTCAGTGAGCACCAAAGCCCCACTGAAGCAAGTCTTGTCTCATAAGGGTGTTTCCAGCACAGAAGTTCTCCCATCGTAGACACAGTTGATCCTCACAGCCAGTTGGCGTGGAGGACAACTCCTCCCAGTGATACCAATAACAATCAAGGCTTAACTACAACAAGACTGTGCACACAGCCCACAAAGGGGTGCACCAAGAGTGTCCACCTCAGGTAACTGGGGAGGCTGAGCCACTGGGCCCTATAGGACACCTAGCACACAAAGCCACTCTATCAACACAGGGAAGCAGCCAAAATGCAGAGAAGCATACACTGACAAATAAAAAATAATATACAGAAATCCAACAGCAGACTAGAGGATCACAAGAATCAAGTCAAAGATTTGAAATACAAAGAAGCAAAAAACACCCAATCAGAACAGCAAAAAGAAAAAAGAATCCAAAAATATGAAGATAGTGTAAGGAGCCTCTGGGACAACTTCAAGCATACCAACATCCGAATTATGGGGGTGCCAGAAGAAGAGAGAGAACAAGATACTGAAAACCTGTTTGAAGAAATAATGACTGAAAACTTCCCCCACCTGGTGAAAGAAATAGACTTACAAGTCCAGGAAATGCAGAGAACCCCAAACAAAAGGAATCCAAAGAGGACCACACCAAGACACATCATAATTAAAATGCCAAGAGCAAAAGACAAAGAGAGAATATTAAAAGCAGCAAGAGAAAAACAGCTAGTTACCTACAAGGGAGCACCCATACAACTGTCAGCTGATTTCTCAACAGAAACTATGCAGGCCAGAAGGGAGTGGCAAGAAATATTCAAAGTGATGAATAGCAAGAACCTACAACCAAGATTATTCTGCCCAGCAAAGCTATCATTCAGAATTGAAGGGCAGATAAAGAGCTTCACAGATAAGAAAAAGCTAAAGGAGTTCATCACCACCAAACCAGTATTATATGAAATGCTGAAAGGTATTCTTTAAGAAGAGGAAAAAGTAAAGATAAAAAGTATGAACAACAAATACATATCTATCAACAAGTGAATCTAAAAATCAAGTGAATTAAAAATCTGATGAACAGAATAAACTGGTGAATATAATAGAATCAGGGGCATAGAAAGGGAGTGGACTGACAATTCTCGGGTGGAAATGGGTGTGGGGAGTGTGGGAAGAGACTGGACAAAAATCATACACCTATGGATGAGGACAGTAAGGGCAGAGGGTGGGGTGGGAACCGGGTGGAGGGGAGTTATGGGGGGGGGGGGGAAGAGGAACAATTGTAATAATCTGAACAATAAAGATTTATTTTTTTTAAATGTCAAAAAAAATAAAGAAAGAAAAAGGAAAAATAAATAAATAAGATAAAATGAAATGCAAAGTCTGGGCTGGAGTAACACCTTCATGAAAGCTGAGTCTGCAGACAATGATTCCAGCGACTGGGGAACTGTTTATCTGGCACAGCTGTGGGGCAGGGCACGTCTGCTGTGCGGTGACATCCACGCCAAGGATGCGGGTGAGACAGACATCTGCTCCAGCCTCTCATACACGGGGACCTGCTCAGGCTCACCTTCCATGTGGAGGGAAGAACCTGGAGATGAAAGGACGTTTGGGCTGTGGCATATGTCCCCAAGGGAAGGGCATGTTGAGCGTAAAAAATTATAAACGCCCACACACACCTTTTCTCTCAGCCCTGAAGCTGCGGAGGTGGGTACCCAGCTGCCTAGGTGGGCCCTGGGGCCATGCGGGGATCCCAGCACGTGTTCACCTGCGTCCTTGGTAAGTGAGATGAGCCTCGTCAGGGTTTTGATGGTGGGATTGCTTTTTCCACTCTTTCCATGTCATTTCCCATCAGGGTGGGTCAGGAGCACCTGCAGGACACCCTCTGGAGCCTGTAATTCCCAGTGTGGCCAGCACAGCATCGCCCCCTGCTGGGGAGATGCGGACCTGTCACCGGAACAGGCTGAGCTGGAACAAATTGGATCCTGGTCCAACAGCCGTGCCCAGGGAGAGCCGCGCTTCGCCCGCCAGCTCCTGGCAGGACACGGACACCGCCCTGAAAACAAATCTCAGCTGTGAAACAGCGCACGGCTCCGAGTCGTTCTTGGCAACTGTGCGTGTGGAGGTGGCGCAGCAGCTGGGGTTATCCTGATGCAGGTACAGGGTGTGCATACATACTGCGCAGGCAGAGGTTGTTCTGTTGTTTGGAACGTGTTCCTAGTTGAGCAGAGACAGTTTGAAGGAAAGAGTCTGACTGTGTGGCAGGAAGCGCTTGGTCTGCGCCCTGACCGAGAGGAGCAGGACCCGGAGCAAGTCCCTCAGCTCCCAGCACCTCCCGTGACTCACTGGCAGTTTCCACGTGAAGCACAAACCCCAGGCTGGCTGGGAGACAGGAAGGTGACGGTGGCCACCGCCGAGACTCACCCGCAAGGTTCGATGGCTCCCTCAGCGTGTTGCGAAAGGGGAGATGGGAAGTTGACCCCCCTAAACCTGATGTGCCCCCGTGGGACACAAGGCTCTCTGCTACGTAACCTGTGTCTCCAGCAGTTTTTAAAGGACACCTGGGGAGCCGGCTGGCGTGGCTCCGTGGTTGAGCATTGACCTGTGAACCAGGAGGTCACGGTTCAATTCCTGTGACCTGGATTGCGGGCTCCTTTCCAGTGTGGGGTGTGCAGGAGGCCAATCAATGATTCTCACATCATTGATGATTCTTTTCTCTCTGAAATCAATAAAAATGTATTTTTAAAAAATAAAGGGCACCTGGCAGGCGTCTCGCAGTGGCCACATCTGACGCAGAACCACATCTCTGCATCCCCGGGGCAGACATGCTGAGTAAGGAGGCAGCAGTCCCTGTGCTGGACGAGGTGGCAGAGACGCTGGCACTTGGCAGAGAAGAGGGGATTTTGTGAGCGAAGGGACAGGAATAAACAGGAGGATGAAGAGTTGTGCCAAGCATTCCCTGGAAGCAGCCAGCGGGTGGGCCACTCCCACGGGGCGTTCCGAGGGCAGGGAGGCCACTGGTCTGGGGCTGGGTTTGTCCCGCCCCATCTGGGGACATCCGTCCTGCTCACAGCACCCAGCAGACGGTCACAACTCAGCCTGCGCCACCGTCCCCGAGGCAGCAGGCACTGGCACACAGACCACCGGCAACAACAAGTTCACTTTTCACCTTTAAATCCTGTTTTGAAAACCGACTAAAATTTACGTACAGTGAAAGACACGGATCTGCATGTACAATTTGATGCGTTTTGACAAATGTGCTTACATCTGTGTAACTGACACCCCAGTCAAGAGCTAGAACACGTACCCTCACCCCAGTCAGCCCCCCACTGTTCTAACTGCTATCACCATCCGTCCCTCCGGCTTTTTCTGCAAGAACTACTTATTTTGAAATGGCATCATTATCTGTTTCTCCCTGAAATGTAGGACTTTTTTATGTTGCATGAGTGATTCTTGGCCATCAGAACGTGTCATGAGATTTATAATCGCAGTCAAAGAAAACAGCACGTCTAGCAGCCACTCTGGGTTCATCTTTGTTTCTCAAAGCTCTCATGTTGAAATTGTTCCATTGCCTTGGGTGGAAATATGCATTAACCATATGAGCGTGGGGGGTGGGAAGGGGAGGGAGACAGCCCCGTATGCACCGGGGACCCTGGGCTGAGCGGTTCCATTACAGAATGGCGCTTCAGAGCCCGTGCTCATGTGGGCCTGCTCACATTTTGCCCTGGACCCAGGGAAGGGAGCAGAAAGAATGCAGGCTTTTTCCTGGCCTGTGTGGCTCAGTGGTTGAACTTCAACCCATGAACCAGGAGATCACGGTTGATTCTGGGTCAGGGCACCTTCCTGGGTTGATCCCCAATGGGGCGTGCAGGAGGCAGCCGATCAATGATTCTCTCTCATCACTGATGTTTCTATTTCTCTCTCCCTCTCCCTTTCCCTGAAATCAATAAAAGCATATATTTTTTTTAAAATGGACGCAGGCTTTGGAATCAGATGGGAAAGCGTCGGCTGCCACGTTCGGATGACCCACTTTGCTTTCCTGAGCTCCGGCTGCCTCCATGATAACGTGGGAGGGTAATGCCTACCTGAAGGTGTTGCTGTGAAGGTTAAACGTGTGAACAGATGCAAGGGCCTGCCCTGTACCAGGCCTCCCTTCACTTAGTGAAGTGGCGGACCTCTCAGCGTTCTCTTTCCTCTTTCAGCTGGGAAGAGAGTTGTCAGCTCTGTTAGAGACGCTGGTTATCCTCAGAGCCCTGCTGCTTGTATCTTGCGACTTGCTTCTCGTCCACTGGGGCCTGCCCTCCCCCCGGTGTGTGAGGAAGCCCAAAGCAGCCCATCCTGTCTTCACACTTGCCTTGTTCCCCGCCCACCACACCATAAAGACACTCAGAAGATAGAGACAGTAGGTGTACTGCTTGTACATACCGGTGGACAAAATAAACCCCGACAGACAGAGGCCTTAGCAGCCATTTAAAGAAAGGGCAAACCTCAATTCTTAAATCCTATCTAATAAGAGTAATATGCAAATTAACCACTCCATTACACCTGCAAGTCACGCCCACTAGCCACGCCCATCGGCCAATCACGAGCATGTATGCAAATTAACCCAACCAAGATGGCTGCAGCCACAGAGAGAGCAGGAGAGAAGCTTGGGTTTCCCCGGTGACAGAGGAAGCCAAGCTTTCCACACACCCTGACTGGCCAAAGCCTCCACTTAAGGCTACAAAGTTTCAATTATAGAACATAAATAAATCCCAACAGAAAAACTATTGGCTGCCTCCATGGAACCAGCAGAAGGCTTGGCTCTGCTCCAGGCTACAAAGTTTCAACTGTAGAAGATAAATAAATCCCAGATACCACGGCCTCTGCTTGGGTCTTGGGGTGGGGGTGGGGGGCCGGGGGTGGGGGGCAGTGGGGGCGTGGCCAGCCTGAAAACCACCACAGGTCCCTGGCTCAGGCCACTCCATGCCCCAAGGGAACCCCCACCCTGATCTGGGACACCCTTCAGGGCAAACCAGCTGGCCCCCACCCATGCACCAGGCCTCTATCCTATCTAATAAAAGAGTAATATGCAAATTGACCACCACTCCAACACACAAGATGGCTGCCCCCATGTGGACACAAGATGGCCAGCAGGGGATGGCAGTTGGGAGGAACCAGGCCTGCAAGGGAGGGCAGTTGTGGGAGATCAGGCCAGCAGGGGAGGGCAGTTGGGAGGGACCAGGTCTACAAGGGAGGGCAGTTGGGGTGATCAAGCCTGCAGGAAAGGGCAGTTAGGGATGACCAGGCTGGCAGGGGAGTGGTTAGGGGGTGATCAGGCTGGCAGGTGGAAGTGGTTAGGGGCAATCAGGATGGCAGGCAGGCAAGCAGTTGGGAGCCAACAGTCTTGGATCGGGCCTAAACAGGCAGTCGGACATCCCTCGAGGGGTCCCAGATTGGAGAGGGTGCAGGCTGGGCTGAGGGACACCCCCCATGCATGAATTTTGTGCACTGGGCCTCTAGTTTATTAATAAAAGCCCAACAACCAAAACAACAACAGAAAGGTCAAAACTGGCGCCAGCACGGAACAGGCAAACAAATGCAGCCAATAAAAACACAAAAGCTGGGCCAGCTCTGGTAATCCAGAAAATGCAAATGAAAGTGACAATGAGACACAGTTTGTGCCCAGCAGGTGGCCGAGATTTACAAGCCTGAGGATGCGGGGTGGCTGGTTAGGTTGTGAGGTGGCGCTCTCAGCATTGCTGGGAAGGTGTATGTTTCTGTCGGCCTCTGAAGATGGCACCGAAGGAGGCTCTCTGTGTGCCCAGGAGACCCACGTGCAGATGGTCACTGGAGATGGTTCGTACAGCAAGAGCCTGCCAGCAATGCAGGCATCTGGGAGTCACATGACCAAAATTGGTAGTACAATGGGACTGGAAAGGAGAAAGCCCCATTTAGTTATTCATATATTGATTGATTTCAGAGAGGAAGGGAGAGGCAGAGAGAGATAGAAGCATCAATGATGAGAGAGAATCATTGATCGGCTGTCTCCTGCACACCCCACACTGGGGATGGAGCCTGCAATCCCGGCATGTTCCCTGACCGGGAATCGAACCCTGATCTCCTGGTTCGTAGGTCGATGCTCAACTACCTAGCCATGCCTACTGGGCTAGTTTTATCTTAATGTAACTTAAAAAAAAGAAACCACGAAGTATTAACAGCCCCAACCCAGACCTACTGAGTTGGACCCACCGAGGTGGGACCTGCAAGCTGAATTTTTTAAATATGTGTTTTCAATTTATTTTAGAGAGAGAGGAAGGGAGAGAGAGAAACAGCCATTGGCTGTCTCTGCATACCCCCTACTGGGGATCAAGCCCGGATCCTGGGGCTTAAACCAGCCACCTCTTGGTTTATGGGAGGATGCCCAACCAACTGAGCCACCCGACCAGATCACAAGCTGAGTTTTAACACACCCCGCATTACCATGCTCTAGTTGACAGTGACATGGTGTTTACCATCTTGTTCTCTGTGATTTTCTATGTTTTTTAAATTAAAAACTGAAATAATCGCAAGCTTTTCTTTTCCATTCTCCCAAAGTCCCTGTGGGCTGTGCTAACTTCATAACTAAAGCTGATGAAGAGCACAGACTTAGCACTGCCATGTCAGACTCTCGGTGTGGGCAGATCTCTTAATATCAAGCCAAAGGCAGAGGGAACGTGGGCAGATTTATTAACTCTCATTCAAATGTGGATTGTCCAGTAAGTACCTCAGCCTAAACATTGTGACCCCCAGACACTTCTCCCTCGTCATCCACAGCAACCGGCTCAGCATGGAGTGCGTCAGGACAGCGCAAAGGCCCCAGGCTACTGTGAGGGGCAAGACCTATGCCATGACCTTGGGAAGCAAGCTAGCTGGACACTCAGGATGTGTGTAAGAAGAGGTTCAAGACAGGAAGGCCTTGCTGTCAGATGTCTGGCATTATGACTGCCACACAGGACTCAGGGGGGTCTGTGGGCCACTCTTTGGAGACTTGGCCTCTGTAGAGAGAGAGGAAGGTCATAGTTCAAGGAACCCCGTGAACAAAGGTTGCAGGATTCTAACTCAAGGCCATGTAAGCGATCTCAGGGCAAGTTGAGAGTGTGGAATCAGTCTGCAATTTTTATCCTGGGTGGGTGGGTGGGTGGGTGGGTGGGTGGATGGATGGATGGATGGATGAATGGATGGATGGGTGGATGGGTGGATAGGTGGGTGGATGGATGGGTGGATGGAGCATTAAAACATTTGAGTGATGGGATAACTTGTATGCCCAAAGCAGTGTCCCAGGAAGATAGAGCTGACCTCATGTCAGAGATGGACTAATAGCAGGAAAACCATCAGCAGTGAGATGTAAGGCTTCGAAGAGAGTGAGGTTTCGCTGGTGAAGCAGATGCACGATGGGGTGCAGAGGGGTGAGAGGTGAAGAGGAGTGTAAGAGCAACTCTAATGGGCTGAGCGCCATGCTGCTGTAAAACTCTACGGAGATGTAGTGCCTTAAATCCACATGAATGTGCCATCGTATGGTGTGGAGGCCGGAGGCCAGACTGGCTCTCCCTGGGCTAACATTGGTGTGGGTGGGCTGTGCTCCTGTGCAGAGTCTGGGAGGAGCCCTTCTCTTGCCTGCAGGCTGCCCACATCCCTTGGCTTATGGCTCTTCCTCCGCCGTCAGACCTGCAGCCCAGCTCTTCCCATCTTTGACCTGCTGTCCTGCTTCCTGCTCCGGCACTGGGCCCCCTACTCCCCACATGATCCGGGTGATCTATCTCCAGACCTTCAACTTAACGCATCTGCAGAGTCCCTTTTGCCACGTAAGGGGACCTCTTCCCAGGCTCCAGAGGTTAGGACGAGGCCGTGTCTGGGGCCATTGTTTGCCTGCGGCGTGAATGTGTCTGTAACTTGATGACTGCCTAGGGTTTGGAAGAGGGGGGAAGCCTGCAAGGGCCACGTTGGCCCCTCACTTCCTGTTAGCTGGTCTGTAAAATGGGGGTGGCGAAGGGGGTGGGTGGGACTCCTGGGACTCCCTCCCGAGCCTCACACTGACTGGAATCTCACCGTCATGGCATCTGCCATCTGTCTTGTTCTGCCCATGACTTCATTGCCTAGACAGTGGTCAGCAAACTGCAGCTCGCGAGCCACATGCAGCTCTTTGGCCCCTTAAGTGTGGCTCTTCCACAAAATACCATGGCCTGGGCGAGTCTATTTTGAAGAAGTGGTGTTAGAAGAAGTTTAAGTTTAAAAAATTTGGCTCTCAAAAGAAATTTTAATCATTGTACTGTTGATATTTGGCTCCATTGACTAATGAGTTTGCCCACCACTGGCCTAGAACAGTGCTTGGTCCGTAACCGGTGCTCGGAAACTATTTGTTGAATAAAATATCTGTTTCTGAATGAATGACTGAGCCCAGGGGATGTTTGAAAAGAATGCGGGGGGGAATCCTCCACTGCTCCTGTACATGAAGGTCTCATTTTCGTGGTGAAGCAAGCAAGGTCGTGGCTCGGGTTCCCGGGGGTCTGAAACCCCGGCATCATGATGAGACCACCTGTGGGAAAGGGTGGCTCAGGGGTGTCTGTTCTTCTCTCCTCGCTTCACCCTTCATGCCCAGCAGCCCTGAGAACGAGAGAGGTGGTTGCATTGCTGTGGGACGTCAGGAAGGGTCTGGGCAGCTGCGGAGATGTGATGGCCAATCAATGCTCTCGCAATGCCAGGTGACGTCACAGAGTCAGATGTAGTTTGCGACCAGGAAGTTAAACACTTTCAAACTCTGTTAAAGAGAGAGGCTGCAGTAGATGCTGCAGAGCTCGCTCAGCTGCTGGGGGCTGTGTCTCAGGTTGGCAGCCTGTTTTGTTTGCTGTTTGAAAGCACGTGCAGAAATCCTGCTGCAGACTCACCAGTGAATTTATACCAATCATTTCAGACGCTTTTCTCTCCTTATACCAGGTTGTTGGCGTCGCCCAGGCCATCAATAAGAAGTCGGGAAATGGCGGTACATTCACCGAGAAAGATGAGAAGGTACCAGAGTGCGTGTCTGGTGTGATGTCTCCTCTGGGTGCATAGACCTGCAGAAGGAGCTGCAGCTGACACTGCCCATCACTAAACACCTTGTGGGTTCACGTGATCTGAAATGGTCAGGATGGCTTCCTGTGGCAGACATAGTGACCTGCAGGGGGACCTGTGGTATCTACTTAGTCAGCTCTGCTCTGTGTGGCCACGCCTTCCCCACGGCACACGTGTGTGTGCGTGTGTGTGTGTGTGTGTGTGTGTGTGTGTGTATGCACACATTGGGGCCATACAGAGGGTGACATGGACTTTCAGTTTGCTCACTACCTTTCATCACTGCTATTAAGAAATTCAGCCTTGCCCTGGCCAGTTTGGCTCAGTGGATAGAGCGTCAGCCTGTGGACTGAAGGATCCTAGGTTTGATTCCGGTCAAGGGCATGTACCTTGATTGCGGGCACATCCCCAGTGGGGGGTGTGCAGGAGGCAACTGATTGATGTTTCTCTCTCATTGATGTTTCTAACTCTCTATCCCTCTCCCTTCCTCTCTGAAATCAATAAAGATATATTTAAAAAAATAAAGGAAGAAAGGAAGGAGGGAGGGAGGGAAGAAAGAGGAAGGAAGGAAGGAAAGAAGGAAGGAAGGGAGGGAGGGAGGGAGGAAGGGAGGGAGGGAGGGAGGAAGAAATTCAGCCTTGCCCTGGCTGGTTTGGCTCAGTGGATAGAGTGTTGGCCTGTGGACTGAAGGGTCCCAGGTTTGATTCCGGTCAAGGGCATGTACCTTGATTGCGGGCACATCCCCAGTGGGGGGTGTGCAGGAGGCAGCCGATCCATGATTCTCTCTCATCATTGGTGTTTCTATCTCTCCCTCTCTCTCTCCCTTCCTCTCTGAAATCAATAACAATCTATTTAAAAGAAAAAAAAGAAATTCAGCCTCGAGTAAAACCCTTGGAGCCATGCTCCAAGGTCAGCACCACAGGTCAGCTGGGAGTCGGACCTGCCCATTGGTGAAGCCCAGTCACAGTGTCCTCTAAGCTTGGCACAGGGACACGGGCACCAATGTGTGCATTCAGGCTGGGTGTGTGAACCAGCTCCGGAAAGAGGGCAGTCAGCATTGCCCTGTGACAGGCACGCCCGCCACACACCACCTGCTTCCACTTCAGGACCACAGACCACACACCTGGTCACAGCTGCATCTACTGGAGGGCTTGCCATTCCTCTTCCTGAAGAGTCATTATACAGATTCCAGGGGCCCCCCAGTTGCTCCTACTCAAGCCCATTGCTGTTTCTGTCACTCCCTGAAAGTTAGGTGCTTTGGGAGACAAGACAGTAGTGGCTTCTGTCTCCATGCTGGGGCTGTACTGGCCCCGGTGTCAGTCTCCACATCTTAACTGCTTCGGAACAAAGCAAGCGCCTTTAAAGTCAGGGTCTGGGCATCTACTCTCCCATCTGGGAATGCCTCCTGAGAGTGTTTGGCAGACACATAGCTCTAGGTCAGCTTTCTATGCCATTATTCGTTTATAGTCCATCCTTGTGAACCCCTCTAGAAAGCTTGGCCTCCTTAGGCTGTATCGCCACTTGGCAAATGAATGCATGATTGTGGATCCAGCGTGCCAGGTAAAGAACTATTTTAACCAACAAGCAATATAAGTGTGAGTACATCACCTGAGTAGAGTATATTGAGGACAATAGTTACCTGTTCAAAGGAACACAATTCAACTAAATCTGCAGCTTTAGAGGGGAGTGTGATTGCCAGTCTCCCCCTAATGAGCATGTGAGCTTTATTTGCCTGGGGAAGATGTTATAAGCTATTTGCATCTCTTCAGCATGGATCCGAGTCTTACCATCATTCAGAGACCACCCCAAGTTTTTGCATAGAGCAGGTTTCCATTTCCAATAAAGAGACCAGGTCTCCGTACCCACCCTCTTTCTCCTTGTTCATGTCTACCTAACTTAGGACATAGGAGGCTGTGTTAGTGCTTGTCACCCACTAGGGGGTGCCATTTAACTCACACCCGCTCTGCCTCATTTCCTGATTTTATGCAGAATAAACACCTCCTTGGGCTCTCCAGTATTTATTTCAACTCTGCATAACGTTGGATGCCCTTTGTGTTCCAGGCAACATACCCAGACAGTTATATAGACAATTCTCACTTGGTGGTGTCTGGCCCGTTTTCTAGGACTTCGCCGCGTACTTGGCATTTTGTGGTATTGTTCTTCACAACGCACAGCTGTACGAGACGTCGCTGCTGGAGAACAAGAGGAATCAGGCAAGTCCGGGGACTAGAGAGAGAGCTCAAAGATTCTTTTTAAAATGTGTTAAATGTTTATCTAATATATGCGTGTGATTTTTAGCCAATCTATGTGCATGTCTGAAAATCCAAACAGCGCAGATTCAGTTTCTAAATACGTCCGTTGTTCCCTCTAATAGTTATTTCTGTTTCCTTCTTCCCACGCTTACTGGTATAACCATTGGACAGTGTTCACTAATGAACAGTGGAGGGTTTATTGGCTCGCACCACCTTTGCTTGCATGACCCTTAGCCGACCAGTACCATCGGTCACTGTTTTGAGTTGTGGGGCGGGTTGCATTTGTCATGTTAAATAAGGCTTTCAGTTCTTGCTCCATCAGAGACGTCATCTCTTGATTCCATGCTTTGTAAGACCAGAACCTCAGCACCTCTTATCTCTCCTTCCCAACCACTCCTCCTTACCTTTGCTTTCCCATCTGCACTTTTTCTTTTATGTTGCCCACATGGATGACATATATACCAGTATTGTCTACAACCATGATTAACTGTATGGGTTTTTGTGGGTTGTTGTGTTTTGTTTTTTTTACTTTTTGTCTAGTTTAATTCTAAAGTTGCAATTTCAAATAAGGTGTTTATAAGTACCATGACTGTGAAAATGTTGATCATGTTAGTTTTTCTGGATGTTTTTGAATTCCATCCTTTTTCCCTTGAACTGTTTGCTCTGATGTCATCGCATGCTGCTGGTCCGCCCACACCGAGACTCTCCATTATTTAGGCATTCTGTTGAGTTCTTTTTCTCGGAGATCTCCAAGTTGATGTTCTTCATCTTGCCTCTTCCAAGCCAGACCATTTCCCCCCATGGCTGCTGCCCAGGTGTCAGCATAGAACTGCCCTTCATGGCTCAGGCTCATCTGCAGCCATGGATCCCACAGCTCCTCTCTCAGCTCATTCCCTTGTTGCATTGCCGCACATTCTCAAGTTACTCCACGAGGAGGGGAGTGGTGCGGGAAGCTTTCAGAATCCTGGCACGTATGGAAATGTCTGTTGTACCATCCTTGCCAGTTTTGCTGGGTATAGAATTCTCAAATGAAAAACTCAGCTCCTCAGATTTTAAAGGTAGTGCTTTGCCTTCTAACTAGTATCCATGTTGTTGTGATTCTTGGCTTTTTGTAGATTTTTTTTAAATGTCTGTAAGCTTTTTGGATTATTTCTTTATCTTTGCTTTGGTAACTTAATTTTACAATATGACTTTTTTCCCTTTTAATTCATCATGCTGATACCTGGTCATCTCAGCTTGGAGACTTATGCCCTTCTGTTTTACGTGATTCTTTTTCATTATTATTTCTTTGATAACTAATCTCCCTTGCTGTCTGTTTTTTCTTTTTTGAAAATTAATACTTATTGTATTAATAAGATATTGGACCTTCCATTGCCTTCAACTGCAGTATCTCCCTCCTGTTCCCATGCTCTATGCTTATCATCCATTCATCCAGTCCCCGTGTTTACAAACACAACTGTAACCTTGTCACTTTCTTCCTGCAAACTGTCACCATCCAAACTGCTTCAAGAGACATACAGGGTATGGGGTTGTTTCTCTGCTTCACTCTCCAACCTCATCTGCCCCGCTCTCCTCTTCACACTCCAGATGCACATGAAACTTCATCAAGGCTAGTAGTGTGCTGCTTTCTCTCAATTCAGTTCTTTTTGACTGAAATAACCCCCTTCCCCCACTTCACCAGAATGACTTCTACTCATCTTTCAGGCCTGGGCTAGGATAGTATCACCTCCAATAAATTTTCTGTAATACACTTTCTACCCCCTCATCACACACATTCTTTGTGACATTGGAAGGAATTCTGTGGATTTCAAAGGAAAGAGAAATTACCAGGAATATCACAAAAAGAACTCTTAATACTTTGTTTACTTTGGACAGTATTTAATATGTCCTGTGAAAATGTCGATAAATGTTAATACACATTTACTATTTATTAACGTGTTTTATGTATCATATACTGTTCAAAATGCATTATAAATGTTAACTCATTTAGTTCTTAACAGCATTCCTATGATTTTGGTACTACTGTTATCCCCATTTTCAAGAAATTTTCCCTAAATCACAAAGCTGGCAGGAAGGGAAGTTGGAATTAAAATCTAATGACTCTAGCTGGATTCAGAGTCTATGATAGAACCACTGTACTAACTGTAATAACAATTGTTAGCAGAATGCAAACTTGCTTGTAACTTTGTTAGATTAAATATATATAAACAACTTATAGCTCATATATATCATTATATTGCTTTAGTGGTCGCAATCAATCCTATATAATAAGAGCCTAAAATGCTAAGTGTCCAGTCGTCTATCCCCGGAGCCGTCACAGGATGATCTGCAGGGGGGGGGGGGGCATGGGTGTCCATTCAACCAATCAAAGCATAATATGCTAATGATATGCTAAGGCCACTCAACTGCTCGCTATGATGTGCACTGGCCACTGGGGGGGCAGATGCTCGGACCTGTAGGTTAGCTTGCTGCTGGGGTCTGGCCAATTGGGACTGAGTGAGATGGGCTGGACATGCCCTGGAGCCCTCCTGTGGTCCCTCCCCAGCTGGTCAACCTCCCACATCCCTCCCCAGCCCCGATCGTGCACCAGTGGGGTCTCTCCACCTGGCCTGCACCCTCTCGCAATCCGGGACCCCCTTAAGGGATGTCGGAGAACTGGTTTCAGCCTGATCCTGCAAGCCAGGCCAAGGGACCCCCCTGGTGCACCGGGCCTTTAGTTACTAAATATGAAGCTTGTGGTGTCTTTGTCAGGTGCTGCTTGACCTGGCCAGCCTGATTTTTGAAGAGCAGCAGTCCTTGGAGGTCATTCTGAAGAAGATCGCTGCCACGATTATCTCCTTCATGCAGGTGCAGAAGTGCACCATTTTCATAGTGGACGGAGACTGCTCCGTGAGTACAGAGTATGCCTTTTTTCTTGTTAGAAAGACAGAAACGGAGATTCCTTGGGCCATTGCTTGTAAGCCCATGTTAGCCTTGAACCCTCTCTCCAAGCCTGTGTGGTTGGTCATGCAAGGCTGATGACAGTCGACCTGTCCTGGTTGAAGACAGGTAGTGGTGGGGGGAGGGTGCCTCCATGCCCCTCCTCAAAGTGGTTATCATGGGCGTGTCCTATGCTGGCAGTGGTCAGCGGCTCCATGGCCTCAGTGGGGAGAGGCATTGTCGTTATTGCTGACCTTCCATGGCTGGAAGAGCGGTGTCCCGGCTGCTAGGAACAGGGAGATCCCCATTCTGAACGGGTTGGGTAGCACATTTTATTTTATTTTATTTTTTTAAAGAGGTTTATCACTTTATTTATTTTTTTAAATATATTTTTATTAATTTCAGGGAGAGGGAGAGAGAGATAGAAACATCAATGATGAAAGAGAATCATTGATCAGCTGCCTCTTGCACAACCCCCTACTGAGGATCAAGCCTGCAACCCAGGCATGTGCCCTGACCGCAATTGAACCCAGGACCCTTCAGCCCACAGGCCGACACTCTATCTACTGAGCCAAACCGGCCAGGGCCACATTTTCTTTTGACGGAAATTGTTTAAAAACCAAAGGCATGGCCTGATAGAGGCCACATTATTAAAGTTGCCTGTGGGTCCCTGATCCTTTACCAGAAATGGAAAACCACCAAACGGTTCTGAGTGGTAGATTTCAATCCACCGATCTGTAACGTAAAGAAAGGGACGTGTGCCCTAGCCAGTTTGGCTCAGTGGATAGAGCGTCAGCCTGCGGACTGAAGGGTCCCAGGTTCAATTCTGGTCAAGGGCATGTATCTCAGTTGCAGGCTTTTCCCTGGCCCAGGCCCTGGTCAGGGAAACCCATCCATGTAGGAGGCAACCCATCCATGTATTTCTCTCACATCAATGTTTCTCTTCGTCTGCAGGAGGCAACCCATCCATGTATTTCTCTCACATCAATGTTTCTCTTCGTCTTTCCCTCTCTCTCCCACTCTCCCTAAGAATCAATGGGAACATAGCCTCGGGTGAGGATTAAAAAGAAAAACAGATCTGTGTGAGAGGTTGTTCTTGTAGGGGGCTGGTTACCTCTGGATGGGCCACCGGGCTGCTGTTAGAATTCGGGCCCCCTGCTGAAGGCAGTTTTCCTTCCTGCCTTTTCTTTCCCTTCTCAGCCTGTGATCCACTGCTGCTGGGGGATTTCTATTTGAAGTCATTGTTCATCTTCTTTTCACTTTAGACCCTGGCGAGAGGCTCCTTATTGGGGGGTTAGTGGGAAAGAGAGTGGGGGTTACCACTTGTATCGGTCAGCTACCACCCATGTGTGATATCTGAGTTCATGTTTTTTGGGAGGAAGCAGAATAAAATATATTTAATACTTATATTTAAAGTTTTTAAATTGTTTTAGATAGTAAGATTGCACTGTAGAATCTAACATTATCTGAATCAGTTTGTGTGTGTGTGTGTGTGTGTGTGTGTGTGTATTATTCTCATTAACGGGATAGCTATTAGGAACTCACTATTCTGTAAAATAACCAGTATTCTCATAGATACTACTTCATATGCTTAATCAGTCATAAAACCTGTAATGTAGAAATGATTATGAGATAGGAGCTACCCTTTTAAAGTTCAGGTCAGCACTCACTAATGCAGTATGTCAACTTACCACGTTTCCCCTGTAACCTGCTCTTTAGCATTTACCGTTTGAAAGTTATACACGAGGCCCTCCTTTTTCAGACAACATAAATGTCACTGTGATTAGCATTCAGCTCAAGCTTCCCCGGTTAACCCTGTCATGGCAGCATCTGACTCGGCTCATTGGTGCTTTGAATAAAGCCCAGCAACATGTCCGCTAATGCACTTTGCTCACTTTTAACAACTTCGGTTGTTGGATTTAGATAGGGAATTAAGTGACTTGATTTATATTGCAATTAGTTACCGATTAAAAGTATTCCAACAACGTGAGCCAAAATCAAAACGTGAGCAAGGAAAAAAAATGTGCTCCTCTCTCCTGTCCCCCGTTAGCTAACATCAGTGTTTTACTCCTGCTTCCTTCCGATTCTTTATCTAGGCGTGAGTATAGCTCAGCTGCAAATATATACCTGCCTTTTAGTGTAACTTCAAAAGTGTTTCTGTATGTTGCTCAGATCCTCCCTATTATTTGGAGCTCACAAAATATTACTGAATGGTATGTCTTTTTAAAAAGCCATTCTTTTCCTGGGATCTAGCAGCAGTAATCAATGTCTGCATAAAAGCAGAAACTGGAGAGTTTTGAAGAAATATAGAGAAATTTTGAAGCTAACATTTATTAACACCTGGTAGAAAAAAAAAAGAGTGCTCAAATAAGCATTCTAGCTCGTGGAGATCAGAAACTTTAGGAACATGGCTTTAGTAGCATGATGCGGTGAAGTGAGCACTCGGTCCAGGTCCCTCGGAGAGTAAGTAAACAAACGTAAAAAATATCAGCGCCGGCCATTCCTCAGACCCGTGTTTGTGCTGGATGGCTGTTACAGCCTCATCACACTTACTCCGGTCTTGTCACTGTGTTTTCAGGATTCCTTTTCCAGCGTGTTCCACATGGAGTGTGAGGAATTGGAGCAATCATCCGACACTATAACAAGGTAAGAGAACTCTGCCTGAGTTCACAAGTAGGCAAACAGGCTACAGCGTCACTCTGTGACCCAACTAATTTAAGACATGGATGCTGTTGACTTTTATGTTATAAGTTCCAGGGTTTGTGTTTTGTTTTGTGTTGTGTTTACTACAGCTGAGAATTCTTTCATGGAGTGAGTGGTCACAGCACAGGCAGCGGCACAGTGCTACCTGTGAGCTGGCTGGTATAGGCCCCCCAGTGCTCTATTTCACTTAGATTTTTCATTGCATATTGGAGCTTCCCTGGACATTTGACAGTTTCTAAGCATACTTTTCTGCGACTCTGTTCTGATTTGGAGTCAGCAGGGGATTTAATGCAGAAGGGATCCTGTGGCCGAGTCACAGCAGTGGCCGACGCTGGGGCTGGAGGATGCTCAGGTGTCCAGTGGAGCTCACTGGTTTTTCAAGTTTTTTGTAATGTTTAAATTCTTATTCGTTTTTAAATTGTCGCTCAGAAACAACAAAGTGTTCAGATGCTGCAGGCTGTGGTGTTCCTGGCCCTGTTGTGTCTGTGCTCTCGGGCGAGTTTTGAAAAGGATGCCCCTGCACTCTGAGAGCTGCTGGCCTTGGCTTCCCTGCGGAGTGTGCATCCGCCAGCCTGGAGGGACTGGAGTGCCTGCACAAATACTGCTCATGACAGAACCCATTGTTCATTTCCTTCCAATCATTTTCCCAGAAATTATTGATATTACATCATTCGATCGTGGAAATAGGACATTATCTTAACAACATCTCCGCCTCCCACATGTGGGCTTCAGGCTGGACTGCCTCGTTCAGCGGCGGAGTTTCTCATTCTTAGTACAAGCACTAACCTATATTACTTTGATTTTAGGATGCTGTGACGTTTTTGTTGCTTTTTTATAAAGAACATTTTAGGAAGCTTCTAGATCAGACAAATAAATATTGGGCCAGTTTACTTTTTGGCTTGTATAAATAATGAATTTATATAGGTACAAATATAAACATGTATATTTAAGAGTTTACATATGTTATGGGATTAGGAAATTGGTGTGATAGGGAATATTAAATGTGTAAAACTATGAAGTACCTACATTTGCCTTTGAATTTGTGCAGCAGCCTGTATGTGTAATTATTTTCATTCGCATTTTGAGTTTTATTATTAATTCAGCCAGGTCCTCTAATTCCTGGTAGTGATAGCTGAACTAGCCCAGTGACTTGGTGTAATATTGACCCCTACTGGTGAATATGCTTTTTTTCTTAAGCAAAGTCTTACTATAGAGCATCTTTACTTTCTTATTCTATATTTGATTTGTTCCTGGTGAATACCATATTCCCTTTCTGTAAGCAAAATGGAGGTATATTTTCATATATGTTTTTAATCATTTCAAAACAGTCTTAGTATAAATATATTTTCTTAAAAAGATAGCTAGTTGGGTATGATTACCTTAAAGGAGACTAATTTGCATGGATAATTTTAACTAATTCATTAACTGATTTTACAGTAATGAAAATTATTTAATACTAATGCCTTATTTCCACTAAACATTTTAAACTTAACTGCTATTCTAATGATGCAATTAAAGATCTCTTAGTGATTTTTTAAAAAACAAAAATTAGAAATGAGGCTGAGTTTTGCAAAAACTCTGATTAGAATGATGTTTAATAGCTTCTGCATTTTGAAAAAGGAGTAACCTGGTACTCTCAGTCACCATCAGAGTCTTCATTCTCTTCCTAAAATCACTTATTGATAGAACTTGGGCCCCTCCCGCTCTCACTAGTCCACACTTTGCAGTCCAGACCGTCTTCCATGGAGTGTTCCGTGGAGGGAGAGGTGAGTAGTGAGCAAATCATTCCTTTTAGGCAGCATGTGTCCTCTTAAAAGCCTGGCTCATTTGGTATCTTTCCAACCAGCCCACTTATCTTTTATAAATAAAGTGATGTATTAAAGACAGCTTTGAAGTGTTAAGTGTAAAACACTCAGGGTGCTCATGATGCAGAATTATTAGTGTCGGATCACGGTGAGAGGAAGCAAGGGTGGCGCTGGGAGGTGGGCCCGAGTACTCTGGGAGGGAAACGCATTTCCAGATGGGGAGGTTTCAGTTCATTCAAATCGAAGAGCCACCAATGAGAAGGGGAAAGGGAGTATGAGAGTGCACCGTTTATGTTAGCATTCAATTTTAGGAAATAGTGCTATTATTCCATATTAATTCCCTGTTAATTTATAAATCCACGTTTTTATCATAAAACAACAAATACATAGGCTTAATTCTCTAAACTCACTTTCTTGTAATATATAGTAGTTAATACTTGTTAATGATGATTATATTAGAAACATGATTTTAGTTAAATGCAGTAACACCTACAACTTCAAAATGTAGTGAAAAGGATTTTACCACATTGAAAAAACTGTGGATGCAGAGTAGGAGATTGCAGACTCTGAAATCATACTAATTGTATGTAAGTTCCACCACTTTACCAGCTCTAGGGCTTTGTGTAAATTATTGTACCTCTGGACGCCTCATTTTCTCCATCTGTGGAATGGGCACACTTTTACAGTAGCAGGACTGTAGTTCGCGCTAAGTGAGATAATTCCAGGACATAGTCAGTTCTCCGCATTGCTGCTATTTCTTTGTCTCTCTGCTGTGTCTTTCTGTCTTTGGCTTACACAGCCTGCAGCCTCCAATAAGCTCTAAAGCACAGGCATTTCTCAGTGTTCCCCCCTGTCTTCCCGAGGTGTCCTCACATACACCCACTGATACTCCCTGTGCAAAGAGCCTCGGATGTCTGAGTCAGCCAGGGCCTCCTAGAAGCGGGTGCTGAGACTGGAGTAAACATGCAAGACATTCATAGGAGGAAAATGCCTGTGAGAATCAAGAGGGAGAGAGGGCTGGAGAGGGTCTGTGGAGGCGACTCAGGCAGTGGTGAAGAGTCGGGCGGGGCTGCGGGAGCCCCCATCGGAAGCGTCCCAGCTGTGGCGTCACTGTCCCCACAGCGCTGGCTGGTGTGGCCTCCGTGCAGCCGTGGCCGTGGCTCTAGAGCCGCGCCCCGCAGCTAGAGCCCGGAGAGGTGCATTGCCAAGGCCGGCGAGGTATTGCTGTGACTTCCAGCCCAAGGTCCTTATTCCTTATTCCTTGCCTGGCACGTTCAAAGTCACCCACTGCTGTCTTCGTTGCTCTTGGCCTAACGTCTTCAGCCAGAAGCCACACCATATGCCTAATGACTGTGGTTACGCAATGACTTCCAGACATGCAGACTGTATTTCAACACTGTTGTGTTTTTATCCCCTTCCTGGATGCCCCCCCTCCCATGTCTTTCTTCACATCCTTACATTTTACCCAGCCTTTCAGGGTCCCTCCAGCACCGCCTCCTCCCTGACCAGCTCCTCTTAGGTGCACCAGCCTTCACCTCCACATCTTACCCAGCCTTTCAGGCTCCACACACCCGCCCTCTCCTCCATGCCCTACCCTGCCCTCTTCTCCACGAGTGTGGTGGGATCAGGCTAGACTGTGCATCATAAAAACCCCAAATGAGAGGCGCTGCTGCAGCGAGAGTGCAGTGCTGCTCCTCTCCTGGAAGAGCTGGAGGTGGGCAGCTCAGGTGCTTACAGGCCTGGGGACCCAGGCACCAGGTTCCTCTGTACCTTCAGGTGTGGCCCTTCCCTTTGGGGTCAGGGAGGCCGCTCCTGAGGCCAGGAGTGCAGGTGCAAGGGGGGGTCTGGAGCCTGGGCACTGCCCAGCAGTGTGTGCAGCTGAACGTCAGACCACAGCTGCCATGACAGCCGATGACCCACGTGGGCAGGCTCCACGGGACACTGACCAGACCTCCGGGCGCAGGCACTCAGGCTGCACCTACGGAGCGTGGGAAGGAAGCGTCCCTCAGCATTCCTCAGAGCGAGAAAGAAAATGGTATCGCAGAACTCAGTAACCCTAATGCCACTCTTCACTGAAGTAACCGTTAGGAAACTGGAAAGCTTGGGGGAATTAACAGAACGGTGTTTCTGTCGCTTTAAAAGTCATGTCTGTGTTTCTACTTCTCCATGTCAGCGTCTCTAAGTCGGATTTTATCCTCCCCAGCAAGTGCTTAACTATTTTGGGTTTCATCCGGCTCCCACTGTTAACAGGATGATGATAAGGATAATAAAAGCCATTAATAGTATTATTATCACTTCCTCTCCAGCCCCTTCTTTCTCACAGTGACCATGCGCTTTTCGTATCTTTCCGAAAGCCTGTTTCCTTTCCCGAGACTCTTGCTGCCCATGGAGTATTCGCAGTTTTAAAGTTTGCTTAATGAACCTAAAGCTACGCTTATCTGGAGCTTTTCTTGGGATTCCCTCCAGATTATCTGTGTGAAGTGGACTGGCTTTCTTCTGACTCCTCATTCTTTTTCACTCACACGTAACAACGGGCATGTGGTCACTGGGAAAATATTCTAAGTTTATGAGAATCTTTTGAAGAAGATAAATTTTTATGATTTTTATTATTTTAAACGTATCATAAAAGATCTCAGAAAAGAGATGCGAGCTTGCTGGGTAAAGCTGGTCTCCGCGTGTCGGCTCTCCCTGGATTTGAAATAGGGGAGAGGTCATCGGGACGGGTACATAGAGAAATTAACTGAGGAAGTGAAACAGGCTAGTCCTTGGTCACTCTATCGTTGGATGAAAATAAGACCTGGCAGGAAATCCAGGTGGGGTTTACATTAAACGGCACAAAAATCAACAGGCCCGTTAGCAACGGCCAGGAGATTTACCCAGGATCTTTACAAACTTGCTGTGGATCGTTGAAAAATTGTGAGTCTTTGTCTCTTCAGAACATTTCGGTTCTAGTAACTACCAAAGCTGTAAAGCAGGACGTGCATGCAAAGCCGCCTTTTCTAAGCAGGACATGCGCTCAACCAGCGGTTTAAGGCTGGTTTGTCTCCCTTGGGTCCATTTCTTAACTCTGCTGCCTAGAGAGCGCCCACCTGCATTATTTCCACAGGGAACGGGATGGGAACCAGATCAATTACATGTACGCTCAGTACGTCACCAGCACCATGGAGGCGCTCAACATCCCGGATGTCAGCAAGGACAGAAGATTCCCCTGGGCAGTGAGTAGCCGGTGTGGGCTTGGAGCGCGGGCGGCCTTCCCCCGTCAGTGCTCACAGGGACCCTCTGCGGAAGGACTGGCCTGGAATGGCCTCTGTGGGAGCAATGCCTGCCTACCCTGACCAGATGCTCTGAGCATCTGTCGGGAGCTGGTCGGCGATGCTTGAGTACTTCTCTGTGTCCTTTTATCAGTTTTTAAATAATTCATTGGCACATGAGATAATTGATCTGTTGCCTGCTTCATGCCAGTGATGGCCCTAAGACAGGATTGCTAGTGTTCTTGAGTTTATCCTCAAAATGTAAGGTTTCTGTGGCTTGAAATGACGTAGCTGGTGGCCCACCACATGGAGCAGCTCCGTGGAGAATGAATGTCTGTTTTCCCTGACAACAAGGCTGCAAAGACCCTTTCTCAGCCATGGGAAACTTGGGATTCTGGTATTTTCTCTCCTCTACTTCGAAGAAGCATTGCATGTGGAGGCAGCTGCTTTGCTGTTATTATTTCACATCTAGGAGGTCTCTTAGAAGTCAGCAGTGTGGGCAGTGGACACAGTGGTCATGCGTCCACAGAGGGCCAGTGTGTAACACGTGGTGTCTGGGGGAGGGAGGGTTTGACTCTTCTGGATTCCGCTCCTCTTGTTAAGTTACCAGAGACGCCTCCTCCAGGTACAGTGCATGCTAGCACTGTAAGCTGCTGGGAACATTTAAAATGGGGAAAAAAGAAATCTAGGTCATATATATGTCCTCACCCGACTGATGTTTTTAGAGAGAGTGGAAGGGAGGGGTGAGGGAGAGAGACAAACATTGGTGTGAGAGAGACACATCGATTGGTTGCCTTCCGCATGTGCCCCAATTGAGCCTGCATCTGAGGCACATGCCCTTGAATAGGAAACCAAACCTGTGACCCTTTGGTCTTTGGGCTGACTCTCTAACCACTGAGCAAAACCAACCAGGGCTAGGTTATTTGTATTTTTAATAATATAAAGACTAATTGCGTTCTATTGCATTCATGTGAATGCCATTGTACTTCGTACATTTTCTGCACTCTTATCACTCCAGCTAATAAAAGATGACTATGTTAGTGGGTTCAGGTGTCCACTATAGTTTACATAACAGCATCTAATGGGAAAGTTACTCTTTTTGTAATTTTTTGCTTTTGTTTTGTTTAGAATGAAAACATGGGGAACGTAAGTCAGCAGGGCATTCGAAGTTTGCTTTGTACACCTATAAAAAATGGAAAGAAGAACAAAGTGATTGGTAAGTAAGCCTTTTCATTAACCTCCACGCTGCCCTTACTAAAGAAAAAAATAATGTATTCCCAGAAACTTCTGTCTTTCAAGTGTAAATTTAAAGAATAAAATGTGTAAAAGATAAAAATTGAAATGATAAAAGGATATTCAACTAACCACAGGCATTTGGTGCATGTCTTATTAACTATGATGTACTTTCTGTAATTATTGTAATCCTGTTTTAACAGCGTTTTTGTTTAAGGATGATGTGTTGAGAGTTAGTAGACTAAGACACATCAAGTTGATAATGTGCATTGTTTTAGAGTCTCTTTTCTTGGTTTCTGGCTTTTCTTTTGTGGTTTAGATTGTAGGTTGTATTGATTCACTCATCAAAAGTATCTAGCGAGCACCCTCGTCCTCTAGGCTCTGGGGTGAAACAGTCAACGAGTGAGCAAAAAATTTAAAAATGCCAGTGGAAACCATCGGACTTCCCTTGGCATACGTTTTGTGGCCCCACCTGAGAACAGAGCCTGCAGTAAGCAGATGCTGTTTTTGGAGAGGAAAATTCCCTGTAAATAAAAAAGGTTTTAAAATGATTCCCCGGGTGGGGTTTTAGCTGGGGGCTCGAGTTGGTTCCAAGTCCAAGAAGGAAATTTCCATTGTTCCTGCTATTTTATAAGTGGGACAAAGAATTTCAATGCTTGACTAGATTTTGCACCCTGGAGGCAGCCTGGAAAATATCAGGGTTGTAGATAATTTTTCTTGCATGTCACAGACCAGATTCTGGAATTGTGTCGTTCTAATAGAGAATCCCCACAGAGTTACACACAGAACACAGCTGGGCCATGTTTTCTGTCATCTTCCCTCCCTCCCCTGCTCATCCTTTCCCATTACTGATGTGAAGATGACATTACAGACATTAGGCCAGTGGGGTTTTGTTTCCCACACATGTCTCCTCAGTGCTCTGGCTGAGAGTGTTTCTGCCACTTTGCTTCCAACGCTTAAAGGAAATACTTTCCTACTCAACATTCATTTATTTAACCAACTAGTTCCCCTATTTATTAGGCTACACATGCCTTTCCCCCATATTGTATTTACCAGAAATTCTTCTGCCTGTTATTCACACCAACTCCTATTGTTCACACCAACTTCTATCATTCGCACCAGCTCCTATTGTTCTCCCCAATTCTTCCTGCTGTTCACAGCAACTCCTTCTATTGTTTGCACCAGCTCCTTCTATTGTTCACACCACTCCAGGGCATTTTTTAAAAGGAATTCGTCCCATCCAAAGAAATAAAAAGTTTAGGCCATCTCCACTGTAAATAACTGATGTTTCCATGTCTTTGTTAGTGAAAAGTCTAATGCAAAGCACAGTGTTCTACCACACACTGCCTGAATGGGACGCATTAGGAGTAGACATTTTTACTGAATGTGATTCCAAATGGGTTCCTCTCCCCCGCCACCTCCACTCACCCTTGTGTTGCAGTCTGATTCCAGAGCACAAATTCATATCCTAAAATTACATGCGTTTAACTCTGACTTCTGCTTCATTTTATGTTTCATGTTAAACTTGATCATTTGGCTCTCTCGCTGATGGCTCCATTGTTTATAAAACATTCACTAGGATTTTCCTGGGGTGGGCATGATTGAGCTGCACTCTGGCCTCCATGGAGCACGCGAGGTTATAATGCTTAAAGTTCCCAGTGTTGCCCCAGTCGGAGAACTGAAAATTATGCCTTGTTATAATAAGCACCCGGAAATGAGACAGTAATAATTGGAATGAAATGAGAAAAAATAACATGAAGAAATTATAGCTTAAAATTATCAAAGTGAAAATCTACAAAGTGAAAACAAATATGGATGTTAAGGTTTCAAGCATTGACTGAAGAAACAGATAAATGAGACAGATGTCATACTAGCACCAGGAAACAGAGAAGGCTGCCTCATTGAGCCAGAAATGCCAAGGAGTTTCTGAAAGATCTGAAGAATATGCCACTTGCAAGAACACATTTCACACAAAAGGGGAAAAATTTGAATAGAGATAATAATATCAGACAAAATGGAATATAAGGTGAAAACAATGTAAAGGGTCTCTGTGGGGAAGCGTGAGACTTGGTGGGAAAGTTGTAAGGAGGACATTCCAAGAAAAGGGAAGTGTGTGGAAGGCTGCTGATCCTGTTTATTGGAATTCTGACTTAGGGGAGTGTCAAAGGCAGTGCCCCTGATTATTCCTTGACCTTTCCAAACAAGTCCGTGCACGTACAGACCCTCTGGCATTCACTGGAATCCTCATTCTTAATCCCTGGATGCCCTTGCTTAGAGGACAATGTAAACACATGTGTCCTCCCAAGTTTACTCACCTACTGATTCTATCTAAAGATAAACTTTATCTCAAACTGTAATAAAAGCCTAGGGAGGCAGGCAATCAGGGCTGCCTGGTCCCTTTGGCCAGGCTGTCCCTTAGCCCTCTCTTTCACAGCTAACGTGTTGGAGTAATCCATTCATCTGTTGCTCAAGGTCTGCTGGTCACCCCTGGCAGGTCTCCACATTGGTTAGATTTAAAATCCACAGAGGAAAGTGTAATTGTCATAAGTGCTTCTAATAATCTAAAAAACATCATTGACATATAAAAGCCAAAGCCGTTAAAAATACAAGGAGAAATGGACAAAATGGCAATCCATACAATGTTAAAGAAATGGGGAAATGAGGAAACATTAGACTGATTAATATAAAAATGAAATGGATCTAATCAGCATATGTACACTTTTTATCTCATAATTTAAAAATACAAATTCATATCAAATATCCATCCAAATTTCACAATTACTGTTGATATTAACACAACACGAGCTCAGTGAC
Source organism: Corynorhinus townsendii (assembly GCA_026230045.1). Taxonomy (NCBI): domain Eukaryota; kingdom Metazoa; phylum Chordata; class Mammalia; order Chiroptera; family Vespertilionidae; genus Corynorhinus; species Corynorhinus townsendii. The sequence goes on along the minus strand of JAPDVU010000006.1, from coordinate 63,511,758 downwards.
TTCTGAGGAGTGGAGTTGACAGCCACTCTCCCCCATGATGCATTAAAGCTGGACATGCAGAATGAAAGGGTCAATGGGAAGGAGAAAACCCTCTCAGGAACTAAAAGTGTTCTCCTGAATGACAGAAAAGAACTCCAAAGTCAAAAGGAGAGTACAGTAGTTCCATGGTTTCAACTACTCCATGTCCTAAATCATTAAATGGAAAATTCCAGAAATAGGCAATTTATACATTTTAAATTGGATGCCCTTCTGAGGACAGTGATGAAATCGCGAGTCTCACACCATCTCATGTGGGATGTGACCACCCCTTTGCCCCCCCATCTCCACCTGTAGATGCCCCACCTGTTGTTAGCATTGTCCTATTTCAGTATTACTTACTGTGCCTAATTTATCAATTACACTTCATCCTAGCTGTGTGTGTACAGGAAAAATCATACTAGATAGGGGGTCTGGGACTCTCCATGGTCTCAGGCCTCCACTAGAGGTCTTTGGATGTATCCCCCATGGATAAGGGAGCATTTTAGAAAATTAATGGTTGTATCAACACAACACTCAAGGTACATGGTCAAAGCTATAACACATGGGAGATATATAGTTTTACATATTTTGTTATTATTAATAAGAAATGAAATTACTTGAATGAAGTGGTCAACTGAAGACATTAGAAAAACAGGACCTTCTCTTTCTCCTACGCTGCCCCCCAAATAAGTAAATAATAGGAAGAAAGAAAGCAGAGGGAAAACAATGAAAGATAAAATTATGAACTGGGAAGGGATTAAAACAAGAGATAATGGGCAAACACAATAATAATAAACAAACCCCCAACAGACCCTGAGGATATACGAGAAACAAGTGGGGATGAGCAAGGAAGTGAGGCAGCACCATAGAGGTCAGTCAGGACGTTGACATCCTCTTCCAGTCCTGTTAATGACACGTTTGACCTTGAAAGAGAGGCTGGGACAGAGGAGATCATGGTTTGCTTCAGAGATGCATTCTGCCTTTATTTCTACGCAAAGCGTCATTTTATTTGAAGTATTGGAAGCTGTCTGCAAGCATGATTCTCCAAGACGCAGGCCCCTGTGTGAGCTGTGAGAGCATCCTGTGACTTGCCTGTTCTCCGTGTCCCACCTTGTGTGTAACTGTGGCTCTGAGCCTCTGCTTTCTCGGGAAGGAGAGGCAGTCTGCCTGGCCCAGAATTCAGATGTGCATCAAAATCGTTCTCTTGGCAAGTGCACAAAAACCAATTAGCCTTCAAAGGACAGGCTGTCTCTAGGGGGCCAGCGGCCTAATATTCAGGGCACGTCTGCGAGAAAATAGCACTCGGGATTTTTTGAACAGCCCACGTTCGGGACCACATGGAGTGAGGGCTCGTGTAGATAAATCCCGCTGGCCTTTCCAGTTGATGCTGTACTGGGGAGGGTTTGCTGTTGTTCTGAGATGCCAGGCTCTCCTAAGAGGAGAGTGACAGGTGGTCTTTGGGGGTGAAAGTCAGTGAGCACTATGACCTCAGTAACACCGGCTCCTGTCCATGGATCGTCACAGGGGTTTGCCAGCTCGTGAACAAGATGGAGGAAAACACCGGCAAGGTGAAGCCATTCAACCGGAATGACGAGCAGTTCCTGGAGGCTTTTGTGATCTTCTGTGGCCTGGGGATCCAGAACACGCAGATGTATGAGGCGGTGGAGCGGGCCATGGCCAAACAGATGGTCACCTTGGAGGTGAGCACAGCTCGGGGACCTCTCAGTGTCCATCCAGGTCAAAGGTCACATGACCAAACCACAACTCAGGCCCACGCTTGCTCAGTCTGTCTGCTTTATTATGGAAAGCAGCCCTTGACCTAAGCCATCCACTCCCATGGACGGAACTGCTACCGCAGCCACCCAGCCCATCTCACCTTGCCAGCAGCTCTAGTCACAGTTTCAAAAACAAAGACAGACCTAGCTGGTTTGGCTCAGTGGATAGAGTGTCGACCTGCAGACTGCAGGGTCCCGGGTTTGATTTCAATCAAGGGCACGTACCTCGGTTGCAGGCTCGAGCACTGGTCCTGGTCAGGGTGTGTGCAGGAGGCAGCCCGTTGATGTGTCTCTCACATTGATGTTTCTCTCTGTCTCTCCCCCTCCCTTGCACTCTCTCTAAAAAAAAAAAAAAAAAATCAGTGGAAAAATATCCTTGTGTGAAGATTAACAACAAAAACAAAACAAAACAGACACAAATGCTAAGTACTCTTAGAGCAGCAGATAAGGAAAAGAAAAGACGCATCTGGAACAGTTCGAACTCCTAGACTGGCCATTCACCATCATCGGAAGCTCTGTTTAGAGATTTATGGCCGACTCCTGAGTGTGAATCTTGGGTGGAGGCTGGGGATCTGCATGTTCTTGAGAGTCCGCGGGGATCCCGGACACACAGGGAGCCTATGAATGCTGGCTAACCCGGGCAGGTCCCTCCCTGGGGGGGAGGGCGGGCAGGGGGGGCAGCCCCTTCCAGGGGTGCCTCACCAGCATCCATGAAAACATGCAGTTCATGTAACATGGCATATCCTCCCCCCAGGCCAGTCTAGGGAAGCAGATGTGAGAGGTGCACATGTCTCCCCGTCACTCAGCGTTGGTGTAAAATACACTCAGATGTTCGCCTCTCTTCTCCAGGAGCCATGAGCTGGGATCCGTGGTGGGAGGAACCTTTCATCCATCCCTAATAAATAAACACCCAACTAAAGAGCTAGACAGTTATGCTTTACATGCTAAGATTCATCAGTAACCCATCTGGTTCTCCACTCCCTAAAATGAACATATAGCACTTCTGCTAGAGAAGCATCTCAGATGAGACCTCAGACCATAACCAGGGAAAGCCCACTTCCAAATATGCACACACACATTCAAATGCCACACATGCACACATACATGTGTACCTATAGTTTCAAAGGTCTGAAGATGGGTACCTTTTTAACAATGATCCTAAAACTTCTGGGGATTTTTTAAAAATAAATCTTGTACTATCTCTGTCAAACATGAACTTTCAAAAATATGATGAATGGTGAATGGCCAGTCTAGGAGTTTTAAAAGTATGATCGACATTTTAAATCCAACCACCACCCTGGTTAAAAAGATGTCTGAAATATTGTCCCGTTGCTAAAGGGTCTCACTTTTGAAAACGGGCATTGCTGCTCCTCAGGTTTAGTTATAAGACACGGTGAGCCTGACTTCCTAACCTCTGAGGCAATGGAAAGTTCTAGAGCAGGGATGTGGAAGCTAGTACCCAGGCCCTTCCTCTCACTGGGTGAGCCTGCAGCCAAGTTAGGAGAGTCCCTGCTCCTGGGTGGCCACAGCCGTCAGCAGGCGAGTCCCCAGGGCACACTGCTCAGCTCCAGGCACCCCGCGTCAGTGGGTCTGTGGCATCCCTATCCCAGCCACGCCACCTTCTTTATGGGTTCTGCAACAGCACAGCCTCCCTTGAGCCACTTCCTGGCGGATGACTTTAAAACATTAGTTTTCGCAAAGGTTGCTTCCCTAATTCTGTCTACAAGCACAAATAACTAAAGTCAAGATTTTAAACACACACACACACACACACAATTGAAATGAAATTGTCTGCCAAATAGTGTGGCTTTAAATCATGTGTTTGTTATACCAACACATGATTTAAATGTCAGAGTAAAGTGAGCCGTTTTCTTTGAACATGGGGGTCGGGGGCGTCTAACTTTGTTTTCCGGAACAATTGAATTGAAGTCTGAGGTTTTTCTCTGTTGAAGGAAAAAGAAAACAAAACAAGGCTTGGCAGTCTGAGGGGTCTAGTTCTCTTTCCGGGAGGTGTTAGCGGAACCCCAGTATGAAACCTCGGTCCCTGTCGTGTAACCTGTCCCCGCTTCCCTGCAGGTCCTGTCCTATCACGCCTCGGCCGCGGAGGAGGAGACCCGGGAGCTGCAGGCCTTAGCGGTAATGACGGGCAACACAGCACGTTTCCCCATAAACACGCCTTTCCCAGGGGATCTGCTCTCACCAGTAACGGTCCCGAGACATTCAGCCAAATGCAGCCGATAGTTAGATGGACACTCATAAACACTTAGTCAATCTATTTCCTGCGGGCTGCCGTCACGGGCGATGCAAAGCAAAGACAGTAACTTCCATAGACCTTGTCCTACATTCGATGGTTCTGGGTTTTTTTCTAATAATTGTTCTCATCTTCACATCTATCTTAGGCCAACATTAAACTCAGTTTCAGTTCCTGGGGAGAAGGGGCTGGCAGCTGCAAAGTGGTTGTCGGGTTGGGGCCGTGACAACAGGTGTCATGGTTTGTTACTGAGTCCCTTCCCTGTGTCCTGAGAACTGAGCGATTACATTTCTGACCACATGGCTGTGAGGCTGTTTGAATCAGGCCCAGAGGCCAGTGCCTGACTTCTCCTTGCCGCTCCCTAGTTAGTGGGGGAAGGGGGAGGAGGTGCAGGGGGAGAAGCGCTTGGGCTGTGCTGGAATACCGTGGGTTCTGGGTTTTGACGGAGATGGTCTTGGTTGAGGTCCATGAAGGTATGAGGCATTTACGCCTTTGTAGCCACGGCTGGCCTCCTGAGTTTAAATTTGAGACCTCGGATCGGGTCAGTGTGAGATGTGACGAGGGTCAGGTAAGGAACGAGAAAGGCATGGCCAGTCACGGAGGTTCTCTGTCCAGGTCATCAGCATCGCAACTGCCAAACCCCAGTCCTCTGAGCAGCCCCTGCATTTTCTCCTGTGACTGTACAGCTATGTCACAGAGGCCTCCCTGAACTTAGGCTGTGGCTAGTCAGGGTCTCTGTGACTGGCTCAGGGTCACCGTGGCTGGCTCAGGGTCACCGTGGCTGGCTCAGGGTGGCCGTGGCAGACTCAGGGTCACTGTGGCTGGCTCAGGGTGGCCGTGGCTGGTCAGGGTCTCTGTGGCTGGCTCAGGGTTGCTGTGGCTGGCTCAGGGCCATCATGGGATGGTTAGGTGCTGTGGGACCCCTTATGGATATGGACACTCAGGAACGACCGGCTGGGGGTGAGGGCTGGGGCTCCCACGGAGGTGGCAGTCTGGGGGGTGGCCCTGGATTCGTGGCATCCACAGCGTGGTTTCCCGTGCGGGGCGGTGGGAGAGCAGGCCGGGAGGGAAGGCGAGGGCAGGACCCTTGGGAACAGAGGCTCACATGGAAGGGGCAGGAAGAGAAAGCGCTGGGCCAGATGGGCATGGCTGAGGAGGAGCAGCAGAAGGCAACGCACAGCAGGTCCTGAGAGGTGGAGGGCCGGGGGTCCGCTCGGACCAGGGAGGTGTGGGGCCCGCGATGAGCAGCTGCAAGGAGGCAGCAGCGGAATAAAGTGCAGGCGAGGGGACAAGAGAAAACGAGAAACGGATGCAGACGGGTGTTAAAGACAAGTTTTGTGTGAGAGTGGAGTCACGATGAAGGTGCTGCTGAGTCATGAGAAGGTTTTATGGTTCGGTTCAGTTCGGTTCGGTTTGGTTTGGGCTTCTGAGCAGGGATTGCTCCCAAGCAAGAGGCCAGCGCGTTCTTGGACAAAGAGGGAAGGAGCAGGTGGGTGAGGCCCACAGTGTGGGACAGGGCACCATCCACGCCTGGGCATGGCTGGGCGTTAGAGCCACCCCCTCGGCAAGACCAAGGGGGAAGGGGTGGTAAGAAGAGCTACATTTAGGGAGCGCTTACCACCAATGTGGCATGTGTGAAGGTCGTGTGTGTTAACTGTGTATTTAATCCACAGCTCCACACGCCGCTGTTATTAGCATTTTTAAGCAACTCGAGGTTGAGCATTTTTAGGGGGTCCTACGCAGGCTGCCCAGGTTGGCAGAGATGTGCCAGTGTAAGCCCAGGGGGTCCAGGCCAGAACCCATGGTCCACTGCTGCGGCCCCCTGCCCGCACGCAGAGAGAGTGAGCTGGGAAGGCAGGGAAGAGGCAGGGCTGGATCTAATTCATTCACTGAGGAGCGAGCTGAGCTGTCTGCCGAGGTGTGTCAGGAACTTAGGATGATTTTCCCAAGAGGCTGCCTTCCCTGGAGTTAGCCATTCGGAATCAGCTGTATTTATTTTGCTCTCAATGGTATTTGAAGAAATGAGCTTTCCCCTTCTATTATTGGCAAAGGTTTGTAGATTTAAAGACTCCTTCACCTCAGGCTCAGTTGGCCCATGTGTCTAACGGGGCTGCATGCCTGCTGTGGCCTGGAAATTACCACAGGAAGGCACATTTTCAGGTGTGTGTGGGCACGGGGGGTCATTCAGGTGGTTCTAAAATGAGGTCGAGCTTACACTCCACCCTGTGTTGTTTTAGATAAATACCAACTAGCATATAGAGGAATTTCCAAAGATCCTGCTAAAAAACCACCAGGCTGTTAAACTTGCTTTTCACTTTGAAAATAGCAATAGTCTTTCAGAAAAATCTGAAAATTATTTTCTCAATTATGTTCATAATTTTAGCAAGAGAAAAACGCATTGGAGTGACTAAAAATTGCAGTATTGTTCAAAACCATCTGTTTTCTATTCAGAAAATAGATTTCTGGCAGCTGCATTCAGAAATTCGGGATTACAAAGCTGGGAGGTCAAAGGACTCATTTAAATTGGTTGAAATACAGCATCTGATTGCAATTCTTGTTTTCTCTCAACCTCATAAAGATTCCTGTACAACCCCAACTACACAGGTGTCTGCGTCCTCCAGAAATTACAAAATCGCTGGCTTTGTTGTGTGTCTGACTGTTTATCCCAACTTAAACCTAAAATAAGTGGAAAAGCTGTCACATGGTTTAACTTATTTTAAAAAATTAGCTCTGAAGAGAATGAAATAGTGCACTTAAGTATACTAAACACATATGCCTGTGCCCAGAAAAGCTCACTAGTTATACAAAATAATTTTGTTGATAGGAAATTCAGAATCCTTATTTTCTCCCGCTGCTTTCCCTGAGTTTATTTTTTGTTGTTTTTTTTTTTGGGGGGGGGGGGGTTGTTGTTTGTTTATTGAGTTCCCTATTATTAATCTACTCATCTCTTGGCTTAGAATTGTGTATAGCACAAATAGAGCCTTAAGCAACCCATTTGCCGTGGACATTTTAATAGCCCTTGGTCACTAGTTACTGAGATAGAAATAAAAGGCGCGCAGCCGACCTGGTTCTGGTTATTGGAAAGTTACTGGAACGCACAGTGTTTGTCTATATAGGTAACAGGGTGTTTGATGGATCAGCTGACTGCCTTTTCTGCCTTCCTCTCTCATTAAAAGAGCAGGAAAGGGCATGTCCTAGAGTTCAGTGTGTAAACGAAGCTCCCGGTTTTGTCATGGAGCCGGTGCCAATTCAGTTCCTGCTTGACTTCTGTAATTGCAGGAAATGTCTCTAAAGGCAAGTTAAGACCTGCTGTGAAAGGTCTTCGGTGTCAAAATAGTGAGAGAGGGAGCAGCTGACCGCGTAGGCAAGTTCCCCAGGAGAGATGGGCCTCATCGCCCCAGCGTTCAGAGCCAGAGCTGGACAGGGACTCCTCCATCGGGGTGGGGTAGGAGCCCTCCATCAGGCAGGGACCCCTCCATCAGGCAGGGACCCCTCCATCAGGCAGGGACCCCTCCATCAGGCGGGGAGCCCTCTATCAGGGGGGACCCCTCCATCAGGCAGGATCCTCTCCACCAGGTGGGATCCTCTCCACCAGGCAGGGACCACTCCATCAGGCACAGTGTGAGGTGTGATTACTGCAGGAGACATCAGTGAGGGGCAGACCACAACCCTGATGCCTTGGTCAGTGTTAGGTGCAACCCAGTGCCTCCTGTCAGATGATCACACTCCCTCCCTTTTTGGGAAAATCTCTATCAATAGCCAAATCATTAATGAAGAAATTTGAGCAAATGATAACAAAGAAGAGTTGATGCTGTGGTCTTATTAACCAGTGTCACTGAGCTGTCGTAACCACAGTGACCGGGAAGACACCTCTTCCTCACACGGTGCTAGGGATGTGCTCGGGACAGTCTGGGCCCTTCAGACGTCCTGGAGACCGTTGAGACGTCATCTTTACAGACATGCAGGGCCTGACCAGCTGCAGCTAGTTGCCTGGATAAGACAGCGGATTCCGCTTGATTCTTCCTCTTTCACTCACTAAGCTAATCCTACCTGTTTTGCTTTGATGTTGCTAGTAGATTATTGCTACTGCTATTCTTTTTTTAAATATGTTTTTATTGATTTCGGAGAGAGAGATAGAAACATGAATGATGAGAGAGAATCATTGATTGGCTGCCTCCTCCACACCCCCTATTGGGGATCGAGCCTGCAACCTGGGCAAACCTGGGCCCCTTCAGTCCAAAGGCCAGCGCTCTATCCACTGAGCCAAACCAGCCAGAGCTCTACTGCTGTTCTTAGCTCCAAAATATCACAGCTCTGTTCTGGAGATTCTTGTGCACTTAGATGTCACCCAGATCTGTGGGTACTCATCCCAGTTGTAGTCAAATTCACTCTAAAGTTTTCCTTACATGCATACACATATTTCATCCTAATCTTGCCATTATTACATGCCTTCTTTATATGGTTTTGAAAAACTGTACCCTCATGATCCAACTTTTGTAGTCTGTGACTCTGTCCTATTGAGACTTAAAGGAATCAACTATATGATGCTAGAAAGAGGGGAACATCCTAAGCCTGTTGCTGTGGTTATTGGAGAAAACACACGAATCCTGGTGAGCCTCGTTCTCTTTGCTCTCTGTACGGCTGGGTTCTGCGTGGAGCTGATGTACAGTGGCTTCCTCTCTCATTTGTGCACGGACTCATTTCCTTCTTACGGAAAGAGAAGTGCTAACGGCCTTGTAAATGACTCGTGTGCGTTTTTTCTTTAAAAGCATGTGTCCTGTGCGTGTTGAAAAGGCAGGGGAGCTGTCAGCCTCCTGGGAAGTGCGAAGCGGTGGCTGCCGGGCAGCTTGAGGGCTTCCTTCCGCGTGGGTACAGGCCTCACCGGAGCCACCTCCAGGCGGCTGGCTTCCCATATGTCACCGTGAACATGGCCGGTGACGCAAAGGCTGTTTTCCTGATTGTGCACGCAAGCACGAATACTGAAGGCAGTGTTTTAAAAACACAGCTTAAATCAAACTTTTGGCCAAGTTTGAGCCAATGGTGTAGCTTTAAATAATGGTTTGTTATGTCAGCTTCAGACTAAAGTGAGTTGTTTTCCTGAACCTGGGGGCATGGCTAATCGCACTGAGCACTGACCTACCTCAGCAGGTGTCCGAGGTCTTAGCCCGCGAGGAGTGAGCCGGGCTGGGCGACAGGAGGCGGCAGCGGCCAGATTTGAGTTGGAGTATGCAGCAATTAGACATGCACACATCTATAACACTTAGTGCTTTACAGGCTCTTTAAAATGCATGATTTCTGTCCATCTCCAACACCACAGTACACTCAGCTACATTATCCCCTGAAGGGAAACAAAGTCGGGACTCTCACTTGGCAAATTCTAACCGCCAGCCCGCCTCTGCAGGACGCGTGGGAACACAGAACTGTGTGCATAACGTGAGCTGCCCCAGAAAGAGTGCCCATCGCTCTCCCTGCTCGTGGTAAAATGCAGAGTTCTGTTTCATAAAATGGAGGTTAAAATCGCCTTTCCAAGCCCGTCAGGGCAGACAGGAAGTCGGGTCCCTGGGGATGGTCTGTGAGCTGTAAATGACAGGGACTTCCTCACGGCGGCTCAGTCCTGGATCTCAAGAATCCCGCGCCTTCGCGTCACTGACCGCAACTCCACAAGGCTCTGGACAGACGTGGCTGCCTGCCCAGGAAGTCAGCTCAGGAAGCTAGCTGTGGTAGGGCTGACCCCTAGCCCAGCAGGCAGCAGGGAGAGGCTGGCTCTTTTCCTGTAGCCCTAGAGCATCCTTGTGGAAGGAATGAAGGACACTTCTGGCTCATGAACAGTGACACCCTGGGGGACATGGCCTCCGTCTGGTGCAGTGTTTGGGGGCGGGGGGGGAGGCCGAGGAGAGAGCCACGGCTCTACCTGTGAGTTAAAGGGGGCTGTTCCCACCCCTCACTCCCAGCTGCGTGGATGGGGGCTGCTGGAAGCACAAGGCCTTTATGTAACATCCAACCCCTCCCCATGCAGCCACGCCGGTCCCCGGCCTGGAACTAATGGAGCAGATGCATGCTTCCTCATGGAGTGTGGGCTGGGAGAGTGTGTGTGCAGGAGGAAGTGGGTGGCATGCGTGTAAAGTGTAAACGCACCTGGTGAGTGTAAGTCCGACATGAAGGTCGCAGGGAGCAGGAGAAGGCAAGGTGCCCTTTCAGAGGGAACGCTCTGGACTGCGCTGTGGGGTTTTACTATTTCACCTCTTTGCTTCACAGAAGATGGAGGTGGAGCGGAGTAGTGACATCCAGCTATTCACAGGGAATCTTGGGTTTGGAGGGAGTAGGGGAATGCCTTAAGGGGGGACCCCTCTTCCTGTGGCCTCTCCACACTGAGCCCCAGGACTAAAGCACTGGAGGGGTGGCCGGTGCAGGGAGGGGACATGGGGACTCCTGTCAGTGTCAAATCCTGGGCCCCAGGCCCTGCAGGAAACCTAGGGGAGACCCCACAGCTCAGCTCTGCAGGAGCCTGGGGCTTCCTGGGAGTTGGGCTTGGTGTGGCCTTTCTCGGGAGAAACCGGAAACCCTTTATTTTTGCTTAAACTCCTCTAGTTCTAACAACATAATCAGTTTGGTGATTTTTAATAACATCCTGTCCCAAATTAGAGAGGTCGGCAGGCAGCTGCCGGCTGCTAGTTTCCCACCTGATAGAAGCGTCTCCGCGGGGGCTTGGGGTCCTTAAACCTGAGCTGACGGTTCAGACCCCGTGAAGGGAATGAGGGGCCCCTGCGTTCATTCAATAGACATTCCTGGTGGCACAGTCACAGCCTCAGCTGCCAGCAGTCACAGTGGGAGCGCAGGTCCCCGTGTGGTCAGGAGACGCAGGAAACCACATGCCCATGAACTTTGCGGAGGGAACAAGTATTCCCAGCTGGGTCAGCTCTGTGGATTTGACCTTTTGACCTTTCTGTGGGTGGAAAGCTCCGTGCCAGGAGAGAGAAGCTGGGGTAGAAAGGAATATCGATGAGATCGATGGAAACGGGCGAGGCGCCTTGGGTGAAGCTGCCGCATTAACTGCAGGTAAACGAGTGTTGGATCAACACCAAGGGAGGTCATCAGAACGCAGGTCCCTCCACGAAGCAAAACCGGCTTCTCTGGCCCAGCCCAGACTGGAAGCCGGCGCCCCATCTCCGAGCACCCCCAGGGGGCCAGGGGAGGGCTGGGCACTGGGGCGCCTGCTCGTCTCCAGGGGCAGGAGGCTAACTCTGTCGGTGCCTTAGTTTCTGTACCTCAGAGAGGGTTGCCTGTGAATGAAACATGAAATTCTCCGAGCGTCCTCACTGCTGCTGCCCCTCGATCCTCGCCCACAGCCTTGGCACGGCCCAGGATGGCTACTCAGAGTCATCTGTCTGAACAGGCCAGGCAGCCTACAGGGCACCTCCGGAGGCCCCAGGCCCGCATTCTGTTCTGGGTTCAGCCTCCAGGCAGCACCCTCTCTCTCTCTGCCCACCTAGATGAGGGTCTCCCATGTGTCCCATTCCCAAGGGAAAGCAAACGCGCTGTTTCCCACAGTGAAGCCAAGGACTGTGAGTGGGCTTCACTCATTGTCCCCTCTCCCAGGCGGCCGTAGTGCCCTCTGCCCAGACCCTGCGAATCACCGACTTCGGCTTCAGCGACTTCGAGCTGTCGGACCTGGAAACCGCGCTGTGCACCATCCGGATGTTCACTGACCTCAACCTGGTGCAGAACTTCCAGATGAAGCACGAGGTGAGGCGCACGCGCGTGTGTATGTGAGCGTGTGCACATGTATGTTCGCATGTGTGTGTGCACCATCCAGATGTTCACCGACCTCAACCTGGTGCAAAACTTCCAGATGAAGCATGAGGTCGGGCACTTGTATGTATGTGCATGTGTAAGCCCATGTGCATGTGTGTGGGTGAGTGTGTGTGCACACATGTGTATCCACGTGTGGAAGCGGGAATTGGCTTTGGATGCTAGTGTGAAATGCAGATTTTAAGTGTCAATGACTGACACACTGTCACTAACGCCTACCGGGGAATTTTAAAGGAAACTACCAGCCACCGTGAAGACATTTATCGGGTTCCCACCAGGTATCCAGCCCCAGCTGTAGACTGGGGGGTTCCCACCGTGGGAGCGGATGTGCAGAGGCGGGTGCGCAGGAGGGGGCTGGGGGAGCGCTGTGCAGGGGTGAGGCTGTAGGCACGCACAGGAGGGAAGGAAGAAGCCCATCGTATAGACCCCTGTAGGCTGCTCAGAGGAATCAGGATTTTGTCCTGAAAACAGTGGTGTCACCAGGAGTTTGAAGAGGGGGTGACATGTCTGATGGCATAGGTCATGACATCTCAGGAAAGGGCCAGGACTGAGTGGGCTCCTGGGGGAAAGAAGGGGTATAGGGCCAATGAGAGGCCAGCTCTGGGTGCCCCCGGGCCGCCGTGCGGGAGAAGATGAACACAGGCTTTTACCACGTTGACAACCTCATTTGCTTCCTGGCAAACAGTAGGACTGGACCTGTCCCTCCCCGCCGTCTGCGGAGACGGAGCCCGCGGCGTCCAGGTGGCCCTGCGGAGCATCAGGGAATCGGAGAAGGAGAAGGGGGAAAACCTCGGAAAACGAAGTCCAGGCATTTGCCTTAAAGGCATTTTCCCTTCTACTCGGATGTCTGCTCTCCTTGCACAGGCCTCCTCTCTGGGAACTTAAGGGCCTCCAGGCCTCGCTAGTCAGCTGACGGTTAATCATGAAATGCGGGTTGATACCGGGACAGTGCCCAGCACTGGGCTGGGGGCCCGGTGCCACAGTGAGGTCCGTGCTCAGACGCCTTGCCACCGGGATGGACACTCAGCTGGTGCAGTGGAGGGTGGTACACAGCGTCCCTCGGGCATTACTGGGGCTCAACCTCGTTCTTCCCTCAGTGTCACCGAAGCTGCTGCTGCCCTCAGATGAAATGTCTTTTGGCCGAGTTTCTGGATTTTCCAGGATTCTTAGTCAATCCCAGTGATTGCCACACCTCCCTGCAGAGCTTGGAAGTTCACAGCTGTTACTTAGCCTCCTGATAAGACGAAGCTGCCATCCTCCTGGCCACTCTGTCCAAGGTGGCTTTGAGATGGGGCTGAGTGTGCGGGTTTAACACCCGAATCCTCTGCCATAGGCAGTGCCTGGGAGGGAAGGGGGTCACTCGGTTCCCTGTGGCCTGAGGAGAACGGGGTGGCCGTGAACCCGCAGACCCTCCACCAGCCCTCTCCCAGTGGTTCCACCTACAAGAGAAAACCACGGTTCAGACTTGCATCTGCAGCATTCTTTCCGGAAGCTTCTCCAGTCCCCGGGCAGTGCTTTGTGGCGGAAGTGCCTCCAGCCATATGTGCAGGGAGAAGCACAGGTCTTGCTCCTTGCCAGGCCCCCAAGAGCACAGGAAATCACTCAGGATGGAACAGCAGCGACGGGTGCTGACAGTCACAGCACCTGTGGGGGGGACCTGAGGGGTTCCCTGAATACACACCACTCAGCTGTTGAATGAAACCCAGCTGGTGACATGTTGCTCAGCGGCCTCTCCTTTTTTCGTTCCATCTTTAAAATACTTTCTTTTCATATGGACCTTCGCATGTGTTCTTTTTTAATTGCTTCTTGGTAACCACACATTGCCTCTGTCTGAACATCCAAGCTGGTACAAAAGGGACAAGGAGCTCAGGACGCATCGGGCTGGGCGCTCGAGCGAGGGCACATGCCCCATCCCTGTCCCCTCAGCCCTGAGCCTCGCACTGAAGCCAGCACAGCAGGCGGCTGGCTCCTGGGAAGGACTCGGCAGGGGCTGCTTGCATGGCTCTCCAACAGGGAACTCGTACATGTGGGACTCGCCTAATTGATGACACGTGGACTTAGTGTCTTTCAAAAAGCTAGTCGGTGCCCTCAGGCCCCACAGGCCTCCCTAGGGCTGCCTTGCATTTTGCACTAATTTAGTTGGTTGGTTAGCAGGGTGGGCTCTGCCATCGAATGCTCAGGTGTGAACTTTGGCCCCTCCCTTTAGGAACCACATGACCTTGGCGTGGTCCCTCTCAGCGTGTCAGTGTCCTGACCTGTTAAGTGATTACATCCAAGTACCCCCGCCCCCTGGAGCCAGGGATTGGGTGTGCTGTGCACATTGCCTGGTCACGGTGAGTGTGTGACCAACGTCTGCAGTCGCTGTAACACATCCGCTCCCCTCCCCGAAGGTTCTCTGCCGGTGGATTCTGAGTGTGAAGAAGAATTACCGGAAGAACGTGGCCTACCACAACTGGAGACACGCCTTTAACACGGCGCAGTGCATGTTCGCCGCCCTGAAGGCAGGCAAGATCCAGGTACCTTTTAGAGCCATTTATTGAAGACGTTTGGTGACTTTCGTGGTAAAGCACATTCTTTCAAGTATTTTTTTAAATTTTGCTTTAGTGTTGATTGAGGGTACTGCTTGTTGCCAATTACAAAATAAATTGTATTTTAAGGAAAGAAGGCTCGTATGGCAAAGTACTTGGTTTATAACTTCCTTTCCTATGGAATGTATATGGCATGTTAACATAATCTTTAAATAGCTTCACGTTAAATTCAAACGGTGCTTGGGAAGTCAGTATGTCCTTCACAGGGAAACTCTGCAGCAGCGTCCTCCTGCTCACATTCACGCTGCTCTGTAGGACTCGTCCACACCACGCAGGTCCTGAGCATGGCTGCATAGATGCGCCCAGGACCCTGTTGCAGGTTCTCTTCACCCCATTAATCTTACAAGTGCATGGGCCACACCCTGTTCACAGGATATCAACGCAGACAACATTCCAGCAACTAGGTCCTTCCCAGGCCAGGTTTTATGCTTAGCTCTGTCCTTAGATTCCAAGGTCCGTGGGAACCAACTAGTTATTCTAGGTGCGTGAGTCCAGGCCCCATCACAGAGCTCTTCAATCCAGAGCTTCCATGCTTGCCTGGTGAGTGTTTTTTGTTGTTGTTGTCAATCCTCACCAAATTATGTTTTGATTTTTAGAGAGAGGAAGGGAGGGGGAAAGAGAGAGAGAAACAGACACATTTATAGGTTGCCTCCTGCACTCATCCCGACCGAGGCCAGGGATTGAACCTGTAAACCTGTAACCCAGGTAGGTGCGCTTGACCAGGAATCGAACTCACAATCCTTTGGTGTGAAGGCCGATGCTCTAACCACTTACATACATGGGCCAGGGCGCTTCCACGCTTTGTTATTATTGAACTAGAGGCCTAGTGCACAAAATTTGTGCCCGGGGGTGGGGTGGAGGGGAGTGGTGTCCCTCAGCCCAGCCTGCACCCTCTCCAATCTGGGACCCCTCGAGGGATGTTCGACTGCCCATTTGGGCAAATGTCCGACTAGCCCCATTTGGGCAGTCTGACATCCCTCTCACAATCCAGGACTGCTGGCTCCCAACTGCTTGCCTGCCTGCCGTCCTGATTGCCCCTAACCACTTCTGCCTGACAGCCTAATCACCCCCTAACTACTCCCCTGACAGCCTGATTGATGCCTAACTGCTCCCCTGTCAGCCTGTTTGCCCCTAACTGCCCTCTCCTGCAGGCCTGGTCACCCCTAAGTGCCCTCCCCTGCAGGCCTGGTCCTCCCAACTGCTCTCCCCTGCAGGCCTGGGTCCCCCCCCAGCTGCCCGTCCCTGCAGGCCCTGTAACCCCCAACTTCCCTCCTCTGCCAGCCTGGTCATGCCTAACTGCCCTCCCCTGCAGGCTTGTTTGCCCCCAACTGCCCTCCCTTGCAGACCTGGTCCCTTCCAATTTCCCTCCGCTGCTGGCCATCTTGTGGTGGCCATCTTGTGTCCATATGGGGTCAGTCATCTTTGACCACATGGAGGCAGCCATCCTGTGTGTTGGAGTGATGGTCAATTTGCATATTATTCTTTTATTAGATAGGATAGAGGCATGGTGCACGGGTGGGGGCTGGCTGGTTTGCCCTGAAGGGTGTCCCAGATCAGGGTGGGGGTTCCCTTGGGGCATGGGGTGGCCTGGGTGAGGGGGCTGTGGTGGTTTGCAGGCCAGCCATGCCCCCCGGCGACCCAAGCGGAGGCCCTGGTATCTGGGATTTATTTATCTTCTATAATTGAAACTTTGTAGCCTTAAGCGGAGGCCAAGGCAGGCCAAGGCTGCAGAAACTTGGTTTCCTCCATCACCGGAGGCAACTCAAGCCTCTTGCTCTCTCCAGCTCCGTGGCTGCCACCATTTTTATTGGGATTTATTTATCTTCTATAATTGAAACTTTGTAGCCTTAAGCAGAGGTCAAGGCAGGCCAGGGCAGGCAGAAAGCTTGGCTTCCTCCATTGCTGGGGAAACCCAAGCCTCCTGCTCTCTCTGTGGCCGCAGCCATCTTGGTTGAGTTAATTGGCATACTCGCTCCTGATTGGCTGGTGGGTGTGGTTTGTGGGTGTATCCAAGTTACGGTCAATTTGCATATTACTCTTTTATTATATAGGATTCTGGGACTGCTATTCTTCTCTGCTCCCATAGGGGGTGCATTTTAACACAGAGCCAAGGGCAGGGCTTGTCAGGGAGCCACGTGTTAGAGTCCTGCTCTCCTGCCGAGGCAAACACGCATGGGGAGTGGGCTCCACTTATGTCAGGAGGGACTGGGAAGGTCAGGAGGGACTGGGAAGGTCAGGAGGGTTAAACCACTGAACACTATCTGGGCTCTGGCAAAGAAAAACCAAGTGCCGATGTGAGTGTGCTGTAAATACGCCACTTAGAGTGCTAAGAATTCCAGCAGATAGAGCTGGTAGGAATTTCAGCTTGTGTTTTCTTATGAAGAAGAATAGTATTATAGAGAATACAAATGGCAGCCACTCAAAAATAACCTGGAATTAGCTTTGGAATATATTATGTAACTTCTTTAAAAATATTTTTTTATTGATTTCAGAGAGAGGAAAGGGGAGGGAGAGGGAAAAACATCAGTGATGACAGAGAATCATTGATGGACTACTTCCTGAATGCCTCCTAGTGGATCAAGCCCGCAACCTGGGCATGTGCCCTGGACCAGGAATCGACCCCTGACTCATGGTTCACAGTTGACGCTCAACACTGAGCCACACAAGCCAGGCTTTTATGTAACTTTTTAAAGACAAATTTTCATCCCTAATCCCCTTTTGTGTATTCTTTTGCCAAATATTCTCATTGTCTGGTGCTTTTAGGCACAGCCCCTAAGGGCAGAGCATGGGAGCCACAGAATCTGTAGGAGTTAATGGTCAAGAGAAGCCGGGGATTCAAAGTTCATGTGATTATCCCACATGCATCCAGAGACCATTAGGAAGGAGTGGCATTGACTGTGGGGGCAAGTGGTTGGTGAAGTATTTCTGCCCTCTGTGGATAAGTGACGTTGGCACTAGCCCCACTCTGAAAGCGAGGTACAGCTCTTTTCCTGGGGAGCAGGCCTCCTGTGACATTAAAGCAGGGCTGTGTGAGCACTGAGGTTGCACAGAGGTGACCTTGAACCCTTACAGGTCCTTCTCTCTCTCCTCCCCTGCGCCCACTGTGCAGAGCAAGCTGTCGGACCTGGAGGTGCTGGCCCTGCTGGTCGCTGCCCTGAGCCATGACCTGGACCACCGCGGTGTGAACAACTCCTACATCCAGCGGTGAGGTGGTCACCCCACCAGACAATAGGCAATCCTTTTCAACTGTGGGGTGGTTCTTTTTAAAGCAAAACCCACAGCAAAATTGCATTGGTCAAGGTCCATAATACCAATTGGTCAAGGTCCTATAACATACTCTGGTTTTATTTAAATATATTTTTACTGATTTCAGAGAGGAAGGGAGAGGGAGAGAGAGATCGAAACATCAATGATGAAAGAGAATCATGGATCGGCTGCCTCCTGCATGCCCCACACTGGGAATTGAGCCTTCAACCTGGGTCTGTGCCCTGACTGGGAATTGAACCCTGAACTCCTTCCTGGTTTTACACTCAACCACTGAGCCACGCCAGCTGGGCTGGTTTTATTTAAAGGATATGGGGGAAAAATGCAAGTCCAGTACTGTGTTGGTAACATTTCTGGCCTAAAGTGGGAAAATATTTATGTTGAGAATCTTACTCCATGAGATAATTACCAAGAGTTTTGGTTTAGGTTGAATTAGGGTTTCACAGAAAACTTTAAAGACTAGTTCAGGAAAGGTAAAATTCCGCCCTAATAGACAAGATGATACTTGGGAAGGGCCTTGCGCAATCCCGGGTGCTTAGCAAGTGCTCCTGAGGAGGCTGTGGCCTCGGGGAAGGCGCGGGGTACAGAGCAGTATTGGGGACTCCAGGCTTGGCGGCCAAACTTGGATTCAAATCCTTCCTCTCACACTGTCCCCACGTGACTGTGGGCAAGGGAGCTCACCTCTCAGCACCCCAGTTTCCTGACTTGTATATGGAGATGATCACATTCCCACCTCATGGGGTTGGCGCAGGTTCAGGAGCTAACACATCACCACCACAGGGAATGCCTGGTACATGCAAAGCATGAACAGACCCCAGCAGCCCATGCTAGTGACCACGTTCTCATCACCAGCCTACTCTTCAGCTGATTTCAAGACTAAACTAACCCCATAGACAAGAGCTTCAGGTTCCCTTATAGACCTCGCTTAAGGGGCATTTGCAATAACAAGTGAGATGTGCAAGCAACCCCACTTTTCCTCAGATTTTTGAGCCACTGTGAGATTTTTATTTTCTTGCAGCAACTTCATCTAAAAGCCTACATTTTAGTAGGAAAACCTCTTAGCACTGAGCATTTTTAAGTATGCGAGTGACCCCACAAACGGGTAGGTAGATCTCCTCAGGAAATTCCAGAGGTCTGCTATCTGGAGGGAATTTCAGGAAAATCTCTAATCACATTCCTTTATCTGAATAAATAGACAACTTCATGTAGAAAGAATCGCGGTGCCATAGCAGCCGGGTCCTCTGCTGACCTTCCACGGGAGGAGAGAGCAAGCTCTGCCCGAGGGGCCGAGCCTGGCTGTTCCCTCTTTAAAGTCTAACATTGGTGCTTTGCCGTGTGGCTGCAGTGCTGACCCGTCATGGCCAAAGGGGACAAGGCCACCAAGAGATGTCACCCCGAGTGTGGCTGAAAGGTCTCAGGGCGGCACGTGCTGTTCGTGTTCAGGTCAGACGCCACACTGCCCTGTGGAGAGGGAAGAACACGGCCATTTTTCCTTCGTTTACTTAAAAATAATTACCCGGGAAAACGTCTGGAGAAACATCATCTTCTCTTTCTAAAAATAAGCCCTGGGAAAGTATGGATTGCAGCCTCTGCTTTCACACTCACCACGCGAGACTCCCCCCACGTCACAACAACGTTGGTGAGAACCTGAAGGAGGGCCAGAGGTTTCTACTTTTTCCTCCTTTTCCATGGTGTGAGCAGGGGGAACCCTGACTCTTCCTGGGATGTTCCTTTCTTCTGTCCCTGGTGTGAGGGGGTGACGCCGCTCTTGGGAGGACGAGAAGAGCGTGAACATTCCCACACGAAGGACTAGCTTCTGAAAGGTCTGCTGTCCCCCCTCCTCAGATAGAAAGAAACCCCAAACCATGACAGAAGGCATGGAAATGAAAGGAACACATCAGAAACGCCCTCACCGGGCAGCACAGTTAGAAACAGGACCTCTGCCGTTTGTTCTTCTCCATCATCTTTTCCGGAAATCAGTTGGAAGCCATGTTGCAGAATTTACCAGGCGACCGAAGAACACACAACGTACTCAGAAGATTCAGGACAAACCCTTTATTTGCAGATGTACTAGTGCGGTGACTCGGGGGAGTCCGTTTCCAAAGCCTGCGTGGTGAATATGGATGAAACTTTCCCTTTATACCCTTAGCTTCTTTGTCCCCCAAAATATGGATCAGGCTTCTGGACTTTTCTCGGGCTTTGCAGCCCCCGTGAGTTGGGATGGGGGAAGTGAGATTACACTCAGAGGCTTGGCCTGTCTGGCACCAGCGCTGCCACCCCCTCTGGGGGTTGTATATGGTTCATGGTTTATGGGTTCTGTAAAATGGGAGCATTCCGGGAAACAGGTTCTGCAATGCAGGACATGCCTCACAGAGAGGAATGGAGTTAATTATAGGCTAGCAAGAGGGTATGTCAGAATGCAGGGTATTGGCACAGATTCAAATAGCTACCCCCCCAAATGTCTTCTTTTCCCTTTCAGCGGAGGCTTGCTTTGATTCATTCTCAGATTCTATGAGTCCTTCCTGGGTGGGGAAGACAGTCCTAGGAGGACCTGGTTCGCAGGCAGACCTTAGGGGTGGGGGAGTTCGCTCCTGTGCTGTCTCCCATGCAGTGGGGGAAGGACAGATGGGTTTCCCGTAGATCCTAAATTATTTTAAAAACCAGCAGTGGTGGGTACTGGGGGGCTGGAGACAGCTGGTGGTGACGCGTGGTCATGTAGAGAACCTTAGGCAAACAGCCAGCGTAAGAAATCAGTCACTGAATTGGTTAGATTCAGCATTAGTGCTTTATAAAGTAGTGCAGTGAAATTAGCCTACATTTTAGGCAGGTGGATGAGGACCAATGATGGGGACCTGGTGTTAGCTGCAGAGAGAGAGCTATGAAATGTGGTGCCTGTGTCCGGGTTTCCATCATCTCATTCACAGTGGGGATCGATGTGAGGAGGTCGCTGGTAAGTCCCGAGCCGCTTGATGACCTGGCTGCACCACTCAGCACAGGAGTGGTCAGCGCCCGAGCTCCTCCCTCCCCCGAATCTTGAGAAGTGGGGAGGATTTGAGAGGAAAATAGATGAAATGTTCCAGAAACCCAGGAGGTGGGCATTGCCTGGGGACAGCTGACCAGGGATGAACTGAGAGATGAGCAGCTAGGAGGTACACGCCGTGGGAGGGAGAGCTCTAAACATCTAAACATCTGTAGTGCCTGTAGCGAGTGCCTTCAGGTGGGCGAGGGCACTGTTTAGGAGGAAAAGTCTGAAGGTACAAGGAAAATGGTAGGAAGTGGAGCCTCAGAGTTCAGCTAGCCAGCCAAGTGCATGGTGAAAACCACATCCTGGCTACACAGAGGAGAGACTGGAGGAGAGACATCTTAATTCCCTGTTGAACAGCTAGTTCTATGCGTGAAAGAAGGGGAAATCATGATTCCTGGTCCAAGAAATTGGAACAAAGATTGGTGCCATTGATGAAAATGAAAACTGGAGAGTGGGCAGGTGTGCGTTCAAGTGTGTGTGTGCATGTGCAGTTGTCTATGCAGGTATGTGTGCAGATGTGTGTGCGGGTGTGTGGGGGGGTGTATGTGGGGGTGTGTGCAGGTATGTGGGCAGGTGTGTATGCAGGTGTGTGTAGGTCTGTGCAGGTGTGTGTGCAGATGTGTGTAGGTGTATGGGCAGGTGTGTGTGTGTGTGCAGGTGTGTTCAAGTGTGTGTAGGTATGTGTGCAGATGTGTGTAGGTATGTGTGCAAATGTGTGCAGGTGTGTGTGCAGGCGTGTTCATGTGTGTACGTGTGTGTGTGTGGGCTGGTATGTGTGCTCTGGAGGCAGCCATGAAAAAGAGAAGGTAGAGGAGCTTGGCAAAGAGAAGAAAATTATAAATAGGGTGGTTTAAGAAGAGGTAAATTGATAAAATTAATTTTTTTCAAGATTAACAATTCAGTGAAATCAGGATAAAATGTCAAACTATATTTTCCCACAGGCCTTGTCTGCTCTGTGTGTGATACAGCGACAGGAAGAGTGGGAGTCGCAGGCTGGCGTGTGGGCTCTGAGATTCAAAGGGCAGCCAAGACAGCACAAGAATCACCACTGTGAAGTTCAGAGTGGGCAGGGGCTTCCTAGAGGAGGATGAGATAATCCCTGGAGGCTCGAGAGGCAACAGAGCTGAACATGAATAAAGTGCAAGTTCAAACAGCACTAACAGCAGTTCAGTCAGTCCTCTTTTCAGTAGTTCAGTGAGTCCTCCTGCCAGTAGTTCAGTAGGTCTTCCCATCAGTAGTTTAGTCAGTCCTCCTGTCAGTAGTTCAATCGGTCCTCCTGCCAGTAGTTCAGTCAGTCCCCCTGCCAGTAGTTCAGTAGGTCTTCCCATCAGTAGTTTAGTTGGTCCTCCTATCAGTTCAGTCGGTCCTCCTCTCAGTAGCTCAGTAGGTCCTCCCGTGAGTAGTTCAGTAGGTCCTTGCATCAGTAGTTCAGTTGGTCCTCGCATCAGTAGTTCAGTCGGTCCTCCTGCCAGTAGTTCAGTTGGTCCTCTAGCCAGTAGTTCAGTAGGTCTTCCCATCAGTAGTTCAATCAGTCTTCCTGTAAAGTAGTTCAGTTGGTCCCCCTGCCAGTAGTTCAGTAGGTCTTCCCATCAGTAGTTTAGTTGGTCGTCCTCTCAGTAGCTCAGTAGGTCCTCCCGTGAGTAGTTCAGTAGGTCCTTGCATCAGTAGTTCAGTTGGTCCTCGCATCAGTAGTTCAGTAGGTCCTCCTGTCAGTAGTTCAGTAGGTCCTTGCATCAGTAGTTTAGTCGGTCCTCCTGTCAGTAATTCAGTAGGTTCTTGCGTTCGTAGCTCAGTCAGTCCTCCTGTCAGTAGTACAGTCAGTCCTCCTGTCAGTAGTTCAGTCGGTCCTCCTGTCAGTAGTTCAGTACGTTCTCAGGTCAGTAGCTCAGTCGGTCCTCCTGTCAGTAGTTCAGTAGGTTCTCAGGTCAGTAGCTCAGTCAGTCCTCCTCTCAGTAGTTCAGTAGGTCCTCCTGTCAGTAGTTCAGTCGGTCTTCCTGCCAGTAGTTCAGTTGGTCCTCTAGCCAGTAGTTCAGTAGGTCTTCCCATCAGTAGTTCAATCAGTCCTCCTGTAAAGTAGTTCAGTTGGTCCCCCTGCCAGTAGTTCAGTAGGTCTTCCCATCAGTAGTTCAGTCGGTCCTCCTGCCAGTAGTTCAATCAGTCCCCCTGCCAGTAGTTCAGTAGGTCTTCCCATCAGTAGTTCAATCAGTCCTCCTGTAAAGTAGTTCAGTTGGTCCCCCTGCCAGTAGTTCAGTAGGTCTTCCCATCAGTAGTTCAGTCGGTCCTCCTGCCAGTAGTTCAATCAGTCCCCCTGCCAGTAGTTCAGTAGGTCTTCCCATCAGTAGTTTAGTTGGTCCTCCTATCAGTAGTTCAGTCGGTCCTCCTGTCAGTAGTTCAGTAGGTTCTCACGTCAGTAGCTCAGTCAGTCCTCCTCTCAGTAGCTCAGTAGGTCCTCCTGTCAGTAGTTCAATAGGTCCTTGCATCAGTAGTTCAGTTGGTCCTCTTGCCAGTAGTTCAGTCAGTCCTCCTGCCAGTAGTTCAGTAGGTCTTCCCATCAGTAGTTCAATCAGTCCTCCTGTAAAGTAGTTCAGTTGGTCCCCCTGCCAGTAGTTCAGTAGGTCTTCCCATCAGTAGTTTAGTCGGTCCTCCTGTCAGTAGTTCAGTCGGTCCTCCCATCAGTAGTTCAGTCGGTCCTCCTGCCAGTAGTTCAATCAGTCCCCCTGCCAGTAGTTCAGTAGGTCTTCCCATCAGTAGTTTAGTTGGTCCTCCTATCAGTAGTTCAGTCGGTCCTCCTGTCAGTAGTTCAGTAGGTTCTCACGTCAGTAGCTCAGTCAGTCCTCCTCTCAGTAGCTCAGTAGGTTCTCCTGTCAGTAGTTCAATAGGTCCTTGCATCAGTAGTTCAGTTGGTCCTCTTGCCAGTAGTTCAGTCAGTCCTCCTGCCAGTAGTTCAGTAGGTCTTCCCATCAGTAGTTCAATCAGTCCTCCTGTAAAGTAGTTCAGTTGGTCCCCCTGCCAGTAGTTCAGTAGGTCTTCCCATTAGTAGTTTAGTCGGTCCTCCTGTCAGTAGTTCAGTCGGTCCTCCCGTCAGTAGTTCAGTCGGTCCTCCTGCCAGTAGTTCAATCAGTCCCCCTGCCAGTAGTTCAGTAGGTCTTCCCATCAGTAGTTTAGTTGGTCCTCCTATCAGTAGTTCAGTCGGTCCTCCTGTCAGTAGTTCAGTAGGTTCTCACGTCAGTAGCTCAGTCAGTCCTCCTCTCAGTAGCTCAGTAGGTCCTCCCATCAGTAATTCAGTAGGTCCTTGCTTCAGTAGTTCAGTTGGTCCTCGCGTCAGTAGTTCAGTATGTCCTCGTGTCAATAGTTCAGTCGGTCCTCCTGTCAGTAGTTCAGTAGGTTCTCAGGTCAGTAGCTCAGTCGGTCCTCCTGTCAGTAGTTCAGTAGGTTCTCAGGTCAGTAGCTCAGTCAGTCCTCCTCTCAGTAGTTCAGTAGTTCTTCCCGTCAGTAGTTCAATTGGTCCTCCTGCCAGTAGTTCAGTAGGTCTTCCTGTCAGTAGTTCAATCGGTCCTCCTGCCAGTAGTTCAGTAGGTCTTCCCGTCAGTAGTTCAGTCGGTCCTACTGCCAGTAGTTCAGTCGGTCCTTGTGTCAGTAGTTCAGTAGGTCTTCCTGTCAGTAGTTTAGTCAGTCCTCCTATCAGTTGTTCAGTCAGTCCTCCTGTCAGTAGTTCAGTCGGTCCTCCTGCCAGTAGTTCAGTAGGTCTTCCCGTCAGTAGTTCAATTGGTCCTCCTGCCAGTAGTTCAGTAGGTCTTCCTATCAGTAGTTCAATCGGTCCTCCTGCCAGTAGTTCAGTAGGTCTTCCTGTCAGTAGTTCAATCGGTCCTCCTGCCAGTAGTTCAGTAGGTCTTCCCGTCAGTAGTTCAATCGGTCCTACTGCCAGTAGTTCAGTCGGTCCTCCTGCCAGTAGTTCAGTCGGTCCTTGTGTCAGTAGTTCAGTAGGTCTTCCTGTCAGTAGTTTAGTCAGTCCTCCTATCAGTTGTTCAGTCAGTCCTCCTGTCAGTTGTTCAGTCAGTCCTCCTGTCAGTAGTTCAGTCGGTCCTCCTGCCAGTAGTTCAGTAGGTCTTCCCGTCAGTAGTTCAATTGGTCCTCCTGCCAGTAGTTCAGTAGGTCTTCCTATCAGTAGTTCAATCGGTCCTCCTGCCAGTAGTTCAGTAGGTCTTCCCGTCAGTAGTTCAATCGGTCCTACTGCCAGTAGTTCAGTCGGTCCTCCTGCCAGTAGTTCAGTCGGTCCTTGTGTCAGTAGTTCAGTAGGTCTTCCTGTCAGTAGTTTAGTCAGTCCTCCTATCAGTTGTTCAGTCAGTCCTCCTGTCAGTAGTTCAGTCGGTCCTCCTGCCAGTAGTTCAGTAGGTCTTCCCGTCAGTAGTTCAGTCGGTCCTCCTGCCAGTAGTTCAGTAGGTCTTCCCGTCAGTAGTTCAGTCGGTCCTCCTGCCAGTAGTTCAGTCGGTCCTCCTGCCAGTAGTTCAGTAGGTCTTCCTGTCAGTAGTTTAGTCGGTCCTCCTATCAGTAGTTCAGTCAGTCCTCCTGCTAGTAGTTTAGTCAATCCTCCCGCCAGTAGTTCAGTAGGTCCTCCCATCAGTAGTTCAGTTGGTCCTCCTGCCAGTGGCCAATCATGTAATAAGAGTAGAAGCCAACATCATTGTAACCCTCATTATGTGCACTTGGGGCTCTCCTGACCTCTCTATAGATAGGTGTTGGATTGGTCCTCACACCAACACTCAGTGGCTAGGATTGTGATGATTGTTAGGGTTCTTCTAGAGTCAGATGCCCGATTGCAGGTCAGAACCCTGCCCCTCCTCTGGCCATATGACCCTGGGCAGCCATTACCCACCTCCTCATACTTCCTTCTCTGTATGATGGGGTCAGGATCAAAGGGCATCACTGATGTGGGTGTTTCACAGCTCCTGGCATGCACAGGTGCTCTGCAGGGTTTAGCTGTTTCATAGGGACCCTTCAAGGGCAGCAAGGAGGTGAGGACCCTGCCTCATCCCATGTGGAGGGGTGGTGGGTGGCCCAGGCCTGTACCAGGGACACCTGGAGGCTGTGGTACTCAGAAGAGAATATGTGAAAAGAGACAATCTCTGAACTCTAGGAGGCCAAAGAACCAGGGTCAGAGGCCACATAAATCTACACATCTGCCCATTTGACTCTATCCATTGCCCAATGATGGGTGCAACATCCACCCACAGGACCACTAACTAAGGATGGGAGGGGCAAAGCAGGCAGCAGGCAGGAGCTAATTGGGAACAGGCCCCAATGGCCTGTTTGGGCAGCCCTATGGATGGTAGATGAAGCAATAGAAAGCATGATTTTCACTCGACTGTGCTTGCTTTCCCTATTCTTCTCTCATTCTGCTCATTTGTTTCCTGTGTCACGGTTCTTCGGTCTTCAGGAGCTTCTCTCTCTTCCATGAATTAGCTGCATAGTAACAGAGTGATTCATATGGTCATATAAGGAAATAGGATTGTGTGTTCTCTGACCCTGTGGTCCTTTATGCATAAACTCCTGTGCCGCCCCTTGAAGTACAGAGACATGCAGGAACCTGGGCTTTTCCTTGTAAAGAACAGTGGCCACTGTGCTCTCAGCTCACATGGAACAGTCATGAGAAATCCGAACACTGTGCTGGTCATGCTTTGGAACTTGATTTGTGACCATCTGTTACATGTGATGAACTGAGTACAGGACCCCTCCCCCACTCCCTCAGCCAGACGCCTCTCCAGTTGAGTTCAGTCTAGCGAGCTCCCTGGCCTGCTGGGTCCCCATGGGGAATGGACTCCCCCCTTGCCTTCCATCTGGCACCCTCACTGGGTCCTCTCAGACAGTTCTCCCCTTTCCTGAGGCATGAGGGGAGCCTGGCCTTCAGCCTTCTTTCTCAGGAAAGGCCGCATGGACATTTGTTTCAGATTCTGAATGAATTAGAGTCTTGAAATTGAAAACGATTATTGGTACAAGATTCAGGGATCTTCTCTTCGTGTCTAGAGAAACTAGTATTTTGTCCTCGATACTAAAGTTGATGGGATTGTTCACAGTTTGAACCAGCTTTTGAGAGCAGCCTGACTCTTTATACTTATTTCCCAGAGATGACCTCCCTCTTTTCCCAGCCAAAGGAGTGGTTGGTTTGTTGAATTTTAGCCTCTCTTTTAGGTAGCCAATGAGAAGAGAGTGACAGCCCAGCTGTGTGGTGCCTGGCCGTCCTCTCTGAGCCCTCTCTCTGCGACTCCCCCGCAGGAGCGAGCACCCACTGGCCCAGCTGTACTGCCACTCGACGCTGGAGCACCACCACTTCGACCAGTGCCTGATGGTCCTCAACAGCCCGGTGAGGCCCGGCGCACGGCTGCCTGAGACAGAGTAAACGTGGGGGTGTTTTAACTATTTGGTTCATGCCCAGGATCATAATTCCCGGGTGTGCGTCGTTCTCTTTTGGGTAAGAAAGGCTGAGGTCCCGTCAGCCTTGCCCTTGTGCACCCTAAGCTGTCAGCTGCCCGATAAGGGGTCTGCTTACTCGCCTCACCACATTATTCCACATTGTTCCAAACTAGAGGCAAACAAAGCTGGTGTTTTCTGGCTCTCTGTTTCTGCTTTTTTTTTTTGGTAAAATTAAGTGAGCAATATAGGGCTCAAGAACCTTTTCCTCTTTTTACTAAAACGTCTGACCACGAACAAATTGTTAAAGGCTGAGCTGTTCAACAGCCTGATGGAGATGGATGTTTATCAGTGTGAGAAAGCATGTGACATGCTATGCTAGACGTATTTCTATGGAGGGAAGTAAGCAGGAGGACACGTACACTGGCCTGTTAGCAATGGTTTTTTGCCGAGTTAATACTTTTTATTTTCTCATTCTGGTTCCTCCATTACTCGCATGATCTGTTGTGTGCATGCATAACATTATAATAAGAAGCATGAGTTATAGCTGCCGTGAGCAGCCAGTGCTCGGGACATCCTCCTACAGCAGGTTGTCCAACTCGAGGCAGACCCCCACACACACTCCGTCCTTGGAAGCCCCCCACTCAGGGGTTTACAGCCTTTGCCTGGGGAAGGGGAATATACATATAGCACCAGAGACATTTCCGTGTAGACAGTGCCTTTCCCCTGGAAATGGTTTGACCTTACACTAAATGAAAGTATCAGAAGATATTTTCTGAACAGTTTTCTGTTCAGCCCAGAATCTAAAATGATTTGCTATTTAAAAGTAATGTTTATAGTTATAATACCAGATTCATCAGTTAGGTATATGCCTGATTTCAGCCTGTAGCTCTCCGCTAAGCGAAGGTCTTGTCCGAACCCGGCACTTCCAAGTTCCCCGTGTTCAGAAGCATCTTCTGCCCTGGGTCCCAGTCCTGAGCCACTGGCTTCCCTCAGCCCTGGGATTTATAAGGCACGCCTGCCTCCTGTGCAGATGTTGAGTTTATTCTGAGAACCGAGGCACATTTTTACTCAATTCAGGATGAGAGATTTGCTTTAAATTCCAGGCATGCAGTACACAATGGTTATGTAGTGACAACGTTGGAGTGTTTGCCTGGGGATCAGTCCCTTTTAAAGAATCCTTCTTGGTTTCACACCATGCATGCTTCCCACCAGGAACACACACTGCTCTCGATATTAAGTTAAAATTACATAAATGTGTGCCAAAGTGTCACTGGATTTATTACAAAAGCCATAGAGAAAAAATTTGTTAGTCATCAATTGTTCAGAAGTTTCACCATTCCATTCTTCATTAATGTGGCTTTGAGTTTTCAAACTTCACTTGCAGTTGCAATACAGTAAGTAAGCTGCCTATGGCTAGATAGTTAGCGTTTAGGCTGGACGGAGGCCGGGGGCATGGGCAGTTGGCAGACAGGCACAGGAGGCGGGTGCACCAGCAGGAAGCCGGTGTTTCCCAGGAGACCAGGCCGTGGGAGTGGAGGAGCAGCGTGGCATCAGGCATTCACTCTCAGTAGCAGGTGGCCCGTGTGCACGACTCCGAACCCCAGGTCCATGGTTTATCTGTGACCGCGTTTTCCGCTGAGTCCTTGTGGAGTGCTCCCGTGGGGTGCTGACAATGGTTTTCTTCTCTTGTGAAGGGGAACCAGATCCTCAGCGGCCTCTCCATCGAGGAGTATAAGACCGCGTTGAAGATCATCAAGCAGGCGATTCTGGCCACAGACCTGGCCCTGTACATTAAGTAAGTCTCACCAATGCCCTGCGCTGAGTGGGTGTGGGAAGAGTTTGCCTTGTTTCACATGGGGACTCGTCTAGATTATAGGACTGTGTGCAGTTCTTAGAAGAGGAAATGTAGAACTTAGACGTTACTGACTCAGGACGTAGCATGCATTCGTGGGTGACATGTGCATGCACCGTGTGGGCAGGCTGTGGTTTGCACACAGGACCGCGGTCTGTGTGGCGTGTGGCAGTAAGGGGAGAAGATGGTCCCACTCATGTGATTTCCCTGGACACACGGCCTCTCTCCTCCACACAGGGAGTCATGCCTGCGCGTAGGCCATTGATGAGAAGTGAGC
Source organism: Corynorhinus townsendii (assembly GCA_026230045.1). Taxonomy (NCBI): domain Eukaryota; kingdom Metazoa; phylum Chordata; class Mammalia; order Chiroptera; family Vespertilionidae; genus Corynorhinus; species Corynorhinus townsendii. Next base: position 63,482,491 of record JAPDVU010000006.1, on the reverse strand, counting down.
ACAAACAGAGCAAACACAGGAGCGTGTACACCTAAAGGGAGCTGCCGCTGGCGTCTCTGCTTCCTTGATTGGGGAGCACTTTAAACTCAACCAGGACAATAGAGAACTGAGTACATTTCAGCTGGTTCAACATGATGGCAGAGTAAAGATGACCACATAACTAAGAATTAGCAAAACACCTGTAACCACATGCCTCCCACCTTCTCACGCCACGGGTCTCTCTGGAACCAGTGTTTTCTTGTTGGTTCTCAATCACAGGCCATCCATTCTGTTCCATAAGTTCTCTGCTTTCCTGATGTCTCTGGCATCATGGCTTCCTGAGATGCCAACAGTGCTAGGCACCGAGGGGACTCCCTGGCCTCCAATAGAGGCTCCTCCCCGGTGTTCTCCATCTTTCTTTGCTTCAGAAGCAGTTCACAGCTTTACACTGACATAGAGCTCTTGTTATGACCTTTTATTTATCCTACCTCATAATATAGATGCATTGCATGAAATTAAACTGATTTAATTCACCATACATTTAAAATTCCTTAAATCATTCTCAGAATCCCATTTTAACTCACATCGTCTCACTTTTTTTATATACTTTTTTTTAATTTCAGAGAGGAAGGGAGAGGGAGAGAGCAATAGAAACATCAATGATGAGAGGGAATCATTGATCGGCTGCCTCCTGCACGCCCCCTACTGGGGATGGAGCCTGCAACCCATGCATGTGCCCTGACCGGAAATAGAACCATGACCTGGTTCATAGGTCAACGCTCAACTACTGAGCCACGCCAGCCAGCCGTCTCACTTTTGTGAAGTTGTGTTTAGGAATGAGATTACCAGTATCTGTGATCTGCACAGGTGAGGTTCAATGCTTCACCCAAAGGAGATTCTAGAAGGAGGAAAAGGGAAGTATTCACAATTTTTAAATGATTTTACATTGGGTTCTAAGATGGATAAAATCCATTGGAGATTCCCCCCCCCCCCAAAAAAAAAAATGAGTCCATGATTCTTTGTAGACCGAAGGGATCAGATAAGACCTAGGGACTCCTCATAACGACCAACTCTTTTTCTTTCTTTCCAAGGAGGCGAGGAGAGTTTTTTGAACTTATAAGAAAAAAACAGTTCAACATAAGAGACCCGCACCAGAAGGAGCTGTTTCTGTAAGTGGCCTTTTGTCTGCCTCTGCGCTGAGGTCTGGCTTCTGGTTCATGTGATCAGTGTCAGGTTGTGTTGCAATCACTTGTCACAACTCAGTGACCTAGAGGCCGGGGGAATTCCCAGCATTGGACTAAGGGCGGGATTTGAATATTCAACAAAAAGAAATGCGTTTGCAGAGTCAAGTGAAGGAACCGGGCCTTTGCTCTGCTGGGGACATTAGAATGTGGTGGGACATCAGCACCTAGCTCTAGGGCTCCCATGTTCGCATCCCAGATTTGGGGATGAGAGAACTGCAAGTAGCACCCTAAAGACGTGGGAGCTAGGAGCTGGTGGTGAGGTGTCCACTGCTCTTGAAGGACGATGGCAGAGCCACATGGTTGGGACTGGGCTCTCCAGGATGTGTTCCCCTCTCTGACCCTGCTGGTCCCTCCAACTAGCTCTGGGTCCCATCCCATGGCTGCTTTTGCAGGACAAGAGCTTTCTCCGTGAGAAAGGACAGAATCAATAATAAGACAGAGCAATACTAGAGACGGTGCATTTCTTGGAATAGATTGTCAGCACTGAGCGTGAAGATGGGAATTATGAAGCCACAGCCACAGGGACTGGCTGTCTGTCCTGTAGTCTTGACAGTCTTGGGGTTCAGGGAAGCATCTCAGGAAAATATAGAGATGCCATTGTACTTGGTTAGCGCCCACCAGCTCTTCTCCATAACAAAACACACATCCATGCACAGCCGAGCCTGTGCCTCAGTGTTCGCTGCTCAGCTCTCTTCCCTGTGGCCTCGAGGTCTCGCCGGCCACTCCTTGTCACTCCCGTACCCTTCACTTCGCAGACCGGGGTTCAGCGTGTAGGTGCAGAGTGCTGTTTGGGAAGCAGCTTGTGTGGCGGGCCACACAGAAATCCCTGCGGTGGTGTAAGCCGCTGGGGAACTCCTTGTGCGCTCAGTCCTCCGGAGTGTTTCCATGAGAGCTGACGCAGCGGGATTAGGGGGAGGCACTCTTAGCTGGAGTCCCCGAGTAGCATGTGCTCTGGCCCTGCGCCCTGAGTGCTCTGTGCCACAGTGTTGCGATCCTGCCTGTCCCTTCAAATAAATCCGTGCAGATGTCTGCATCAGACACTATGCTGAAGACAGCACCATTTTCACGAGGAAGGCCCATTACTGGGTCCTAGAATGCCTGCTCCTGGAACCCAGCACCAGCGCGGTCCACTTCTAACAGGGCCAATATCGACATTAATCCTGTCATTACTCCAGCAGATACTGGCCAATACTTCAGAGTCACTGTGTGTGTGAATTAGGACGACCCACCACAATCTTGGTCTCACAAGGCTTTCACATTAGGCTGTGTTACAGTAGGCTATGTGACCAGTAGGGTGTGTGAACAGTAGGCTGTGTGACCAGTAGGCTGTGTGACCAGTAGGGTGTGTCACAGTAGGCTGTGTCACAGTAGGCTGTATGACCAGTAGGCTGTGTCACAGTAGGCTATGTCACAGTAGGCTGTGTGACCAGTAGGCTATGTGACAGTAGGCTGTGTGACCAATAGACTGTGTGACCAGTAGGCTGTATCACAATAGGCTGTGACACAGTAGACTGTGTGACCAGTAGGATGTGTCACAGTAGGCTGTGTGACCAGTAGGATGTGTCACAGTAGGCTATGTCACAGTAGGCTGTGTGACCAGTAGGATGTGTCACAGTAGGCTGTGTGACCAGTAGGATGTGTCACAGTAGACTGTGACACAATAGGTTATGTCACAGTAGGCTGTGTCACAGTAGGCTGTGTGACCAGTAGGATGTGTCACAGTAGACTGTGTCACAATAGGTTATGTCACAGTAGGCTGTACACAGTAGGCTGTGTGACCCGTAGGCTGTGTGCCAGTAGGCTGTGTCATAGTAGGTTATGTCACAGTAGGCTGTGTGACCAGTAGGCTGTGTCACAGTAGGCTGTGTGACTAGTAGGCTGTGTGTCACAGTAGGCTGTCACAGTAGGCTGTGTCACAGTAGATTATGTCACAGTAGGCTCTGTCACCAGTAGGCTCTGTCACCAGTAGGCTCTGTCACAGTAGGCTCTGTCACCAGTAGGCTGTGTCACAGTAGGCTATGTGACCAGTAGTCTGTGTCACAGTAGGCTGTATGACCAGTAGGATGTGTCACAGTAGGTGGTGTGACCAGTAGACTCTGTCACAGTTGCCTGTGTGTCCAGTAGGCTGTCACAGTAAGTTATGTCACAGTAGGCTCTGTCAGCAGTAGGCTGTGTCACAGTAGGCTGTGTGACCAGTAGGCTGTGTCACAGTAGGCTGTGTGTCACAGTAGGCTGTGTGTCACAGTAGGCTGTGTGACCAGTAGGATGTGTCACAGAGGGCTGTGTGTCCAGTAGGCTGTGTCACAGTAGGTTATGTCACAGTAGGCTGTCACCAGTAGGCTGTGTCATAGTAGGCTGTGTGTCCAGTAGGCTGTGTCACAGTAGGTTCTGTCACAGTAGGCTCTGTCACCAGTAGGCTGTGTCACAGTAGGCTGTATGACCAGTAGGCTGTGTCACAGTAGGCTGTATTACCAGTAGGATGTGTCACAGTAGTCTGTGTGACCAGTAGGATATGTCACAGTAGGCGGTCACAGTAGATTATGTCACAGTAGGCTGTGTGACCACTAGGATATGTCACAATAGGCTGTGTGACCAGTAGGATTGTCACAGTAGGTTATGTCACAGTAGGCTGTGTGACCAGTACGCAGTGTCACAGTAGGTTATGTCACAGTAGGCTGTGTGACCAGTATGATGTGCCACAGTAGGTTATGTCACAGTAGGCTGTGACCAGTAGGAAGAGTCACAGTAGGTTATGTCACAGTAGGCTGTGTGACCAGTAGGATGTGTCACAGTAGGCTGTGTACAGTAGGCTGTGTCACAGTAGGCTGTGTGACCAATAGGCTGTATCACAGTAGGCTGTGTGACCACTAGGCTGTGTGACCAGTAGGCTGTGTCACAGTAGGCTGTGTGACCAGTAGGATGTGTCACAGTAGGCTGTGTGACCAATAGTGTCACAGTAGACTGTGTCACAGTAGCTTATGTCACAGTAGGCTGTGTGACCAGTAGGTTGTGTCACAGTAGGTTATGTCACAGTAGGCTGTGTGACCAGTAGGATGTGTCACAGTAGGCTGTGTCACAGTAGATTATGTCATAGTAGGCTGTGTGACCACAAGGATGTGTCATAGTAGGCTGTGTGACCAGTAGGATGTCACAGTAGGCTGTGTCACAGTAGGTTATGCCACAGTAGGCTGTGTGACCACAAGGATGTGTCACAGTAGGCTGTGTGACCAGTAGGATGTCACAGTAGGCTTTCACAGTAGGCTGTGTGACCAGTAGGCTGTGTGAACAGTAGGATGTGTCACAGTAGACTGTGTCACAATAGGTTATGTCACAGTAGGCTGTATCACAGTAGGCTGTGTGACCAGTAGGCTGTGTGACCAGTAGGCTGTGTCACAGTAGGTTATGTCACAGTAGGCTGTGTGACCAGTAGGATGTCACAGTAGACTGTCACAGTAGGTTATGTCACAGTTGGCTGTGTGACCAATAGGATGTCACAGTAGGCTGTGTCACAGTAGGCTGTGTGACCAGTAGGCTGTGACTTGTAGGCTGTGTCACAGTAGGCTGTGTGACCAGTAGGCTGTGTGTCACAGTAGGCTGTGTGACCAGTAGGCTGTGACTTGTAGGCTGTATCACAGTAGGCTGTGTGACCAGCAGGCTGTGACTTGTAGGCTGTGTCACAGTAGGCTGTGTGACCAGTAGGCTGTGTGTCACAGTAGGCTGTGTGACCAGTAGGCTGTGACTTGTAGGCTGTATCACAGTAGGCTGTGTGACCAGCAGGCTGTGACTTGTAGGCTGTGTCACAGTAGGCTGTGTGACCAGTAGGCTGTGTGTCACAGTAGGCTGTGTGATCATTAGGATGTCACAGTAGGCTGTGTGTCCAGTAGGCTCTGTCACAGTAGGTTGTCACGGTAGGCTCTGTCACCAGTAGGCTGTGTCACAGTAGGCTGTGACCAGTAGGCTGTGTCACAGTAGGCTGTGACCAGTAGGCTATGTCACAGTAGGCTGTGTGTCCAGTAGGCTGTGTGACCAGTAGGCTGTGTCACAGTAGGCTGTGTGACCAGTAGGCTGTGTCACAGTAGGCTGCATGCCCAGTAGGTTGTCACAATAGCCTGTGTGTCCAGTGGGCTGTCACAGTATGTTATGTCACAGTAGGCTCTGTCACCAGTAGGCTGTGTCACAGTAGGCTGTGTGACCAGTAGGATGTGTCACAGTAGACTGTGTAACAATAGGTTATGTCACAGTAGGCTCTGTGACCAGTAAGATGTGCCACAGTAGGTTATGTCACAGTATGCTGTGTCACAATAGCTTATGTCACAGTACGCTGTGTGACCAGTAGGCTGTGTCATAGTAGGTTATGTCACAGTAGGCTATGTGACCAGTAGGCTATGTCACAGTAGGCTGTGTCACAGTAGGTTATGTCACAGTACGCTGTGTGACCAGTAGGATGTGTCACAGTAGGTTATGTCACAGTAGGCTGTGTGACCAGTAGGATGTGTCATAGTAGGTTATGTCACAGTAGGCTGTGTGACCAGTAGGCTGTGTCACAGTAGGCTGTGTATTCAGTAGGATGTTTTACAGTAGGCTGTGTCACAGTAGGCTTTGTGACTTGTAGGGTGTGTGACCAGTAGGTTGTGTCACAGTAGGTTTTGTGACCTGCAAGACGTGTGACAGTATGCTGTGTGACCAGCAGGATGTGTGACAGTAGGCTGTGTGACCAGTAGGCTGTGTGACCAGTAGGCAGTGTGACCAGTAGGCTGTGTGACTAGTAGGCTGTTTAACAATAGGTTATGTCCCAGTAGGCTGTATGACCGGTAGGATGTGTCACAGTAGTTTATGTCACCGTAGGCTGTGTGACCGGTAGGATGTGTCACAGTAGGCTGTGTCACAATAGGTTATGTCATAGTAGGCTGTGTGAGCAGTAGGCTGTGTCAGCAGTAGGCTGTGTCATAGTAGGTTATGTCACAGTAAGCTGTGTGACAAGTAGGAGTGTCACAGTAGGCTGTGTGACTAGTAGGCTGTGTCACAGTAGGCTGTGTTACCAGTAGGCTGTGTCACACTAGGCTGTGTTACAGTATGCTCTGTGACCAGTAGGGTGTATTACCAGTAAGCTGTGTTACAGTGGAATGTGTTGCCAGTGGGCTGTGTTGCCAGTGGGCTGTGTTACTGTAGGATTGTTGCCATTGAATGGCTAATCATTAGTAATCGGCGTGTTTTCATCAGGTGGTCACTGAGAATGGAATACCAAGGTGGAAAGAATGATGGAAGGGGCAGGTTTGCCCAAGGCCAATGACTTCTCTCCTTTGCTATCTTGAGCTAATGGGGGTTGTTTAGGGCAAATTCCAGTCATTCACTGAGTAACCAAAACAGTGAACCTCTGATCCCCGGAATCAGTCACATTTCTGTGTAAACCTGTTTCTTCATCTCTATAAACTGCCATTCCCAGGTGAGAGGGTTTTGACTTAGCCTGGTTCTGGGAGCTGTTGCTCAGGGCAGGTGCTGCTCAGAGGTAACAAGGCTACCGGACTTCTCCCTCCTCCCCATTGCAGGGCGATGCTGATGACTGCGTGTGACCTCTCTGCCATCACGAAGCCCTGGCCCATTCAGCAACGGGTATGTCGCTTAGTGACATGAAAGTAATCCTTAAAAAGCAAAGTAAGGAATGTCTTCACTCTGCAAGGTGGCTTCTGGCATATTTGTGGACATTATGATGTCATTTTTAATTGGCATGAAAAGCAGGTAGTTGGACATAAGGTTTCTTCGTGGAAGATTCATTAGCACTTAGGATACGTGGGAGATATGTGAAGGAGGGCGACACCTAGCGGTTGGTAAGTTTGACTTTGGTAAGTACCACTTCTGTTCACTTAGCGATGGCATTAGCGCGTCCCTTTAATAGTACAACAGGGAAGGTTTGGCATTTTCATTTCCTTTTTGTTCTTCCACATCAGACCTGGGAAGGCAGAGTGGTGAGGTTGAGTCCAGACCTACAAAGCAACACTGTAAGACCTCTGTAATCAAAGCAGGTGGTGAGGGCGACAGACACGGAGTCCATAGGACATTAGACACTGCACAGAACACTTGCTGTACAATAGAGGTGGCATTTACAATAATGGGGCAAGGGCAGACTTAAATAACGTGAGGATGACTTTCCCATCTCCATAGCCAGATAGCAAGAGGCAAAGTTGGATCCAGTCTGCAAAGGTAAACTCCACGTGGAGCAGAGAGCTCAGTGCAGGGAATTAGCTGGTTTGATGGATTTTAGCCTCTATTTTGTGAAGGGAGAAGCTTGTGTGGTGGGCCCTACTGAAGTTTGATCATCTCAAATAGTCTGTGTGACCAGAAGGCTGTGTCACAGTAAGTTGTGTGACCAATAGGCTGTGTGACCAGTAGGTGCTAAATAAGAACATTGTGGAGTCTTCTGCAGCCCAGGAATGAGAAGACCTTCCTGACTGTGACTCAGCATGCAAAAGCATTTCAGGAAAAGACGAATGCATTTGATTCCATAAAAATGGAAACATTAAGAAAACTTCTGCATTGCAAAAGACAGTGATACACTGATAAAAAATATTTGCAACTTCTTTCTGATAGATATTTAATATCACTAATATTAAAGAACTTCTGAAAAACAAAGAAGAGCCCTAGCCAGTGTCGCTCAGTGGATAGAGCGTCAGCCTACAGACTGAAGGGTCCCGGGTTCAATTCCAGTCAAGGTCACATGCCCGGGTTGTGAGCTCGATCCCCAGTAGGGGGCATGCAGGAGGCAGCCAATCAGTGATTCACTCTCATCATTGATGTTTCTATCTCTCTCTCTCTCTCCCCCTTCCTCTCTGAATTCAATAAAAATATATTTTAAAAATAAAGAAAAATAAAGAAGAAAAAGGCTAATAGCCCCACAGAAAAATGGTACAAAGATTTTCACAAAAAGTTGATAGAACAAGAAATGTGAATGGCTCTTACTCATTTGAAGAGGTTCTCAGAACCTCAATCATAAAGAAAAATGCAAATTAAAATTATGCCAACACATACAAAAACACCCGTACAGAATCTCATAGCAGCTTTAGTTCCAAAAATCAGAAGTCAAAGTCTCTTACCAGGAGAAGGATAAACATGCTGCAGTGTGTTCATCCGTGGCTCCTGCTCAGTCATAGCAAGTGGCCTCTGATCCGTGCAGAACGAGGTTGGTCTCATCAACACTCCACTGAGCAAAGGGAGCCAGACACTAAACATGCATGTTGTGAGTCCATTTCTATGAAGTTCTAGAATAGACAAAACTAGCCTTTGGTGGAATAATTTAAAATAGTGGTGGTGAGAAGAGGAAGGAAAGAGCAGGGATGGCCTGGGAAGGGTCACAAGGCCCGTCTGGGGTGGTGGGAATATTCTGAACTTGAGTGTGTGTGTGTGTGTGTGTGTGTGTGTGTGTGTGTGAGAGAGAGAGAGAGAGAGAGAGAGAGAGAGAGAGAGAGAGAGACATGGTTATATGCATGTGTCAATAGGTTGAAGTGTGTGCCTATGATCTATGCAATGCACAGTACATAAATTCTACATCATTAAAAACACCAGTGTCCCAATTATTCGATTGTCAAAAATGCAAAGCTTTTACAAGGTTCTCTGTTGGGGACACTGTGGGAAGACAAGGAATGCAAATTACCGTAACCCTTCGGGAGTGTAGAAATACACATAGTCACTTACCATTGCTTCTAGGACTCTTATCCCGGAGATATACTGGCAAGAATATAACAACGTTATTCACACAAAGCTATTCATTTTGGTGCTGTATGCAATAGCAGAAATGGGAACCAGCCCAAAGTTCATCCCCAGGGTACTGACTAGTAAGCCGAGGACTTTATACCATGAGTTCCATGCGGCTGGGACAGGAATTGAGCATCATCTGTAACCATCATTGAGTGGTCACAAGGGCACATTTTATGTGAGAGAAAAACAGAAGGATTAACCACAAGGCAAGTTAAGGAGGGAAGAGGGGTGAGGACTGGAAATGCCAGTGAGAGCTACTTTGCTGGACTTGTTTTGTAGATTTAACTTTGGAACCATATAAATAGTGCTTATAATTATAAAATCAAACTAGAGGCCTGGTGCATGAATTCATGCACCAGTGGGGTCCCTCTGCCTGGCCTGCAGGATTGGGTTGAAACCAGCCCTCTGACATCCCCCAAGGGGTCCCAGATTGGGAGAGGGTGCAGGCCAGGCTGAGGGACCCCACTGGTGCACAATCAGGGCTGGGGAGGGACACTGGAGGTTGGCCAGCCAGGGAAGGACCGCAGGAGGGTTTCAGGGCGTGTCTGGCCCTTCTGGCTCAGTCCCGATCAGCTGGACCCCAGCAGCAAGCTAACCTACTGGTCAGAGTGTCTGCCCCTGGTGGTCAGTGCACGTCATAGTGAGCGGTTGAGCAGCCTTAGCATATCATTAGCATATTATGCTTTGATTGGTTGAACGCAAGACCAGGCACTTAGCATATTAGGCGTTCGTTATATAGAATTGAATTTTGAACATCACTCAGCCTTGAAAGTAACATGAAATGAACCTGATTTGGGTTGTAAAACCACACCGAGGGGGACTATTGCATTTCAGGTGACACTAACGCAACAACCGGACCATGTACCTCTAGTAGGATGCCCTTCAAAACAACAGCATCACCCAAACAAGCCCTGGAAGCTGCTCCCAGTGGTGGTGTCATCAGTGCAATGCTGTGTAGCTATTGAGTCCCTGTTGTAGGTGATGTGGGTAGAAGCAGGTAAGAAAGTCCATGGGGGTGTTGAGAAGTAGGATTTGGGAGTAACTGGTGATGAAAATCCTGGACAAGGTCAGGCAGGGATGCTACTACCACGAATGAGAGGTTGTAGGAACCTGTGCTGTCCCCAGCTCCACCCCCTCGCAGGACTTACACAGGGGTCACCGTGGTTAATGAGCAAACCTGGTGCCACTGAGGTTTCTGAGCACCTCCCTGGAGAGGAGTGCGGGCTGCGGAGAGAAATGGCTGCTTGTGGGGCTGAAGCAGGAGATGGCCAGGTGAGCCTAGAGCAGCAGGGAGCAAGGAGGTGACACAGGCTGAGCGGGTCCTGGTGGGACCAGGTGACCTGGAGCAGCAGGGAGCGAGGAGGTGCAGGCTGAGTGGGTCCTGGTGTGACCAGAGAAGCTGCTCCCTGAGCACCCACTGGCTGAAAGCGGACAATCTGAGCATCATGAGGGATCGGGATACGTTAGATACATTTAAACTTCAGAGTTCGAAGTAATAATCAAGGTAAGGAAACAAAACCTCACCTGGTCATCTTTGGCGGATGCTTTGGGAGAACCAAGTTAGTTTTAAAATGGTAACGAAAGTGGAGGTCAAGCATTTCTCCTGCTTTTGTATGCCAACGGTGCTTTAAGGGAACCAATTAACTTTCTCTTCATTGTATTCCAACTAATAAAGCAGAAAGGAATGATTGGTTGACTGTCAGCTTTGCAGCCCCTACATCACTGGAGGTAGAGGTCATCCGCAGTTGCTAAGGTCACGAAAAGAGTGAGCCCGCGTTCACTAGGAGCAGCGGCAGGAGGGCGCTGCCTCTGAGGCAGTCCTGGCAAAGACGCAAATTAGAAAGATCCCATCTCAATCTCATCACGGCTTCAGCTCTTATCACCAATGACAGAAACAGGGCATCGAGATGCAGTCAATAAAGCCTAGGCATTGGGAACTGCAGGAGGCAAAACCCAGCATATTCAACAAGAACAACCACAGAAATCGTAAGGGAAGTGCTTAGAGAGAGAGGAAGGGCCCAGGAGATGAAACTCACAGGCCTATGAATGGAGTGCAAAGGACGCACCTGCCTGCTGTGTATTCACAGCCCAGGTAACCTGGGGGCTGATGCCTCCCTGATTGCACTCCCAGATGGGCTCCCTGCTTTTCCCCATCAGAGCTGAAGTTGAAGTGACTGACGGCAGCTTTCTCTGCGTAGTGAGAGGTTGCAGACTTTCGCCTTGGTGAAGCAAATGGGACACAATTTCCTGGTCCTAAGAGTACTGATGTGTTTGAATGTTGTAGGTCTGACCGATTTTATTATCTTTTTTTTAGCTTAAAATCATATATATTTCAAAAACAGAGAAAACCAAGCAATTTATTTTTCAATGCCTATACACATTTGGTAACATAATAAACAAATGAATTACACAAAATTTAGGGCATAGTTACTTGTGAGAGTGTAGTAGGTAAAAGTGTTAGGAATGGATATACGCGTTTTGAAAGGTACAAGTAATATTCTGTTTGCAAAATTCATAACTTGGTATTTTTATCAATATTTTACCATGTATTTATACATCATAAATACTCCTCTAATTCTATAGTTTATAACATTGACACACTTTAAAAGCCTCCTTGGTGTTTTAGCATATAAAACTGTGCAACAATGTCGATTACCCTTTTTTAATAATACAATATAAAATATTTGTATTTTCTTCTTTTTAATTGCTTTCGAGCCTATGTTTTGTGTATTATTTGTCCTTATATTGGTGACTTGTATTTGGAAAGAATTGAAAATGCTGTTGTAACTTTTAAGATTTCTGTCAAAAATACAGGAGACATTCTTTGTTCTATTTATATAAACTAATGACATTTGAAAAAACGATAAAAATTCTAATGCTGTTTGTCGGAAACTCTGAAGAGCCATTGAACTTTGGAGATCCAGAACTTCATTCAGTCTCTTTCCGAAAAAAGGCTGTGACTCGGGTGCCCTGTGTTATCTCTTCTAGATCGCAGAGCTTGTGGCGGCGGAATTTTTTGACCAAGGAGACAAAGAGAGAAGAGAACTCAACATAGAGCCTGCGGTGAGTATGAGGCCCCGTGGCTAGGAATCATTCAGATACTTACTCAAAAGCTTTTGTATTATAAACTTCTCTTTAGGTATCAGTGAGGTCTTTCCTTGGGAACACGGCTTCTTCTCATTCTGTTTCCCATCCTGTTATACCTACTTTTTCATAATTTGCTTTTTCCATTTAAGTATCATCAGCCACTTTTTATTCTAATGATGCCACCCTCTATATATTGTTTATCGTGGTTACATAAAACAGATCTAACCATCGCTTACCCACTTCCCTTGGTGGGGTATTTGCAATGTTCACCATTCCACACAGCACTATGATAATCATCTGTGTTGCTGAGCATGTTCATCGTCTTGTTAGGATGAATTCCCAGAAGGGCACATGGATTTTGAAGGGTTTTTTTAATACATATTTCCTTTTGCATAGGGTGTGAATCTCAAATACAAGAAAAAGGTTCCCCTTGAACCATTGGGAATGACTTTTCCTGCACATGAAGCAGAGTCTTTTTTATCCAATTCCAATGGGCACTTATGGGGCCCACGGTAAATGGGCCGGGTTAACAGCGGCCCAAGCTGTGTCTCACTCAGCTCTCCCAGTTGCACAATGTGAGGCAAGCTGTTTGAAGCTCAGAATCTTTGCAGAAAGTGGCGGGTAGGTGGTGGTGACAGCGAGGGAGGATGTGCTTGACGTAAAGCCCCAGGCAGACGCAGTGCTTCCCATGCTGGTGCCAGCTCACCTGGTCTTGTCACAAGCTCTTGGGCGAAACAGCGGCGGCACCTGCATAGCCTCCCTCAAGAGTTCGTGACCTGAGTTGTACCCACTGTGGCCTCAGGGCCTCCGACAGAGAAGATGTTAGATCCACAGCAGGACACAGTTCACAGCCTGCGTGTCTTCCAAATACACGTCAGCATTCGGTCCTACACCAGCAATGAATGTTAGGTCGTGGTTGACTGCAAGTCAGTGGTCAGCTCTAGGACAGTGTCAGCTCTAGGAGAGGTCAGCTCTAGGGCAGTATCAGCTCTAGGGCAGTGTCAGCTCTAAGGCAGTGTCAGCTGTAGGAGAGGTCAGCTCCAGGTCAGTGTCAGCCTAGGGCAGTGGCAGCTCTAGGGCAGTGGCAGCCTTTGGGCAGTGTCAGCCTAGGGCAGTGGCAGCTCTAGGGCAGTGGCAGCCTTTGGGCAGTGTCAGCTCTAGGAGAGGTCAGCTCTAAGAGAGTGTCAGCTCTAGGGCAGTGTCAGCTCTAGGAGTGGTCAGCTCTAGGGCAGTGGTCAGTTCTGGGTGATGTGGGAAGGTCACCGCCATGACAGACAAGGCTGAGGATCAGGCCTTCCTGACGGTGCTGCTGCGAGCAGTGCCGGAGACTGGCACAGGTTAGGAGGCTGGCACAGCTGAGGAGACGAGCATAGGTCAGGAGGTGGTGAGTAGGCACCAGGCCATCCTCCCCTGGCCTGGGACAGGCAGTGTGCTCTCCCTGTGGCTGCAGGTCTGAGTGTCTGTCTTGTGTTTGTGCTTCAGGACCTCATGAACAGGGAGAAGAAGAACAAGATCCCAAGTATGCAGGTCGGCTTCATCGACGCCATCTGCCTGCAGCTTTATGAGGTATCTCCATGCAAACTGCTAGGCTGCTAAACTCCTACATTTTGTATTTGCAATTTCTCAGGCACTTCACTTAATCCAGTGCAGCCTTCTAGTGAGTACCTGCCGTGTGCTAGTCCTAGTGCTGCAGGGACATTGGGACTGATGTCCCGGTATCCTCCCTGAGGACATGTACTGGGCACGCTCTCTGTCAGTGTTGTTCTTTGTACATTAAGTCTGGTCTAAACAGAGAAGCTAATTATCCAACTCTTTCTCAGTGAACAGTGCAGCTGAATAGTGTTAATAGGTGTCTGTGAGGTTAAAGGAGTGACTGGGAGAACATTGCAGGTCCTACCTCCGGGCACCTGCTGCTTGGGTCTTTATTTTCGAGTTGAAGATATTCCCTAACACAACCGTTTACTAGTTTAGATTTTTAATGCCCCACATACAGGAAATAGATGCTGCCCTTGTCTTTCAAAGTTTAAATGGTATCCCATCACCAACCCTGTTGTTGGGTGTTTAAGTCAATGTTTCTCTATTATGAAGAAATCTGCAATGAACATTGTTTTCCCTTAATATTTATGGCACTGTAGTTGCTAAATAATAACACCACAACGAATTATGACTTCATCCTTATTGTAATCATGGGTAAAAATTGATTTAAATACATGATAAGAAAAAAACATTTTATAGAAAAACACAAAAACCAGGACAGTCACAGGCAGAGAGCAACGTCTGTGCTACGTAAAAAGGCAAAACCCCTTGTTTCCCAGCCAGTGGCTCGCGGGGCCTCCCAGCCCAGTGCTGTGGTTTGGGACATGTGTTTGCTCTGTGTCAGCTCGGACTCACTCCCCGGGGACCTGTGTGGTCACAGCCATGGTCTCATGGGTGATCGCGGAGCCTGGGAAAGCTGCGGGCTGCCCGCGAGGAGCGGTGCAGCCGGCTCCCTGGGAGGGCTGCTGCCTAGCGCCTCCTAAGGTGGCTCTCTCTCCTTCCCCAGGCGCTGGCGCACGTGTCCCCCGACTGCTCCCCGCTGCTGGACGGCTGCAGGCACAACAGGCAGAAGTGGCAGGCGCTGGCCGAACAGCAGGATGCGCTGGTCAACGGGGCCGGTGGCCCCGCCCCACGCAGCTGACCGCCTGGGCCCCAGGCGGGATTCTCGCAACCACGGCCTGCACAGCCCGGCCTGGCTGGACACTGCACGGCTGTGTGTGCCCTTCCCACGGCTGGCCTGGTGTGTGTGCACAGCTTCTAAGAGCACAGCGGGACTGTTTGTAGGGGGCGGTCCTACCTGTGTGTGTGTTGCCACCTGAGCTGAGGCTAGCTCCGCACGGACCACACCCCCCACAGCAGGTCAGCGCGCAGGAATCGTTGCTGAAAGTGTGAGCTGTTTCTCACCTTCAACTGGCTGTTTGGCTTGGGAATTTTAAGTAATTGGTTTTGTGGTTTTGGAATTGCCGACCTTTCAAGAATGTTTGGAATCTTTTCTTTCTCAAAAATAGGCCCAGATGGAATATATTCCGTGACACGTAAAACCTGCATAAGGTTCAGAAAAATTGGGGCTGCGTGCATGTGAAGGGGGAAGGGGAGATTTGTCAACAATGTATTATGTTAAAACAGTTAAAACTCCCAAACAAATGGGAAGTGCTGCAGGGCAGAATTGTAAAGCAATTCTAACTGACTATCACTGGTCTTATCACCAGACAGTGTGACCCAGGAACGCTATGGCCACCAGTTCTGTCCCTTTTTTGTGTGTAACTTCCTCCGTTCATCTTTCGTTCATCTTTCAGCGTAGTTTATAGAGTGCCGGTTTGCACCTCAGTGGGAAATCAAGAACAAAGTGGCAATTGGAGCCCAGAGCTGACGTGAGATGTGACTGCAGATAAGAAAGCGCAGCAAAAGGCCACCCTGGACATTGGCCAGACATGAAACCTCAGGGGCAGCAGGACACTCCAGCCTGAGGAAGTCAGCAGTCTTGTTTGTGACAGACATTGCCCAGCGTGCACTTGTAGGACTAGTCCGCCCGGGATCGCAGAATGTGGGCACGTGCCCTACACACTGGCCCTGAGCTGGAGCTGGTGGCATTCACGTCTCTAGCTTCCAGTCCATTTAGAAAATGTGAACATTTTTAGAATTTGAGCTCCACTCGTAGTGTGTGCTCCTGTACACGATCCAGCATTGGAGATGCGGAGCGGGCCAGGTGGCTGCTTCTGGGAAGATAATCTCCAAATCCGTGCAAATGTCTAGACTGAGCAGGAAGGAGAGGTATTTGTTTGGTTTGTTACCTGTCCCCCTACCCCCAAAAAACAAGTTTCTGTCACTGTTTTGGGGGGAAATCTCCCGAGGGGGTGGGGGAGCGGTCACAGCATTAGCAAAGCTTTCACTGTAACAAGGTTCCATGTGTAGCATTTTCCTCTAAACTGCCTAACACTCAACATGTGAAGTTTTATATGTATGTGTACCTTGAGATAATGCATCTGTATTCTTACCATTCAGGTAACAAAAGAGGTGGGGGAACAAATCTTACGGCTTTTACTCTGTGGGAAAGGCCAGTCTGCAAGTTATGGACTGTGTGATGCTGTGTGTGTGGTTGTCATGACACTTGTATGTTCAGGATGTTACCCTATTTCTATTTCATGTCATACAGATGAACTAAGGCACCTCTTGGGGGCATGGGTGTGTCCATCACAGGCTGCCCCTGAATCACGCACCTGCATCCTGTGCACACCCATGTGCACCCGTGTTCCTCAGCGTGGAACACTGTCTGAAGTGGTGTCTCTAATAACCTACCTGTCACCGTGCACTGTGACTATGCCTCCGTCTGCGTCATACGCTTCAGTTCCGACCCCCCGGCACACGTCACTGAGACACTAAAAGCCACCGCAGACGAGTCTGGGAGGGTGTGAGGGGCCATTTTAACAGGCAAAGAGATACACTTAGATTAGAAACTGTTGGGTTTGCCTTTAGGCGCGGTTGGTTTTACTTCACTTGCTTAGAAATTAGAAGTGATGTTCTGTCATGCCTGGCACTTTAGTCCCTACAGAAGAATACTTCTTTAGAGCTGGTTCCAGTCATTTTAATTTTTAGGAAAATCATTCCATTCATGGACTCCTATCTGGTATGTGGCACAAAGTTTTCATTCTTATGTGAATATTTGCTTTCCTGCCGCTTCCTAGGTGGGAAATATATGTCCAGGGTGGGCCGAGAGTAGGTTTACAGTTGTTGATATGGAAAATAATACAGCAATTAATAAGCAGCGCTACAAGAATAAGCTGTTTTGTGTGCTCACAGCTGTAACCCCACTCCTGCCCCCCTGAGTGTAGGCCTCCGCCTTCCCCTCTGTGTATATCACCCAAACCAGCAGGGACTTGCTCTGTTCCAGAGAAAGGGGTCGGTGTGGTTTTAGCTGAGTAATGTTATGCCATTATTTCATTTCTATTTCCAGCCCCAAACCCCCACTTTTCACTCAGTTGTTTAAAATCTGTGAACTTGCCCGGCCTGGCAGTTTTCTGAGCAGCGGCTTTGCCGACCGTAATCCTGTGTGAACTTGTGTGGGTCACAACCTCTGTCGCCTGGATGGAGGCGCAGTGTTCGGGTGAAGCCTCTGTCTCCCCGAGGACGTCACAGTCGGTGGCTGCTCTGTCTGCCCGGCAGCCTAGACCACTGTTGCATGGGACACGTAGCCACGGAGCTGTGATCCCATGTGCGGTTCCTCAGAGACACGCGCTCACTGGCTTCTCACGCAGACGGCTGGTGAGCATGGGACGCAGGGCTGAGCGGCCTCGGAGCACAGCCCAGGTGTGAAGTGGTCGCCTGTCTCCTAATTCCCAGAAGTTTCCTGCCAGCCCTGCTTCGTTCTGAGATGGTTGGCGATGAGAGAAGGAAACCCTGGCACTGCCATTGCCTCCCCGAGTGCCTGCCGTTACATGGGGCAGTTCCACTCCCCTGGCCCGCCTCGGTCCCCACCTCGGTCCCTGCCTCGGTCCCCGCCACACACCAGGCGTGGGCCACCAAGGAGACGGCGCAGCGGCCTCGGGCGCTCCCAGCCTCATGGGTGGCGCTGGTGAGGCCAGCTCAGCGCTGAGCCTGCGCGTGGCCGTGGGACACAGGCGCACGGTGTCACTTCTGTTTTCATCAATAACGTATGGTCACGCAGTTTTCCAAGGAGCTCCTCACCTGGACCTTCTGAGAACCTGTTAGGACACCTGTCTTCCTGCGAGCTTGTTGGCAGCACCCGCGCCTGGGGGGCTGTGTGCTACACCTTCAGCGGCTGTCCCTGCGCCAGCTGCACCGAGGTCGCTAGCCGCAGCCTGTTCACCGTGCACAGTGCGGGCCTTCTGCTGCGTGGAAGGCGGCGAGAAAGAAGGGTTGGAGCTCATGCTGCCGTCCACACTCTTCTCAAAGCCTGTGGAGATACGTCCAAATGAATGCTGTGGAAAGCCATGTAAATAGTTGAAAATAGAAATTTCTATTACAGTTTAAGAAAAGAAAACCTTATGAATCATCACTAGCCACTGTTAATATCTATTTGTATTCTTATACCTTTTCAACATATTTGAACAAATATATAGTTTCTGGCACTATTTTTGTACTAGGATAACGGAGGTCCTATGTATATTGTGTTTAGCGTTTCATTCCATTTGAATAACTGTGGGTGTTAACTTCTCATCTTACCCCACCCCACCCCACCGCGAGAAGCATGTCAGAGACACATCCCTGTAAAGGAACTCACGGGGACCAGCCCTACAAGCCACAGGCAGGGTGGCCCCCAGAGGGCAGGCTCCTCACTGTCTGTTGTTCCCTCATGTTGCCATGCTTTGTAAAAATAAAAGGAAGAATGAGCAGCTACGTGTGAGTGTGGAGTGGTTATTGGGTGTGAATTTCAGGCAGAGGGAACGGGCCAAATAGATGGAGAGACCTTAGACCTCGCTAGCCTGGGTCCTGCCAGCTAGGAAAAGTCCCTCCCTGGCCCAGACTCCTCTCAGCAACAGTCCTCTTTTTAGCAATACCCTTTGCCACCCACTTCCCATCTCCTCACTTCAAGAGCCCAGTCACGCTCCAGAGGACAGGCCCAGCGTGGAGGTGCAGGCGTGGGGGGCGGTAGGGATGCTGGCCACGTGCACAGGCTGGATCCCAGCCCAGCTGCCCAGTTTCCAATAGATGCAACTCCACTCAGTCCTCCTTTTCATTGTCATTGCAGGAGGCCCCAGTCCGTGGATGGTGGGTCAGGTGGGCAGCTGGAAGCGTGGAAGGGTGTCACTCACCCTGCTGGTTGGTGTGTTTGGGACCCACAGTGACCCCTTCGTTCCTCAGGCACAGGGCCCTCCAATGTGTGGCAGAGGCAGGAGGCAGGGTTCAGTGCAGGGTCACAGGCCTTGTAGGTTCTGCCTAGACAAGCCCCTTCCTGAGCCTGCGCAGCAGGGCTGAAGGCCAAGTACACAGAGCTCACCTGCAGCCAGAGTTCAGGCTTCCGGGCCACTAGAGGGCACCAGAGTTTGAGGTGTATTTAAAAATGATAATCACCCTCTCCCCCAAACACACACACACCGGGCACAAACAGTGAATAGAAATGCTTTTTAAAAGTTTTTAGGAGCTGGAAAATATTATGCTGAGTGAAATAAGCCAAACTGAGAACAATATCACATGATCTCACTTATTAGTGGAATCTAATGAACAAAAAGAATTGACCAACAAAATAAGACCCAAAGCAGGGAGGCATGGAACAGACTGACATACCTCGATGGGGTCGGGGGACAAGAAGAGATAAACCACAGAACTTACATACCAATATGCATAACCCATGGACTCGAGCAATAGGGTGGTGAAGACCTGGGGGAGAGGGGGATGGGAGACATCTATAATACTACCAACACTAAAAATTATATTTTAAAAAATAATAAAAATAAAAAGATTTTACTAGCAAAGGAGAAATAAATGGGGAAAAAAATCAATGGAGAAAGAAGACTGGCTGCGCTTTGTCCAGTGACATTTCTTCATGATTTTCTCCAAATGAACAATAACTGACCACTGGAAGGTCCCACTGACCCTCAACACCCCTCCCTGAGGCCTCCCTCTCACTGAAGAGCAGCCCAGCAGCTCTGCACCCTGTCCTATGACCCGTCATGCTGCCTCCCATCAGACGGGCCCTAAGTGACAGGGGCCAGTGTCGGATGACTCCGTGTTTAAGCCACAGGAGATGAAATGGACACGCACATTGAATGGGCAGAGATGATGCTCTGATTTCAAGCTACATTCAGCCTTGAAAGGAACAACGCAACACATTTCCAATTCACAAACCACTTGTTCAAAATGGAAATCCATAGGCATTATGAATGGAATCAAAATACTAATTATTTGTATCTGCCAGTGCCAAGATCAACGGTAATTAATATAAATGAGAGAAATCCTGTCAGAAGGCCGAATGGGGCTTTCTTATTCGCAGGGCTGAATATCTGCATTTTTATTACCTACTGCTGATGACTCAATGGCCTAAAGCAACCCCCCCCCCCCAAACCTGATAATCTTACTGTTTACCAAACATCACCTTTGATATGTCTGTTTGCATTCCTAAAAGGCAATTGTGTATTCTAGTAAATAAAAGCAGATGATAACAGAGACTCAGTGGAACTTGGTCCCTTGTACCAAGCTTACAACTGGCTTCCCCCATTTAGTTTTTCAAGTTTATATTTCTTGTCTTGTATACTAATTTTCACGTCAGCCCTTTCTCCAAGTCTTTGAACCCAAGGCCACGTGGGCCATGGCTTCACATTTGGCATCCTTGAACTGGGACTTGGAGAAAAAGAATTTGCTGGAGCAGAGAAAGAAATCACCGGTCCAGTGGTGGAAGATTAACTGAGTGCAAAACTCATGTCAGCTGCGGAAGCCCACAGATTTGTAAGTGCTCTTATTTCAGCCAGATCATAATGGGACAGAATTCATCAAAAGGGGAGAGACTTTCTTGTAGACTTTTGGCTTCTATGCTCAAGGATAAGGGATTCGCAGTGTCAGAAGATCTTCTTTTACAGTTTCTACAGATTATTATAGAATACTAGAAGCCCAATGCATGAAGATTTGTGCCAGAATGGGCCTTCCTTTCCCTGGCTGCAGGCACTGCCTTCACTCTGGCTGAAGCTGTCTTTCTGCTCCAGCCCAGAGCCGCTTTTCTGCCCTAGAGCTGCCTTTCTGCCTTCCTATGCTTCTCAGAGGCCCTGAGCAGCTGGGGGTGGGGCAGAACACCTGCATCGTCACCAGACACAAGTGTTCCACCCCGCCCCTAGCTGCTCAATGGCCATATATGCAAATTAACCCATCATCTTTGTTGGGTTAATTTGCATACTCACTCCTGATTGGCTGGTGGGTGTTGCAAGGGTACGGTCAATTAGCATGTTACTCTTTTATTAGGTAGATAATTTATGGTTTCCTGATGAAGGTACATTGGATGTTGAATGTTGATCAAAACTTGAAAGAAGCTCAGCAGCAGAGGAAAAGTTTGCCTCCAAATTGTTTCTCCTTGTGGTAAATGGTATTGCATTTGCTAGAGCCTTTCAGAGAAGAAATACCTCCTCCCTTTGCACCCTCCATTCCTAAAGAGAAGCAGAGAGATAAATTGGAGGAGTGGCCTTCATGTCCTGATTCTGAAACATTTAAATCGCCACTAATAGAATCACCTATGCAAAGAGCTATCCGAGAAGGATTAAATGATGTGACAGTGGGGAATGGACTTGCTTTTCCTATTATACAGGTAGCTAACCCACAATTCCAAAATCAAATAATAAGACAGCATGAAAGATTTGACTTTAAAATGATAAAGGCCTTGTGTGATAGTGTAATACAGAATAGCGCTGAGAGGTTTGCGACGCAGGAGACAAAACACAGAGAGTCCAGGCGATTAGAAAGGGCGGGGGGTTAATCTTGTGCTCCCGGGCGAAATTCGCTGGTCCGAGGGTGGGCCAGGGAAGTTCGCGCCAAAAAGGGGCATAGGCACTTCTTTTATACAGCTGTTTAGTGAGGGGAGGGCGGAGGGCAAGAGAGGTGTGGAATTCACCTTGGGCCAGGGGTCTAGGAAGGCACCAGTTATCTCTGTCACCATCTACCTTGCAGATGCATGCATAGGCTCTGGACTACCCCCCTTCCTGACCTAACAAACGCAAATGCTCCATTTATTGGAGAAATTATAACTAACATTTCTAATGCATTCCTAGCTCCTTATGATTGGTATTCTCTAGCCCGTGAAACTCTGGATGGAGGAGATTATTTGCTATGGAAAGGAGAATTTTTAGAGAAATGTCAAGAACAAGCTTCTCCAAATCTCAGACAGAATGTTCAAATAACTTCTGAGATGCTTGCAGGACAGGAGCAATTTAGTGTCATCCAGAATCACCTCCAATACGTCCAGCAGGTGTATGAACAAATTAGACTTTGTAGAAGAAAAGCCTGGTGGACTTTACCAGCAAAAGGGACCCTGAGGGAGCCTTTAGTAAGTGCATGCAGGGACCCACTGAATCATTCTCTGATTTTGTAGCTCGCCTCACTCAAGCAGTGAAACGGCAGATTAACATGAGACAGCAGGAGACATTTTGACTCAGCAATTAGCTTATGAAAATGCCAATGCTGATTGTAAGAAATGTCTAGCGCCTCTAAGAAAATATAGTACCATCACAGAAATGATTTGAGCATGTCAGAGTGTGGGATCAGGCACTTTTCAGGCAAGCTTACTAGCTGGCGCAATAACAACAAAAAATAAAAATTGCTACAATTGCAGACAACAAGGACACTTCAAAAAAGAATGTAGGCAACAAAAAAGGACACAAGGTGGCGCTCTAGGATAGGCTCAATATTAATAGATGGCACTATTAAATATTTGATGGCACTATGAAAAGGTAAATATTTGTTTATCTTGCGGTGCCAAGGGAATGGTGAAGGAACAATCCTTAAGATCTACTACTATAAGAGACCAAGTCAGAGGGATTTGTGAAGGCGCTGGGAGTCCAGGCTGTAAAGCTCCCACGGTATGCATAGTAGCATTAACTGCTCTAAGATCATGTAACAATCGCCATTTTCCTGGCGCCTTCTTAGGGATTGTAAATATAGGAGTATTCCAAGGACTATTGGAAGGTTCTATATGACCAGCCTCTACTTGTTCCTGTATTAATTCATGAATATGACTTAATTTCTCCTTGGTTAATGATCTACCCATACAGGTCTATCATCTTTCCATTGTATAGGATCAGCATGGGGGGTGAGGAGATTGAACAGTGACCATTCCTAAAAAGGCTGATATCCTAGTCCTTGTCTTCCTGTGTTTTCTTTGGCCTAAATGGGTTCTTTAATCTCCTGATTATCTTTTCCTAAACCTTGACCAGCTTTATATCTCATCTCAGTTATTAACCGTTGTCCCTTGCCGGTAATAATACAAGCTTGTAAGCCTTCTAAAAAGGGAGGATTATGATGGAGAAATCACCTGTGGATAGGCTGTACCAAGACTTAATTACTTTAAATTTTTTCGCTTGTGATGCTGATGGCAAGACACCCATGGAGTTACACTGGTGTCAGAATAAAACAAAGGGAAATGGTCTAATTAAATGGAAAGATCCTGAGTCTGGCAATCTCCTTAGCTCAAGTGGCATGGGTACTGCCTGAATTGCCTTTATTG
Source organism: Corynorhinus townsendii (assembly GCA_026230045.1). Classification (NCBI taxonomy): domain Eukaryota; kingdom Metazoa; phylum Chordata; class Mammalia; order Chiroptera; family Vespertilionidae; genus Corynorhinus; species Corynorhinus townsendii. Next base: position 63,459,238 of record JAPDVU010000006.1, on the reverse strand, counting down.
GGACAGATTAATCCTACTACAAATAGTCCCACTGGAGTCATCTTCTAAAATAAAAACTCTCTTGCTATTATTGAATAGGTCCACCTAGGACAGTGGTCGGCAAACTCATTAGTCAACAGAGCCAAATATCAACAGTACAACGATTGAAATTTCTTTTAAGAGCCAAATTTTTTAAACTTAAACTTCTTCTAACGCCACTTCTTCAAAATAGACTCGCCCAGGCCGTGGTATTTTGTGGAAGAGCCACACTCAAGGGGCCAAAGAGCCACATGTGGCTCGCGAGCCGCAGTTTGCCGACCACGGACCTAGGACATCAATCCTCTAAAACTGCGGTTACATATATAGAACTTATGGCTCAGTTGATATCTCAACTTAGCGCTGCAGATAGCTTATAGGAGAACCCCAATGCATTTACCTTCCCCTCACTGGGAAGCAATTAGAAATGTTATTTCAGACTGATTTCAATTGGCAAATTGGACTGAGTGAATATTCAGGGGAACTTAGTTGTCACCTACTAAAAGACAAATTATTACAATTTCTATACTATACCCCTATTATTATACCAAAAAATACTAGGCAGGAACCTAGTCCTGGAGCAATAACTGTTTTTACTGATGGACCGTCTAATGGTAAAGCTGCTTATCATACAATAAATTTAGACTGAGTAATCCAAACTAGTCATACTTCTGTACAAAGAATTGAATTAGAAGCTATTAAGGCTGCATTACAGGATTTTCAAGAGCCTCTTAATATTATCTCAGACTCTTCTTATGCTGCAGGTCTAGTAAATAGAATTGAAACTGCTCATTTAAAATGGCTCAGTGACCAAAGTTTATTTATACTGTTGAAGTATGTTAGCAACCATACTTGGGTAAAATTTTCTGTTTAATATTTTAACCTTGCTGTTTGGGGTTTTGTACTCATTTAAAAGTTATTTTGACTTTCTGAACTTCTGTATGATTGAATACTCCCTTGATGGCGGTTTGAATATCCCATTGATTGTGATCTCACTGGTCATCAAAGCACATTCCTCTGGGACCCAGGACAGAGAGTGATCCTAAATTGTCTCAGCAGCTACAGATAACTGAGTTTCGGTTGACTCAATGATCTCAGAATCTAGACAGCACAATTAGACAGAGAAAGGGGTTGAGGACAGGTTTGAGAGGGCAAAGAGGACTTTGAGAGGAGGATCTGTGGGTGGAACATGAGGAGTAAAGCAAGGGGCGAGAGCGGAGGAAAAAGAAAGCCTGTATGTAGGGAATCTCGAAAGCTTTCCCTGTCCGGTGGCAAAAATTATCTAGATCTCAGAGGATATTGGAATCAAAAGTGCCATTTTCAGGCCATAAAGAGCCATTATCAAGTTTATATTGTGGCCAGGCAGTGTTACAAAAAAATATGAGTTTCTTTGGTTTGATGTAGCCGGAAAGACCAAGGGTCGAGAGATTGGCGAGGAGACACCCTAAAGGTGTGTTACGAGGGGGTTTGGAATGAGAGGTTCCCATGACCAAAGAGAAGGGCCACTGGAAAGTTGGAGAGGAAGGAAGGAGCGTCCTCCTTTTTCCTCAGCCAACCTGTAGAGAGAGAGATGAGAGAAGATTCCAAGGTCGTCACCCTGAGACCTTTCCTGTGGAGTAGAGCAGAGTTTTCCCAGCCAGGCACCTGGGCTTTCGTAGAACGTAGAACATAGAACCTGTAGCCGAGTAGACGGGAAAACTCTGAGGCCCTTCCAGGTCAAGGGAACGAGGGGGGGTGGGTCGGGAAAGTCCCTGAAGCCTACCGGTGAGAAAGCGACGAGATTCCCACGTGTCCTGGTATGGCAGGGTTCGAGAAGCATTCTGAGCAGGCCAATCAACTCAGAACCATGCCACAGAGCAGAGCCAGAGAAGGAGACAGGAGCTCGGGGCTAGGTCCGAGGATCGTCCACACTCACCCAGTTTTCGGCACCAGATGAAAGATGAAACAGAGGGACGCAGGCTTTATTAGAGGAGAAGACCCTGCTGGGCTATATTCCAGGTGGAAAAGAGCGCACGTGCCGGGATGGAGGCACCTTTTGAGGGGAGGAAATGGAAGGGATGGGGCTTCTTGGCACACACTGATTGGTGGTTTCATATAAGGCACACAATTAGGGACTTTAGAAATCGGGGTTCAGGATATTTGGCAGGTGCTGATTGGTGGTTCAATGTTTAGTCCATATAAGGTGCCTGGTTAGGTGTTCAGGAATGGAGTTTACATCATTCTTTGTCCATCAGTTGGGGGAAGGGAGGATCTATCAGCCATTATTGAATGCCAACATCAGCGGCTAAAATCCCAACTTGAAAAACTAAAAGGGGGGTTTATGGTGGAGAAATCACCTGTGGATAGGCTGTACCAAACCTTAATTACTTTAAATTTTTTCACTTGTGATGCTGATGGCACGACACCCATGGAGTTACTCTGGTGTCAGAATAAAACAAAGGGAAATGGTCTAGTTAAATGGAAAGATCCCGAGTCTGGTTTATGGAAGGGACCTGACCCATTGCTAACATTTGGTCAAGTATATGCTTGTATATTTCCAGAAAATTTCTCCAAACCTGTGTGGATTCCCGCAAGAAATACTAAACTGCAACATGGGTCCAAGAGAGGAACTAGCCAGATTAATGAGGACCTTGCACCTGGTGCCACACATTGCCGCTGTAGACAATCAGCTACCCCAGCCACAGACAGCAGCAGCCCCAGGCAACACACTGAAGATAAGGAGTGGGAGATAAACACAGTGGATGATAAACAGACCAGAGATGACTTGGGGAGTGATAAAGAAGATGGTCCAGAAAGCTGAAAGAATTTGTGAAGAGACCAAAACTCCAAGAACGCCTGAAAATGTCTTTCTTGCCATGCTGGCAGTCACCAGCTGTGCAGTAATATCACCAGGGGCTAATGGGGAAGTCCTCCCTGGGTAAAATCCCTTACATGGGCTGATCCCCCACCTAGTATAGTAAGTATATGGGCAAGTATAATTACATGGGTGTCCCCACCCAGATTCCCTTTTTATATGAAACAGAATCAAACTACTGCTCCTTTGTGTATAGAATTAAAGAGAGGTTTTTCTGGCTAGCATTGACACCAAAGGAGGGGGAAGCGAAAACCTAAATGCTTGCTCCTGGGAGAGGCAAAGAGAATTTAACATTACTAAGACCTCCCCCAACTAAGCCATTATGTAAAAAGTCTTATGAATGGCACCCACCAGCAGCAAACTTAAGAACAGGTGTTTTTTTTCTTTTGTGGATTGAAGCCCCTACAGGTCTGCATATAGTAATAATCAATGGAAATCAGCTGCTGCACTTGCACCAGTAAAATGATGTAGTTTAAAATGATAACTTCAATTTTAAAAACCACCTTCTTGGTGCTTAGGGTAAAAATAACACCAACCTTGCTATTTTGGAATTACAGCAGCATATTGTATAATTATCCCAGGCAAACTTACAAACTAATTCCTTAGATGCCTGGCAACAATTTAAAGAAAAGAATTTACTCCTTTTCACTGGATCTCCTTACTTTTGCCTTTTAGCATAATCATTATTGCTTGTCTCATTCTTGTTCTTATATGTTTAATTTTAGTTTGCAGATGCGGAAAAAAATCCTAAAAGAACCCAAGCTCTGCAAGCGGCATATCAACATCTATTAAGAAATTAAAGAAGGGGAGAATGCCGGAAGCCAAGATCAACAGTAATTAATATAAATGCAAGAAGGCCTAATGGGGCTTTTTTATATTCCCAGGGCTGAATATCTGCATTTTATTACCTACTGCTGATGACTCAATGGCCTAAAGCAAACTCCCCCAACCTGATAATCTTACTATTTACCAAACATCACCTTTGACATGTCTGTTTGCATTCCTAAAAGGCAATTGTGTGTTCTAGTGAATAAAAGCAGATGGGAACAGAGACTCAGTGGAACTTGATCCCTTGTACCAAGCTCACAACTGGCTTCCCCCATTTAGTTTTTCAAGTTTAGATTTCTTGTCTTGTGTATTAATTTGCTTGTCAGCCCTTTCTCCAAGTCTTTGAACCCAAGGCCATGCAGACTGTGGCTTCACAGCATCAAAAGAGATCTGGCTAATTGTCATATATGATCTCCCTCTCCACTTGCTTCATTTTAAGTGTGTGTGTGTGTGTGTGTGTGTGTGTGTGTGTGTGTGTGTGTATGTGTGTGTGTGTGTGTGTGAGTGTGTGATAAACAGCAACTAAGCTCTCAGTCATCTTATAGCTTCCCACAAGCACATTTTTGGTCCCTCTTTCTAAACTAAGGGACAAGATTGCATGGCTGAGGGGTCGGTAGGAAGGGGTCAAGGGAGAAATGGATATGGGCTGTGCTATCTCCTGTAGTGTCTACTCTTAAAGCCATGATCACGTCCCCACCCTGTGTCCCTTTGCCCAGTGGGAGTAATTTAGGCTTTATGTGACCCAATCCAGCAAATTCCTATAAGAAACAAGCTTCCCTTTTCCAACTATCTCGCTCCAGCCAGTGACCTTGGGGACCTTGGAGCACTGCCCTACCTCCCACCAGGGGTCCCAACAGCCACTCTGCTGGGCCCACGGCCTTCTCCATCACTGCCCTTGCCTCTGGTCAGCATCCACCCTCTCTTCTGGGCCTGCCACAGCCACAAGGTTCCAGGGATAGAGTGACCCCAAGTTAGGAGGGCCGTGGTGTGGCCCTGTGCAGGGTGAGAAAGGTGTGGCTGAAAGATCTGTTCTTGTGGGGGTGGGGGTTGAGGTTTTGTGTGTGTGTGTGTGTGTGTGTGTATGTGTGTGTGTGTGTGTGTGTTTGTTTAATCCTCACCCAAGGATATTTCCCATGGATTTTTATAGAGAGTGGAGGGAATGGAAGAGGAGGGGAGAGAGAGATAGAAACATCCATGTGAGAGAGACACATTGATTGGTTGCCTCCTGAACACACCCTGACCAAGGCTGGGTATTGAGTCTGTGACCCAGGTACAAGATCAACAGTAATTAATCAAGTCTTTGACCAGGAATCGAACCCTAGACCCTTTGGTGCATGGGCCGACGCTCACCCCTGAGCACACCAGGGCTGCTGTTGTGTTGTATGTCATTAAATTCTGAAAAGTTGATGGAGCATGACCAGCAGCAAGCATTCGCATTTTCTCCTGGCCATTCTCAGCGGTCCACTGAGGTGAAAGGGATGCACGCCCACAGGAACACTGAGTCCTGGGAATGGAAGCTGTTGGCGGGCGGCGTCCTGAGTGATCATGGAACCAGCAGGGTCTGCGGCATCAGGGACAGCAGGGACGAGACCCGCGCTGTTTCCACACAGACAGGTCTGAAGGCCCTGGTGCTGAGCTTTCCCTCACAGAGGGCACTCGGGGAGTGAGGATGGGGCATGCCTGACGGGGACGCGCCGAGCACATGGCCCTGGACACTGCCCGGGGGATGGGCCCCACATGCACTAGCTGGACAACAAAATGTGGAAGTTCATCTTCTCAACTCAAGTTTCCAAATTTCCATTCAAAACCATATTCGTTTCTCATTGCGGGTATAACATGACCACAATGTCTTGACTTAGAACAAACACTACAGCATCTTACCTTTCAGATCAAAACCAGCCCAGCCAGGCCGCCTGACTCCTATGGCGTCCCCTGCCCTGAGCTTCAGGGGCCCTGCTCAGCCCTGGCCTCCTCCTCCTCCAAGCCAGCAGCTGGCGGCTGCCAGAGCTAATGTGTACCCTTCAATTCCTCTCTCTCTCTCTCTCTCTCTCTCTCTCTCTCTCTCTCTCTCTCTCTCTCACACACACACACACACACACACACACACACACACACACACACACATGCCTGGCCTCTGCTTCCATCCTCGTGTCTCCTCTGACTGTCTCCCTCTCAGAAGGGCAACACCAGGCCCACCCAGGTCATCCGGACATCCTTCCACTGCATATGCTCAGCAGTCACGCTGCAAAGCTCCAGTGTCCGTGACAGGTGCCGCGCCCCATTCCTGGACGAGGTCTGGGCTGTGTCTGTCACCCAGTCACTGTCTCCCGGGATCCATGAATTTCGGACACAGGTCGTTGGCCCACACGCTGCCCTGCTCTGCTCTTAGGTGAGCAGAGCACGTGCGGGTTTTGGAGGCCATAAACAGCGTGTGCCAGTGCCTGCAGTGAGCGCCGGGAGAGGAGAGCAGCTCTCTCACTGGGCTAGGGTCGCGACGGAAGGTTCTGTCCCAGAAGGAAAAATGAAAGCTCTGCTGCTAAGGAGATGAAACGTGACTATTGAAACCACATCCAGAATGAATTCAACCTGCGTCATGGTTGCATTTGCTGAGCCCTTTCCAGTGGGCACCTGCGCGTCCACCCTCCTCCCCAACAGCAACTCTGTGCAGCTGGCGGTGCCCGCCCCCCACCCCCCACCCCTGCCCTCTGATTTCAGAGCGGAGGCTCAGTGCTTCACCACGGGTCACAGGTACTGTTCTGAGGTGCCCTTGAGCCCACGCCTTCGCACAGCGCCCCTGCGCCCTCTCTCCTCTCCGAGGGTCCCGTCTGGCCTGTGTTATGTCACTAACTTCCTGCCTGTGGCTCCCAGGCTGTAACAGCATCTGTAGAAATGCCAGCCCTCGGCCCCTGCCCGCCTCGACCTCAGGTGCTCTGATGCTCCCTGGAGTGAGAAGGGCTGAGACGCTGCCCTTCCTCTCACTGCGCCCCCACCCCCACCCCTCCCATCTCCCCTACCACCTCCCCCACTCCCGCTACCTCTCTGGTTACTGGTTACTTGACTTCCCCTCTCTCCCCAAGTGCAGCAGCTCCCTCTGCAGGGAAGGGACATGTTGGCCCTGGCGGCAGGGCAATGGCTTGTCCCAGCGCTTCCTCTTTCATCTTGGCTTCAGTAGGAGCTTCCCCCTCAGAGCGGTCGCATCCCTCCTGATGGACCACGGTCCCCGAGGTCAGCAGGGGCAGGGCGTTCTCTGCTCTCACCTCCACGCTGCCCCAGTGCAAGGCACCCAGCAGGCTGAGCCCTGGTCTCTGAGATGGCACTTCAGGCCACTGATCACTGGAGAGCACAGGAGCCACCTCCCGTCACCTCTGGGGGCCTGCACACACCTTCCCAGGGTACCCACCGCCCGAGCCTGTACACACCCCCCTCAGCGTGCTGTCCTGGGAGACAGTCCTACCACCCATGGAAGCTGGGACCAGAGATCAGGCAGCTGCTCTCATGGATGATCCTCACTCAAGCCGTCCAGTCTTCCATCTGACCTCCCCACGTCACCTCTCCATCCCAGTCACACCCCAGTCACTCGTTATCTTACATGAGATAAAAGGGAGGGCTGAGGCAAACACTATGGTGCTAGGACTTCCCCCCAAAGTCTGAGAGAAAATGGGGAAGCACAGCAGCCTCAGGGTGGGAGGGGTGCTGGCCAGGGTGCCAGGGCCCCAGGGGAGCCCCAGGCCAGAGGCTGGGGAGCAGGGGTGGGATTAGCAGTGGTAACCAGGATGCCAGGGCCCCAGGGGAGCCCCAGGGCAGGGGCGGGATCAGCAGTGGTGACCGCAAGAACAGCTGCCACCAGGAGGCTCAATAGTCCCTCTCACTAACCTTTCCTTTTTCCCAGAGACCAGCGGGGCCTGGAGGAGCCATTCCCTGTTCCCTGTTAGATGAGGCGATTGGTCTCGCAGGGCACAAGGCGGACTGCAGAGGTCACTGTGGGTCCCTCCTCAGGGTAGCCTCCCACTGGAATCCTCCGCCTCCTCCCTGCAGACAGACGCCCCTGCCCCAGTGCCAGGCTGCTGACAAGTGTCAGCTCACAGCTGGGCCTCCCCAGAAACTGTCCCAACCCTGAGGGGCCGCCTGGCTCAAGGCGGGACAAGAACCCGACCCCGTCTAAGTGAGGGACAGCACTAAAGGCCCATCCAGTCCCAGATCCCCACAGAGCACAGACCCAGTGACCTGCGCCCCGCCCGCTGGCCCCTCAGCCTCACCCACCCAGGGGTCTCGCACGGGCATGCCTGCCCCGTGCTCATCATACCCGGTGACACAATGGGCCAAAGGTGCCGCCAGTGACTTTGGAGTTATCTTTGACCATTGGCACCAATAATCACTCTGTATGTCGTAAGCCAAATAGATAACAAATGTTTATTGAGTAAATTACCCCTTTCGTGCACCAGCTTAAAAAAAAAAAAAGCTTTGAAAACAAGTTTCCAAAAAAATCTCTAGTGCCTACCACGATGTGCCTCCCTGTGTCTTTGGCACAAAGTTTGATTGCTGAATTTTTTGCCTCCCTCCTCCTCCCCTGCCCCCCGATTCTGTACTGGAAGTGAGTGCCTCGCTAGCTTCCCCCAGTCGCTGGGCACGAGGTAGCAACACCTGGGCCTCACGGGCTGGCTGCTGAGCAGCTATGACAGGCAGCGGGGTGGGCGCTGGGCAGGCACCTCCCTCCTCCAGCAGAGGCTCAGAGTACCCAAAGGCCAGCGATGACCCAGCCTGGGGTCATCTACACCGCAGCCTGGGTAGGAGGGTGATCTGAGAGGCTGGAGGGCTGCCTGGAGTAGGCGGCCCTGGGATGCGCAGCTGCAGGCAGAAGCTAGGACGCTGGCGATGAGCATGGGTAGAGGAGACCCTGCTAGTGGGAGTGGGCCTGAGGGCCAGAGCAATCAGAGGGCGCCTCCTGCCCCCCACCCTCTCCCGCACCGGAGCCAGCAGGAAGGACAGTTTGCAGCCCTCTCTTCCCTGAGGAGGATGGCCGACCTGCAGCCCTGCCCGCTGAGGAGGCTGGTGGACGTCTTAATTGAAGGACGGGTAAAGTATTCTTTAATAGAATAGGCAGATCCCTTCTAAACACGGAATTAAAAATGTGACTGATATTAGAGATTAAAGCCATGACCTTAGGACTCAAGGCGGTGGCGGGAGAGATCTCAGCCCACATGTGCCCCGGGGTCCCGCCCCTGAAGGCCCTGTGAGCATCCTTACTTACTTACACGGTCAGAAAACACCCGGCTGCGACATTTCTATGCAGCCACTGGAAAACACTTCTCCCCGTGGATAAAAATGAATTTGCATTTTAGTTCAACTCCGTAACTGTGCTCTTCCACTTGTGGTCACAGAAGGATGGACGAGGGATGAAGGGATAAGCAGACAGAAAGTGAAAGGCCAATTAAGTGGTTAAGGAGAGTGATTGTGTCCTTATCAGTGGGTGAGTTAAGAAGCAAATTGCTATTGCCAAGGACAGCAGCACTGCGGGGGGGGGGGCAAATGTCAATGTCCGACTGACTGAGGTGTGCAGGGGCCTTATCTGTACTCAAATGTCCCTCCCCCACAGCAGAGCTCCCTGAGGAGCCAGTCCTACCCTGATGCCGCCGGGAGATAGGGCACACGTGGCCCAGCTGGCACCGCGATCAGCTTGCTAAGCTCCTCTGCCCGCCACCTGGGGTGTCCCTACCTGCCTCTGCTTCTCTCCACTCCAGTCCTGTTCTCGGTCTTTCTCTTCTTGATGGTCTCCCAAACCCCTCCTATATTTGGTGCCAGATGAAGATATGTGTGTATGCACATATACACACCTGTGTGCGTGGGACTATATGAAATATGCACATACACGTGTGTGTGAGTGTACACGCACACACTTCAAAATAACAGAATCCTAAACATTACCGCAATTCTGTCCAGCTGTAGGGTTAGGAGTCCTTGACTCATTTTTTTCTTTATGCCTCTTAATATTTTCTTACATGCATTGACCGCTCCTTAACCTATAACTTAATTTTTTTTCTTTTTTAAAATACATTTTATTGATTTCAGAGAGGAGGGGAGAGGGAGAGAGAGAGAGAAACATCAATGATGAGAGAGAATCATTGATCAGCTGCCTCCTGCATGTCCTGCACTAGGGATTGAGCCTGAAACCCAGGCCTGTGCCCTGATCAAGAATCAAACCCTGCCCTAACCGGTTTGGCTCAGTGGATGGAGCGTCGGCCTGCGGACTGAAGGATCCCAGGTTCGATTCCGGTCAAGGGCATGTACCTGGGTTGCGGGCACATCCCCAGTGAGGGGGGTGCAGGAGGCAGCTGAATGATGTTTCTCTCTCAACGATGTTTCTGACTCTCTATCCCTCTCCCTTCCTCTCTGTAAAAAAACAATAAAATATATTTAAAAAAAAAAAGAATCAAACCATGACCTCCTGGTTCATAGGTAGATGCTCAACCACTGAGCCACGTGTGGCTGGGCTAAATTTTTTTCTTAATGATGTAAAGGAGTATTTAATGAAATGGCAAAATGTTATGATAGTTGTTCATTTTGAAAGTGTTTACAAAACAGTGTGTATGCTATGGGCTCCGACCAGCTTTGAGGCCGGGTATCTGCAACCCCTTGATTCGGCTGCAAGGCGGGAACCCCCTAGAGTCAGAGCAGCCAGCGCGGGACCTGCTGCTATTATTCACTGTTAGCTACTCACCTGCTGCTCCCCTGGCGGGAACAGGCTGCGAATTAGGGAACATGGGCGTCTTCTGCACAGAATTTCTGCACATTTTGGGGCATCTCCGCCCTCAAAACTGGACGTCTCTTGGAGAAACCTGACACCACCGCGACCCGAGAGTGAAGAACGTCCCGTGGAGGCAGCAACAGGAGTGAGGTTGGCCGGGCCACAAGCAGGAGGCCAGTGGGAGGCAGGCTTATTGGGCATGGCATTGAGCGGTTTCTTAGGGGCCAAGCAGGTGTTAGGAGAAAAGCAGGGGCGAGGGGTGGGGTTTCCAGGCAGAGGAAAGGGGTGGCCTGGAGACCCAGTGGGAGGGGATGGGGGTGAGCATCTGCTCGGCACGGGAAAAAGTGTGAGGGGGTTTCTTATTGGCTACAGCACCTTGATGGATGGAGAATGTGCACATCCAGGAGGGCTGGCCTGTGGAAGAAAGAGGCCACGGTTAATGGACATCTCCCAGGCGTGCAACCGAGGGAAGTGGAGGCTGAGCGTGGAGAGCTGTAGCCCAGGGTGGAAAGGCTGCTGCCGTGGCCCATGACAGTCTGCAGCCTGGGTGTCATCAGACAAAGCGTAAACTGACATAATGGGAGCTGGGAGGCCAGAGTGACAAGTGGCTTCTCCACGTGGACTTGGGGTCACCTGGGTGGTGGCAGTGAGCCAGCTGCCAGTGTAGATGGCAGGGAGGAGGTAGATAACATGAGGCCTCGGCTGGAAGGTCATAGCTGAGGCTGGAAGGACATAGCCAGTTGGAAATGGGCTCAAAGAAAAGCTTTTCTTAAAAAAAAAAAAAAAGGCAGAAACCTAAGGTTTGGGTGTGGGATGTGGCCTGGGGAGCAGAGACGATAAGACCTGCCAGCCTCTGTGTGGGGTGCACATGTGTGGGCAGGAGAGGAGCAGCCACCTCCCAACATACACATACACACACACACACACATCCTGAGGCATCTGGGATTAGAGTCAAGGAGGAGGTGGAGGTCACAATCCCTGCCTGCAGGTCACCCAGCTGACACACCAGGTCCTAGGAAGGCAGCCCCTCCCTCTACACAGGAGCCCCGCCCCCACACCCCCTCCAGCCCCCCTCACTCCCCCCCTCCCCCAGCTGCTGCCACTCCCTGGTCTTTGGGAGGAAACCAAGCAGCCTTCCAGGCACAGCATCTAGGACGACACTGTGCAGGCCTCACGTCTCTGGGCTGCAGTGGCTCAGGGTGAGCGAGAGAGGGAAGTCCCTGAGGGGTTGGTGGGAGTTCCCAGACCTACCCCCACCCCCACCCCTGCCACTCCTCGAGTTCAGTCCCCTTCCCACCACCCCCCAACACAGACTACTTCCCCCTCCAGCGTGAAAAGTCAACCAACTGGGGACAGCAAAGCAGGTTCAGAAACGCTGAGGGAGGAGGGAGGCCTGACAAGGCTGCTTCCCATGAATGACACTGTACACAATTCTCTGCAGCCCTTTCCCACCTCTGGGGGGGTGGTGGGGAGGACCCCTGACCTCTGGAGCCTACCCTCTGGGGTGAGCCCCCAACATGGCACCGCCTCCCCCAGTCTCTGGGCTGCGTGTCCTTGGCGTCTCTTCTGAGCGACACTGAGACCCCGGGAGGTCACTGCCCTGGGGGGCTGCTGACCCTCACGGGCACAGGGCAGGCTCCTAGGAGAGGCAGCCACGCATGTGCCTGTGACCACACCTGGAGGGCACGGGGGTGAGGGGCAGGGGAGGCGAGGCTGCAGACACCAGCAGGAGCCCTAAGCCGTGTTCACGCGGTTCCTTCTGTGCCCTGGGGGACACGTGGGCCAGCGGGAGCCAGTGCGATCGCCACGCCACATCTGGGGCTGGTAGTCACCGCCCTTCACTGGCACGGCTGATGGAATGGACAGTGGGCAGCTCCCTGAAAGGGGAGCCCCGGGGATACCAGCAAATGTAAACCTGGCCGGGCCCCTGTCTGCTCAGATGTGTGGCCATTGCTCCCCGGGCCTGGAGGGGTCTGGGGCTTGCCCGGTAGCTACTCCACTGACCAGCGGTAACCACGGGCTCTGCAGTCACTTCCCCTCACAACAGCCGTCTTCAGGGATTACTGTGTTCAGGCTGCTTCACACTGAACTCGCTCTGCACACACACAGTTCACAGTTTCCTTGGGGCCTGGAGGGCGGGAGCCTGTGCTGGGAGGGGCTGAGTCCCTTCCACCCTCCCTGCGACCCTCCACCCCAGCCCCCCACACATGAGTCTCTGAGACCCTTGGGCCAGGTTTGCGGAGGGCAGGGCAGGGAGAGCGGGAGAAGGGAAAGGTTTTAGTTAGCGGTGTGACAGACTTGAAGCTGGCTCTCTGATGGGAATTCTCATGTTTCCCGGACTCCTTTCTGCCTCTTGAACTGCTTCCCCCCCTTTACTGTCCCCCGCCCCCCCCCAGGCCCATCACCATTCAAGGGCAAAACACAAGCGGGTGGAGTCTGCACAGGGGCCAGGCTCCGCACCAGGTGCAGGGGGTGGCCCCAACTCCCAGCAACCCCAGAACACAGGGAGGGACACGTTTGAAAGTGAGTGGATTTTCAGTCTCAGTGTCTTATTAACTTTGGTCTTGCAGCTGCACTTGGCCAGAAAGTCTTACTTACAAGGAAGTTGCTATTGTGAAACAGAGTAGCCATTAAGTCTTGCTGCCCAGCTGTTACTTGATTTATGCTCCAGGTTATCTCCAGTGCTGCCTGCACTTTGAACCTGGGAGCAAAAAAGCCTTCCTTCAGATCCTATGCCTTCTAATTCTTCAAGCAAATGTCCCACAAGTTGTAGTTTGAGAAAGAGCAGGTGTGCTGATGGTGTTTTAATCCTGTGAGCTTTCAGGAGAGGAACTAAGGGATTTATAGAAACAAAAACTGCTTTGCATTCAGTGAACTTAGGTGAGGTGACCTCCTGAACTTTAAACTTCCACATCACAGCGCGAGGTTGGCTCTAAGATAAGAAACAGAATAAATTCTCTCCTCAGGGCTGACCTGAGCCTCGTGCAACAAGCTCAGACTCAACCGGAGATCATGGCGTTTGATGGGGCCTGGAAGATCGACCGGAATGAGAACTATGACAAGTTCATGGAGAAGATGGGTAAGGGCCTCCCTCTTTCCTGGTTCCTTCTTTTGCTTCCCACAGCCGTCTTCCTCACCCCCTGGCCCCGGGGGGCTCCGGCCACATGCTGGCACAGAGCAGGGCATGCCCAGCTCCCGGCTTCCGCTGGAGACACACTGTCACTAGTGAAAGGAAAGGCCTTGGGTGCTGTCCCCTGAGACGCAAAGATGCAGATGTTGACAGAGCCGTGTGGGTGCACGCGCACAGCTTCTCTTTATAAAGGGAAGAAGGGCAGTGTGCACGGCTGCTCCCGGGCCTGAGGCAGTGTGTTCCAGGACCGGCCAAGCCAAGGCATGGGATGAGTGAGGGAGGGCTCTAGCAGGAGTCGCAGGCCAAGCAATGACCTTGGAACAACCTCCCGACAACCTGGGGTTCCTCAAGGAGGCCCGAGTGTAACTGGTTTTAATATCTGTTCCAACACGCAGGCAGCCCACACGCTGCCCAAGAAGGGCAGACACACGTGTGTCATTACGCAGAGCAAAAAGCTGCCTCCACTGTGACCTGCAGCTCAGGGACCTGAAGCTCGCGTTTATGGAATCTGTACGCTTTATGATAATGACCTTGACTGTAATAATCGCTGACTTCCTCATGTCGGTGACAGTCAGAAATGCCTCAAAAAGCAAAGATAAGGAAGAAGGTCAAAATCTGAAGCCACTGTGGAAAGCAGAATTGCAGAAAGAAAAGAATCCTGTATTTGCAAAATTAAAGTTGTATATCCTTACACATGGATGAATGTCATTTTAATCCTTCATTGGTCATATCTGTAATTTGGTTTAACTCTGAGACAAAAAGGTTGATCACTTCATTTAAATTACTCAGTTCTAAGGTTCTGTAGTTCCATGCTCTATTTTTTCTCAAATTCGGGGAGAATAGCTTGTCGGGGCTCAGGACCTGCTGGGTGGGACTTTTTCTGCAGAAGCACCTGCCCGGCTGCAAAGCCATGCCCTCGGGCCTCCCCACCCCCACCCCCCCCTGTCCCCTACTCTCCCCCCCCCCCGTCCTCTACCCCCCTCCACCCCCCCCCCCCCCCCCGCCACACACACACGGTGATGCTGTTAAGGCAGAATGGCGCTGACTTCACTGCACCCCTCCCTCTTGCAGGCATCAACGTGGTGAAAAGGAAGCTGGCGGCCCACGACAACCTGAAGCTGATCATCAGCCAGGAAGGAAGCAAGTTCACCATCAAAGAGTCGAGCGCCTTCAGGACCGCCGAAATTGCTTTCGATCTTGGTGTGACTTTTAACTACAGCCTCGCAGACGGCACGGAGCTCACTGTGAGTTTTCATAGCGAGGCCTTCTGGGCTTTCCTGCCCACACTGGAGCCCCTGCCCCGTCCCCGGTGGTGAGCCAAGGCGGTCTCGTTCACTTAGTTTACCACGTTACATATCACACAGCTGGAGGGGACTGAATACACTTTTACGTCCACCCATATCTGTAAGGAACCTGGGCTGAACAAGAAGAATTAGAAAAAGCCCATTGAATGACTGACTGTAGCTCTATTCATAGATCAACTTTCCATACCTGACGGCAACCAAAACGTTTAGCTCTCTAAGCAGACATCACCGGCATTTAATAAGTGTAATTTAAATAATAAAATGATTATGAATGAGTGAGAAAGGGAAAGGCCTTATGCTAACCATAGGTCATACGTGTAATGTTCAAGATACTAAGTTTTAGGGAGTCATGTTTCAACTGATTTTTTGGAAACTTTTACGTCCTCAGAATTTTCCTGGTTAAATGCTATGCTTGCAATGACGATGAACGTGTTAACATCTGGCCCGCTATGTCCCTTATAAAGTTACTATAACAAGTCCATAACTAAAGCCAGCAGGGGTCCGGCCCGGGAGCTAACCAGAACCACCAAGAGGTCCAGGCACTCTGCTCCCAGGAGGGTTTGTAAGCCATCGGGTGGGGCTGAGTGAGAGCTCAGCTGCGGTCCGGCTGGCGGGGCTGGGCTGGTTCCCGCTGGTGATCTCACCTGTGAGAGGGAGAGCAACACCCACCTCACGGGGTCATTGTGAAGATGTGAGACATCCACCCACCCAACTCAGAGCAGCGCCTGACACGTGGGAGACCCTAGCGGTCCATTTCATTCCTGTGACTTTTCTGTAGGGGACCTGGAGCCTGGAGGGAGATAAACTCGTCGGGAGATTCAAGCGGGTAGACAACGGAAAGGAGCTGAACGCTGTCCGAGAAATCGCAGGTGGTGAGCTGGTCCAGGTGAGCTGTAACGATGCTACTGCTTCCCAAAGCCAAATAACTCCACGGCAGTAAGTTCATCCTTGTGGTTGCCGAGTTATAGCTCCCATAACCGACTATTTATTTTCTCATAAACCTTCTGATTTTAACAATATACATCTTTTCTCATGCCTTTATTGAAGCAAACTTACATATATGTCCATTACATCTATGCCTATTTTAACTGAAATGTGATTACAAACTGAATGTTTTTATTTTTTAACATATTTTTATTGATTTCAGAGAGGAAGGGAGAGCGGGGAGAGAGAGAGAAACATCAATGATGAGAGTTATTGATGGACTTCCTCCTGCATGCCCTACACTAGGGCATCAAGCCCGCAACCCAGGCCTGTGCCCTGACTGGGAATTGAACCTGGGACCTCTTGGTTCATAGGTCGATGCTCAACCACGGAGCCATGGCAGCCGGGCAAACTGAATGTTTTTAAGTAGATGTGGTCTGCATCTGTACAAAATGCTGCTATCAAGAACAAGGAAAAACACTATGAATTCACTTCAAAGTGATAATATTATGTGAATCTAATATTTTTCTTAATTTAGCCTTAAATCTTAATGCTGTTAACACCTCCTGTCTGTTAATACCTTTCAGACTTACGTGTACGAAGGGGTAGAAGCCAAGAGGATCTTCAAAAAGGAGTGAGCGGTGCCTGCAGCTCAGCTGGACCCACAGGGACAGAGCTGTGTCCGCCTCCCCCGCCCCCCCTCCCCCCCCCCCCCCCCCAGTGCAGTGAACTGACGGGCCAGCCCATTCATACACGACCCCGACTTCCACGTCCAGTCTCACAAAGCAAAGAAGTGAAAGCTAATTCGGGTTTAACAGGGTGTACACTCTCTAAGATGTACACTGATTGGTGTTCTGAAAGAATCTGACATTTTTTAAAAGATGAATAAATATTGTTCCTACGTTACTTTACAAGGAGCCTCTCCTTTAAAAAGAGAAAAGTTACGTGATGTTGCCGTGTGTGTTGATAAACTGTTTGGGGTTTTTTCAAACGTTTGGTAAACTAAAAGCATAGCCAGCATGGGGGTCTTTACAATCCTGCACTGGTTTTAAATATTTTCTTTTGTAAAACATATTATTATAAAAACAACATTTATTCAACCAGAAAACTTAGAAGTAGAAAAGCACATGGAAAATTCATATTCGCACCAGCCCCGGACCCAGCACTGGTCAGCATTCTGGTCTTAGCCGACCCCTCCCGGCCTTGTCTCTATGGAAACAGGCATTTCTCCACAGGCATCACTTCCAACAACATGACCACGTGCGAGGGAGAGGCCTGGCCTGCGTGTCTCCGATGGCCAGGGATCCCAGGCCCAAGGGTCTTGGAGGTTTCCGCTCCTCCTCTCCACCCCAGCCCTGGGCAGAGCCTCTGGGCAGGGCACCAGGATCTGAGATCAAGGACCGCAGGCACCGGCTGGGCCACCTACCACCCCTCCTTCGTCAGCATGCGCACCGCCAATGGCGTGGTCCAGGCCTTTTCCTTTCTCATGTTCTCACATGACGTACCACTTTCTCATCTTCTCATGTGATGTACCACTTTTTCATGTTCTCACACAATGTACCACCTCATTTTCTTCAAGCAGCTGCATTACAGGAGGGTGTGCATCAGGGGGCAGGGAGGGGTTGATATTTTGTGACTTTCTCTCTGAGCTTTTGTTTTGACTGCCTTTTTCATACTATAACGGTAACAATTACCATGTATATCATCCTAGCCATGATCCAGCACTGTCCTGCTGTGGGTGTGTGTGCACATGGCAGATACATGAGAACTAGAAAGAGATGTGAGCACAAGATGTAAATGCACAGATTGGAGAACACTTACCCTTTTGCAAAAGCAAGCCTTCAAATCCACTGTTTGGTTATAACGTCATCGAAAACTTCACAGAGGAAATATGATTTAGATTTTCACATGCTTTTGTAAAAATAAAGGCTCCGAGTACCTTTCCCTCTCTAAGCTCACCTTCTACGTGTCTGAAGTGGGGGAAGGCAGGTGCTAACTACCTTGGAAAGTGGAGAAACTGCCATGTTGTTCACTAGCTTGTCTCCTGTGTCGAGTTGATGGAGGCCCTGACTTTCAGTCCCGTACATGGGATTTATGCTGTTACTTGCCCAGCATAAACACAAGTATCTTAAGAAAAAAAGTCCCCCAGCTCCTCAGCGGCCCCCAGAACAGCGCTCCAATGAGCCAGGGCCGACTGTTCAGCAGCAGCAGCCAGTGCTGGGCCTTTGTCCATGTCCACGCCTCGCAGGCTCACTTCCCACAGCTTATGCCTCTCCTGTATTGGGTGTCGCCTGCTTCCTCGTATTGGAGCTGCCGACCACTGGCTGTGACAGCCTGCTGTCACCCATCTTTGGGAAACTGACCTGACCTAAGCAGCTATGGCTGGTCAGGGCCACCGTGGCTGGCTCAGGGCTTCTGTGGCTGGCTCAGGGTCACCATGGCTGGTCAGGTTCACTGTAGCAGAAAGTGGAGCCCCCAGGGCCATGCACAGTCCATGGCGCTACCTGTGAGGCAGAGAGAAGGCAGGTGAGCCCGACAAGAAGGAAGGCGCCTGAATAACCAAGCGGGAATGGGAAGGAGGAGGGCCAGCCGATGTGGTTTAGAACGTGGGATGGTTAGGTGCTGCGGGACCCCTGATGGATATGGACACTCAGGAACGACCAGCTGGTGGTGAGGGCTGGGGCTCCCACGGAGGTGGCAGTCTGGGGGGTGGCCCTGGATTCGTGGCATCCACGGCGTGGTTTCCCGTGCGGGGCGGTGGGAGAGCAGGCCGGGAGGGAACAGAGGCTCACATGGAAGGGGCAGGAAGAGAAAGCGCTGGGCTGGATGGGCGTGGCTGCTGAGCAGGGAGGCAGATGGAGGAGCAGCAGAAGGCAACGCACAGCAGGTCCTGAGAGGTGGAGGGCCGGGGGTCCGCTCGGACCAGGGAGGTGTGGGGCCCGCGATGAGCGGCTGCAAGGAGGCAGCAGCGGGATAAAGCGCAGGCGAGGGGACAAGAGAAAATGGGAAACAGATGCAGACGGGTGTTAAAGACAAGTTTGTGTAAGAGAGTGGAGGAGTCGCGATGAAGGTGCTGCTGAGTCATGAGAATGTTTTAAGGGTTGGGAGCTGGGAGGCCAGAGTGACAAGTGGCTTCTCCACGTGGACTTGGAGTCCCCTGGGTGGTGGCAGTGAGCCAGCTGCCAGTGTAGATGGCAGATAGCATGCGATGGGGACCGATGATAACGACAGACTGGGAGAAGGTAGATAACGTGAGGCTGCGGCTGGAAGGTCATAGCCAGTTGGAAATGGGCTCAAAATAAAAGTTTTTCTTAAAAAAAAAAAAAGGTGGAAACCTAAGGTGTGGGATGTGGCCTGGGGAGCAGAGACGATGAGACCTGCCGGCCTCTGTGTGGGGTGCACACGTGTGGGCAGGAGAGGAGCAGCCACCTTCCAACATACACACACACCCCCGCCCCCAAAACACACACACACACCCTGAGGCATCTGGGATTAGAGTCAAGGAGGAGGTGGAGGTCACAATCCCTGCCTGCAGGTCACCCAGCTGACACACCAGGTCCTAGGAAGGCAGCCCCTCCCTCTACACAGGAGGCCCGCCCCCACCCCCCCCCCAGCCCCCCTCACTCCCCCCCCTCCCCCAGCTGCTGCCACTCCCTGGTCTTTGGGAGGAAACCAAGCAGCCTTCCAGGCACAGCATCTAGGACGACACTGTGCAGGCCTCACGTCTCTGGGCTGCAGTGGCTCAGGGTGAGCGAGAGAGGGAAGTCCCTGAGGGGTTGGTGGGAGTTCCCAGACCTACCCCCACCCCCACCCCTGCCACTCCTCGAGTTCAGTCCCCTTCCCACCACCCCCCAACACAGACTACTTCCCCCTCCAGCGTGAAAAGTCAACCAACTGGGGACAGCAAAGCAGGTTCAGAAACGCTGAGGGAGGAGGGAGGCCTGACAAGGCTGCTTCCCATGAATGACACTGTACACAATTCTCTGCAGCCCTTTCCCACCTCTGGGGGGGTGGTGGGGAGGACCCCTGACCTCTGGAGCCTACCCTCTGGGGTGAGCCCCCAACATGGCACCGCCTCCCCCAGTCTCTGGGCTGCGTGTCCTTGGCGTCTCTTCTGAGCGACACTGAGACCCCGGGAGGTCACTGCCCTGGGGGGCTGCTGACCCTCACGGGCACAGGGCAGGCTCCTAGGAGAGGCAGCCACGCATGTGCCTGTGACCACACCTGGAGGGCACGGGGGTGAGGGGCAGGGGAGGCGAGGCTGCAGACACCAGCAGGAGCCCTAAGCCGTGTTCACGCGGTTCCTTCTGTGCCCTGGGGGACACGTGGGCCAGCGGGAGCCAGTGCGATCGCCACGCCACATCTGGGGCTGGTAGTCACCGCCCTTCACTGGCACGGCTGATGGAATGGACAGTGGGCAGCTCCCTGAAAGGGGAGCCCCGGGGATACCAGCAAATGTAAACCTGGCCGGGCCCCTGTCTGCTCAGATGTGTGGCCATCGCTCCCCGGGCCTGGAGGGGTCTGGGGCTTGCCCGGTAGCTACTCCACTGACCAGCGGTAACCACGGGCTCTGCAGTCACTTCCCCTCACAACAGCCGTCTTCAGGGATTACTGTGTTCAGGCTGCTTCACACTGAACTCGCTCTGCACACACACAGTTCACAGTTTCCTTGGGGCCTGGAGGGCGGGAGCCTGTGCTGGGAGGGGCTGAGTCCCTTCCACCCTCCCTGCGACCCTCCACCCCAGCCCCCCACACATGAGTCTCTGAGACCCTTGGGCCAGGTTTGCGGAGGGCAGGGCAGGGAGAGCGGGAGAAGGGAAAGGTTTTAGTTAGCGGTGTGACAGACTTGAAGCTGGCTCTCTGATGGGAATTCTCATGTTTCCCGGCCTCCTTTCTGCCTCTTGAACTGCATCCCCCCCCCCCCCCCCCCGCCAGGACCATCGCCATTCAAGGGCAAAACACAAGCGGGCGGAGTCTGCACAGGGGCCAGGCTCCGTGATGTCTTATTAACTTTGGTCTTGCAGCTGCACTTGGCCAGAAAGTCTTACTTACAAAGAAGTTGCTATTGTGAAACAGAGTAGCCATTAAGTCTTACTGCCCAGCTGTTACTTGATTTATGCTCCAGGTTATCTCCAGTGCTGCCTGCACTTTGAACCTGGGAGCAAAAAAGCCTTCCTTCAGATCCTATTGAGGAGGAAACTGGTCTTGCAAGGCATGTCAGGCCACAAAAACTGTGTACAATGCACTGCTGGGGAGGGGGAGGGGCGGGTTGTCATCGCTGGCCCCAGGACAGATCATCGGATATGGCCTGGGGACCCCCATCACATGGGGGCCTTCCTGTAAGCCCACGAAAGGGGGTGGAACCATATCTGCAAGACAAAGACCCCAGAAGGTTATAAAAAGTGAAGCCCTCTGCGTGTTTCTTCACTCTGATTTGAAAATTATTCCCAGAGTCCACTGGTGTTAATACACAGGGTCCCTCCCTTTCTCTAGGAAGCGTGCTTGGTATTTCTTTGGTCTTCTGTAACATATGGTTCCCTTTGACTGGGAAACTAACCATGTTTTGGCTTTGTTTAGCCTCTGGTTTGGGGCCAGGGGGCGTGGGATAGGCCTCCCAGAGGCTCACACTGAGAATTTAATGGGGGGGGGGGGCAGGGAGAGGGGGCTGGGACACCAGGTGCTCCCGTACCTCAGCCCAGGACCCGGCCAGCATCTGGAGAAAGTGGACAGACACCTCTGGAACTGTCGACGGAATCTGTAAGGTAGGGGCCCCAGTCAGTCAGGCCCACTCCAAGTGAGTGGAAGGGGAGCTTGATCACCTCCCTGGAAGTCATAGGACTTCGTCAGATAAATAAGGAATCAGGACTCCAGAGGTGAGTGGATTCAGATTTGATTAAGGAATTATGGGTTCACTCTTCTCTTTATTTGTGTGTGGTGTTATATTGTACCCCGAATCTCACAAAGGATGCCTCAAAAAGTCGAATTATGGCCCTAACCGGTTTGGCTCAGTGGATAGAGCATCGGCCTGTGGACTGAAGGGTCCCAGGTTCGATTCCGGTCAAGGACATGTACCTGGGTTGCGGGCACATTCCCAGTGGGGGGCGTGCAGGAGGCAGCTGATCGATGTCTCTCTCTCATCGATGTTTCTAACTCTATCCCTCTCTCTTCCTCTGTTATGCCCAGATTTCGGGGTCCCCAAATTCAACCACCAGGGAGCCACTTCCGATGTAAAAAAACAAGAGTCTTTATTCAAGCCCGGGCTTGGCTCCCAGCCTCTTTACCAACGCAGCGGCGAGACGAGCCCCAGGGGAACAAAGGTTATATAGGGCTAGTCATTTGGGTGGGCTTAGGTGAGTGACATGGGTTACAGAGAGTGGTCACTTTGGTCAGGGTTTTTCTGCAGGGTTTTATGGCACAAAGGTCAGGAGGTGGCCAATACATTCCAAGGTCTGAGCCATCCCCCTACCTTTGCTTCTTGATAGCCTTATTAGGACCTTAGCTACATTCCTGGAGCTTCACTGGTCTACTCAGGCAGCGGTTGGGGGAGTTAGGACAATTCTGACATTCCTGTGGTGACCCCCAGTGGGGAGGGTCAGCTGAGGATCTAGCTCTGCAAGATGGGAGACAGTCAGTTCTGCTTTCTTCTTTCATTCCCCCCTTGTCTTGGAACCTACGGCTCAATCATGAGACTGACTGCATCTTCACCTCATCCTCTACTGCCAGAGGCCGGTATTGGGCTTGTAAGACCATTAACTGAACTACCCCTATGCGTTCTTTGATAAATTGGACTAGTCTGTTAATAATACAAGGGCCAAAAGTCAACAACAGTAGGAGGATTACAAGGGGTCTGACGAGGGCAGAAACAAGAGTGGTTAGCCATGGGGACCAGTTAAACAAGGACTCATACCAAGACTGAGATTGCTCTCTCTCTAGCTTTCGCTTCTGCAGTCCTCCCCTTATGAGGGCCATGGATTCTTTGACAACTCCTGAATGGTCAACGTAAAAACAACATTCCTCCCCTAAGGCTACGCATAAACCCCCTTGCTGCATGAATAGTAAGTCCAATCCTCTTCTGTTCTGGAGTACTACTTCAGACAAGGAGGTGAGGGATTCTTGTAAATGGGTGATGGATTTTTCAATTCTCTCTATGTCTAAGTCAATGGCTGCTCTTAGGGCTCCATAGTTCTTGTCTTGTATGACAAGCGAGGATATTCCAGTTCCCGCTCCTGCTAGTCCTAGTCCCAAGATGGCTGCCATAGTCAGGGCAGTAATAGGCTCCCTTTTACTTCGGGGGTTAATGGCGCCTATTTTGTTAAGTACTTCTTCTCCTGAGTGGTATATTAACTTGGGGATTAACTGCACAAGTACACAGAAGCCCTCCTTTTGGGAATTAAGGACTAAGGAGTGAACACAAGGAGTGAGGCCACTGGAACAGGCCCACCATGCATTCTCAGGGGGAAGTAGATATACTGTCTTTTTGGGAATAGTAAGGGCCTTATTGCAGAGATGCGACTGTTCGGGGGGCACGTGGCCTATGCAAGTGCCCTGCCCTGTCACTGTCTGGAGGGTTAGTCTTGCAGCAGACTGCTGCCATCTGCAGGAGCTGGAATTAATGGCTGTGGTGTACTTGCCTCTAAGGGCAATACCTTCATAGTATGGTAGCTGGATATCTAGACAGAGCCAACAGGACTCAGTCAGGTCAGGCCTTGAAGCATTTAGAACATAGTATGCCCCGACAACTGTGCTCCACAAGGGGTCCGCATCAGGCAGAAGGCCGTGAGTCGGGGTAGGAGATGCAGGCGATGTCCTAATAGGGACTGGGGACGCAGAGGGCTGTGAAGCCGGAGTCTGGATGCTCCCAGGCACTGACACTCGGGGGGTGGTGGGTCGGAGAGCCAATATTCGGTTGGGTCCCACCCCTGTACGCGCTTGCTGGGAAAGGGGCACCGCCTGTACTCGGAGAGTAAACAGCATCCCCTTGTCTCGGGCTCCTGTCCGTACCTTGTCATATATTCTGATCCCCCAGATTTTGCCAGTGTCCCATCCTGTCGCTTTTTTCCCTTGTTCCGTGAAGGATATCCGTACAGGGTTGCAGAGGTCCCCCCGATAACCTGGACAAGGTGGCGCCTCCGCCCGAGTTACGGTTATCAGGTCACCGGTTCTCGGGGAAGTCCACCAGATGTGCCCGGTCGAGACACATGACCAGGAAGCGCAGAAGTAGTCCTCTGCTCCTCCACATGGGTTCTGGGTGCGACCCCGTGCGTGCCCGGGGCAAACATAGAAATGGAATGATCTGAGGTCCTTGGGTCCCATGTACAGAGGCTGGCCATGACTATTGTCGGGAAAAAGGGTAAGGAGGTCTATGTAGAGGTCCGGGTACCAAGTGTCTTTAGGTTGCAACTGGGAAATCTGCTTAAGCACGGTCCCCGAATTGGTATCTATGATTTGCCAGGTAAGATTGTAGGGGGTGTGAGGACTCCCGGCGGTGGGAGTGGCCGCAAGCAGGGTTACCAGAATTAGGCAGGTTGAGAACGTCGCAGCTTGAGCTTGAGCGGGTTGCGTTGGTCTTGGTCGATGTTCCATTGCGCGATGAAGTCCTTCTGGATTGCTGAGGGGCTGGCTGGGCGAACGTGGGTGTGGTGGATCTAGGTCGTGATGCCGTCTACCTTGAGAGTGGTGGGTGTAGTCAGCACGACGACGTAGGGGCCCTTCCAACGTGGTTCGAGGGTCTCCCGGCGGTGCCTCTTGACGAACACCCACTCTCCTGGCTTGTACCGATGAGGCGTTGGGGTGGGGCCGTCCTCATAAATGGCGCGGAGGCGCGGCCAAATGTCCTCATGTGCTCTCTGCAGTCCTCTTAAGAGAGAAGATATTTCTTGATTTTCAAACTCAGCAAGGAGTTCAGCTTTGAGATTAGGAATGATAGGAGGGGGTCTGCCAAACATGATCTCGTAGGGGGTAAGACCCAGGGTGTAAGGGGAGTTCCTCACCCGGTAAAGGGCATACGGAAGGAGAGCCACCCAGTCCCCGCCAGTCTCCATGGTTAATTTGGTAAGGGTCTCTTTTAGAGTTCTATTCATTCTTTCTACTTGCCCTGAACTCTGGGGCCTATAGGCACAATGTAATTTCCAATCTGCCCCTATAACCTTGGCTATTGCCTGCGTTACCTGTGAAATGAAGGCTGGTCCGTTGTTTGACCCTATCATAGCAGGAAAACCATACCTGGGTAAGATGTCTTCCAGTAGTTTCTTGGCCACCGTCTGAGCTGTTTCATGCTTGGTTGGGTATGCCTCTACCCAGCCGGAGAAGGTGTCTATGAACACTAAAAGATATTTATAACCATGCTTCCCTGGTTTAATTTCGGTGAAGTCGACCTCCCATTGTGCTCCTGGTTTGGTGCCCCTGAGCCTGGTTCCTTCTCCACCTGACCCGGCTCTTGCATTTGTAAGCTGGCAGGTCTTACAGGAGGTTACAATTTGGTTTATTTTGGAGTCTTGTTGGTGAATCTTGATCCTGGCATGCTGGAGTAAGTCCTTTAATTTCCGGGCCCCCAGGTGGGTGGACCGGTGCATGCGTTCTAACACTGTGACCCCAAGCCAGTCTGGTAGTATGAGTTCCTTATCTGGTGTGTACCACCATCCCTTCACCTCCTGGGCGAGGGGAAGCTTCCTGATCTGCTGCAGCTCTTCCTGGGAGTACCCGGGCTGGTCTGGTAAAACTGGGTCCCCGGGGTCTGGTAGTTGTAGGGCCATGGTGGGGACCGAAGTGAAGGCTGCTGCTTTGGCTGCCTGATCAGCCTTTTGGTTACCTTTTGCCACTGGGCCATCTGCCTTTTGGTGCCCTTGGCAGTGGATAATGGCTAGCTTAGTAGGGAGCCACAAGGCCGCAAGCAGGTCAAGAATTTCCTGCTTATTCTTTATCGTCCGTCCCTCTGCTGTCAATAGCCCCCTCTCCTGATAGATTGCCCCATGTACATGAGCCGTAGCAAATGCATAACGGCTGTCTGTGTAAATGTTAAGCCGTTTCCCAGCCCCCAGTGTTAGTGCCCTAGTGAGTGCAACGAGTTCAGCTCCCTGAGCTGACGTCCCAGGGGGCAGGGCCTCTGCCCACACGGTGTCCGTTTCGGTGACCACTGCTGCTCCCGCATACCTGCACCCGTCCCGCACGAAGCTGCTTCCGTCCGTGAACCAGGTGGCCTCTGCATCAGGAAGGGGCCGATCGGTCAAGTCCTTCCGAAGTCCATGTACCTGCTCTAGGATTCCCGCACAGTCATGTAGTGGGGCATCTAAGTCAGGGTCAGGCAGCAGGGTAGCGGGGTTGAGGGCCGCACTGGGATGGAACCGTACTCTAGGAGGGTTGAGCAGCAAGCTCTGATAGTGGGTCATACGTGCATTGCTCATCCATCTATCAGGAGGCTGTTTTAGGACCCCCTCAATGGCATGCGGGGTTGTGATCCAGATTTCCTGTCCCAGAGTCAATTTGTCGGCGTCCTTGACTAAGAGCGCGGTTGCCGCAATGATTCTCAGGCACGGTGGCCAGCCGGCGGCTACTGGATCCAGCTTCTTAGACAAGTACGCTACCGGGCGGCTCCAGGGGCCTAAAGCCTGAGTCAAAACCCCTTTCGCTATTCCCTTGCGCTCATCTACAAAGAGGCGAAAGGGCTTTGTAATGTCCGGCAGGCCCAAGGCTGGAGCAGCTAAAAGGGCTTTCTTTATCTGATTAAAGGCAGTCTCTTCTTTCTCAGTCCATTCAAACGCCTTCCCCTCCTTGGTCGCTTCATATAGGGGTTTGGCAATCTCAGCAAAACTCGGTATCCAGAGGCGGCAATAGCCAGCCGATCCTAGGAATTCCCTTACTTCCCTCCGGGAAGTGGGAGTAGGGATTTTCAGGACTGTCTCTTTTCTGGCATCAGACAACCGCCGCTGTCCGCCCTCTAAGATGTATCCCAGGTAACTCACCCTCTCTCTGCATATCTGAGCTTTCTTTGCAGATGCCCGGTACCCTAAGGTCCCCAGGGTGGTCAACAGATCTCTGGTCCCCTGCTCACAGTCCTTGGCATTGTCGGCAGCAATCAGGATGTCATCTACATACTGGAGGAGGGTGAGACCGGGGTGCTTTCTCCTGTACTCACCCAGATCCTCATGCAGTGCCTCGTCGAAGATGGTGGGCGAATTCTTGAACCCTTGGGGCAATCGCGTCCAGGTTAATTGTCCACTGTAGCCCTCCTCCGGGTCGTGCCATTCGAAAGCAAACAAGGGTTGGCTTTGAGGCGCCAATGGCAGGCTGAAAAAGGCATCCTTCAAGTCCAACACGGTATACCAGACTCTAGAGGGCGCCAAAGAGCTTAAAAGAGTATATGGGTTGGGAACAATTGGGTGTATATCCATGACTCTCTTATTTACTTCCCGGAGATCCTGTACTGGTCGGTAGTCATTTGTGTGAGGCTTCCTGACTGGCAGGAGGGGGGTGTTCCAGGCAGATTGGCATGGGACTAGTACCCCTAGACTTCGCAGCCTCCGAATGTGAGGCTGGATCCCTTTCCGGGCCTCCTGAGACATAGGGTACTGCTTGACTCTTACCGGGCCTTCTCCTGGTCTCAGCTCTACCAGGGTTGGGGCCCTGTGGGCGGCTAGTCCTACTCCCCCCGTTTCTGCCCAGGCTATGGGGAATTCTTGCAGCCATCTGTCCATGTTGCTTTCTACTGAGGGCGCCCCCTGGTGGAGGCGATACTCATCATCCAGTCTCAGGGTCAGGACTTGGATGGGGTGGCCTTTGCCATCGGTGACCTGGGGCCCCCCTTGTCTGAAAGTTATCTGGACTCCAATCTTAGTTAGCAAGTCCCGTCCTAGTAGGGGGTAGGGGCATTCCGGTATTACCATGAAGGAGTGGGATACCCGGCCCGTTCCTAGGTCGACCGTTCTTCGGGTAGTCCATGAATACTGGCTCATGCCAGTTGCCCCTTGTACCCAGGACTTTTTATTGGCTAGCTTCCCCTGAGGTGTGCGGAGAACTGAATGTTGTGCTCCTGTGTCAACGAGGAAATTGACTGGGGTCCCCTCCACTCTAAGAGTTACCCTGGGCTCGGGGAGGGGATCTGAACCCCGACTCCCCTAATCACTTAGTTCTCCCAGCTCTAAGACTTTTGCTCGGTCAGTCTTGCCTCCCTTCCCGTCGACCTTCCTTGGGCATTCTCGGGCCCAGTGCCCTATTTCCTTGCAGTAAGCACACTGGTCCTTCTGCAGTCTCTGCCTCCCTCCCCTGGCGGCCTTCTTACCTTTTTCCTGGTCGCCTGCCAGCTGCTGGAGAAGCTGGTTCCGTTCCCCGGGAGAGTCCGCAGTGGTGGCCAGCAGAATCCTGGCCAGGTCTCGGGTTTGCTTACTGCTGGCAGCCACCATGGCGCGGTCCCGCCTATCTTCAGGAGGCTCTCGGTTGTTGTACACCTTTGCAGCTACTTCCAGCAAGTCCTGCAGACTTTTCTCTCCTAATCTATCTACCCTCTGCAGCTTCTTTCTAATGTCCGCAGCCGATTGGTTTACAAAACTCATGATCACAGCTGCTTTACTCCCAGGAGCTTCCGGATCCATGGGGGTGTAGGTGCGGTATGCCTCCATGATCCGTTCTAAAAAGGCAGTTGGGGACTCATCCCTTTCCTGCTGCACATTCCCTACCTTGGCCAAATTGGTAGGCTTCCTAGCAGCCATTCGGAGACCCCCCATTAGAGTCTGGCGGTAGACCCGGAGCCTCTCCTTACCTTCTGCCGTGTTGAAATTCCATTCAGGCCTGGTTAAGGGAAAAGAAACATCTATCTGGGCCTGGTTGGTGGTTGGGTTCCCGTCCACGCCTGGAACTAGCTTCCGGGCCTCACTAAGGATCCTCTCCCTCTCCTCCGTGGTGAAGAGGACTTGTAGTAGTTGCTGACAGTCGTCCCATGTAGGCTGATGAGTGAAAAGAACAGAATCTAACAAATCAATGAGTCCTGCTGGCTTCTCAGAGAATTTAGGATTCTGAGCCTTCCAGTTGTAGAGGTCACTAGTGGCGAAAGGCCAATAGTGATGGAGCTGATTGCCATCCGCATCTGGGGGGCCCGCGGCTCTCAAAGGCAGAGTCTTAATAGTGGAGTCGGGGGCTGTGACAGACAGCTCCCTCTGGGCCCTTTGTCTAGTAAGAGGCGGGCTTCCCACCGGAACCAGAACCGCGGCTGCTCCCGGAACCTCGGCTGCTCCCGGAACTCCACCCCCAGCCGCCCCCGGAACTCCGCCCCCAGCCGCTCCCGGAACTCCACCCCCAGCCGCTCCCGGAACTCCACCCCCAGCCGCTCCCGGAACTCCGTCAGCTTCTCTCGGCAGGGAAGGATCCAATCTCTCTGGTGTCCTAGGGAGCTGATACGGGGGAGGAAAAATTAATTCTTCTCCAGTTGCCCCCTGCAAAACCGGGTAGAGGGGAGCCGGAGCTGGCGGCATGGTGGCTTTCTTCTCCTCCTTCTTCTCCACTTTCTGCAAGGCAAGAATGGGTTCCCGCTCCTGGGGGCGCGGGGCTAGAAAGGGCTTAAGCCAGGAGGGCGGGTCCTCCACGAGGTCCTGCCAAGTAATAATGTAAGGGAGTTGATCGGGGTGGCCCCCCTTCGGCCGGGAAACAACTTCCCTGACCCAGCGAATGGTGGGGAGATCGAGAGTCCCCTCTGGCGGCCATCCGACATTAAGAGCCGGCCACTCGCTGGAACAGAAAGTTTGCCAATGGCCCTTTCGCACCTCTGCGCTAAGGTTGTTAGCCCTTCCCTTAACCTCCTTAAAATGATCAACCATAATAGTTAAGGGAGTGGTCTGAGTCTGTCCCATGATGTCCATCCAGTGAGTCCACAAAAATAGACAGAACAACACAGATAACAGAAAAACAAAGACACCCAAGAACAGCCTTCCGACCCCGCAGAAGCAAAACCGAAAGCTGGACGATGGCCGTGTGCCAACCGGCGGGAGCGACCCGCCTCGTCCCAGAGTTTCCAGGGGAATCCAATCTCCCCGTGAGGGTGAGGGGTTTCCACGTCCCTCCTGAATGAGAATTGGAGCGTCCTCCAAATTCCCCTGCCCGTGGTCCTCCAAGACCGTTTCAGGCACTACAGATGTCAGAGATGTGCTCGCACAGAACAGAACACACAACAACACAGACACCTACCGCGGTTAGTCAGACTCTATGGATCAGGGTCCCTCGTGGGCTTTGGGGATCCCGGACGAGCCCCCAAATGTTATGCCCAGATTTCGGGGTCCCCAAATTCAACCACCAGGGAGCCACTTCCGATGTAAAAAAACAAGAGTCTTTATTCAAGCCCGGGCTTGGCTCCCAGCCTCTTTACCAACGCAGCGGCGAGACGAGAGAGCGAGCCCCAGGGGAACAAAGGTTATATAGGGCTAGTCATTTGGGTGGGCTTAGGTGAGTGACATGGGTTACAGAGAGTGGTCACTTTGGTCAGGGTTTTTCTGCAGGGTTTTATGGCACAAAGGTCAGGAGGTGGCCAATACATTCCAAGGTCTGAGCCATCCCCCTACCTTTGCTTCTTGATAGCCTTATTAGGACCTTAGCTACATTCCTGGAGCTTCACTGGTCTACTCAGGCAGCGGTTGGGAGAGTTAGGACAATTCTGACATTCCTGTGGTGAACCCCAGTGGGGAGGGTCAGCTGAGGATCTAGCTCTGCAAGATGGGAGATAGTCAGTTCTGCTTTCTTCTTTCACCTCTCTGTAAAAAAAAAAAATCAATAAAATATATTTTTAAAAAATAATAAAAAAATAAAAAAGTCGAATTATGGAGTCATTTATTAAAGGCCAGCGGCTACGAGAGGCAATAGTGCTCCAAATCTCACAGCACCAAAAAGCTTGCCACATCTGGCTTATATTGGCAGAATATCACAAAGGTATCAATTACATCTTTGGGTTTGGAATGAGGAACCTGGTTTGCACAAAGCAGTTACAGAAGCGAAATTGAGCAAGTTAGTTATCTATAAAGATTTAAGTATAGTTTTGGGTCTACGGATCACTGAATCAACAGAAATACATTATCTGGAGCCACTGAGGCAATTTAGAATAATTGTGCTGTACAGATTCCGGGACCACTGAGACAACTGAAACTCATTATCTGTAGCTACTGAGACAATTTAGGGTAATTGAGCTGTCCTGGTTCCCAGGTACAGAAGAATGTGCTTCAGTAACCAGTCAGATTACAATCAATGGGATATTCAAACCACCATCAATGGAGTATTCAATCAATTGGGATAGCATACATGAGTTCAGAAAATCAAAATAACTTTTCTATTGTTTTAGCAAGCAAATAAATACAGAAGCCAAACAGCAGCATTAAAGTTAAAAACTGCAGTTTCTACCTGAGATGATTGCTAGCATACTTCAAAAGATACAGATGTTTCCTCATGCTAGAACTGACTGCACCGTGTGGGTGCACGCGCACAGCTTCTCTTTATAAAGGGAAGAAGGGCAGTGTGCACGGCTGCTCCCGGGCCTGAGGCAGTGTGTTCCAGGACTGGCCAAGCCAAGGCATGGGATGAGTGAGGGAGTGCTCTAGCAGGAGTCGCAGGCCAGGCAATGACCTTGGAACAACCTCCCAACAACCTGGGGTTCCTCAAGGAGGCCCGAGTGTAACTGGTTTTAATATCTGTTCCAACACGCAGGCAGCCCACACGCTGCCCAAGAAGGGCAGACACACATGTGTCATTACGCAGAGCAAAAAGCTGCCTCCACTGTGACCTGCAGCTCAGGGACCTGAAGCTCGCGTTTATGGAATCTGTACGCTTTATGATAATGACCTTGACTGTAATAATCGCTGACTTCCTCATGTCGGTGACAGTCAGAAATGCCTCAAAAAGCAAAGATAAGGAAGAAGGTCAAAATCTGAAGCCACTGTGGAAAGCAGAATTGCAGAAAGAAAAGAATCCTGTATTTGCAGAATTAAAGTTGTATATCCTTACACATGGATGAATGTCATTTTAATCCTTCATTGGTCATATCTGTAATTTGGTTTAACTCTGAGACAAAAAGGTTGATCACTTCATTTAAATTACTCAGTTCTAAGGTTCTGTAGTTCCATGCTCTATTTTTTCTCAAATTCGGGGAGAATAGCTTGTCGGGGCTCAGGACCTGCTGAGCGGGGACTTTTTCTGCAGAAGCACCTGCCCGTCTACAAGGCCATGCCCTCGGGCCTTCCACCCCACCCTGTCCCCCCATCCCCCACCCCCACAAATGGTCGCAAATGGTGATGCCAAGTTAAGGCAGAACTGGCGCTGACTTCACTGCACCCCTCCCACTTGCAGGCATCGTGGTGAAAAAGAAGCAGGAGGCCCACAACAGCCTGAAGGTGACCATCAGCCATGAAGGAGACAAGTTAGCCATCAGTGTCTCAGAGAAGAACCATCCAGGAGGAAACAGCCTGGAGCAACGGTTCCAGGGCAGAAGCGAGCCTGAAAAGCATGAGGCACAAGAGAGTCTACTCAGTTCCGAGACCTGCCATCACTGACTGAAGATGGGTGCCATGCCCAGGCATGCAGGCTGGCTCCTCCTGGGCTCAGGAGTGGGTGGGGTTCCCAGACTTCCCACACTCTCTTCCACTCACTAACTCAAATGCAAGTGCCCAGCCTTGATTTTCCTCCCGTGGAAAATGGTAATGATCTTGAGATTGTTAATTGAGCTATCCTATATAATAAAAGGCTAATATGCAAATAGACCAAACAGCAGAACCACCTGTCGTTATGACATGCACTGACCACCAGGGGGCAGACGGTCAATGCAGGAGCTGTCCCCTGGTGGTCAGTGCGCCAGAAGCCAGGCTCACGACTGGCGAGTGCAGTGGTGGTGGCGGGAGCCTCTCCTGCCTCTGTGGAAGCACTAAGGATGTCCGACTGCCAGCTTAGGCCTGGAGCGATCCTAAGCTGGCAGTCGGACATCCCCTGAGGGCTCCCGGACTGCAAGAGGGCACAGGTCAGGCTGAGGGACCCCCCCCCCCACCTGCCCAGGCTCCCCCCATGCACCCTGCCCCGGGCAAGTGCATGAATTTCATGCACTGGGCCTCTAGTTATATATAAAGCATCTAGCAAAATGCCCAGCATAGTTTGTACTCAAATGTAATTCACACCTATGCCATTCTCTTGTAGGGAGACTGATGGGAAAGCCAAGGGGTGGGGGGACAGCCTCAGCCTGGGGCATCACCAGCCTGGGGGGAGGGGCGCTCAGCCTGGGGCATCACCAGCCTGGAGCGGGGGAAGAGCCTCACCTGGGAGTAAGGACCCTGAGTCCAGGGAAGTCTGTGACATCACCAGCTCAGGACATGTGTGAGTCACTTGGTCTCTTTGGAACTTAGTTCAGTCCTCTTTATGAGGCCATTGGACTAGATCAGTGGTTCTCAACCTTTTTAATGCCGTGACCCTTTAATACAGTTCCTCATGTTGTGGTGACCCCCCAACCATAAAATTATTTTCGTTGCTACTTCATAACTAATTTTGCTACTGTTACGAATCGTAATGTAAATATCTGTGTTTTTCCGATGGTCTTAGGCTCTACAGCAGCCGTTTTCAACCTGTGGGACGTGAGCCACAGGCTGAGAACCGCTAGCAGGGTCGCCTAAGACCATCGGAAAACACAGATATTTACATTACGATTCGTAACAGTAGCAAAATTAGTTATGAAGTAGCAACGAAAATAATTTTATGGTTGGGGGGTCACCACAACATGAGGAACTGTATTAAAGGGTCACGGCATTAAAAAGGTTGAGAACCACTGGACTAGATAGATGGTCTCTAAATCCCCTCCCGGTGCCAGATTCTATGATCTGTGAGCAGCATGCAGTGACTCAGTTAAGTGGCATGCTGTGTCACAGGAGCTGCGATACAGACATGGCTGCTTCATGGCTGTGACTGCACTTACACTCAGGAAATTCTGAACCAGGAGCCCCACATGTGCATTTTATACAGGCCCTGTTCCTATGAGCCAGCTGGGACTAACTGTAACAGCCATTTTCCCACGAGCAGCTATAGCCTGGCAGGAAGCCAGCCCTGGCACCTGCAGAGGGGCAGGGTGGGTGAGATGCTGTCTGGGGAGGCAGGAAAGGTAAAGAAGAGGGACTTCCAAGGGGTATGAAATGCTCCTGACCCCTGCTGCCACTTGCTTTTTCTCAACTCTAGGATGAGACTGCCACCTGCTGGTCATGGGCATGAGCTCTTTTAAGGCCTCCAGGGGCAGATGCATTTCAGTAGGTGTCCAGAAAGGCTGGACATGCTGCACTCAGCAGTTTGCAATACTTGGTAAAGGCTTCCTCATACCAACTTCCAAACTAAACAGAAGCAACACAAACACTCCTCCTCTGTCCTCCCAAGCAATCCCCAAAGTGGCTTTCATTGGTTTTATAAAAGCACTGTGTCAGACATCAAGTATTCAGTAATAGATACCACTGGTAAGATAGTTAAGAATGTCATCAGCCCTGATCGGTCTGGCTCAGTGGATAGAGCATTGGCCTGTGGACTGAAGGGTCCCAGGTTCGATTCTAGTCAAGGGCTTTTACCTTGGTTGCAGGCACATCCTCAGTAGGGGGTGTGCAGGAGGCAGCTGATCGATGTTTATCTCTCATTGATGTTTCTCTATATCCCTTCCTCTCTGTAAAAAATCAATAAAATACATATTTTTTAAAAATGTCATCAACAGATTCATTCATTCTGCGTGTGCTGACATGCAGGGTGATATTCGTTCTGCATGTGCTGACATATAGGGTGACACTCATTCTGCGTGTGCTGACATGCAGGGTGACATTCTGTGCATGCTGACATACAGGGTGACACTCATTCTGCGTGTGCTAACGTACAGGGTGACACTCGTTCTGCGTGTGCTAACTTGCAGGGTGACACTCGTTCTGCGTGTGCTGACATACAGGGTGACACTCGTTCTGTGTGCTGACATACAGGGTGACACTCGTTCTGCAAGGGCTGATATACAGTGATACTTGTTCAGCATATGCTGACGTGCAGGGTGACACTTGTTCTGCATGTGCTGATGTGCAGGGTGACACTCATTCAGTGTGTACTGATATGTAAGGTGACCCTCAGCATGTACTGACATGCAAGGTGATGTATACTTATGACCGCCAAGTTCAACAACCACCTTCAGGCTACTAGTTGGAAGAAACATCACAATCAGTAGGCAGAGTCAGCAGGAAGTGGCAGCATTTGCAAAATGTAGGGCCATGGAGCAAATTATCAGAAGAGTGTTCTGAGGGCTTTTCTGATCCTTCCCCACTCCCACTGAGAACTCCGTGAAAGTCCTGCCTTCAGTGGCAGCTAGATCACCAGGAAGAGAAGAGGGAAGGTAAGTCCTGCCCAGTAGTAAGTGGGCAGGACTCCTGTGTGGGGAGAAGGAGTGGAGCCTGGCGAGGGAGGAAGTTCTCCCAGACCTCCTCCCACTCCCAAGGTCACATCCCAGAGGACAGTCGTGTAAAGGGTTCTTCTCAGACAGTTCTGCTCCACTGCCCACTCACCACAGGAACCCCCCAGAGCCAAAGAACTGTGCTCTCCCTCATTCACCAAGAAACACACCCAAAGTGCTTCAGCGCAAGGAGTATGTGCTTACTGCCATTGCTTGGTTTTCCTTTAGATAATTTTTTACCTGGTCTTCTAACTTGCTGATTGAGTCCCCAGTTTCTTCTAGTCTATTGTTGAAACCTTCTATTGTGTTCTTTATCGAAGCTATGTCATTCTTCATTTCCTCTTCTTACTCATGTTGATGAAATTCTCATTTGGCTCCTTATAATTCTCATTGAGTTGTGTGTATTTTTCATCCAGATGTTTGAACATCTGTACAACCATTACTCTGACAAATTACTTGCCTCCATTTCATTTAGTTCCTTTTCTGGCAATTCCTCCTTTTCTTTCCTTTTGCTGTCCCGTTGTAATCATTTCTATGTATTTTTTAAAAAAGAAGATAGCAAGATAATAAGGATGTCAAAGGACAAACATGACTCAGAATGTTTTCAACATGTCCTTGGGACAGAAAAACTGAAATGAGGATGGCCCCTGAGTGTGCCTCCTGTGTGCCCACAGCACAGAGGGCTTGCCAGTATCACACCAGCGCTCTGGACCCAGTGGGCTCACTTGCTGCCTGCAGGCCGTGAGCTCTCTAAGACCAGGATGGTCTCAGTTCTGTGCACCCCATGTCCTTCTCACACACAGCAAACATTAATCATTGTAGCTGGATGATACCTGGGCCTGTGGGCAGCCACCTAGCCTCCCCACCTGTGTTCTGGGGCTTACACACAGACAATCCTGTGCTGGGCAGCTTGCCCCGCTCCAACTAATCTGAACTCAGTGATGGATGAGACAGACCCATGTTGTTCCCACAGAGCTTCGAATCCAGCCTAGGCCAGAATCTGGAGGTAGAAACAAGCAGAAACCACTGTGATAGGCGTTACGAGGACATGGCCGAAGCTCTCATAGACTCACACAGCATCTAAACTCATGTTTCCATGGGCCTCCTTCCCCACATGCCAGTTATGTGGCCTCCTCGAGTTATAAGAGGCCTGTTGCACACTTAATAAGAATGTGTTCTTTCCATCCTTATTTAATTTGTAACTGGACATGAAAAGGCTGGTTCCCAGGACCTAAAATATCTTCAAAATTCAAAATGGCTCCAAAATATAAAGAGAGCATTGTAAACTATAAATAAGTGTTTTATCCACAGAACACAGCACTAGCTGAGACGAAGTTCAGTGCATCTCGCCCCACTTTCGTGATGTCTATAATGAGAAGCTGTTGAAGTGCCTCTTAAAAATCAACATGTGTTAATGCTCACAGCTCCTCACGAGAACCAGCAAACCTCACTTAACAGATGGGGGAACTGAGGAAGAGGGGTTATGGAACTTGGCCAATGCAACAGCCAGGAAGTTGGCTGATCCAGGACTTGAACCAAAGTAGTCTGGCTCACTGTGCCATCTGACATCTATTACCTGTGGGTGCTGATCCAGGCTGTCCCCACAGCACTGTGCAATCTGACATCCATTACCTGTGGGTGCTGATCCAGGCTCAGGCTGCCGGGTATAGGGAGGGCAGAAGGTGCAATGTATAAGCACAGCCTCTCGCTTGCTGGGAGCTGGGATTTGTGCAGGACTCTTTAGTGAGGTGGCAACGTTGAGACTTTATAAAGTTTACTTTTCCCGCTTTCGAAAGCTCATGCATGACCTGTCCAGTCATTCAGGCTGCCGAGCAGTGGAGCATGGGTTCTGGGGCTGCTGGTTACAGCTCCACATCTGTTAGTCTGGTGGTTACAGATGTGCCATTCAAGTTCCTGCTTTCTTATGGACCTTCTGTCTGGATGTTGTAGCCATTACTGAAAGCGGGTGTTGACTTCAACTGTTACTGCAGAACTATCTATTCCTCCCTCGATTTTGTCCATGTCTTCATGTCATTGACTCAATGTTGGCTCAGATCCATAAACCTCTGACTGTGCCGAGTCCTGACAACTGCTCGAGACAGTCCCTGCCCATTCCCCAGGTCTCTGTGGAGGGGTGAGGCATGGAGCTGCCTTCTCCACCATTCCAAACCTGGGTCTCCCGGGGACCTTCTGATACTGAGGTCACCAGACTGGAACGGAAAGTAAGTCTGTTTCCTCGCGGGGACATTTATAGGTGTGGATGTCAAAGTTTCCTCCAGGATCAGAGCTCCATGCAGGGCAGGTTGACAAGCAGTCACCCCTGACAGCAACCCCACACTGACACACCTCCTGCTGTGATCCCACGTTAGAAGTCACCAAGTAAGAACTTTGGCCCAGGTGGCCTCATTTATTTTCTAACTTGCTTTCAAAACACTTTCTCCCCAACTTCTAGTTAATGTATTTTCTTTGAGAAAGTTTAGAAAATATGAAAAAGCACAGCAATAAAATGACCTGTGATCCCATTTCCTGAGGTAACTGCTGTTAACATGCTGACATCTCCCACACTTACAACAATGCCCAATTCTGGTGTCTGATGGGTAGCAGGATCACTGGCATCCACTCAGCTCACAGTTATTCTAGATGGCGCCTATGGCATCGGTACGCCCTCACCTGGAAGCCTGTTCCATCACTTCATGAGAGCAGATGGGCCCTGTGCTGACTCACCTCCAGTCTCCACCCGCTGAGACTGTCCCTCCACCTTCCAATAAAACAAAAACTGGTTGTTTGCTCTGTGGATGAGCATGAAGATATTTTAAGGTTGTGGGTTCCACCATCTTTGTCATCTAAACCTGCCTGCCAATTAAGTGACCTTTGCCCCATTGAGTTGTTTTTAATCCTTAAAAAGCAGCAGAATGTCTCCTTTATTTTAAAATGAAATCTCCTATGAACCCTGCAATATGAAATAAATGAGACCGAGCTCCACTGTGGAGATCTGTGAGTGTGTGAACAGCAGGTGGAGAGGCCATTCATTCAGAGCCTGTCCCGCATGGCCCTCCCACACCCAGGCGGGATGCCCACCCTCAGGTTCCGGGCCAGGCTGCTGGCCACCCACCACTGTGCTGTGGTGGAGACTGGTCCTGCTGATGCGCTAGATGACCCTGCCTCTGTGTCTCCTGGGGCTCCTCAATGCCCAGCACTCCGAGACTGCTTCCTGGGATTAAAGATGAGCCATCCATGGGGGCACGGCTCATGTGTGTCCGTCACTAGTACCTAAAGAAGCCTGACAGGGAGGGATCATTATACTACTCGGCCAGGAAGAGATCATCAACAAATACTTTGTGAACAGGACTGTGTTGGTGGTTGCTAAAAACAATAAAATATAACGGAATAAATACTGAATTTCTTCCCTGTTCAAGGCACTGCTGGAGGGACTGTGGAGGCCACGAAGATGGTAAAGAAGATAGTCTCCCCACTAAAGAACACTTACAATCTGAGAGGGAAGACAATTCACATAAATTTATGCTGCAAAGCAAGTCAATGTGCAGGCTATATGGTAAGGAAATTTCAGTATTTTTTAGCAGAACGTAGAGCAATTTTAAAAAATGACCCATCCAATAACAGCGTCATCAACAGGAGGTGCTACAGAATGAGAGAAGGTGAAGGACACAGAAGGAACGTCACCTCACTACTTGGCCTTCAGGACATAACCCTGCCCAAGAAGAAAGCATCACATAACATGTTGGAGACAGATGAATGGGTGGTTTTTGCAATTGGCATGTTAGACAGACTGAGAATGGAGGATGGGTGTGAATCGCAAGGGGAAATGTTAAGAAGGTGCGTTTACATTGAAAAGGGATGGATAGGGCTGGGACAGGTGGGGAAGCACATAATTTAGTGAGAACAAGAAGCACCACAGCTCACAGGCCAGAGGAGAAGGGTGTCCACAGGAAGACAGAGACCGAAATTTGGCTAAGGAGGGGCCTCTGGGCCCCAGGGGGCTGAGTGGCTGAGCAGGGGTGCTCTGGGCATTGGGGGGGGGGGGTAAGAGTGGCTGAGTAGGGGCACTAGGGTGCTGAGTGGCTGAGCAGACATGCTGCTGGGCACTGGGCTGAGTAGGGCAAGGGATGGGAGCTGCGAGAGGCTAAGACGAAGACAGAAGAGAAGCTGTAACCAACAGCATTGGTTACAACTGCCCAGCTCTCAGAGAACTGTCATGGGGATTTAAAGCAGTAATGATGGAGAAGGGAACAGGAAAGAGGGGCCTAAGGATGCTGGGGCGGCCTGAGATATGGACCATGAGTAGGTAACCCGGAGACCCGTCAGCCTGGACAGACGCAGAGGTGCCAGAAGAGAGCGAGCCTCGGGATGAGGCTGACGCTGCACCGTGCCCACGAAGCCCGTCCAGTCCTCTGCTGAGGCTAATGGTGATCCCTGGGTGAGACTGAGGCGCAGCTGACCCTGTGAGTTGAGGGGTGCTGTCCACAGAAGGGAAAAATGAACCCTCTGAGGGTGCTGGGGTCTAGAGAGGTCAGCTGTTAAGCTCTCCTTTCCTTACAGCCATCAGAAATAGAAAACAAAAGTCCTCATAAGAGAAAGACCGGAGTCACCCTTCCTAAGAACTAGCCGCACGTTTTCTCTGGCCACTCTAAGTCTAGAAAGGGAGTGACAAAGACAGACTGGCCACTCCGCTTTGTCTGGGCACTGCAGGCAGAGCTGGAGACTGACACAGGCCAATCCCTACCTTCTGCCGGCTTCTGTCCGAGGTCCCAGGGTCTCAGTGTCCAGCCAGGGCCATCCCGTCCTTGTTCCTAAACCTGGGGTGAGGAAATGCCCTCCTTACCCCACTGCCCATGCAGCACTAAAAGCAGACCCTAGAGTTGCCTCCACTGTGGGCTCTTCCCACTGGTTCCAGCCTGTATATTTGGTGGATGGACTGGTGAAAAGACTGGTGGACGGACGTCACAGAGGCAGAGAAGTTAACCCTTTATGTTCCTGCATGGACTGACTTAGACCAGGGAACCCACTGTACAGCAGAAATAAACCACTTCTTTGCAAAAACTCTGGCGTACCCACCAATATTTCATCCCCAGTACTAACCCCAATCCTCAGGGCAAATGGAACCAGAAGTCGAAGAATCAAAGGCTTTATGGAAACTGTCAGAAACTGGACTCACCGGCCAGAGCGCTCCCAATGGTCCTTACAGAACCTCCGGGTGGAAGACATGGGTCACCCCTTTGGAGGAGTATCTGGTTGCCTTATGCCTCCTGGCTTTTTTAAACCTCCCATTCTTGGCTTCAGTGAACAGTACAGGGACTTAATTCCATGCTGACCAGCGACATGCAGGAACTAACTAGTATACCTGTAGGATAGCATCAATAGGGAAAAGGGTGTGGCCTCCACTGACCTTAAGCCCTGCCATCCCTTTTGACTTGGAGATGGGACATATATCACGGTTTTGAAGAAAGCACACGTTGTCACCTTGCTGAGAAGGCCCTTACGAGATGCTCACCACGTACTGCCATCAAAATGAAGAAAAAATTACTTTGGATTCACATAAGCCACACTAGCTTGGTGTGGCCATCACTCCCAGGATAATTAGAAGACTATCAAAAGATGACCTTGAAGTCAGGACCCCTGGACCAATTCCCAGGCCCCAGGGGCAGACTCAAGCATGAAGCAGACAGCTCTTCCCAAGATCACAGATCAAGAAACTTCACTTCCACCTACTTTCTCCCCTATTGGGTCTCCATACTTCTAGAGGGAAATACAAATGGGGGGAATCTTTCTTTTAACCAAATCTCCACTTCCTCCAGCCATTCATTAAAAGGCTGACATGAACTTGCTTGTCTCAATCTATCCTATTTTCCATCTGGTTCTTCACTATGGCTCTTCCTCAAGCTGTGTCTCACTCTTATGAACTTAAACTCGTACTGGTTTCTCGAAAGGTCAAGCACAGACACTCCCTGTACCAACTTTACAAACACTGGCCACATTAACTAATTAATCTGAGTGCTGGCTATGTCAACATTCAGACCACTGGCAGAAGCAAAAATATTCATTTGTGTTCCTGCCAATGGGAGGACCTGGAGGACCAACTCTTGAAAATGGATGAATGACAATGTGTGGCATCCATGACCAAGAAAACAATATCACTCTTCTTCATTTGGTGAGTCAATTGGACACACACACACACACACACAGAGAAATGCCTTTAGAAGCTCAAGGACTGTCTCTGCTCAGGCAGACACATCAGGACATTTTCTCCTTTGCATTGAAAACAGGCACAGTACTGGGCCTTGCCTGGGTCACATACCAAGGCAACATTGCAACCACCCCGTGGTTTGATTCCAGAGGTAGCATCCTCAAGCCTCGCACGAAGGTCACGAACAGTCTTACTGTGGCTTCTTACAGTATGGACACTTGCCAAATCACTAGATGTTACATGTGGCTCTCCAGCCACGTTTGTGCAACCTTAGGTAGCTCAGTGGCTCCCCTGATTAGTTGCCAAAAGACCAAACATTACCTATGGGTAGACCAACAATCCAGACCGAGTTGGTCAGGTAATAAAACCAAGCCTTGTAGCTGCTAAGGCCCAGCTCCTATGTCATGATTCCACAGCTTGCTTTGCTCCTACAGACTGATGGGAACACACAGGGATGGAGATGTGTAGATGCCAGCACAACAGGTGACAAGGCACACCAACCCCGACCTGGTGGACACACTTTTCTGTCGGATCTCAGCCATAAACAACACTGGCCTTTTCATCTCATGTGGTGACAAGGGATATAAAGGTTCCCGCCCAGATGGCTAGGATGATATGGACTCGGATTCCTGACGCCTTCAGTCACCAAGCACTCCGCCTTCAGTGTCAGCCAAATTACAACCTGGGCTCCTTTGTCCTTAAAGTAGTGCCACGTAAACATACCAGATGAGATGTTATACGAAACTGGCTTGTGCCTCACAATCGTAAGTTCTTTTCAGCATCGAGATCCCTTTTCCCAGGCTTGGGAACTTGTCAGTCGGTAAAGGCAGTTCTACATCTTTTCAGAGTAACAGACCAAGAGTTTGCTATCACTGTGCAAATCCTGGAAGCACAGTGCTCAGAAGTGAATAGTTAGCTTTGCTGTACTCCACACTCCCCTCGCCTGGACACTCAGACAGCCCGAGCGGGAGGAATGCTGCCTCTGTGCACATCTCGTGGGAAGAAAATCCACTAATCTGAACCCTCTGAAGAACAAGATGAACGCTCTCCATCCGATAAATGGGCCTCAGCCTTTGTACTAGTGACCTGTTCCCGGGACTGAAGCTGGATTTAACAGGATGTGGGGAAATCTGCTAGATCTGCAAGTTTTCACTTTACTCATTCCATTCTAATCTAAGACCCCTTGCCATTTTGCCACCAACCCAACCCTCTGTCCACAGCCACCTGTTCAGCCACTCTGTGACGCATCGGAGAAGTAAAGTTCAGCGCTTTTCATCCCCAACGAGGCCACTTGGGCAAACTGACTATTTTGAGTTCAGCGCTCTTAAGAAACAGCAGGTCCACGGAGGGCACTCTGACCTTACTTCCTCTCCCTGAAACAAGATGAGGTGCCCTCCCTGGCCCAGGAGGAACAAGGGATGAGGAATGGCGATGAGAAACCTGTACAGGCAAACCCTTCTCTCCTCCCGCGATTTACCACCAGCCGCCCAAAGCCCTGGGTTTGCTGGTCGTGTAAAAGGTGTAGAAGCTTTCTGCTCCGGCACCTTTCAAGGCTTGGTCCTCTCGTGAAGGTCTTGTGCACGTAAGAGATGAATAAACGTGCATGCTCTTCTGTGAACCTGTCATCTGTCGCTGTAATTCTGGGACCCAAACGGGCAGAGGGGTTTCTGCTGCCTACAGTGGCCAATCTCTCTCTTTCTGGGTGTGCACCGATCTTGCCGGGGTCGCAGGGCAAACCCCGGGTTACTCTCAAGTTCACGCCCAAGAGGTGCTTGCCCCCTTCTGTTCTCTGCCTCTGCGGAGCTCGCGCTGGCCATTATGATTCTCAACTCATTCATAAACCACAAAATAAGCAAGCGTGACCCGCGGGGAAGGCCCAGAACGCACCCTCCCGCAACCTCCGCACCAGGATCCTAGGGGAATGAAGGACTAAGAGGGGGAAGCGCCATGCGTCGCGCTGGTGGCACCGTCACCGCTGGGAACGAGACGTGAGGGCTACTTCCGGTCCGGCCGGGACACTTCTTCTAGGGAAACCGGAATGGCCAGTTTCCCGCCTGGAGGCCACAGGCGGCGAGGCGAGCCAGGAGGTGTGGTTGGTGGGCGGCGGCCACCCCACCCTTCGCGCTGCCTGCCTGCGGTCACGGACGCAGCAGGCCACACGCGGTGCCGGAGTGCGGGGGCGAGGGGGGCCATTTCCGGGGCGGGGCGCCGCGCATGCGTAGGCGGCGGCCTGGTTCCCTTGATGGGCGTGGGAAGGCGGAAGCGCGAACTGCGGATTTCCGGCTGCGGGGTTGAGGTACCATGGAGGGGCGCGCGGCGGCGGGAGACGGCCGGAACGGGCCCCGCGAGCGGCGAGGCCCGGGTGATGCCGCGGCGCCGCAGCAGAACCACCAGGAGCAGCCTCC
Organism: Corynorhinus townsendii; assembly: GCA_026230045.1. Lineage (NCBI taxonomy): Eukaryota > Metazoa > Chordata > Mammalia > Chiroptera > Vespertilionidae > Corynorhinus > Corynorhinus townsendii. Next base: position 63,415,429 of record JAPDVU010000006.1, on the reverse strand, counting down.
GGCCGCGGCGGAGCGGCTGCCCAAGCACTCGTACTGGCTGGACCTCTGGCTGTTCGTGCTGGTGGACCTGGTGCTGTTCCTGGTCGTGTACCTGTGGCCGTGGTGAGCGCGGGGCGCGGGTCCCTCCAGGCCCCGGTGGGGTCTAGAAAAAGGGGTGAGGGAACCTGAGCTGCGTGTCTCTCAGATGTTCTGCAGTGAAGCCACGGAGTGTGTGCTCTCGCCCCCGAAGACACGGAGGTCATTTAGCTACTCAGAGCTCTCGGCATTTACCGCTGGGGACCCGAGTGGCCAGGTCCTGCGAGTGCAGCAGGGCCAAATGGTAGTGATTTATCTGCAGGCGAGGTCTCTGCATGGCACCCAGGCCCCTGCGACTGTCCTGCAGCTGGAGCAGGAGCTCGCCACGCAGGTGTCTCGGGTCCCAGATGTACTTATTTCCCAGAGCTGCCATTTCAGTAATGTTAGCTTTCCACCTCGGACCCAGCCGTACCCCTTTGCACACACCCACACATCCCAAACACCGGTGGGCAGTTCACAAAGCTCAGTGGGTTCCACCTGCAAGTCCATTTTCCCAGCCGCTCCCTCGGAAGACAGTTCTGGCAGCGAGGAAGGAATGAAAGGGGAGGAAAAGGAAGGGGAGGGGAGGAGAGGGGAGAAGAGGGGAGGGACGCAGGACTGAAAGGAGGGGCGAAGGGGTCAAGTGGAGCAGAGAAGCAGGGAGCGGAGGAGGCGCCTATGGGAGAAGAGATCAAACGCCTCCTGGTCTTTGGAGTTCTTTATTCCCCATAAGTTAACTGCCCTCGGTCATTACGCTTGTGAGTTAGCACTCGTGATAGGCAGTTGCCCAAGTTTTGGCAAAGATTTGACCATAAGCTCCTGCCTGAGGCCCCTTTGTCTCCTGTTTCTTGGATCTGTGGCAGGTTAGCAGGGAGAAGGGTGAGTGGGCGAATGGGAGAGTTGGGTGATTCTATAAAATCCTCTGTGGGACCATTTGTAAAGGGAGAGTATCCACTCTTCTCCACCGCCCCCTTTGTGGTAGAGATGTACCTCAAGTATAGTCTTTTTTTTTTTTTAATGACCTGAATTTTCAGCTCTGGGTAGAAAACAGAAGCCTTTTGATCAATGGCTCGGGCTATTTTTTGCTCTTGTCAACGTCATTCATCCGGAATAGGCAAGTTACCAAGACAGTCAATTTCAGAAGTTGGCATAAAGTATTATGGGAAGAAAAAGGAAACACTGTTGACAAATACCGGTTTTTACAGATGGATTGCCTGATATCTACATCAAGAAGTTGACTCCTGGACTGAATTCTGAACATGACTTACAGCTTCTTGAACAAAGACGGGATTGTGCAACAGAAGATTTTCAAACTCTTAAGGGACCTTCTTTCCTTTTACACATTCCTTACTCTTTGGGGGACTATATTAAATGGGTAGTGACCTCACCCATTCATAACTAAGTCCTTAAAACTAGACTCTTTGATTCATGTTTAAAAACTTTCTTCAAATAGCTGATGGCTTTGCAGGAGCTGAATTAAAATATTTGTACAGAAAGGTTTAATGTATTCATTAAGAACTACAGCAATGACTTTCCTTTAACATTTTAAGGGTTGACCAGGGTTTAGTATGATGCAGTATTATATATGGTGAATTATTAAGGTGAACTATCTAAAATTAAATTCCTAGAAAGCAAGGGAGAATTTTAGAAAAGGAATTAAAAGCTATACAGAAAATGCAGGTCTACAAGTTACTGGCTGTAAGAATCCAGCTTAAGTTCTAGATTAAGTAGGCCTCTGTTTGGCTGCCAGGTTGATATGACCTTGGCGAAAGTATATAGTAGTGGAAAGCTAGTGGGCAGCTCTTCCTGCCCAGTGCTCCCCCTCTTTTAAGCTCTTGAACTCCTTAAAATACAGTATGTTTCAGTCCTGTTATTTATTATTGGGGTTATGTTAAGAATACTTGTGGCCAAAACATGTTTGTTTTTATAATTACTGTAACTTAACTATTCAGCAAAATCAGCATATTTATTCATTCAACAAATATTTGAGCACTTGTATGGACCGGGTACAGCAGTGAACAAAACAAAAATCACTGCCTTCATGGAACTCAGCACCTTGGTTTTTATCTAAATAAACAAGAATTTACATTCTAGGAGTGCACAGCTGGCATTTGATGAGCAGGGCCATACCAGCAGAGTAGCTACGATAAGCCTTTCAGACGTTACAGGACAGATACTCTTTTATATACAATGTTCGGAACAGCCTATTGTCGAAATTAGGGACATTTGATGTGAGTTGCCTACATTTTTGGGGGATATGCTCCCCCTTTCAAATCAAGGCATAGATCTGGTGAACTCTGCGTCCCTCTACCTTTCAGAATGGCACTTAGGGTTACAGTGGAATCTGGGACTGATTTTGGAGGATTTTATCTGTCAACTACAAGGTTAACAACAGTGCCTCCAGGATACAGGATACCGTTGATCTGTCTGAAAAAACCTTTTGGGCAAAGGTTGGAGCTAGAGAAACAGAACTGGAATTTCCTTGCGTATCCAAACATTGTATGAACTGTTTCTGTGCTGCTGGCTGGTAATTTTGTCCAATAAATGTTTATTGTGCAGCTAACTTTGGTCTGACGTATACATGAGGTTTTGACAGGATGAAAGTTCTCATGTAGCTTGCTTACTGTTGTCACACATGGACTTGCATTGCATACTACCTTTCCGAGCCTAAAATCAGCCTACATACAGTGATGGCACATTCTAAGCATTTCTACACGGGTAACACGGAGGCTCTCAGAGCTGGGCCTGGCTGTGAATGGCACCCAGAAGTGGCAGGTGAGGTGGAACCTGTCCTCCAGGTGCTGAGTAAGAAATGGCACTACCACTGAGCTCTGGCCTCAAGCAGTGATGGCTTCTAAGCCTCCACCCGGGTAAATGGGACACCAAGAACGTTGGCACATTTGCTATGGCAAGAACAAAGACACCAAAAGAATAACAGCAATATGATTTTAATCTGGTAAATTTCACAAGCTTAAAAGTAAAACGATTGTCTTCACAACCATTTGAAATGAACTGGCTGATTAGCAATTGTGAGGAAGGCTGTTAGCCTGAAAGTGTTAGGATATGAAGTGCTGCCTGTACCCTGCCCCTAACTGCACGGACTCACTCAGAGCCCACTGCCTCTCTTTATAAGGCCTGTGAGCTGAGACAATGACAGAAGAGAATCGATTATTTCTTGACATGTAAAAATTTTATGACATTTCAAGTGTCAAGGTCCACATTTCCCTGGCACACGTCTGCTTCCCCACAGCTCTGGCGGAGCTGAGGAGCTGTGTGCTGCAGAGACCGTGTCCACAGGCCTCGAGTACTACCTGGCTCCTCACCAAGTCCGCCAGCTCCTGTGGGAGCTGCTTCAGGCTTCACTGCAGTTTCCCTCAGGAGCCTCCTGTGATAACACTTGATGGTCAGTGATATTCCAAGTCCCCTGAACTTTAAATTGACATATTTCACATAAAATACATAATCCACAAGGGGGGGGGGGGGGGGACAGAATGTTCATGAATGCAAAGAAAGGTCCAACCATATCAACTTAAAGATCAGCTTATCTAAAATAAATTCCAAAATTCTGAACTGGAAAAATTCATTTCACATGAAAATAGAACATTTGGAAAACAAGTATTTTAAACATTATAATTGGTTGCATTATTTCAAAAGTTACCATAGTAAGTCTATAAGCAGAAGACACCTATAAAAATAGGCACCCTAAAAATAAAAATTTTACATGTGAATTATTAGTTACTAAATAAGCACTCAAACTGTATTTGGAGTGTTGGATCACATAAAGACAAATGGTCATTTCTAGCCTGTTCGAGCTGTTACATGACTCGGGATGTTTCGACTAGACAGCACTTAAAACAGGAGCCCAAAGGGGGCATTTCTAGTTGATGTTTGAACTCAATTTTGAGTGTAAATTCAAATCTATGAGATTGCTGTTAAATATCAGAAATTGCTTTAACTATTTCAAATAATACATCTCAACTGAACATCTTGACCAGTAGAATAAAAACCTACAAAAGGTTTTTGAAAGCTATTAAAAATACTTGAAGCTTGTTTTCTAGTATTTTACAGTGTTACAAAAACAATTATTTATACACACTGACATTTCAAATACAATTTTACAAAGTTTACAATATTTACAAATGCTCCATACTCAAAGTCATGTTAAAAATAAGCTTTCTTTAAAAGATAAAATTTAATTCAGTTGGTATTCAAGTATTTCTAAATGAAGAGAAGGTGATAATCACTATCATGGTTAGAAAAGGCTATTAAAACCCTTCTTGGTGGAAGACAACTATAAGATTTGATAACTGGGTAAGTTAGACTTTTATAAGCAATTACTTCCTATTTGTAAGTATTGTTAGTCATTTACATTTTGGAATATTTTAATTTATGGAATTGGTCAAAGTATTACATTTAGTGACCAGTTTATAGAGTGACCAAGTTTTACCTATAAACTTCACCTTCGACAAAGGCAAGAAAAGCTTTTGGTGTGTTCTCTGGACAATGTGAAACTCAGGGGAGCCACAGTTAGGTTCCTCAGTTTGTACAAAATGACAACTACTGAAGTAAAGTAATAGACAAAGTAACTCACACACTTGTGAGTTCATCATGATAATGAAAGATTCCTTTATTTTATTTAAAAATAGAGCCCTCTCCATGAATGTTGTTAGGGTAAAACGACATTTCATTAAAATTAAACCCTCCAAATCAAAGGCAGCAATTTTATCTGGAAACCCAGAAAGATGTTCAGATACAAGAACGAGAAAATCAACAAGATAGGTTGCCATGCTATAGACAGATGGGATGACGGCAGGGAAATCCAGGCGGTCACAGTGAGGTTCCCAGGAGGGCACTGGGTCAATTTTCAACACTGGTTACTAGCAGCCCATAGTAAACCAAACCAAAACAAAAACCGTTTATATTTCATACAAAAGTTTAAAAAAGTAACAAGATAAATAAATATATTAAAGCTAAGTATTTTATTATATTTAGCTTACTTGGCTGAAGCATTGTTTATTGATACATACAACAGTCAAAGGCCAAATTGATGTTAACTAGGCATTCTGAAGATGAAAGTTCTAGGAGCAAAATTAAGTTTCTCCTGTTTTGACCTTGAGTATTGAATTTAAAATTTTCTTTATTGCCCAGCAGTGTGGCTCAGTGGTTGAGCATCGACCTATGAACCAGGAGGTCATGGTTTGATTCCCAGTCAGGGCACATGCCCGGGTTGCAGGCTTGATCCCCAGTGTGGGGCGTGCAGGAGGCAGCCGATCAATGATCCTCTCTCATCATGATGTTTCTATTTACCTCTTTATTCCTCTCTGAAATCAATAAAAATATATATATTTTTAAAATGTCTTTATCATTAAGGTTTTTCCCTCAAATGCTATCAATTTCATGGGTTGGTATTTTCTAAGACATGGAAAGGTCATATGTAGCTGACTATCCCAGAAGTCGGAACCCACAGGAAGGTGAAGTGTCCTTTGGCCCCATGAGAAAGTGTTTGTTCAGAAAGCCCAGCCTGCTTTGCCTACCGACTACACATTCCCTGGCACTTTTCAGTTAGCACAATGTAGCTATCTCCACACACGAGATGTACTCTCATACTCGGGGTTCTACCAACCACAAAACAAAGGGACAGACTCCATTTTTATTCAACCACACCATATAATAAGTGACTTTTTGCACATCCCTGATAGTCTATTTTTTGAGGCAAGCCAAGACTACTCAACGGGATTTTTAAAACATCCAATAAGTTGATTGTCTCAAGGTAAAATGTACAAGAGAAAGTTAAAGTGATGAATGACTTTGAAACACACCACAGCTTTAATTTCATTGTTCAGTAAGTTCGGTCCGTCGATCTGATCTCCCTCATGCTGTAATGGCCTCCGAGCATGAGGCTGCTGGTGTCATGGTTCATCTGTTACAATGGACACTGGGTTTGTGTCTTTGCTCAGGAGGGCAGCTTGCTCCGAGACTGTCAGGCAGCGTAGGTCCAGGTGCCGGGCCTCTTCCGCTCCGAGGTACCGAGTTCTCACAGCAGCCGGAGCTCTCTGGGAAGCAGAGCTTGGGCCTCTGATGGTATTTTAGCCTGTACGTGTCGGTCATGCAGCTATCGACTGAAAAATAGGTGGTGAGGGAGACGGTCTCCCTGGGACAGGCTAGACTCCAGTCTGCTTCTCGTTGGCACGATGCAGCGACACCTGCACCCAGGCCTGCCTGGGCACCACTGGCTGAGCTGGTCGGGTGGTTCCGGGGGGTGCCCACGCGCTCTCTTGCTTGGACCATCCGCTTGAGCCTTTCATCCCTACAAGGGGCGCTCACTGCAGAGCCCACTTCTGCCGCAGTCCCCGTGCTGAGTGGCAGAGGACCAGCCGAGTGAGCTCTGGGCGCCTCTGGGAGCCTGGTGTCCGGTACAGGGCCATATTTCCCTGGCTGTGGCACACAGGTCACAGCATACCTTTTTGGTGGCAAAGGGGGTGGTGGATTCTGGCAAATGAGTTTTGGCACCTGACAACCGTCGGCTCTGCGAGTGGACGGAGCCCCGCGCCCCCTGGATAGGGAGGTCTCTGGGTAACACGGGTCCGTGGCAGTGCACTGCCGGGTGAGGGGGGCAGCGCCGGGCGCGGGCCACACCAAGGCTGGTGAGACGTCATCACTGTTCGTTCTCATTCCAGAAGCAGAATTAGCATCAGTGTGAGAAAGTAAACCTGTCCCCTCGGAACTGCCTCCGTCTGGCCGCGTGGGAAACTGGCACTCGCTGGCGTGTTCAAGCTTCTGTTCCCCCGATGGGATGTGCTCACTGGCTATGAGGTCCCGGAGGACGTGTGGACCTGATGCAGGGAGCAACTTCCCGCTGGGCTCACGTCCGCGGGACCTGAAATAGAAAAACAAAGCGAAGCTACAGCCACATGTGCAAGCATGCGGAGCTGGAGGGAACTATCCGGTCACCTCATCTCCCAGCAGACATGTTAGGCGACTTTTGTGACATAACAGAGACGGAAGGGATCTGAAGCATTAACATTTTATACTCTCTGATTCTCAACGAGACAGGAGTGCTGCTCAGAAACACCGGTCACTACTAAATCAAGTTACTAAGCATTAGAAGTGTGATTTTAAAAACGAATTTCAGACTTCAGGAAGATATTCCCAGCAAACACAATCCCCTAAGACACTTCCCAACCAACACTGCAGAGTTTACAGTAATGGAGGTACTCATCTTGACACATAAAGATAAGATACTAATTTAAAATAATCTAGTTAACCAAGATTACGTCTATTTAGGTAGTAATTAACATCCAAGGTGAAGATAAAAGGTAGCACACTGCAAAATATTTTTGCTCACCTGGTTATTTTTATCATGGGCATTATATAATGATGAAGAGTTGAGGCTTTGTTAGGTAGACAAGAGCTATAGTTAGGTTTGAGCTCCACTACTTTGGACAAATTACTTCATCTAAGTCCCAAATCTTCTCTTTTGCAAAATACCATCTACTTCGTAAGGATCTATGAGGATTGAAACAATCGTGTTGTACCCATGGGCCCCCTCTCCTTAGGTGTACGTCCTGTTAACTGATTCAAATAAGATGGACATCATCATGCTGCAGACCATGGCTGCGGGGTAGCAATGTGCACGGTGCCTTTCTGGTAAGTAAAGCGTTCCTCTAATACACCCCCTTAAGAAAAAGACATTAATATTCCCAAATGTAATCTCCTTACCTTTTTATCACAGGGTTTTTTATTTGTGGATGTGATTCTGGGTCATGAGACTTACAGCCTACTTCCAAGTTCTTGAATTCTTTTCTACAGCCTGAGGAGGGAGAAAAGTGGGAGTATTTAAAATCTTCCAATTACTAACAAAACAAGTTCCTCAAGACTCAACTCAAACAGCACCTCTTTTCTGGCCCTTGCTATAGAATGGCTCTTCCCTCAATTTGTTAACACTTCAAAGTTTCAGAAATGCCTGAATAATGCTCTTCCCATGGGTTGGGCATGGACCGGGGCCTGTGTCCCAGGTATACAAGGCCCACCACTGAGGAGGTACAGAACCCTCATTTGAAGACGGGAGGGCTTGGTGGGAGCCTGGAGTCACAGCTGACCGGGTGGTGACCGAGCAAGCCCCTCAGCCCCTGACAATGTTGCTCCCTTAGTAATGAGACCACAGGACTGACTGTGCCTGCCTCACGGGGGTAGGAGCACTGGGTCACAGCATGCACAACGTTACACCACCACCACCCACTACCACTGACTAACCCTAACTGCCCACGTGGGTTGTGAGAAGTGGATAATAATTACTTTATTTACTCTCTACAACTGAACACCATTTTTACTGAAAAAGATGACAAGTGTGGGTTATCAGACTTGGTTATTTGGCAGAAATTTTCTTGAACGTTAAAGAAGTGAACATGTGACTCCAAGAAAACCAACTGGCAGTGTTTATTGCCAATGATGAAATTCAAGCTTTTAGATCAAAGTTAAGACTTTTGAAAAACTTACTATCTACCTCTGAGTTTTCTAGCTTCCCAATAATTATAAAGACTTTCTGCTAAAGTCTGTGGGGATATTAACAAATAGGGTTTAAAAAAAGATATATAAAGATAGTATCAAAATAAGACCTGAAGCAAGGAGGCATGAAAGAGACTAACATACCACGATGTGGGGTTGGGGGGACAAGACGAGATAAACCAAAGAACTCACATATACTTATATGCACAGCCATGGACGGGCAACAGGTTGGTAAAGAACTCGGGGGGGGGGGGAGTGGGGTAGGGGCTAGAAGGAGGGAAGAAAAGGGGGTGGGGTAGCGGACATCTATAATACTATCAACAATAAAAATATATTAAAGGAATTAGAAATGAACTCTTCCTAAAAAAAAAAAAGTATCAAGGACTAGAAGACGTACATAAAATTTAGCAAACCAGTATTTCCCAAATAAAGATGCATGGATGTTATAAAACCATGCGTGAGTAAAGTAAGACATTCTTTAAGTGAGTAAGTAAATATTTAAAATGTTTGGTCTAATGCCTACTACAGCAAGTATTGATATATATAACTATAGAAACAAAAGGTCTTGAGGTCCTCGGTGTTTTTTAATAATATAATGATATGTGGTTAAAAGGCTTATAAACCACTGCTCTCCATTAAAAACAGCTGTCTTCCTAAGATCTCCGTCACAGCTATGCTGTAAGACACTCCCCTCTCATGCCCAAGAAAGGCAGGTGACCCAGCAATGCTCCGCTGTTGGCAGGTGGCAGCAGTCACACATGGCTCCCCCAGCGCCCGGAGCCCTCGTGCGCCTGTGCCCTCAGTACAAGGTCATCCCACAGCGTCTCTGTCTGACGAAGCTGGGCCACTGGTTTGAACATCGAGTCCTACGATGCACTTCAATGGGCTGGTGCCCACCGAAGATAAAATATATGGCATCAGCTTGCATTTTCAATTAATTGCCTATACTCTCTACAGTTCTAATAAGTTTTTGTGTTCTCCTTGTTTTAGGTGACCTTTTCATCATGTTCATTTATCTCAATTTCCTCTCATTCTCATGCACACCAAATTAAAGATCAAAGAAAATGAAACAAAAAGGTATTAAAACAGAACTTTATTTTTTAAACAATAATATGGAACTCCATCATAGATGCCCTTTATCCCTAAGTTGATCTTCAGGGTATATTTGTAAAAACTACCCTGTCCCTCAGAATTCAAGTGGAATCCATAGTTGATCAAACATCTAAATATTAACCTACCAAAAGATCTGTACTTGACTTTGGTAAGGTTCTGCAAGTTAAATCTTGAAGCGATTTCCAAGCAAGAACTGTATAATATCCATGGAATTTAATGCTTACGTGTGATGCTGCTCACATGTAATGACACCTCCCAGCAGAATGGGGGAACCACAGGTCTGGCGTTCACTTGTTAAAGACGGAGTCTTACTTCCACCAGACCAGGATCTCTTTATTGGTTAGTTTCTCCAGAGGCTAGCTCAGTATCTAGCACCCAGAAGACACTCAATGGAAATCTACAGAACGAACAAGCAACCGCATGGGAAACGCACTGTTTTCCTTCTTTAGGTCAGCCCACCCCTGTCCACCGTGTGCCCAGCTCCCGGACCCGGGCCAGGGAAGTGGACCCGGGCCAGGGAAGTGGACCCTGAGATGGTCTTCTGACCTCCCCACCTATTCAGGTCTCCGCGCGAGCACCACTCTATAGTGCCGCCTAAATAAAAGGCAGTGTGACATCCCCCAGTCTTAGTGGTGCGGAAGTGGGTTGCCATTTATTTTATCTTCTGCCACCCCAGACATCTATAATACTCAAAAGCTAAGCCTACCCCCGCTCACCCCCGCCTCCGCCCTGTGTTACTTTATGGTTAAAAAATAACGTCAAAAAGAACCTGGCTAATTTTTCAATCTTTAAAGCCTAAAACATTTGTAATTTAAAATACATTATAATTTTCTACCCATTTTGATTTTAACTTCAGAATATTTTACTTTTTAGCTTACACATAATTTCAAGTCTAACAGACTCACACACACAAGAAAAAAATAATTCTTAACTCTTTCCTTTTTTTCAAGGGTCCACACACCAGGGAGCAGGGGGCAGCAGAGGCTCTGTGATGTGAGTGTGTGGAATTTTAGTCACTATGGCAAGCATTCAACCAAGTGGTCTGACTTCAGAATTCCACTACCTTAAAAATAGATGCGTTATTTTTCTCTCCTGCTGACATAGACATCCATGTGTCTTTACGGGAATTTTGGCTCCAGGTTCTTTGCAAATCTAAAATAGACCGATTTTAACACTTGGCACGGATGATGCCGCAATGTCAGGGCAGAGAGGTTTAATTAATAATGCTAACTTTGATACTGTATACAAAAAAACCCAAAGCCCAACAGTCAAGAAATCAGAATATATACTTTCTCTGAAAAGATGGCCTAGGTTTGAAACAGACTTAAGTAGCCATAAAACCAAACTGTCCTCTCGCTGTCCAGGGAGATTTCAGAATAAAGAGAAACGCTACCGTTACAAAGCCTAAACGTTCAAGAGCAGGCATATAATTAATGACCTGGTCTACAATGAAAAGAAATGCAAATATGATCTGAATACTTTAGAAAAAGCACAGAATTTCACTGGAAACTATTTCTGGCTAAATTTACCCTGTAGGAATGAGAGATCATGTGATACTTGTCTTCCTAGGACTGGCTTATTTCACTTAGCATATTACTCTCCAAGTCCCTCCATGCTGTTGCAAAGGGTAAGAGATCCTTCTTTTTTACAGCTGCATAGTATTCCATGGTGTAAATGTACCACAGCTTTTTTATCCACTCATCTACTGATGGGCACTTGGGCTATCACCTCACAATGAGATATTACCTCACACCTGTCAGAATGGCTATATCAATAAATGACAAGTGCTGGCAAGGATGTGGAGAAAAGGGAACGCTTGCGCACTGCTGGTGGGAATGCAGACTGGTGTAGCCACTGTGGAAAACAATATGGGGTTTCACAAAAAAATTAAATATGGTCTGCCTTTTGACCCAGTGATCCCACTTCTAGGAATATATCCTAAGAAACCCGAAACACCAATCAGAAAGAATGTATGCACCCCTATATTCATAGCAGAGCAACTTACAATAGCTAAGATCTGGACACAGCCCAAGTGCCCATCAGTGGATGAGTGGATATATTTTCATTGATTTAAAGAGAGGGGGAAGAAGGAGGAGAGAGAAATAGAAACATCAATGAGATAGAAACATCATCCATCGGTTGCTTCCTGCAGCCCCCTACTGGGGATTGAGCCCTCAATGCAGGCATATGCTTTGGGAATTGAACCATGACCTCCTGGTTCATAGGTCACACCGGCTGGGCAAGAAATAATTTTAACAGAGCAATTTATGCAGCTAAACAAAAAGAGGATTATACACCCATTAGGATGGCAACCATCAAAGAGCCCAGGCTATACACGTGCTGGGAGGTGTGGAGAGCAGGCTGCACCTAGTGCACTGCAGGGCACTGTGAAATGTGCAGCTGCCGGGATGGTTTCTCAGGAATTAACCCAGAACGACCACAGGGCCCAGCAACCACTCCAGGTGTGCTCTCAGGTCCCCGTCCCCCCATGTTCACAGGAGTGCTGCTCCCAATGGCCAGAGGTGGAGATGCCCCGAATGTCCGACAGCAGACAAGTGGATAAACAAAACGCATTATATCACACCATGGAATGCTATCCTGCCTTGGAAAGGAAGGGAATTCTGACACAGGCTACCATATGGATGAAACCTGAATACATTACGTGAAGTGAAATAAGCCAGTCACAAAAACACAGTCAGTTCGCTCCCTTTTCTGAGGTGCCTAGACTAGTCCAGTTCAGAGACAGAAAGCAAGGTGGCTGCCCCCCCCTCACAGGGGGGGGCGGGCGGCCAGGGTTGGGAAGTTGGGAGGGGGAGTAGGAGGGAGGGAGGGATATGGACAGAGTTTCAGTGTGAGAAGATGAGAGTGGAGATGGGGGAGGTGCAGGCTGCATAACAATGTGAGTGTACTTCATGCCACTGAGCTGTCACTTAAAAGTGGTTATTAGAATGGCAAACATCATGCGTATTTTACCACAATAAGAATTGTTTCAGTCCTGGCTGGTTTGGCTCAGTGAATAGAGTTTTGGCCTGCAGGCTAAAGGGTCCTGGGTTTGATTCCAGTCAAGGGCACAAGCCTGGGTTGTAGGCTTGATCCCCATTAGGATGTGCAGGAGGCAGCAAATCAATGACTCTCCCATTGGTGTTTCTCTCTCCCTCTGCCTTCCTCTCTGAAACCAATACAAATATATTGAAAACCATTGTTCTAAGTGGGCTACCTGCCCAACTCTTTCATAGTCAATGGGAAACCCAGTGCACACTCTCACGCATTCACCGCAGCGCACTCCTGGCCGCAGGCCCCCAACCTGTGCGATATGCTCTAGGGAGACCAGCGCCATTCTGTCAAGATCCTGAACTGGGGTCATTGTTCAAGCTCCCCACCTCAGCCGCGGCCTCTGGCCAGCCCTTCGCTGCTTCCTGTAATACTTGCGCTTACCAGACATTATCAGATTTGTTAAACAGGCGAGACATTTATATGGGAAAGGAAGGTTATATTTCCTCAATATCAGTGTTTCCTTCTGATATTATACCCTTTGATGCAAATAAAATAATAGCACTTAACCATATTCAAAGTCTGCCATCTGAACAATAATATCCACAACAGCCTTCAGGATGATTAATACTAAAAGCAAACTTTAGTTTGATTTTTATGGCTATTCTTTATTTTGAAAAATTAAATCCCTTCTAATCCTCTGAATTTTATCATTTCTACTGTCAGTCCCTGCAATCTCAATAGTAATTGCTCATGGTTCCCCCAAGCCTCCCAGACACCGTGGGCCCCTTGACAGCAATGCCAAGTTCTGTACACACCTTCCCGCCCCGCCCCCCTCGCCCCGCCAATACCCTTGGCTTCTGGGCTGCTACTCACTGCTGACAAGGCACTGGAGCAGCCTGCACCACAGGCTCTGGAGTAACTCTCACCATTGCCCACTGTTTCCAGAATGAACTTGCCCCGCAGCTGCTGACCAGTTTCTCTTTGCCCTTGACCCTGTGGTAGACACCAGGGTGTCGTGCAAGTGGCAGCTCAGCGTCCGAGCCCTGTGACATGGTCCCTCCCCTCTGCAATCAGGCCTGTGGCTGAGGCCTGCCTGGCCAGTGCGATGAGTGTAGGCATGCCTGACAACTCCTGGGTGAAGCTTTAAGAACGAACACATGATTTTCTGTGCGGGGTACCCCCATCCCCATACAGCAGTGATCAGAGAAGCATCAGTGCCGATGGGATCCTGGGGCCTGTGATCACCTGGGTCCGTCAGCAGGCTGACTGTGCTGCACACGACATGAACAAGAAACACACAGCGCTATGACCCTGGGACTCTGCTGTCCTCACAGTGAGGACACTCCCCTTCCTGTCTCTTCAAAGGCTCCCAGCATGGGCTCTGCCCACTTCCACCTCAAGCTCCTAACTTCTCAGTGACAGGACTGCTTTTAGCTTCCTTACTCTTATGACTACAAAGTACAATCTATTTGAATGAAAAGTTTACCTTCTAGGTGGTTTTTACTCTGTTGGGAGGTGCCGTTCACACGTTCTGTACTTCGGTTGCTTATCTTACTCTGGTCACTAAAAAATAGAAAACACACACCAGACACATCAGCCACCCTGAATTACTATTTCAGTTTCCTCTGAGACAAAGAAACAACACTCGTTAAGCAACGGTAAATGCCACGCGCTGTTCTAGGTGTTAACGCACACGATTTCACTTACCTCTCACCAGACACTCACAGCACTATTACCCTCAGTTTAGAGCAGATCAAGGTGAGGAAGTAAACTTAATTTGCCTAATAATTAAAATCCAAGGTTACGAAGTCCTGACCTTTCTACCACCCTAAGCAACTCCTTCCCAGAGCGCTGAAATTACCCTGCTGACAAAAAGTTCCCGACTGTGTTAATGGAACACAAGCAGCTGGTTTATGCAAATCTGGCCTTTTAGTAATGAAGGTGGTAAAACACCATCTAATATCAAATCAGAATGTTTTGGATGAAGTAAAAGCAGAAACAGTCACTAGACTGACCCACGAAGCCAGCCATTGAGCAGGCTGGGGACAGGGTTCCTGAGACGTGCAATGGACTGGGACAGCGACATCACACACTCAGAATCACTGAGCATAAACCTAATGGTGTGGCTGCATTCTTCACATCTGCTGAAGGAAAACTGTGCTCCATGGCAGGGGGTTGTGACAGCATAAAATAACCCCGCTTCTGAGTTACAAATTAGAGATGGGAGAATAACCATTAACTAGATGGAAGAATTAAACAACCCACTTATTGACCCTGTAGCATTTTTCAACAGTTTTCAATGTTGACCATGAGAATGTATTCCCATAATTTCCATTTCCTACAGAGCTGTGTGTTTTGGA
Source organism: Corynorhinus townsendii (assembly GCA_026230045.1). Classification (NCBI taxonomy): domain Eukaryota; kingdom Metazoa; phylum Chordata; class Mammalia; order Chiroptera; family Vespertilionidae; genus Corynorhinus; species Corynorhinus townsendii. The sequence continues at coordinate 63,400,403 of JAPDVU010000006.1, read as the reverse complement.
ATCCGGAAATAACTATTGAAAATAAAAATTTGAAATAGCAAACAACCTGCAGTGTCCCAGGTGTCGTTCCTTTGAGCTAAAGCTCTTTCCATCACACTTAACGGACCCTAGACTTCGAAAATCACTTCAAATAATTAACGAAAGCCTGGGGCAGGGCGCTCCCGTGACTGAGCTACCTGGGGGCCGTGTCCCGGGCGCCGCTGGGCTCCGCGGTCCCAGCGCCATCCACACCCGGCGAGTCCAGGCTGGCGGAGCCGCTGCTGACGTGGTCGCTGCTCTCGTAGCCAGACTCGGTCCTCTGCCCCTGCCAAGCGTCAGCAGGGATGCCCGTCTCTGTGAGGCTTTTTGCATTCTCTGCACCTTTCCCCAGGCCTTCGAGGGAACTCCTGCTGCCCAGCTCCTGCCTCACTTCGTCCTCGTAGATGGTCATCAAGCACTTCTGCTTTGATGGCTCCTTGGGCCAGTTGCTGAGACTCTGGTCTCTGCTACATCTGGGTTTGTGACTGATGCTGGGTTTGTGCCGTGGACTGTGCAGCCTTTTCTCACTCTCGCTGAAGACACTGTCAACATTTAGTGTTTCTCTCATGGGTTTCCAGCCTCGGCTCCGGCTCCTGCTGCTGCTGTTGCGGCTGCTGCCTTTACCCCGAGAGTCGAGGCTACTGTCTGTCTCATACCCGGGGCCGCTGTCGCCCTGCACCCGGCCGGCCAGGGAGGTCTGCTCCCCTGGACCAGGAGCCTGGGGCCTCCCCACACTCGGGACCTGCGCAGACGCCCGGCTCTGGGTGGGTGGGTCCTGTCCGCATGGCCCCCTCCCCTGACTGGGGGACGCGGGCCGACTGCCATATTGTCGGAAGCCATTTGGGGCAGGAGGTGATCCAGGCTTGACACGTGGAAGGTCTTCATCCAGCACATCTTTAAAACAAATAAGGAAAGACACACAACTACTCTCAGGGCCACTCTTAGTCACAAGCCACTCCCGGAAAAGATGTCTAAGCAGTAAGAGTAAGCCACGATTCTGCCACCCAGCGCTCTAGTCCTGTGCTAATTGAGGCATTTATAAAGTAAACTAGAGGCCCAACGCACAAAAATTCATGCAAGAATAGGCCTTCCTTTCCCCGGCTGCCGGCACCAGCTTCCCGCAGGCACCCAGGATCTGGGCTGCTTCCCTCAGGCTGCCCGCTGGCACCCGGGTCCCAGGCTGGCTTCCCTATGGCCCCAGCTTCATCAGGAAGGATGTGTGGAATGACATCTGGTGTAATTAGCATATTACCCTTTTATTATTATAGATGATTACATACTGATTTTAAAAAATATCTCTAAAGTAGGTAAGATAATTTTTTTAAAAACAGTATTCAACCTCATTCATGGTTAATGAAAATCATAAAAACAAAAATATGTTCTATCTCCTATGCTAGCAGAGTGTTGAAAGTCTGTGAGAACAATCGCTGTGGAGGGAGGAGGGACAGATGCCCAGTCACTGTGGTGGGACCGTGACGGGTCCCCGTTAAGAAAGCAACTGAGCCACAGCGACCAAGTCTAAAACAGACCCCCTAACCCAGCGATTCCCGGAAAGGATTCTGCTGTGGCTGTACACGCAGAGCACACAAAGGTCAATCTCACACCCTTTCTACAGGCTGCAGCCTCAGTGAAACCTGGATGGCCACAGGGAAAGGGCTGGAACGGTAAGGCTCGTGGTGAACGGAAATGACGACGGGGACCAAGGGGAGGTTGGGGTGCCAGGAAAGCGAGCCCCTGTCACTTTTTCTAGAACCCTCCTGAGTGCACCATGAGTGGGCTGAAATCCATTTTAATTACAATTTAAATAAATTGCCCAGCCAGTGTGGCTCAGCACCAGGAGGGCATGGTTCGATTACCGGTCAGGGCACATGCCTGGGTTGTGGGCTCGATCCCCAGTAGGGAGAGTGCAGGAGGCAGCCAATCAATGCTTCTCTCTCATCATTGATGTTTCTCCCTCTCCCTCTTCCTCTCTGAAATCAATAAAAATATATTTTTAAAATTTTAAAGAAATTAACTTTTATTCATTTTTTAATTAAAAGCTAAAACAACAAAGTATTCCAGACTAGAATTAAACAAGAATGAGAAAAATTTATATCTACAGGTTCAACAGATGTATTAGAGAAATTATATTAATAGATATAAACAAATATGTATAATGTATTTAAAATGGTTAAGATGTATTCAAGTTATACAATGTAGTGTGCAGATAAGGCTATAGTGCCCCTTTCCAATGAGCACTGCCTGCCCTCAGCTCACCTCTGTGCCGACCCACATCTCTCCTCTGCGTGCACAGTAGGTGCCTCTGCTCCAGCGCCTTCAGGGCACACTCCCTGGAGAGGCCCTTCATCTTCTCCCGGGGATCGCTGGGACCTGGCCTAGCTGTAGGGGAAACCAGTCATTAAATCAGGAAGCACATCGCTTTCTAACTGCTCACTACACACACAAACTGAACTGTATGAAACATTTAAGATGCTCTGTGTTAAAAACAAAGCACGCAGTAAAGGACAAGTAAACTCATTCTTATGTTTAACTAAATCAAGTTAGTGTGATGTCTCCTGACAATGGAGATGCATGTTACCTTTTAAAACTTGTTGTAAAGTATCTAAAGTGAGTGTGCAGGAGAAAAGAGCTTCTGTTGAAATGATAAGAGCTAAAGGCTGGTTGACAGTCGCCGCGTGTCCTAACTCGTTCTTGAGATGAGCACAAGTACAGCTCCATTTGGGATCAGGAAGCAGAAGTAATGAACCTGCCAAGTTCACATCACTCACAATGTAGATACAGAGAGCGCCAAGCTGCCTGATGCCAATGTTTGTGTTCACACACACACACAGTTCCTGGGCTTAAACTAGGTATCTTTAGAAAAACAGATAATGGCTTACTCTAAAAGTATCAACAATACGTAAGAGGGAAAAGGTATATTTCCATTTAGAATTTTAAAAAACATTTACTGTACTTCTTTGTTGATGACTGTTAATTCTGAATCTTACCTTCTTTGATTATGGGTTATCTTTTGGGTTAGACATTATTTCACTAATATATTAAAAAGTTGCCTGGCTGGTGTGGCTCAGTGGTTGAACGTCAACCCATGAACCAGGAGGCCATGGTTCGATTCCCATGGCCTTGATCCCCAGTAGGGGGGCATGCAGGAAGCAGCAGATGGCTAATTCTCTCTCCCTCTCCCTTCCTCTCTGAAATCAATTTTAAAAACAAAACAAAAAAACAGTCCTAGTTGGTTTGGCTCAGTGGATAGAGCGTAGGCCTGTGGACTGGCGGGTCCAGGTTTGATTCTTGTCAACGGCATGGACCTCAGTTGCAGGCCCAATCCCCAGCCCTAGTCGGGGCTCGTGTGGGAAGCAACCAATCAATGTGTCTTTCATACATAAATGTCTCTCTGTCTCTCCACCTCCTCTAAAATCACTCTCTAAAAATCAATGAAAAAATATCCTCGGGTGAGGATTAACAACAACAAATTTTTTTTTAAAGTTGCTTACAAATCATCCTGAACACCCACCCAAGTAGAGTTTAGGGTATCTCTACATGTGCTGTACACCACACTCAGGTTGTGAAAATTAAAGTTGTGGGATGACAATAAGAGAGTTGAATAACAATGAGGTTAAGAATAAACTATGACAGTAGCTTTGAACTACTACTGCAGTCACTAATTCTAAATTTACTTTTGGTATGTGAGCCGAATTGTTAACTGGTGTGTTTCCTCTCAAGTTGGTAACGGACACCTTTAAGGAAAGGCCACAGTTTTTGCTAACAGTCCAGACTGCCTCCAGCCTATGAGGGCTCAAAGCTGTGAGAAACTCAGGGACTGGTCAAGTCCAGCTGCCCAGATGAGGCTACACATCTGAGACGTGCATCAGTGGAAAGACAGTTTTGCTGATACTTGTTATTGTCGCCTGGTCCCTACCACGAGTGAGTCAGGAAGGGAAGCCAGGCAAGCGCATCTCCTCAGGGACTGCGAAGACGGCAATTAGAACACATACCTGCTCCTCTGCCACTGCTCGCCTGGATGTGGCTCCGACTAAAGGATGAAATGTCATCTGTTTGAAATTTCTGATTTTCTCTCTGTTTGGCCTGATCACCAAATCCATTCTCTTTGGAATTATCTGACTTACAAATTGAGGGCTTTTCAGATCCTTAAAAAGACAAGCACAAACGCATCATACTTTCCTCCTACCAGAAGAGATGTCGAATCATCCTTTCAGATATGTTTGATAATGTAGACAATTACTAACTCAGAGACATGATATCTTCCAAGGATCTCTACGTGCTGTGCAATGCACACAGACTCCCTCACTGCTCTGGACCTTCCCAGTGACTAACTCGCTTTAAATCCCAAAGCTTCCTGCTAGGAAGAGCTCACAGCTGGGCAGCCCCTCTGTGCCTGTGTGACTACTGTCATGGGTGGCTCCTGGTGGTGCCTGTGAGGCTACTGGTCAGGAAAGATGATAAAGATGAACTCAATGTATTAGAATCTTCCTGAACTCCATCTGAAGCTAAAATTTGAAATTATCCTCAACCTTCATTTTATATTCACTACTAGAGGCCCAGTGCACCAAATTCATGCACAGTGGGGGGGGGGGGAGGTTCCCCCTCAGCCTACCTGCGCCCTCTCGCAGTCCTGGAGCCCTCAGGGGCCTAAGCTGTCAGTCGGACATCCTTAGCTCTGAAGCAGAGGCAGGAGAGGCTCCCGCCACCACTGCTGCACTCCCTAGCCATGAGCCTGGCTTCTGGCTGAGCAGCGCTTCCCCTGTGGGAGTGCACTGACCACCAGGGGGCAGCTCCTGTGTTGAGCATCTGCACCCTGGTAGTCAGTGCATGTCATAGTGACCCGTTGTCCCACTGTTCAGTCTATTTGCATATTAGCCTTTTATTATATAGGATATTAGTATTCCTAGTGTGACTGTGAGAAAGAAAAGCACTAAACTAAAAGACAAAGAATTACCCATATTTTCCACCCCAGGTTTCTGATGCGGCCAGCTGATGACCTGCCTGAGCGCGTCTTCGGTGGAAACCGCTGTGCCGTCGGGGTTGGCGTAAAACAGCAGCAGGGGCTGGAAGTGGCACCGGAGGCACTTGGAGACCACGTCCTTCCACCTCGTTCCCACCTTTACAAAACCACAGGGAGCAAAACCAAGCCTGTAAGCAACCTGTTACCCGAAAAGGCAGGGGCTGAAATAATTTGCATATTAAAGATGTTTAATGACATCCAGATGCTAGCCAGCCGTTCAACTGTGCATTGTATTATATGAGTAACTTTATTTTATTTAATGAATCTAAAAAAATTTAAACATTAACATTAAAAATTTGATGGGCTGTCCTAGCTGGTTTGGCTCAGTGGATAGAGCATCAGCCTGTGGACTGAAGGGACCTGGGTTCGATTCGGGTCAAGGGCACGTGCTCCGGTTGCGGGCTTGATCCCCAGTAGGGGGCATGCAGGAGGCAGCCAATCAATGATTCTCTCTCATCATTGATGTTTCTCTCTCTCCTTCTCCCTTCCTCTCTGAAATCAATAAAAATATATATTAAAAAATAATTGATGGGCAAAATTATACACTCTATATCAAGATTTGGATTAACAAATTTTAGAAAGCTTTTCACACATATGGTCAACTGCCTTCTGACAAAGATTAAAGGCAGTTTAATGGGGAAATATAAAAGTTGATTCCACAAGTGATTCTACAGCAATGGGAGGAAAAAGAAAATACACAACTACACATGAAGCCCAAAAATGAACTCAGAAGGAGTCACGTAAAATCTTTACAGTTTACAGAAGAAAATGAGAGAAAACATTAACCTCAGGGAAAGTAAAAATGTCTTATGTAGGACATCAAACCAAAGAAAAAATGTAAAACTGGATTCCGTGAAATGAATGAATTACTTCTGGTCCATGAAAAACACTATTAACAAAATGGAAAATATAACGTAACAAAAACCTCACCTATATCTAATAAAGGAGTGCTGTGCCGGATACAGAATTCCTACAGCTCATTAAGAAGAAAAGAATCCAATTTGAAAAATGGGCAAATTATCTGAACTGACACATCACTAAAGAGACATAAGAATGGCCAGTAAGCACATGAAGAGTTGTTCAAAACATTCCTGTTAATCAAAGGGAAGTGCAATGAAAATCACCTAACTTAAGAGACTCCCAGCAGGGGGTGCTATGTGGGAGGGCTGCTGAGAGGAAGGGAAATGCACAATCTCTGTGGACAGCCATTTGTTAGTTCACATACAGCTGACCACACTTAGCAGACTACCCAGGCACCCCACCCTGGTCCTGGAAGCAATGGAAAGACATGTTCACACCCAGACTCTTCCTACCTTAACAAGACCCCTGTTCTATACAGCCATAGGACGGAACACTGCATGTGTGAATCCTAAAAGGCATGTGCTTGGCGGAGCAAGCCAGCCTCAGAGGGATATGTACGGGGAAGGCCATTTCCACAATGGTGAAGAGGGAGCAGAACCAATCTACAGAGCATCCGGGATTCCTGGGCCGGGGTGGGAGGGGCCCAACAGGAACGTGACACCATGGGGGGGAAGGGTATGCTTTGTGCTATATGGTGTGCAGATTACATAGACGTGTATACAGTTGCCAAACATTTAAATGGGTGCACTTTAATGTTTGTAAATTATACCTCTATAATGTTTGATTTAAAAACAAAACAAAACCGAACAAACAGGAACCAAAGCATTCTAAAATGTTGGCTTCTGCAGGGAAGAAAGGACCGTAAAAAAGTCTGAGGAATTTTCCAAACTACACACTTAGCGTTGACCCTCCTCACCTGGGACGCTGACATACTTGAGGAACTAGAGTGACTTGAAAGCAAAACAAATATAAAACTCACAGGGTGACTGCACACCCAGGTCCTCCTTCAAGCTTTGACAATTTAAACGATGTGGATGCCAAGTAGGATGGCCAAAGGTGTTACTCACGATGCAGGCGGAGCCTCTTAATAAGCTGCTATAGCAAAGCCTGAAGGAATCCGAGCAAAGAGCTGCTTTTAGAACATAAGTACCAGAATTTCCCGTTGGCTTTACTGAGCATAATCACATGAACTACAACCTCCCAGGTACACTGTGCAAGCCCACGCGTTCTGACGAGTGTGCACAGCCGTGTGCACTCCTCGCTCCCCTCTGCAGTGCCTTCTGTCACTCTTTCCTCCTTCCAGGGAATTTTGCATCAGTGGAATCGGTATTTGGCCATGTGTCTCACTTCTGTCATCAGCACAATGGTTTCAGATATTCCACACCTGTCAGCTCATTCCTGTCTGATGGGCATCAGGCTCCACCGTGCGCTTGGACCACGACGTGGTTATCTGCTCACTTGCTGATGGACATTTGGGGTCTCCAGTGGGGTTACAGGAATAAAAACTCCCACGGACATTTCAAGGGCAAGCTGTGTGGGGGTACGTTCTCAGGGAGTGCTGCTGCTGGCTGCATGGTAAGGTTATATGTGCAAGACGCTGATGTACCTCTCTAAGGTGGCTGTTCCATGAGACACTGCCATGCGCCTGCATCAGGGATCTGGCTGCTTGACACACTCCCGGTGAGGTCGACACTGCCACGCACCTGCGTCAGGGATCTGGCTGCTTGACACGCTCCCAGTGAGGTCAGCACTGCCACACACCTGCGTCAGGGATTTGGCTGCTTGACACACTCCCGGTGAGGTCGGCACTGCCACACGCCTGTGTCGGGGATCTGGCTGCTTGACACACTCCCGGTGAGGTCGGCACTGCCACACGCCTGTGTCGGGGATCTGGCTGCTTGACACACTCCCGGTGAGGTCAGCACTGCCACGCACCTGCGTCAGGGATTTGGCTGCTTGACACGCTCCCGGTGAGGTCGGCACTGCCACACGCCTGTGTCGGGGATCTGGCTGCTTGACACTCCCGGTGAGGTCGGCACTGCCACGTGCCTGGGTTGGGGATCTGGCTGCTTGACACGCTCCCGGTGAGGTCGGCACTGCCACACGCCTGTGTCGGGGATCTGGCTGCTTGACACACTTCCGGTGAGGTCGTCACTGCCACGCGCCTGTGTCGGGGATCTGGCTGCTTGACGCCCTCCACACTCCCAGTGAGGTCGGGCTTTGGAATTTATCCTCCTAACAGCTGAGTCTGAACCTCACTGTGAACTGAATATGTTTCTTTGTGCCCAATCATGCCAAGTATCATCGCAAGGGCTGTTCACCTATCTCCTTTGGTGAACTGCCCAAATCTTTTGTGTATCAGACAGAAGGATGGTGCATATGGATCCTTGGTGGCTACACTAACATTTATTGTCGACTTTTTATTATTCTAGATATGGAGTCAGCTTCAAAATAAACCCGATTTCAAAAATTAATAAAAGGATTCCAAGAATTGTCATTAAATTCACTTATTATTTTATATAAGCGTTTATATCTAATCATCATTTTATATAATTACTAGAGACCCAGTGCATGAATTTGTGCATGGGTAGAGTCCCTCGGCCAGGAGGGACCATGGGAAGTTGGCTGTAGGAGCGCACTGACCACCAGGATACAGCCCCTGCTTGAGCGTCTGCCCCGATGATCAGTGCGCATCATAGCAACCGGTCATTCAGTCGTTCAGTCACTTTGCTTTTATATACAGGCAGTCCTCAGGTTATGACGGACTCGACTTACATCGTTTCATGGTTACGTTGCCATCTCCCATTTATAGCATTTATAAAAAAAAATTTAAAAAAGGCCCATCATTTCAACGTATGTACATAGGTGCTTTATGTTTTTTATTATTTATTTACCATAAGTAAAGGGCAGGAATTATCTTTTAATTTTTTGTTACTCTTTCCATTCATTACTGCTGTGTATGTGCTCCATATGAGTGACGTAGGTGCTTATGTAGGTGGGTTCTGACTTACGGCGAAAATGGAGTTACGTCGCGCCATAGGAACGGATCTACAACGTAACCCAAGGAATGCCTGTATATAGATACCTTTATTTTATCACTGTCACTATTATATTAATACTAGAGGCCTGGTGCATGAAATTCGTGCATGGAGGAGGGTGTCCCTTCAAGCCCAGCCTGCAACCTCTCCAATTCAGGACCCCTCTTGGATAGGGCCTAAACCGGCAGTTGGACATCCCTCTCGCAATCCGGGACGCTGGCTCCTAGCCGCTCACCTGCCTGCCTGCCTGATCACCCCTAACCGCCTCTCCTGCCAGCCTGATCGCCCCTAACCGCCCTCCCCTACTGGCCTGATTGCCCCTAACTGCCTCTGCCCTTTGCCTCGGCCACCATGGCTTTGTCTGGAAGGAGGACCAGACAATCAGAAGTTGCCTGGTCACCCAGTCTAATTAGCATATTACCCTTTTATTAGTATAGATTAGAAGCCCAATGCACGAAAATTCATGCAAAAATGGGCCTTCCTTTCCCTGGCTGCCGGCACCGCCTTTCCGCTCCAGCCCTGGAGCCACCTCTTTCCACTCCAGTCCCACCTTCCCACGCTGCCCGGAGGCCCTGAGCGGCTGAGGTAGTGCAAAACTTCTGCATCCCACCCCGCCCCCGGCCACTCAGCACCTGCATATGCAAATTAACCCACCATCTTTGTTGGGTTAATTTGCATACTCACCCGATTGGCTGGTGGGCGTAGCGAAAGTACAGTCGATTTGCATCCTTCTCTTTTATTAGTGTAGATTAGAGGCCCTATGCATGAAATTTGTGCAAGAGTAGGCCTTCCTTCCCCTGGCTGCCGGCACCAGCTTCCTTTTGGTACCCAGGACCCGGGCTTTCCTCTGGCCGCTGGCAGGCACCTGGGACCTGAGCTTCCCTCGCAGCCCTGGTTTTGTCTGGAAGGTCGTCCAGAAGGATATCTGGTCTAATTAGCATATTACGCTTTTATTATTATAGATCATTATCACATCATTTATTCCTAACGAGCATAAATCACAATAAGTATCCCAGTACATAGAAGTGTCACCTACCTCTTTCACATTTGCGTCATCGAAAAACACCCACTTGGAACTCTTGGTGTGAAACGTGAAGGCACAGTAGTGCCGGCTGGTGTAGCATATCAGACCAACAAGGTGAAGTTCACTGTTTTTGGCATTTTCATCAGTAACCCTATAAAAAAGCTGTTTGAAAAATTAGTAATGTACAGTTAGGACTGTATCCTTAAAAGTGAAGAGCAGTGATGTGCTATTATGTATCTGACTCCCCATAAACACATCTCCCGGGCATGCTGCCCACCCAGCGCTGCCTGGTGTGAAGGCACCACGGCCCTGCGCACCCCCCCAGTTACACTTCCAATCACCTGTCAGGAGCATTACAGGAAGGCCCTGACTTTAGCCCAGTATTACAGTGTCTCCAATAGAACTGACACGTTAACATCTACAGACCCAAAATATGAAATAATCACCCATTTTCTGATAGTTCTTGATTGAATCACATATTCAACTTGTGTCACCTAAAAATAATTCTCTAAAAGTTTAACTGTAACATCAACCAATGCAAAATAGTTAACTAAGATGGTAAAATCATGTAAGTGAACAGTTCATATTTACACTTATGATCACATCACCATCACTCTAGAGTGGTAAGAGATGCAGCAGGAGACAGTTAGAAGTGAAAGCCACTCCCGACCTGGGCTCTGAGGAAGTCCAGTTAGCCTGACTGGGTCAGCTCCAGGAGAGTTCCATCTGAACCTCCTTCCCTTAGAAAGAGAACTCAGTTCTGAAAAACGGGCTGATGAAAGTGTGCCCAAGCATGCAAAACTAGAAGGAGGAGAATGAAAGAGCGGAGATACCCCGGGAAGAGAGAGATGAGTTGCCAGACTCCGAACCACATCGCTGGTCAGGTCCGAGTGCTCGGAGTCCCAGACCAGGCCGATGGTGACGATCTCTGGGCAGTTCATCAGGACACGGCGGATCTTTATTTTCTGGCCACAGTTACTCTAAAGAAAAACACAAAAGGCAAATTTAGGAATTACTGAAACAGATATATCACAGGTGGCGCCTGTGGCATGATGCAGTCACACTCTTAACATATATTGCAAATTTATTTCTTTAGCATAGTAAAATAAACTTCTAACAAACTATTTCTCTTAATTATTGATTAAACAGGAAGTTTATTTTAAACCAAAGTGCTTTCTTCAATATTTTCGTAAATATGTTAAAATAAGAATTCAGCCTAAAAAATCAGTCCCCCCTGAATCAGAACCCCTGAAATGATTAATAATAGTACATAAGAAAAGAATGATACCATTTGGAAAAAAAATTAATTTTGTCTTTAGTGAAATGATAGATTTATGAACTTAAAAAAAACCTGACATATGCTACCTTAAATCCTTCCAAAGTCGAGCGTTTAAAGAACTAGTGCTGAGATAAATAGCTTGCATGGTATAGTTACCTAAAATAACATTGCAAAAACAAATTCTTAAAAGTAATTCCATAGACAATCAACATGACATAATAACTTCTGGGTGTCTCCTTTAAGCGTACACAGAAGCCACTAACAGTCCAAAACCCTGCTTACGGGACACTTCCGATAGTCATCTGTCGTATTCGCTGCTTGCAATAATTCCGCAAACATTTCGGGCTTCACACGCTCATGCCTGTCCGTCATTCTTCCAACTTCATTGCTACAAAAGAAAGAAGCAGTCCCAAATCTGGCCTATGTATGAAATTACGTATGAAAAACACTAAGTTATCAATATATGCAGGATCACTTTTTCTGTCTTAAAACATGATTTTGTGTAAAAAAAATTAACCATAAATTTCCATAAAGTGAAAACCATGAAATTTGGCAGGTATGTGAAAAAAAATCAGGTCAAGAATGGAATAGCACAAAAATTATAGCACTGTTTGGAACCACATGAACAAGGTAAGATGTTCTGTCTAAAGATAGTTGTAAGTCAAATATTTGTTTTACATTATGACTTAAATTATGAAATCAATTACTGAGGGGCATGAGTACAGACTTGCTTTCAGTCTTACTTGATCTATGTATCAGATCAACCTTATTAATCCTATTTCTGCATCAATGAAATGGTGTTGTTAAGGTTAAAGTGACAATTTATGTAAAGCCTGGAACATAGTAAGCATTCAATAATTACTATTCAATCCTCAATACCCACAAAAAGAGACTATCAGAATTCACAGTCTGGGCTCTTGAGATCTGGGGCGTGGGCCAGGGTGCACAGATGGAGTGCTAGTTTGTGTGGCCTCAGCGCCTGCTCAGGGACACCAATACACAGGAGCTTCAAAGCGAAGGCTTACCGCTCTCCCTTAGCACAGGCTCTCCTGTTCCGAACCACCCTACTCTTCACACGAAGAGAACAAAACAAGCCACAAATGACTGAAGTTCAGGGAATGTTTCTTTAAACTGATGTTCCCCCAACTCTGTCCATACAAGAAAGATGCTAAACACACCCAAATAACCCAGTTGTTATTACCCAACAGTGTTTAAGAAATGCTGTGCTACACCCATAAGAGGAGGAAGTCTAAACATGGAGTGGGTGAATGAGGAGCACCTGCCTCACTCTGCAGGAGGAAACACTGCGGCCATGAGTAACCAGCTGACGGATCTGAGGATCATCGACCACCTTTGGCTTCTGTGCTAGAACACCTGCAAGTACCTGTGACCTTAGTCAGCGTGTGCACACAGCAAATAGTATTCTCTCCAGAGCCTGCTGGAAGTGTTCAAGTGATGGCTCTTGTGTGAAGTCTGGGGATACTTCTGGGTCCCTAACTAGTACTGTTTCCTGGGCAGGCAGAGTGGAGCAGGCAGGCAAGCCAGGCAAAATTCCTATTCCAGGTGATGGTGAGGCCTGAAGGCCGCAGACCTAGCGGAGGGTTATGTTCAGTTTTCTTTCCTGCTTCCCCTGTTTCCATCACAACGGAGGCACACGGCCACTACAAAGTCACACCTGCCGAAGTTAGGGAGTCAGGTGCAGCTCCCATCACCATGGAGGCACATGCGGGGCTGACGGGACACGGCCACTACAAAGGTGACACCTGCCAAAGTTAGGGAGTCAGGTGTAGCTCCCTGACCACTCGTCATTTTTTTAAAAATATTTTTTTTAGAGAGAGAGAAAGGAGGAGAGAGAGAAACATCGGTGTGAAAGCAGAACAGTGAGCAGCTGCCTCTTGCACACCCACCATGGGGAATCGAGCCCACACATGTGCCCTGACCAGGAATCGAACCAGCAACCTCTCAGCGCATGGGACAACACCCAACCACTGAGCCACACCGGCCAGGGCTGCTTGTCATTTCCAGCCCTCCTGCCCAGTTCCAAAGACGTGCTCTCGATGTGAACAGGCGTCAATGTTGACTCATGTTTTGCACATTTCACTAAGTGGTAGATGCATCTGGCTAACTCAGAAATATCCAACTGAGACAGACACCACTTAGTACCTCTGATGGTCGCAGCCTGAGTCCCAGACAGAGAGCAGATACTCACGGATGCTGTGGGCTTACAAAGTAAATGCTCGCTGTGCTTCGCTGTGCTATTAAATCTTTGGTGAAGGTGCTTTCCGGTTCTTACCACAGGGCTGTCGTCGAAATGTACCGCACGAATTCTGTGAAAGGCAGAGGGTCTGATGAGGCCCCACAGCTACGACACACGCACTGCGGCAGAAACAGACGCTTAATGCACGGCTCGTGGAACACAAACAGCATCTAAGGAGCGAGGTCGGTGCCTCACCTGCTCGTACAGCGTCATGGCGAACTTCTGGTGCGCGACGCAGCACTTGGAGATGCACATGTCCGCGTCCCGGCTGGGCACGATGTGGAAATGGATCCTCTCCAAGATATTTTCCTGGTTTAAAAGCAGAAGACGCATGTGGTGAATCTGGCAGAGACACTTCAAAATACAGCCCTTTATATCCTCACAAGCGTAAGCCTTTATGGTTTCCTGGGGCTAGATCTAGGTGCTCCCTACTTAGTGCCAGCTTTCCTGCTCAGTGACACCTCGAATGCTGGTCTAGTGTTCACCACCTGTGGAGTCAGCTTAAAACAAATCAAATAAAAGAAACATCCATTTCACAAATTTAACAAAAGAAACATAATGTGTGGTTTTAATAAAGATTTTAAAAATCCTTTTAAAAATCAAGTTACGGTAGCTGACATCTAGGACTTAATACCAGAAAACAGTTTCCTATGTTTCCTGTTAATTAAACACAATCCTACGTGGCTCACATGGACAGTCCACATGACTTACGTCCACGGTGGCATGCAATGATAACACCTGCTCTCTCACCACGCAAGGGGCGTGCTGCCCACAGGCTCAGGGGACAGCTCAGGTCTAATACACATCACCAAGGGCATTTACTCCAACAAATTACCCTCTTTTATCAAAGCGTAAGTAATGGATTCTTTCAACCACCTTGAAAACAGTTATCAAGCAGGGACTGCTAGATACTCCACGAACTGTCGCATCCCGTGTTAGTGCATTTCAGCGAAGTGAACTATAGTTTTCAGTATTGTGCCCCATATATTTATGTTTAGAGCAATGAATCGATTATTAAGATGAGAATTGTAAAAGCCTATTTCATGACGTGTGTGCTGTTTTGGATGTTTAGTCAACATGGCAAGTGTGCTGAGCAGTCCCCCCGTCAAGGAGCTGTTGCCCTGTCCAAGGAGCAGAGAAGATGCTCACTAACGACAATGACAGAAACCCAGAGCACTGCGGGGGGCTGTGACCTGCCGTATCCAGCAGGCACGACTGAGACCACACCTGGACAACTGAATACATCAGAGACATTGTGAGTATTCCAGGCCATGAGCAAAGGCTGTGAAAGGCGAATGAGATCACTCACTCGCAGGGACAGTCAGGGACACAGAGCGAGGCCTGCAGTTCAACTGAAGGGCCTTACATGTTAGGAGAGAGTCTGGATTCGAGTCACAGAAATATTAGGAGAGCAAGCAATAGACAGAAGAAAATGGTATTAACCAGAGCCATTAAAAAAAGAAAAAAAAAGACTGTGCCCTAACTGGTTTGGCTCAGTGGATAGAGCATCAGCCTGCAGACGGAAGGGTCCCGGGTTCAATTCCAGCCAAGGGCACATGCCCAGGTTGTGGGCTCAATCCCCAGTAAGGAGGCATGCAGGAGGCAGCCAATCAATGATCCTCTCTCATCATTGATGTTTCTATCTCTCTCTCTCCCTCTCCCTTCCTCTCTGAAATCAATAAAAATATATTTAAAAAATCAGAGTGTAAGGGGCCAGGCTAAAAGGCCACAGGAAGGATGCTTCACTGGAGCCTGAGGCAGGGAGGGGGACAGGAGAACGTAAGACAAGGAGAACCTCACAGGGCTCTGAGGAAGCACTGGGGGACTTGCTAGCTGGATACAAGGTAGGAAAGAAACGGTTGTGTCTTACTTAAAGGCAACCTCTCTTTCATTGAAACACCAAGGAAGGTGCAGAAGGTCCATGACGGACCACGGAACACTCTGCTCATTCACATGACCAAAGTCCCAGGGCCTCCCTCCACCGGGCCTTTCGACCTGCCATTGAGTGCGTGCCAGCCCTGCTGCCCGAGAGCTGCCCAAGTCACTGCCCACTGGGCAGGCTCACCGGCTGCGCGCACCTGCAGGCCCAGGGGGGCGGGCGCCGGCTTAAGTGTTGTCTTTAATTGAATGAATCTTTTTGCTCTAATAAATACATTTTAAAATACCCTAGCAGCCTAACACTCAGTAAAACTTGGAGCAGCACAAAGGGCAAAACCAGAGGTCCACAGAGCCCCCAACTGAGCCGTGAAGGCGCTCTGACCCTCGCCACGGCTCTGACCGTGTCACTCTCTGTGAATCAGCTCTTCAGGGGATGCGAGCTCTCGCAGAAGGAGGCTCCCAAGTCCTTACAAAGCACTCGGCAGCGTCGTCCATGAGGCCCAGCTGGAACCTCTGCTCGTCCCGGAAGCTCTCGGCCAAGGCACGCCGCACGTTGTCTGACGGGAGGGCCTTTTCCCGGCTGTGTTGAAACTGAGCAAACATGGTCTGCGAATCCACAAGCACATGCGTGAGCTCAATGCCAACAACTGCAGAAACATGTCCATATTTCACTCGCACATGGTGACACAGAACTCTACCCTCGGAAACCAACGCTAAACAGTCTTTTGCCCTGAAATTCCACAGAAAAGCCGTGTGTGAAGATGGCTGCCTAGCCTCTCAATTGAGCATTGGCATGCAGGAGAACCAGCCAGCCTGCTCAGGTCCAGCCTGGATGCTCCTGGCTGCATGTGCCTGAGTGAGGCCCATGTTACACTGCTCCCCGGCTGATTCTGACCAGGTCTCAGGAAGTTTTGTGATAAGTTGCTTTGAATCAAAAGTGTACTACAGGAATTAAAATTGTTAACCAAGAATAAACATCTAATCACATGAAAAATAGCAGGAACTCGGTAGTGTTCAATGTGTTAATAACCTGGACAGTGTGGCTCAGTGGTTGAGCGTCGACATATGAACCGGGAGCTCACAGTTCAATTCCCGGTGAAGGGCACATGCCTGGGATGGGGGCTTGATCCCCAATGGGGGGTATGCAGGAGGCAGCCGATCAGCGATTCTTTTTCATCACTGATGTTTCTTTCTCTTTCCCTCTCCCTTCCTCCCTCTGAATCGATTTTTTAAAAAAATATTGATAAAATCTTAGATTCCTGGACAGGATTTCAATGACATAATGAGTTTGTTGCTTAATCTATATGGACTCCCTGCCTCTACCTTGTATCTCTTCTCTTTATGCTCATTCCTGCAGCCAAGTCCAGTCCAAACACAGTATCCAGTTAAAACAAATGGCATCACCCTCTATGCCAAGGACCCCAACTCCTGGCATCACGCAGGAGAAAAGCCAAGGTCCTCACAGAGGCTGGGAAGGCCCTCCGTGCCCTGACCTCCTGTGCGTTACTGATCACTCCATGATGAAGCACCCGGCTGTGACTAACAGTCAGCCTCACTTAGGGCACAAACCTGAACTTGGTGGGGACAGCTCAACCCTGCTCTGATGGAGGCCTGTGGTACAGCCTGGTACTGGGAATTAACTCATTGAATCTCTCACTGATGCCAGGCAGCTTCTAGTGCTGCCCACTGCTGGGCTGTGGTGCCAGCCTGGCCTCCTCCTTGGACCGCAGCCACTCTGAGAATGACCACTCGCCAGACAGAGCCAGGTGGGAGCCTTGGTACCTTCTCCAGGCACCTTGCCTCAGGACTGCAGCATGTGCAGCCACATCCTATGTCATGGATGGGTGAAGGCAGGCCACACAGAGGACTCCACAGGCAAGTTGTGATCACTGCTCCCCACACCTGAGCTCCCTGGGCACCCGCGCCCACACAGCGGCTGCAGCCAGATCTCCAGGACCTTGTCATTGTCATGCTCACGGCCCCTCAGGGCCCTGCCCGCTTGAATATCTAGTCCACTGTCACCCTTTCAGGTCATAATTCAAATGCCACTCTCCAAGCGAGGGCTTCCTGCTGCTCGACTCTATTCCCCCCCTTCTTGGTCCATTTCCCTCATTTTCAGTTACTACTGCCTGATATACTTCCCATGGTGATTTACTTTCCCTCCCTAGAAGAGACGCTCCATGAGAGCAGGCTGTATCACTTCTGTTCACTGCTGCTTCCTTGGCAACCAGAATGTAGTAGCAGTTCAAAAAACAGGTTAAAACTAATAACTTCACAAAAATGTAAAAGGTAATGTTCCCAACAATTTCATACCATGTAGAATATTAATTTAACTGTCCTTGTATAGAAGTGAAAAATGAAAACATAAACCCAAATAAGTCATACTTTTAAGAATTCATCTTCAAAATTATAAATCACTTGACAATGAACTTTAATTACAAGTGAGCTAATCAAACATGGCAAATAAATCAAACTATCAAGTAAAATTAAAAACTTGGAGAGACAATCATTGGAAGTTGTCAGAGCTACAAAGGTTACCTTCAGCGCACAGAATATGCAGGCCTCTCCCTGACAAACATGCCCCGTCAGGGCCCGCAAGCTTCTCCGGAATATGTCCAGCTGCCACAGCACCTGCGGCAGGAGACGTGGGGAGAGACGGTGAGACTCTCGGCGAGAAGAGGTGGAAAAGTCTTAGAAACTGCAGACCATGATGGCCTTTAACTTCCTGTACATCAGACACACACCCCTAGACAGCACCAGCAGGAACCAGTGATGCCAACCGGCGCCCAGGGGAGCCCGTGAGCAGCATGGAGCAGGCGAGTGGAGGCCTCAGGTTAAGGACTCTATGAGCAGGACACACGTGTTACTGCAAGGACTTGGCAGAGACACAACAGAAGAAGTGATCGTAATACTTGGAATGAACTGGAATTCAGAGAGGAAATACAACTGGACTTGAGACCAGGGTGCAGCACACGGGTCAGTGTGGGGTGAGTGAAAAGACAGGGCGAGCAGCGGCCTACGTGCTCACCCCACACTGAGGGGAAGGTGCCTGGCTGGCAATGGGGTGCAGCCTGGTAGGAAGAGCAATTAGAAATAACCCTAAAAAAAAAAAACAGAAATAACCCTAATACTTTTGCTACAATTATCCAGTCATCATTTGCTACTGAAAGACAGAGAGAGAGAGAGAGAGAGAGAGAGAGAAACTGTACATGTTTAAATAAATCAGTCCAGTACTTAAAGTTGGTCTGAAAAACCTGACATCTCTACTATGGAGATACTGTGCTGCCTCACACTCACAGAGCTCTTGATAAGGATCCCACACTCAGTTATAACCTTTAAAGTGGGAGAGCAGTGCCAGGCCTAGTTGTCAGGCAATGAGTGGCAACTGCTCCCTGCCGCTGTCATTACTGCCACAACCACCAGTGTAACATTACGTGCAGCCTCCACAGGAGGGGACAGGACAATCTGAAGACATAATGGTCAGAGTTTCCCAATTTAATTAAAATTATAAATCAGTTCTCAGCAAACCCCATACAAGAAACATGAAGAGGATGATGCGGAAGTACACCACCACCACCATAGCCGCCCAGGGACAGAGAGAAGAGGACGCGGGCGGAGGGACAGGTAAGACGACAGCTTCTCATCAGAAACAACGTGAGCCAAAGAAAGGGAGTGAGAGCGTCACAGAACTGAAGAGAAAACGGGCAACTTGGGCGCCTTTTAAAGGGTGAAAGCATCTTTCAAAAACAAAATGAAGTTGATTTTTTTCCCCAGACACACAAAAACTCAAGAACTCATGGCCAACAGCCTGGACCACGAGAAACGCTGAGAGGTGCCAGCAGAGCCATGCTGGGCCTGCACACAAGATGCCAGCACCAGCGAGGGCAACTGTGTAGGAAGTGTAGAGAATCTTCATGGGCAAGGTCATGGGTGCTCATTTAAAAAGTGCATTCCTATAGGAACACTTTTCCATTTTCTTTACCTTGTGTGTGTCCTTGCTCAGATGTCTGAGCAGTCCAGATAGGCTCATTTAACTAAGGGGTTAACTAACGAGTACTTTTTTTTTACTGAGCTGTCAGGAGGAAAAAGTAGCATTGGAAAATATGTGAAAAGTGATTTACTTTCAATAAATTCTTCGAAGGTATATTCTGGGGTCAACAGAGTAACAGCCCAAGATTCTAAATCCTCTTTAGTAGTGGTCGGAAGAACACAAGATCCTACAAAAGCTGGGACTGGTGAACAGAAACCGTACCACACATAAGGACATTTATCTAAGACAGAAAAGCGGGCTAATACATACTTGTTAATTACAAGAATTGCAACAAGGATGGAAGCAAATTAACAAAAACAGTGGAGTCCCAATCATGAATCCACAGAGGTGAGCTAAGGCACAGTGAGGGTGAGGAAGTTGGAGTACTGCGATTAAAAACCCCAGCTCATCTCAACACAAATGGCTCGTTTCCTTTTATGCTGTCTATGGGGATTCTACTGGATTTCCTTTTAAAAAAGTATGTGGATGTGTGTGCGTGTAGGGGGCACAGGAGGAAATTAGCTGATTCAAAAACTATTTTATGTATTTGAGAAACATACTCTTAATTTACTAAGTAATCATTATAAATCAAAATGTATTTTTATATCATAGTAATATACAATCCTGCTGAAAAAAGTAATTCCTTTTGATATAATAACCAATGTGCCTACTAGCCCACATATTGTCGCCACCATTAAAAGTGATAAAAAAGGTCATTGCAGTCAAGAATAACTTTATTCTTGCCCTGGCCGGTTTGGCTCAGTGGATATAGTGTCGGCCTGCAGACTGAAGGGTCCCAGGTTCAATTCCAGTCAAGGCACATGCCCAGGCTGTGGGCTCATCCCCAGTAGCAGGAGGCAGCCAATCAATGATTCTCTCTCATCATTGATGTTTCCATCTTTCTCTCCCTCTCCCTTCTTCTCTGAAATCAATAAAAATATATTTTTTAAAAATAGAATAATTTTAATGCACAAGTTAAAGCATCATCAGACGAACCCTTTCCTGAAAAGCACGTCTGCACTTTGGAGCAGGCCTCACCTGCACAGCGCTGTTGAGGAAGCAGCTGTTCTGGCCCGGTGCATTGAGCAGGCCCTTGGTGGGCGCCAGCGACAGCATGCTCCCAGGCTGGTACGCCTTCCCCAGGTTGCTGCCCGGCTTCCGCAGGAACTTCACCCACGCCATGTTCAAGCAGCTCTGTGGGCATTAAAGCTGAGAATGGTATGCTCGTGTGATATTTTGATGAAACGGGTGCTAGCTTGACATGTCCACTGAAATGTACTGCAGTCTATGACAATACCATGACCGTCCACATCCATAGCTTTCCTGCTGCTGAATATTGTGAGGACTTTGTCAACTGAAACAGGGCACATGAACATTAAGTTCTGAAAATGAAAAAAGAAGGCTATTTTGAACAAGGCCTTAAAGATTTTTATGTGTTATATTTAAAAGAGATTTGTATAGCTTAAGATGAAAAAGATATTTTCTTAAACTGCTAAAAATAATGTTGATGAACAAATTTTCTTTAAAGTTCAAGCCATTTGTCTTGATGGTTTGAAAACGATGTAACATTGGCATCTGGCACGATTCCTTTGGTTGTTTGTTTTCCTTAGGGCCTTTTAATAAGAAAGAAGGCTCTCTCTTTCCCAGGTGAAGTTATTAAAGGCGACTGACTCCATATTGCATATCCATGTGACCGCAAAGCAATTCTACAACAAAGAAAAAGAGTTTACATAAACGTAAAGGGTAATCAACAAAGCCCCTAGTTTACTATGTGAACACAAATAGTGAATACATATTTGAAATGTTGAATATCTATATAATAAAGAGATAACATGCAAATTGATCCCCACACCCTTACAAGATGGCTGCCTACAACCAGGCTGGCAGGGGGGTTAGTGAGGGACGACCAAATAACTGAACAAGCAGGCTGCATGGGGGAAGCAGGCCAGCAGGGGGGTTAGTGAGGGATGACCAAATGACTGAACAAGCAAGCTGCAAGGGGCAACCAGGCCAGCAGGGTTGTTTGTGAGGGACAACCAAATGACTGAACAGCAGGCTGCGTGGGGTGACCAGGCCAGTGGGGGGCAATCAAAAAGGAGCGATCATGCTGGCACGCAGAGGCAGTGAGGGACGATCAGGCTGGTGGAGGGGGGCAGTTAGGGGCAACCAGGCAGGTAGCGATTAGGAGCCAGTGGTCCAGGATTGTGAGAGGGATGTCCGACTGCCGGTTTAGGCCTGATCCCGGGGTTCAGGCCTAAACCGGCAGTCGGACATCCCCCAAGGGGTCCCGGATTGGAGAGGGTGCAGGCTGGGCTGAGGGGACCTCACCCCCATACACGAATTTTGTGCACCAGGCCTCTAATATAATCATAAAAAGATTAAAACTAATGTTCTAAAGTATGAAAATGAAAATAGTTTACCATTAAAAATTGTTTAAATATCAATGTGACATCAAATCCTATAGAAAACAGACTGTTGCCTGTGGGAGGGTAGAGGGGACATGTGCAAAAAGGTGAAGGGATTAGGAGGTACAAACTTCCAGGTCTAAAATAAGTAAGTCATGGAGGGAACAAATAGCACAGGGAATCTACTTAGTAACATCGTAATAATCTATTCAGTGCCAGATGGTCACTAGATTTAACATGATCACTCATAAGAGAGAGAAATGTCGGATTACTATGTTATACACCTGAAACTAATATAACATTGTGTCAATAAGAATCCTATCTAATAAAAGAGTAATATGCAAATCAACTGTACCTCCACTACACCCTCAAGCCACACCCACCAGCCAATCAGGAGAGAATATGCAAATTAACCCAAACAAGATGGCTGCAACCACAGACAGCAGGAAGGAGACTTGGGTTTCCCTGGCAACGGAGGAAGCCAAGCTTTCCACGTGCCCTTGCTGGCCCAGGCCTCCACTCAATGCTACAAAGTTTCAATTATAGAAGATAAATAAATCCCAACAGAAATAGCTGCAGCCACGGAGCTGGAGAGAGCAGGAGGCTAGGGTTGCCCACGGAGATGGAGGAAGCCAAGCTTCTACAGCCCTGGCCTGCTTTGGCCTCTGCTTAAGGCTACAAAGTTTCAATTATAAAAGATACATAAATCCCAACAGAAATGGCTGCCGCCAGGGAGTGAGCAGAAGGCTTGGCTCCACTCCAGGCTACAAAATTTCAGTTGTAGAAGATAATTAAATCCCAGATCCCAGGGCCTCTTCTTGGGTCACCCCGGGGTGTGCCCAGCCTGCAAACCACCAAAGGCCCCTCGCCCAGGCTGCCCCACACTCCAAGGGAACCCCCACCCTGATCTTCAGGGCAAACCAGCTGGCCCCCACCCATGCACCAGGCCTCTATCCTATCTAATAAGAGAGTAATATGCAGATTGACCATCACTCCAACACACAAGATGGCTGCCCCCATGTGGTCAAAAGATCCTGCCCCCATGTGGACACAAGATGGCCACCACAAGATGGCCAGCAGGGGAGGGCAGTTGGGAGGAACCAAGCCTGCAAGGGAGGGCAGTTGGGGGCAATCAAGCCTGCTGGGGAGGGCAGTTAGGGGTGACCCAGCAGGCAGAGGAGGGAAGTTGGGGGTGACTGGGTCTGCAGGGAAGGGCAGTTGGAGGTGATCAGGCCTGCAGGGGAGAGCAGTTGGGGGCTACCAGGCCTGCAGGGGAGGGCAGTTAGGGGTGACCAGGCCTGCAGGGGAAGTCAGTTAGGGGCAAACAGCTTGGCAGGGGAGCAGTTAGGCATCAATCAGGCTGGCATGGGAGTGGTTAGGGGGTGATCAGGCTGGCAGGCAGAAGTGGTTAGGGGCAATCAGGAAGGCAGGCAGGTGAGAACTGGGAGCCAGCAGTCCTGGATTGTGAGAGGGATGTCCAACTGCCCGTTTAGGCCCGATCCTAATATGCAAATCGACCGAATGGCAGAATGACCGGTCACTATGATGCACACTGACCACCAGGGTGCAGATGCTCACTCAACACAGGAGCTGCCCCCTGGTAGTCAGTGCGCTCCCATGAGGGAGCGCCACTCGGCCAGAAGCTGGGCTCACAGCTGGCGATTGCAGTGGTGGTGGTGGGAGCCTCTCCTGCCTCCAAGGCAGTGCTAAGGATCAGCAAGCCTGGCTTCTGGCTGAGTGGGACTGGGCCTAACATGGCAGTCAGACATTCCCCAGTGGGTCCTGGACTGCAAGAGGGAACAGGCCGGGCTGAGGGGACACACCCTCACCCCCAGTGGATGAATGTCATGTACCAGGCCTCTAGTATTTCAGTGAAAGCCACTTTTTACAGAAAGAAAAGACCACACGGCAAGCTAGTGTTTGCTCTCCTTGGAAAAGCCTGCTTTTGAGGGTTTGGGTCTGAGAGCTTAGGATTCGATTCGCAAGGATTCCCAGCCCAGCGACTGGTAAGGTAGTCTCTGCACCTGAACTAGCAGCAGCATAGGTTCTCCAGACCCCTGCTTCCTCCTGCAAGCCTGGCACTTGGCTCTGTCCCAGACGGAGGTGCCTGTGTCCCACCACGTAATGCTCCCGCCTCTGATTGAGGACATTTTCTGTCATAGTAATGCCTCGCTGGAGGAGTGTGTGTGCCCCGAGTGACTCCACTGGGAGGAAACTCCTGGGAGCTGGTGCCTGGTTCCCACCAGACCTTCGCCCATGACCCTTCTCCGTCTGCTGACTCTGCTTTAGGTCCGTTCTCAGGAACACAGCATGGCAATGAGTCAACAATGTGCCCACTGAGTGCTCTGACTCCCAGACAGTCACTGAAAGGAGGGCCGGGGTCTAGGAGACCCCACACAGAGGGCTACACAGTCAGTAAGAGCAACTTTGTTTCCATCAGGCTGGCAAAATTTAAAGTAACACTGCAAGAGGGGATAAACAGACATATACACTGAGTGGCCAGATTATTATGATCTCTGAACGCATAATAATCTGGCCAGTGTATATCCTATATAATAAAAGGCTAATAATGCAAATTGTCCCCTCAACCAGGAGTTCGACCAGCAGGCAGGCTGGCCAACCACCCATGTCCCCTCCCCCTGGCCAGGCTGGCTGGACCCCACCCATGCACGAATTCACACACAGGCCTCTAATATACATACACACACACACACACACACACACACAGAGTGGCCAGATTATTATGTGTTCAGAGAGCATAATAATCTGGCCACTCACTGTATCGTTGACTAATAAAAAAAGTAACCATACTATATACCCTTGTGGCTATAGTGTACTATCTACCTGGCAACAACTAATAAAATATAAAACAAGTCCTGAATGGTGTGGCTCAGTGGTGGAGCATCAACCTATAAACCAGGAGGTCACAGTTCAATTCCTGATCAGTGCACATGCCCGGGTTGTGGGCTCAATCCCAGATGTGGGGCCTACAGGAGGCCGCTGATCAGTGATTCTCTTTCATCACTGATGTTTCTATCTCTCTCTCCTTCTCTCTCTTCCTCTCTTAATTCAATAAATATATATATATAAAACACTCACACTTCAATATTTAATAAAAAACAATATTGACAATATATGCTCCTAAAATAAAAGTACTTTATTGAGATATATTAGAGAGGTGTAGTGAATAAGAAACAAAATCAACATCCATAAATAGAGACTTAATATAACTATTTTTAGTGACAAGGGCAAAATGCAGAAATGTAACATGACCCCACTTTGATAATATGTGGGAAAGTATATACGTTTTCTATGAGCCTCTGAGCAGGGAGCAGTGTGTGTGTGAGTCTAACTGAAATGGGGGTAGGACAACCAAACTAGAGGATAAACATGGAAAACACCTGCATGAAGAAAAAACTGTAGCATGTATATTCATCACATGTATGCATCACATGAGTTAGGAGTGTATGTATACGCAAATATACAATTAAAACAAAAACGATACAGGTGGAAAGATTATAGTAAGGAAGATATTAATTGAAGAATAGATGCCCTTTGATATACAAAACCGTTGTCACTATATATGGAGGAATTGGAGAAGACTGTGTTAGAAAATTTATAAAACAAAAATAAAAAATAAGAATACATAAGAATAAGGAAATACTGTACCACCACCAACAAAAACAGCGGACTTTAAGTAATTTTCAATGTCCTGCACTTTTTGCTCTATGTCTTTGTGAAAACAGGACTGTGCTGTGACTTCCCCCACATGCTCGTTTCCACAAGTGACTTAAGAAGAGCCTGCATGTGCACCTGAATACGGAACACGAGCATTAAGGACACCCTCTGAGACACAGCCTCCAAAGAGAGGGTGCCGCGGCAGGCACCCCGGGCATGGCTCTGCTGGTGCAGCCTCAGCCTGAGCTCCGGCTTGGCCTCCCTTCTTCTCCTTGTCAGCTGGTGACTTCATCCTCCAGTGGCTCAGAACAAACATCTTGGCATCACTTCTTACTCCTCTTTCTTACTGAGTGAAAACTCGGGAAATAAAGTGAAACCTCCATCAACAAGCCCTTTGCCATCAGTGTTCCCACCTAAGAAGACCAAGGCACGAAGGGTCCAGGACAAGTCCCCACACGCGGGCAATGGAGACAGGGCCGGTACTAGGCTGATGGGAAGTGGATGCTCTCAGGCCTGCAGAGCAGTACAAAAAGGAGGGCACACCTGCAAGGATCCACACAGCCTGCTCACCTGGAAACGGGCGCGGCCACCATGAGAGGGCAAGAGTGTGTTGTTACGCAGGCTGAGAAGCTTAGAAGCCAACGTGTATTGTCTGGTGGGTTCCTGAAGGGCCCCTGACAAGCATGGAATACACGCTCTGACTCAGGATTCCCAGTTGTTTATTCTACCCCGGAAAGGCTCTAGCAACACAGCACACCTCTCAACCATGGCATCATTAAAGGCACGGCAGTTGCTACCATCACAATCTCTGTAAAAGGCTCAGAGTTATTGTAGGAATCATAAACCATGGATAGGAGACCTAATAAATACCCAAAACATAGTAGGCATTCAGTAAATGCAAGTATTACCAGTATAATGATAGCAACACATGATCTTTGATGTAAGTGATTTTTAACAACATAAACATTTGAATAAAGGAAAAGCTGTACTACATGGCATTTTATATCCCACTTTGCCATCTTTCTCCATTTCCTTAAGCTGCTGTATCACCCTTGACCATGGCCTTCATCCAGATTTAGTGGGGTCTGATGAACTGTATAATAAATTATCAATTTCTAAATTTTAAAATTTGTTATTAAGCCATTCTTAGTAGAAAATAAGCAATTTCATTTATAGAGCTGTATATTACTCTATGAAAACTTAACATGTGAAAAATTCTAATTTACAAAAAACCGGGAATGCTTCATTTCAAGTGGAATCACTACCACATTGTTTCAAACTTTCATTTGCAAACTGGACTAGAGAAGGAGAACTGAATTTAAACAGTAGAAAGCAACACATCAGAAATACTCGGGCAGCTACTCAAATAATCACGTAAGCAACGGAGATTTAATTTAGAAAAATTTAATCTATGTGGTCCTCTCATCTGCAGGGGTGGATGCCTGAAACCATGGATAGTATTAAACCATATATATACATACATACACACACCCGTGTTTTTTCCTATACACACATACCTATGATAAAATTTTATTTATAAATTGGGCACAGTAAGAGACAATAATAAAATAGAAAAACTATATGCTCAGCTGGTGTTGCTCAGTGGTTGAACATCGACCCATGAACCAAGAGTTCAATTCCCAGTCAGGGCACAGGCCTGGGTTGGGAGCTCAATCCTCAGAGAGGGGCAGTAAAAGGCAGCCGATCAATGATTCTCTCACATCATTGATGTTTCTCTCTCTCTCTCCCCCTCTCCCTTCCTTTCTGAAATCAACATATATTTTTTTAATTTTAAATCTTTATTGTTGAGAGTATTACAGAAGTCCCTCTTTTTCCCCCCATAATCCTCCTCTGCCCAATTCCTGCCCTGCCCCAGGCCATCACCACCCTATTGTATGTGTCCTTAGGTAATGCATGTATGCATGTAAGATCTTTAATCTTTTCCCACCTCTTCTCCCCATCCACCCACCTTCCCTCTGATATTCGTCATTCTGTTCTATGTTTCCATGCCTCTGATTCTATTTTATGTGTTTATTTTGTTCATTAGATTTATTGTTCATTTATTTTGATTTTTATTGATAGATATGTATTTATTGACATTTTATTGTTCATATTTTCTCCTCTTCCTCTTCCTCTTCTTAAAGAATACCAATCAACATTTCATGTAATACTGGTTTGGTGGTGATGAACTCCTTTATCTTTTTCTTATCTGTGAAGCTCTTTATCTGACCCTCAATTCTAAATAAGAGCTTTGCTGGGTAATCTTGGTTGTAGGTCTTTGCTATTCATCCCTTTGAATATTTCTTGCCACTCCCTTCTGGCCTGCAAAGTTTCTGTTGAGACATCAGCTGACGCTCATATGGGCACTCCCTTGTAGGTAACTAACTGCTTTTCTCTTGCTGCTTTTAAGATTCTGTGTTTAACCCTGGGCATTTTAATTATGACTAGGGGCCCAGTGCACGAATTCGGAAGGAACTGGGAAGGAACTGTGGGCCGTGAGGCTGCAGTGGGCAAAGGGGTGCCCCAGCCTGGCCCCTCCTGCCACAACCCCCAGTCCCATCTGCCAGCAGCCCCGCTCCCACGTGCTGATGGCGCAGAGCAATTGGGGCCGGCGCCAGCAGTGAGTGCGAGCAGGGCCGGTGCTGTCAGCAGGGCCGGTGCTGTCAGCGGGTGCGAGCAGCAGCTGCTGCCCCGATTGCCCCTCAGGAGCAGGGGGAGGTGGAGAAGTGCTCAGGGATTGTTGGGGCTAGCAGCCTCCGCTCGCACCCACTGATGGCGCCGAGTGATTGAGACCAGCACCAGGTGCTGGCAGCAGGTGTGAGCGGTGGCTGCCGGCCCTGATTGCCCTTCTGGAGCAGGGGAAGGTGAAGAAATCCTGAGAAGCGATTGGGGGCAGGCACTGGCAGTGGGTGCAAGCAGTGGCTCTGGCACTGGTAGTGGGTGCAAGCGGGCCAGTGCCCGCAACAGGTGCGAATGCCGGGCAGGACCACAGCGCACGGGAGCAAATAATTTTCAGTAACCACCAGAGGCTTGCCCTGATGACAGCAACTGGCACCCCACCTTGGTCTGGTGCCCCTGCTCACATGCTCCACCATCCTGCCACAGCCAACGTCATAGCGACCGGTTGTTCAGTTGTTCCGCCCTTCGGTCTATTTGCATATTAGCCTTTTATTATATAGGATATGTCTGGTGTGGGCCTCTTTGGGTTTCTCTTGTTTGGGACTCTGTGCTTCCTGGACTTATAAGTCTATTTCTTTCAGCAGGTAGGGGAAGTTTTCTGTCATTATTTCTTCAAATAGGTTTTCAATGTCTTGCTCTCTCTCTTCTGTTTCTGGCACCCCCATGATGCGAACGTTGGTGCACTCGAAGTTGTCCCAGAGTACTGACACTATCTTCATATTTTTGGATTCCTTTTCTTTTTACTCTTCTCCTTGGGTGTTTTTTACTTCCTCAAATTCCAAATCTTTGATTTGATTCTCGGAATCCTCTACTCTACTGTTGAATCCCTGTAAATTATTATTTTAGCTAGTGTATTCTTAATTTCTGACTTTTTTTTTGTCTTTGACATTCTCACTAAAACCCCTGAAAAGTCCCACTAAGTCCTTTGAAGATCTCATTAAGAACCTTGAGTAACCTTATAATCATGGTTTTAAACTCTGTATCCACTAGCTTGCTTGCTTCCATTTCTTTCATTTGTGACGTTTCTTTGTCTTTACGTTGTGGCTGTTTCCCTGTGTTTGTTTTTATGTATTATATAGAGCTGTTATGTCTCCTAGAAATGGTAGAGTGGCCTTGTGCAATAAGTGTCCTGTAGGGCCCAATGGCTCAGCCTCCCCAGTTACCGGAGCTGAGCACTCTAGGTGCACCCCTGTGTGGGCTGTGTGCACAGTCTTGTTGTAGTTGAGCCTTGATTGCTGTTGGTGTCACTGGGATAAACTGACCTCCGGGCTAATTGGCTGTGGGGACCAGCTGTGACTATAGAGAAGGAGTTGCTGTGCAGGAGACACCTCAATGGAGCAGGACTTGCTTCAGTGGGGCTCTGGTGCTCACTGAGTCTGCCCCTTGAGTGTGTCGCTTGTGGATGTGTAGAGTTGTAATCTGGTGTGGTCTGAAGCTGTCCACCAGGTGCACTGGCTCTGGGGCCTCTCGGGAGGTGCAAAGTCAATCACTGCCTGGGGCCACCCGACAGAAGCTACAGAGAGATCTGCAGATGCCTGCTATTTGTATTGGGCTAGGAACGACCCAGGTGAAGCCCAGCTGTGAGGCAAGACAGGCTGGTGCTAGTGCTGGGTCTTTGGCCTTTCATTGATATGTTTGGGGCATGCTGACTCCAGCTGCTTCTTGTTTAAGATATTTTAGCAAAGTCTGAAACCTGAGCCAGAACTGGCCATTCATGTGGAAAAGCAGCTGCAAACAGCTTGGGTGGAGCTGAAAATTAGATGGGGCGGGGGTCTCAGGGAATCACCAGGATGGAGCGAACAGTGTGGGCCACACTGATGGAAACTCAGATATGGCTGCCAGTCAGCTCTGTGATATGGGAGGTCCCAGCACAGGAACAATGACCCCTGTAAGCATGCCTGTCTGGGAGAAAGCCGCCCAGCATTCTTGCTGCAATGCCAGACAGTCCAGTTCCTTCCCATATGTCCCTGGATTCCCCCAAAGCCTCCACCTGGCTCTGGAGCTCAGAGGAATTGGGACCATGTAAATTCATACATGGGCCCTTTAGGAGGAGCACTTGGGTTTCCAGCAGCCTCCATGTCACTCAGCTACAATCCCTGCTGATTTTTACAGCCTGAAGTTACAGGGACTTCTCTTCCCAGCTCTGGAACCCTGGGATGGGGGCCCGGTGTGCTGCTGGGATCCCTTGCTTTTCACGGGAGGCCTTGGAGATATCACCTTCTGATTCAAGAAACACCACAGCTGGGTGTTGGATCAGCCTGTTCCATGCCTCCACCCCTCCTACCAGTCTCAATGCACTTTCTTCTTTACTTCTCCAGTTGTAGGACTTCCATTCAGTCAGATTTCAGGTAGTTCTAAAAATGGTTGTTCTGTGTTTTAGTTGTAATTTTGATGTGGTTGTGGGAGGCAGTGAGTACTGTTGTTTACCTACATCACCATCTTGGTTCTCTCAATAAAAATATATTATTTTTAGCCCTAGCCCATTTGGCTCAGTGGATAGAGCGTCAGCCTGAAGACTGAAGGGTCCCGGGTTTGATTCCGGGAAGAGGCACATGCCCAGATTGTGGGCTTGATCCCCAGTAGGGGGCATGCAGGAGGCAGCTAATCAATGATTCTCTCTCATCACTGATGTTTCTATTGCTCTCTCCCTCTCCCTTTCTCTCTGAAATAAAAATATTAAAATATATATATTATTTTAAAAAATAGAAAACTATATACTATTCTGTAAATGTGTCTCACCTCTCTCCACCAAACCAGCACAAATTCTTTTCCTTCTTCACAATTTCACGGATAGAAGAGTCCCGACCACAGACCTTGGCAGCCTCAGCAGCAGATTTCTTTCTTTACTAAGCGGTGAAAATTCACCTTTCACTTAAAGGAAGCACTTTCTGACTTCTCTTTGGCACATCTGAATCACCACCATGGCTACTCTTGTGCTTTGGGGGCCATTATTAAGTAAAATGAGGGTGATGTGAACACAAGCACTGTGTTCTGAGACAGTGGGTGTGATACCCCAGACAGCTTGATTAACGGCAGGGGCATGCTCAGAGCAGAGATGCTGAGCAAGAGGGTGAGTCACCTTGGGACAGCAATGGACAGTGCGAGATGTCATCACGCTACTAAGTATGGTGCACGATTCAAACTTAGGAACTGTTTATTTCTGGAATTTCCATTTAGTATTTTAGCCCGCGGTTGAGTGCATGTACCTGAAACGGGGAGAGCTAAATCACAGATAAAGGGACTGCTGCCTGTAAAACTTTTCAGAAAAATAACCACAAATGTTCCTACTGACCATTTAAATTCATAAATAACATGAAGATCCAGCCGGTCATAAAAAACGAGAGTGACCAAATGGTACCTTGACATTGGGGTCGCCTGGTCTCAGTGCTGAGAATGCTCCCCATGCCCACACTCCTGTCCCCTGGGGGGCCCATCCAGCACTCTCCTAACATTTTAGATGACAGTACCTGTCATCATCTTCAGATGCCCTTAATTATCTGTCTTCCCTGTAGGATACAGTATAAATCCTCAACAAAAGAATGTACGAAGTGCAGCGAGTGGTGCCTAATGCAAGGATGAGGTATTCTACTGTCCTCTGCTGGATCAGAACACACTTCCAGGCACGGTGTGGTCACTGGGAGTTGAAAAGGGAATGGGAAGAGAGAAGCGGCATCTCGTGCAGGCAAGAGAATGAGAAAAAAAGACTATTTTATCTTTAGAATCTCAGTGCAGTTGGGAGAGGATTAGCAAGAACCAGAGAGGAGGCTCAGAAAAGGAAGAACTCACATATCTAACCACTGTAACACTGTCCTACTGGTTTGTGAATCCCTAGAGCCTATCATACAACTTACAGGTCAATAAATATTTATTGAACAAATCTGCTAAGTTGGCAAAGCACAAAAGGTAAATATAAAAGTTCCAAATTCCAAAGGAAAAGTATTTCTTCAAACTGCTTTCTGCAGGTCGATATTTGCAAAATAGAAAGCTAATGTAATGATTTCCAAAAAATTAAATAAAAAATACCATGACAACGCATGTAACTGATTTTGTTCATTGAAACAGCTAAGATATTCAAATATGGTTTATGTTGCATAACATTGTATTTTCTGATAAATTACAAATATGAACATACTATATAACTTTTCTGAAGTGACTCATGTAAAACTAAAATTGTTCAACCAGATGCAATGGGTTCTAGCGTTGGTGTGTCACAGCCACCTTTTGTAGTTCACGGAGCCTACGGATTCCTCAGAATAATGTTAGTTAATTATGTTAAAATTCAGCTCTAACCACAGGCTCTGGTTTTAAGCATGGAGCCCAGTTTAAGAACTCCTGATAGAAGATACAGGTTAACCTGGAAAAGCAAAGAACAGATACTTTTTGCCTAAATATTCTAAATATGCAGTATTCCTAGTATTAAAAAAATTCATAATAACTTGCCAAGATTAGGGTTTTATATAAAGTTATTTAAAGCTTATATAATCTGAAGATTTTCTCTGTGGTAGTATACAGGTTGTATCCACTTCTTGCTCTTATTACGCGCATATACTGCAATGCAAAATCTAAAATCATTACAGCTATACTAAATTAATAATATACTAACATCACATTTGTATCATCACTAATTTCTAGCTAGCTCTCCACAGATGACATAAATTAGCTCATTCCTCCTTTTATCCAAGAGCTCGTGAGCAACATGAGGCTAGATTGACAATCTTTTGGGCCCAAGCGTACCAAGCACGCTCTGCGTCAGAATACTTACAGCTGCAATGAGTAAGCTACCTTCTGCAGGCTGAGGTCTATAATTGAGAAACACCATAGTTAGAGCTGTCAAGTAAGAAGACGTGCTAGGTAGTTTAGTACCTAAGCATCTCTGTAGGATAGCTTAATCCACCACTTTACAGATTTTACACATATTTTAGGAAAATTGGAGGGTAAAGCAATATCCTCTATGGAATGGTAGGCCAGTGAATTCCAAACAGTTCCCACAGGCAAAATGCCTCTGATTTTGACTTGTAAATGTGTATATCACCTTAAAATAGATCAGATTTTCATAATTTAACTCTGTCCTGCTGAAACAAACTTCTACCATATAACTCCAAAATTTATTTCCTGATACTACAGTTTAAAATAAACATTTACTTGACACTAAATATAAAAGACCTTGAGTCACAGAACATACTAAATTATGAGTTTTGTGATTTTCTTTTCTTTTTAAGGAAAAAAAGTTAACTAGGTGGAAAAGGTGTCTCTACCCCATTAAAATAGCTATCTTTTTAGAACCTACTTTTTGTACCATCTAGAGAAAACAATAATATTAATGGATACTAATGGATTGCCTATTAGTATCAAGTTCCATGAACAATTTACCATATACCAAAATTTATAAAAAGTTTTTCAAAACTTAATAGGGAAAAAGAAAGGTCTATTCTTGGGCACTTATTTTTTATACATAACCACCAGTGAGTTTAATTTGTGAACATATTTCAATAAATCACTTTCATGATTTAGGTCCAGTAATCATGAGCCTAGTCATGTTGTCCAAACAGCTAATTTCAAAATCCTCTAAAATGTAAAACAAAAACATTTGTTTTTTTCAGGCCATACTTAACTCCTACCTACAGTGAGTTAGTGTATTTGGAATTCTTATGACAATGGCAGATAAATCACATACTGCTTTTGCAAAATAAGTTTTGTTTAATTTCTCTTTAACAGGACACAGGATCTTTGCCTAGAGTCGACCATATCATGGAACATAAAAAAAAGGAAAAT
Source organism: Corynorhinus townsendii (assembly GCA_026230045.1). Lineage (NCBI taxonomy): Eukaryota > Metazoa > Chordata > Mammalia > Chiroptera > Vespertilionidae > Corynorhinus > Corynorhinus townsendii. The sequence goes on along the minus strand of JAPDVU010000006.1, from coordinate 63,366,464 downwards.
AAAACTAACAAGTATCAATTTAGCCAAAAGTTCATTTTGTTTAAGAACTCGCTACTCCTTTTAAATACTGAGAATCAGCAATGCTTTTCTTTAAAGAGACCAGAATTAAAAGGGAATCAGACCCTCATCACAAAGAACTTCCTAAGTTTACTGTTGAACATCCCTCAAAAAACAGCCTTGAAAATTCCTTGCGGAAACCTCCCCTCTCCCCCGGCACACACAAACTGGTTTTTCCCAGATAAAGCAACATTTGGCAAATGGCTGGGTGACACGTTAAGCCTTGCAAGTGCATTTTGCAAGCCTTAATCAGACCTTGAGCTGATAAAGAAAACTTTGTAGCGGGATAACAAAACCTCCAAGGCTCTCAGATTGCAGCTCCCGGACCCTCCCCAAGGCACCTGCGCAGGTACTTCCTGTTCTCCGACGACGTCTAAAACGCTTTAGTAAATGCTTTATTAATGTTTAGAGGCTAAACATTAACTTCGGAAGTGACTACTACCACCCAGCAACCAGCAGCCCAGAGATTCTCGCGGATGGATCCAGTCACCTGTCGTCTCCAAGGAGGGGCACCAAGCCGCGCGGACCCCTTAAAGGCAGCTGCTGGGGGTCGTGGCCGGGCAGTGGCGGACGCCCACATCCAACGCCCCGAGCGCCCCCGCGGGACTCAGGTCCTCCCGGGCCACTCGCCCGCCAATGCAGCAGCGCCGCCACCGCGACCCACTCAGCGTGTGGGCCCTCTGGCCCGGCCAGGAACCCGCGTGGGCCCCGGGAGTGGGGTCGGACAGGGTCGCGGGGCTGGAGCCTGGTGTCCCAATCGGGCCCGCGGGGTCGCAGGGCGCTGGGTCTCCATCCAGGGACACGTTCCGGAGACTTACCTGCGCTTGGCCCTTCCTCTCCCGCAGGGCGCCCTCCAGATGGCCCAGCGCCGACTCGCGCCAGCAGCGGGCTGACACGCCGACCGCCACCGCCACCGCCACCGCCGCGCACGGGGAACTGGAGCACAGGCTACCGGACTCCGTCGCCAGAGCACGACCCTGCGCACGGAGCATGCGCACACCCAGATACCCCGGGCCTGGCTGGGCAGTGACACCTGCGATCAACAGGTCCCGGCAGCCCCGCCCCTGGCGCCGCGCGCTCGCCCCGCCCCCTCGGGCTGGCCCCGCCCTCACGCTCACCAGCCGACCCCGCCCCGCCCCGAGTTCCTGGGTCGGACTTGCGGGGCGGTACTCCCGCGGGGGTTCGATGGGGCGTGAAATCCCGCGAGAGCCGAGGTTGGAGCATCTTTCTAAGGCGGGAGCCGGGCGCCGGGCTGGGTCTCGCTGCTGGGCTAGGTGGCTGCAGGTAGAGCTGGAGGTGCCGGCGAGGGAGGGGCGAGCCCTCTCGTGCAGGTCACTCTTCCGGTGCTCGCAGTGGTTCGTCGGGAGTGTTCTGAGCTCCGGAAGCGAGTCCCCGGCGCGGGGCTTTGGGTCGGGGTGTTTGTTACCTGGGAGCTGCACGTCTCTCAGGCATCAGACCCTGTGCAGGTATGCGCTTCCCTTCAGCTGTCGGAGGCATGCGGACCAGTGTGCAGGGGTGTGTATCCCCGACCGGTTGTTTCGTGGCTGTTAATAAAATGAAAGCTTTCACAGACCTGCTGACCTGGTTAATGGTTAATTGTGGTAAGAAAACTCTGGCTGCCTTCTTACCGTGCTTTCCAACAGGTTTTCGATTACATGCTGCTTGCTTCTTAGGAATTATGCTATACATGCTGCTTGCTTCTTAGGAATTATGCTAAACCTGGTTTCGTAATAAATTGTTTCTTAGGAATAGTAGTAAGGAAAAAAAGAAAACACACCCACGGTCGTCTTTAGCATTAATGATGCCTCAGCCAGTAGTAAATAGTTTTGGAGCTCATTCCAAAGCGGGGGCAGGCAGGGCATTGATGTAAGTAAACGCGTAGGTAACTCCAAGTTTATTTGAAGAAATAAGATGATATGGGCGAGCCCTAACTGGTTTGGCTCAGTAGATAGAGTGTCAGCCTGTGGACTGAAGGGTTCCAGGTTCAATTCCGGTCAAGGGCATGTACCTTGGTTGCAGGCACATCCCCAGTGGGAGGCAGCTGATGGATGTTTTTCTCTCTCATCGATGTTTCTAACTATCCCTCCCTTCCTCTCTGTAAAAAATCAATAAAATAAATTTTTAAAAAAAGATGATATGGGCAAAATAGTACGTTGAACTGAATTGAGAATTTCTTGAGCACTTACTGTGTTCTCTTTACTGCATTAGGCACTGAAGGAAACTCAGTGAAATTTAAGACATGGTTCTTGCCTTCAAGAAATGTAAAACTTTTGAAGGAGGAGAATGAAAATTCTACATTTTAAAAATAATAATAATACCATGAACTCCTCTGGACTTTCCTAGTGCCTGTCTCCTAGTTCTGGGACTACCTGGCTGATGTGTGTGAAATGTTCCTCCCTTGCGTGCCCCCTCTAAGCAATAGCATCTTCATTCGGACCTCACCTAGGTACCTTCAATATGCTCCACATTGACATCGGCACCTACCATTTCCTACTTTGGGGCAGCGACTCTCCTCACCCACCTGGAACCGAGCCCATTTTCATTCCCTGTTTCAGATACTGGCACCCAGTTGGCCAAGTCAGAAATCCACAAGTTCCTCTATATTGCATTTCCTTCACTTCCTCTAGTCTGTTAGCCAATTCTGTTGGCTCTTACGTCCTTAAGTATCTGTCACACCCGTCAGTCTTAAATCTGCACTCCCTTCTTAGTCTATCAAGTAGTCATCCTCTCTGCTGACTCACCTCCCTGGGACCATCGCAATAGCCTCTAGTTAGTCCCACTCCTGCCCAACCTCCATGCTACCAATAATCTAACATGAAAATATGATCACGAGATTCCTCTGCCAAAATTGTGTCGGGCTTCCCCATAAGCAGCAGAGTCCCTCATGGCCTACGTCCTTTCCCACTTGCTCCACACTCCTGGCTCTTCTGAGATCCATTGCGGTTCCCTCAGGACCCTTCGGGTCTCAGTCCAATACCTGTCTTCTCCATGGAACTTTTCATAACTTTCTGAGACAGACTTGCCCTTCTTTCATCGTTTTGGGGTGTATTTCTATTATAACATTGATATTGTACTATAATTATTTCTATGCAATCATAACTGACGGAGCAACCCCCACCTCCACTCTTGAAAAAATAATTTGAACTGTGGCTCATTGGTGCATCCTCTCTGCCTTCCTCACTGGGAGATTACAGAAGATTGCCCACACAATTCACCCTGCTCAGGAGTTTAACTAAACCCTGACTGTACACTTTTTTAATCATATAATTTCAAACCTTCTACCAGTTCTTGGCATGTCTAAATATTGGGTTTTAAATGATGGATGTGTAATAGGTCACAAGTTCAGTGTCAAGAGGTGAATCTGAAGCAAACATGGAGAAAAGGAAAATTGTCCTGCATATTAGGACAGAAATAGGCATTTTAAAATACATTTAAAACCTATGTTGTGACATTTCAAACAGCAAGGGTCCCAGGAAACGTAGTTAGGAATAGCACAACATAGATTTTGAATGTATTGCCTCTGAGAATTACTATTTGTTCTTGATGGGGTGTGTGTGTGTTTGATGGTTTGATGCAATAGTTATTTCTGGATGGACCCAAATTTACAAAGAAGGATCTCTGTATATCACACTGGCATAAGATCATTCAAGGGGGTGGGCTTGGCATTTCAAAGGCCACCTAATGCCATGGCTGGTGTGCTCAGTGGTTAGAGTGTCGGCCCACGCACCAAAGGGTCATGGGTTCAGTTCCCTGTTAAGGGCACATACGGGGGTTGCAGGTTCACTCCCTGCCCCCAGTCGATGTGTCTCTCACATCAGTGGTTCTCTCTCTCCCCCCTTCCTCCCTTCCATTCTCTCTGAAAAAAGCAATGGAAAAAATATCCTCTGATGAGGATTTTAAAAAAGGACCCCCTCATTGTTCAGCTGAGGCCTAGCCAGAGTTTGCACCACCTGCACCATCACACTGATACACCTGTTACCACTCTTCTGGAGTAAGGTAACTCAGACTCTGGGAAATGTGCTGCCTTCGGCTGGACCCACCCTATCGCTGATGAGTAGCAGGTGTAGTGATGTTCCATCCTGAGGCGCTGGGGTGCTGTAATTCCAGGAGGTGATCCCCAGCTCAAGGCGTGGTGAGCCAGGACTGAGCTGGGCGGGCTAGAGCAACCCAAGGCTGGAGGAGCAGCAGCTGAATGGCTGACTCCGGTTTAGATACTAGACAAACTGCTGCTGACAAGTTTTATTTCCTTACCAGCTAAGGTCCTGGAGAGCAGAGACCATATTTTTGCATTGTTTTATTTCCAGGGCACAGCACAGAGCCTGGCATTGATGCTTAACAAGTACATGCTCAGCAGATGGCATGAAAAATTGGGAGTTTCATTGATCTTTTTAGAGAATAGAGACATCTGTGTGGGACAGAAATGTTGCGGGGATGGGGGAGGGGGGAGCTTCTGTGGGAGAGCAAACATGAGCCTCAGCCTGCAGGGTTCACGGTGGTTATGTTGAGGGCATTAGGGAAGAGACATGGCTACTTCAAGAGCAAATTTTTAGAAACAGGAATAAACAAGGCCAGTGTAGGGCTATGACAGGAAGCCTTTGTATGTTCTTGACCAAGATGATTACTTTGGAATTATATAGAGAAGATTTGTAGGGGAAATTATAGCTAAGCAAGAAGATGAGCTAAACAGAGCAATTCCAGAAAAGTCTTCAGGCAGTGACTTGGTAATGAGGTCACCGGAACAATGCAGTCACTGGCCACCACTCCCTCCGGCACACTCAGCCGGGTCGCTGGGACGTGTCCTCTCCTGCCTTTGCCCCAACCTTGCTAACTGCTCTTCAGTCTCCTTCAGTGCCTGGCCCTGAGATCTCGTTTATCCTCATTGGTTTATTTATTTATTTTTTTAATTCTAAGAAAATTTATTGATATTAATCACAAATGGCAATAAAATATCACAATTTATTTGACAAAGAAAGCATCAAGGTGTAACTTCTCTTTCTTAAAAAGCAAACAAAAAACTACGTGAAATTAGTTAAAAGATGATCTTAACAAAATCAAACAAATATTTTTTAACACTATTATACAACTATTATTAACAGAAAATTATAAATGAAGAAGATTAAGCTAAATTTCCCAGGGAATAAAAAGCTTAGTTAATATAAAAAGCTTTTTCTAGAATTTTCAAATAGGAAATACTTCTACATTACTTATACAAACTATAAATCCAAAGAAGATAAGAATATCCTTAGGACTTCTTACAGAGGTTTTAGAAAGAGTTACTATTCCAGGAAGAAAAAGATTTCATAGATCTCAATCAGTGTCACAAATACTACTAAATATCTGGTTAGGGTTCACATACATGCTCTCAATAATTCCTCATTATGCCTTAGGATCAAGTCATCTCAATTTGATGCTAAACTTTCAATTGTCATAGGACAAGTGTTCTCCACATCAAGGTAACTTACTATGGCCTCTCAAAGACATGTCTAACTCTCCTAGTCGTCATAATCTATCATGTAAAAATGACAAGGAATGAGCAAAAACTACACTGGAACTCGCATAAATAAGTGTCCAGAAATAACCCCAAACCACTGAAAGAGTAAATCTTATGTTTTAAATCTTGAAATACAATACTATAAGGCAAAATCCATTAAGGTCTTTAAAACAACCTTAACTATTTAATGACCAGCCACATAAAAAACATTGACTAACTCTGTCAATTAATCTTTAAAGAAAATAGTAAATCCAGGCATAAAATGAGCAAATTCATCTCACATTGCTTTCAATACTAATTAATTGATTTAAATTGATCAGTTAAATTTCTTATGTAGAAATTGCCCAACTATATCATATAGCTCAAAGCTGTTATGTGAACATCTTTCTTTATCTTCAAAAAAAATTTTTTTAATCTCTAGTAAAAACCTACCTTTGAGGTTCTTTGAAGTTGGTCACCAACATATGTTTTACGAAACTGATCCAAGAACCACAGAATTGCAAGCTCTATTTTCTCATTAGAACACTGAGGCAATCCAGTATCCATTAATGATATAAGCTGAAAAACTCGACAGGATAATTCTCCATCTATAGCATCATGTTCGTCTGTACTGGTATATGTTAAATCTTCCTCCAACAACTGTCCCAACTAAGTATACCAGCCATGCAAGATGTCCTTCCTGAATTGCCATGTCCACCGTTATCCCAGAAGCAGAATGCAGAAGCTTTTGGTAATTCTGTGCGTTTTGGTCAAACAACTGTACAAGAAGAGTGCATGTCTTCTCATATTCACACCTGCTGACAGTGCATAGCTGCTCCAACTGCTGAAAGACAGTGGCAGTATCATCCAGCGGATCCTCTAAATTATCTCTCACAACTGTGACAACAGATCCAACCGAGAAGTGATAGAGGCCTTCATGATTTCTGGTGCATAAGTGTCTAATAAGTGGGGTTCAGTTGATTTCACAAAAGGAACTGAAGCTACCATCCTTTGCCACAGAGTTAATAAATAATGAACACTGTTGGGAGCAAATTCCCAATGCTGTAGGCTAGTAATGGTAAAATTAGCAATCAATCTGATAACTTCAGGATACTCCTTCACCATAACTAACTCTCCCAGCTGATAATTTGTCTTCAAATGAGCCAAAAATCGACAAAATTCATGGTAATTACCTGGATCAGACAAACCCTGAGGGTTTTCAAGTATCCATTTTACTCCCTTAATTAAATTACCAAGGTACTTGGCACGTTCAGGACTGTTGAATAAGGACCTTCTAGTAGAAGCAAACTGAACTAAACATGAAAGAACTAACTGAGGTAGTGGTGGAAGTGAATGATACAAATTGAAGAAAAGATCCAATGTTTCTGGTTCCAGAAAAATTGTTCTCCAGGTTGTCGGGATCTGCACTGTGCAAAGATCATCTGCAGATTCATCTCCTGAACTGCCAATGAAGTCGAAGTTAAGGCAGTTGAGGACCAGTTTCAAGACCTGCAGTACTAGGTTTTGTTGACCTTCATCCTGAAGATTTAAAGGTTTGGCCAACACCTCTTTTAGGAGAGAGCTTGCTAGCACTAAGATGTCTTTGAGAGAAGTGTCACGAAATGAGGTAGCTATTTTCCTGTGTTTTGCTGAAGGTCTAGAATAATCAACCAGGTTCATTTCCTGAGTCAATTCGGAAAGGATTATTACTCCTATTATGCAGTGTTCCACGGTACCCTGAAGAAATGTCTTCACATCAGCAATAATTTCTCTGAAGACAAGCTGGTCTATTTGAACTTCAAACCATCCCAATTTAGTTATTTTAGCAATGACTTGAATAAGGGCTTGGATGACAAAGGGAACCAGCTTGGGTAGTGATGCCACATAATTAAGAACGTCGTTTCTGATATCTATTCTCTTTCACTGGCAAAGGACTGACTCGGCTAACAAGTTTTGAAAGACATGTGGCAGCTAGGAGCTGAGCATAGGATGTTGTTCCTTGTTCTAACAGAAGTTGACACTTGCTAAGACATTCTGGGCTGTCGATAAGTTCAGGAGTGCTTTCTCAGCCTCTATTCTTTGTGTAAGATCAGTCCCTATGTAGAGATGAGTACATAATACTTCCAGTTCTGCCAAACTCTGGAAGTGCAGCGCCATCTTCCCGGGAGGCGGCGCCGGCCCCTATCCTCATTGGTTTAAACCTGTTTCCCACACAGGAGCCCAAGTAATCTATTTTGAATATAGACATGTTACTCCCTGACTTAAAAATGTTCAGTGACTTGCCATTTATATAAAATAAAATCCAAATTCTTGCCAAAGCCTGCAGACCCAGAATGCTCTGTCCCTAGCTCCCAAACAATGTCTCATACTGTCTGAAGCTTCACATTCTTAATTCCCTGTGTCTATAGCAGTGGCTCTCAGCCCCGGTGGTGGGCTCCCAGGGAGCATTTGGCAATGGCCAGAAACACATTTCAGGGTAGGGAGGGCATCGCTACGAGTATCCAGTGGGAGAGGCCCCTGCTACAATGGACAGACAGTCCCACCCCAGAATTCTATGGTCTAAGACAGTGATCAGGCAAACTCATTAGTCAACAGAGCCAAATATCAACAGTACAACAATTGAAATTTCTTTTGAGAGCCAAATTTTTTAAATTTCTTCTAACACCACTTCTTCAAAATAGACTCGCCCAGGCCATGGTATTTTGTGGAAGAGCCACACTCAAGGGGCCAAAGAGCCACATGTGGCTCGCGAGCCGCAGTTTGCCAACCACGGGTCTAAGATGTCACTAGTGCCAGGGTTGGCCGACAGTACCCTTCCCTGCATCTCCAGTGGCGACTCCTTTCCATCCTCCATTCCCCAGGCTTAACTTCACCTTCTGAGAAGAGCCGTCCTGAACTCCCTGTGGACCTCCATCCACTGTCCTTTTGATTCCCCTCATACTTATCACAACCTGTGACTGTTTTGCTTATTTGCTTGCTTGCTTATCAACTTACTATTTAGGAAGAAAATCCCACGAAGGCTTGTCTCTCTTGGTCCTTCTGTCTGTAAAGTCTGATACTGTGGCCTGGAATAGGAGTCGTTAGAGTTGTTCAACACCTGAGTTAGTGTCTACGATAAGTCATGGAATGGAAACATAACAATAAGACCTTCTTTTCTTCTTTTTCTTTTTTCCTGTACAACTGAAATGTATAGTCAACAAGAGAAGATGGTGGAGACCCTTGGAAAGAGGTTGCCATGATTGTCCCTGGAAGGCTGCTGGTCACTGTTAGAACTCAAATCCCTCTGTCAATACGTCCCGAGTAGCTTCTCACAGTTGGAACCGGAAGTTCAGTCATGTTATGGCCAAAGTAACTGTTGTCTGTGAAATGATAAAAATTGGTCAGAAGGGAAAGAAGGTAAGGGAGAAAAGCACCCAAAAATGAGATAAAACTACAATTTTACTTATTTATCTATTTATTTATTTATTTTGTTAATCCTCACCTGAGAATATTTTTCCATTGATTTTTTTGGGATAGTGGAAGAGAGAGGGAAAGACGGAGAGAAACATCGATGGAAGAGAGACACATCGATTGGTTGCCTCCTGCATGAGACCTGACCAGGGCCCGGGCCAGTAGGATCCTGCAACGGAGGTACATGCCTTTGACCAGAATCGAACCTGGGATCCTTTGGTCCACAGGCTGACACTCTACCCACTGCGCCAAACTGGCTAGGGCAGGTTATAATCTTTTTTTAAAGTAATATCTTAGAAAGTTAGAAAACCTAATTATTTATTATGTAGACTTTTGATAAAGCTGGTAAGAATTATTTGGAAATGTGGCTAATATACATGTCATTTCCTTCGATTGAGAAAATGTCTGTGGTGGACGTGGATTGCTTTGTCTTCTGCTTTCAGTAATAGAGCCAGTCCACTTAACCACAGCATGGGCATAGCGCCAAGGGGGGATTTCTCCCTCTTCTGGCCACGGTTCTTGGTAGGACTGACTCAGGCTAATTAGCATCCTTTCCCAGGAGTTTTCACATTAGAACTTGCAGGAAAGATCCCTTTTTTCTCTGATTGGAAAGCTGTAGAGAGGTGAGCTCCGAGCTGCTGAGGTGATGGGCCATGGAGTAGCTGGTCAGGAAGAGTAAGGCAGATGTGGGGAGGAGAGAGAGCCCTGAGGGTCCTGCATCCTCTTATAAAATAGGGAATTACAGAGGCAAGTGTTCACTGGACCCCTCAATGCTTAGCAGCGTGACATCTTGTTACACATCAGGAGATCAAACTCTGTCTTCCTTACCAGACCACGTTTGCTAGTTAACCACAGTTAGTGGTTGAACCAGTGGACTTCTTCATTTTTGCTGACTTACTGTCATCTTAGGCGATTTCATTCCCCTTCTGTGTTATTTCACGTTGAAACATTCTAATTGTCTTATCTACAAAATGGGGATGAGAAGTAATACTTACACCTGATGTCCTTTGACAAGGCCCCAGATGAAAGCAGCTGTAAAGCCCTGTACTGTGTTATTATTATGGCCATTACTGCTGCTCTGATGATTGCTGCTGTCAACGATGATAATGTGGTGCTCTACAAACCTATATATTGTTTTCCTTGTTGTGGTGTGTACTTACGACAACCTCAGAGACCCAGGAGGCTTCAGATGTCCTCTGGTCTGGCCTCCCCTCTCTGATGGGTTGTCCCTGACTCTGTTCAAATGTGGTGACATGGACGGAAACGCTGAAGGTTCCAGGGGCAGTCTGTTCCTCTTTAAGACTTCCCTCAGCTCTTCCGAAATATCCATCCCAGCGATTTTCATCCACCTCCCCATAATGGCCACAGGCTGTCTGTCTTCTGATCTTTGTGGCCACGAAGATCTGTATCTGTTCTCTTTCCTGTAAGACTCTTCAGCTTCGGAAACATCTCTTGTGTTTTCCAGCGAAAAATACTCAGTTCTCTCAATTGTTGAAGGCCTAGTAAATATTAGATTTATCAAACCAAGTTCATCTCATCCTACAAAGGATTTAAAGGACATTCTTAACAAAGTAAAGTGAAATAAAGGGAATTCTATCATATACTATGAAACAGTGGTCAAATATTAATCAGAGAAGGAATCAGCTACGGGCAATTAAAATGCAAGTGGAACGTAGAGAATGAGATCAAAAGAACAGACATACACATGCTCCTCTGGCTTCAACCTGTTTGGCTCTGAACTGAGATCAGAAGTGACTGTGACATTGAAGTTATCAGTAACAGGAAGCATTTTTCTGTCATCACCTAAAACACTGCTTTCCCCCACGTGGGCCTGGCCTCCATCTAAGGAGGCTCTTATCTGTGTGCACTGACAGTGGGCTCATCAACAAGTACCAGTTCCTCCTTGATGCCCTGAATTCACACTGCACTTTCATTATCAACTTTGGAAAAAATGTGGCATCCAAAAATAAAACGAGGTTTTTACAGTCGGCCAGAATTACGGTTTGGGGGAATTATATCCTCTCTGGGTGTTTTTATCGGGACAGTTTAAGATTGTTTTAACTTGTTTCGCAGCTATGTCACTTTGTTAGCCAATGGAAGTTTATGTTCAGAATATTGAATTTGTATTGTTGTTTTTTTGTGTGTGAATTTATATTAAGCCAGGTTCCCCAAATCTTAATGCTGTTAGTTTTTTAGACACAAATGTTTATACTGCCTCAGAACACAAGCAACTTCATCATCTGTTTCTTTTCTTTAAAACATCCTATTAGATCTTGAAGGTTTTTTGTTGTTGTTTTTTAATATATTTTTACTGAGGAAAGAGAGGGGGAGAGAGAGAGAAACATCACTGATGAGAGAATCATTGATCGGCTGCCTCTTGCATGCCCCCTGCTTTGGGATCAAGCCTGCAACCTGGGCATGTGCCCTGACCAGGAATCGAACTGTGACCTCCCGGTTCATAGGTCACACTCAACCACTGAGCCACGCCGGCCGGGCAGATATTGATGTTTTAACCATATTGCATCAGATTCACTGCTCTGCCTAGAGTTTTGTGTTGCCAAGTTAGGATCTTCTTTGTCTTCAGCTAAATCATTGGGGCAGATGTCGAAGAAGGCTGGATTTCTGACACTCAGCTTGAGCTGGAGTCCAAGTTCACCTGGGTCGCAGCATTAAAACTGTTTAGAAAGCCAAGAAGAGACCATGTCTAAGGGCAGCATGGTGCCGTAACAACCATGCCTCTAGACCTGGACAGACCTAGGTGCAGGTCCTGACCTGGCCACTTAGATTCTGTGTGGCCCTGAGTGGTTATTAACTTCTCCTAACTGCAGTCTCCTCATCTGGATGCTGCCGCGGGTCCTAGCTGGTCCCCAGGATTAGTAGGGTTGCCAACCCCCTGTGGGCATTTCTTTGCCTGGTTTTTAATTTTTTTCTGGCAATGTTTGTAACCCGAGAGAAAGGATGAAAGGAATGGTCGTGAAATTACTTGTGTTAAACAGCAACCTGATGCCACAGAATGTTGGAGGGAGACTGTGGAAGTCTTACCAAGTAGGTGCCTGGCTGTGGACTGGTGACTTCAACTCTTCTAACCTCTTTCCTGATCCAGAAATGGAAGGATTGGATGACAGACTTCTAAACGCGCATTAAATAATGACTGGGGACAAGACCCCTACATTTCTGTTCCCAGTCTTTATTTCATTCCAAAATGTGCATCAGAAACCAGGTGCCTTATGCAGATTGTTTTATTTAACTTCCCAAACAGTCCTAGATATTACCACTTAGATATACTACATCCTTATCTTAGAGACAGTGCAGTGAGGTCCCCAGCACACGTCAGGCAGGCAGGAGCCTTCCTGGTGGCGGCTGTGGCAGTTCCATTAGCAGAAATGAGCAAGGCAGTATGGCCTCCACTAAAAAACACAGAACTGAAACATCTAGAGATTTTGTCATTAAGCCATTCACTAGGTTTTTTGTGCAAAATATCTCTATTTATAAAACACATTTTATAACATATCCTCCTATATAATAAATAATTGCAAATTGACCATCACACCCTCACAAGGTGGCGCCCCCATGTGGTCACAAGATGGCCGCCACAAGATGGGGGATGGCAGTTGTGGGCTATCAGGCCAGCAGAGCTGGGCAGTTAGGAGTGACCAGGCGAGCAGGGGATGGCAGTTAGGGGTGACCAGGCTGTCAGGGAGGACAGTTGGGGGGGGCCAGGCCTGCAGGGGAGGGCAGTTGGGGGTGGCCAGGTCAGCAGGGGAGGGCAGTTGGGGGTGATTGGGCCAGCAGGGGAGCAGTTAGACATTGATCAGGTTGGCAGGGGAGTGGTTAGGGGGTGATCAGGCTGGCAGGCAGAAGCGGTTAGGGGCAATCAGGCAGGCAGGCAGGTGAGTGGTTAGGAGCCAGCAGTCCCAGATTGTGAGAGGGATCCCAGATTGGAGAGGGTGCAGGCTGGGCTGAGGGACAGCCCCTTCCCCCCGCCCCGTACATGAATTCTGTGCACCGGGCCTCTAATTTTATATATAAGATTCGTTAGAATTGTAGCAATGGGAAGGATCTGGGAGACTAGTTTTAGATCTCTCACTGTGTGGGCAATTCAACTTAAGCTCATGGAGGCATACTTAACCAAGCTCATGCTGGACACACTAAGCCAGGACTGTGGGCCAGTCCTGAACCCTCGGAAGGGCCTGGTGTCAAATAAACTTGGAAGTTTCATGGGAGATGGTGTTGTTGCTTCAAGCGCAGTGACATCTCTCTTGTATTCAGGTTTTGGCACCTGGGTACCCTCTGAAAGTTCAGGGGAGGGGATTGTGGGAGAAGTCGGGCCGAGACCACCTCTTTCTAAACCGGGATGTCCAGGCATTCTCTAACTTGAAGCACACGAAGGTGTCTGGAAATACCAGATGTATTTTCCCACCCCTGGGGAACCTGACCAGGCTAAGCGACAGACACACACACACACACACACACACACACACACCACCACCACCACCACCACCACCACCACCACCCCTCCCCCCCCCACACTGGCTTGTTTTTAAAGCAGCTCTTTGGGAATACAATAGGAAAATAACACCTTGTCCTTTGCTCACAGCTATTGGCCTAAGGACTGAACCCACCAGAGGAAGTTGCCCAGAGAGCTCTCTTTGTAAAGGTGACAGAAATATTCAGGGCACCAGTGTTTCCAAGTTGAACTGCTTTGTTGAAATTCACTTCACACTCAAAAGAAAAGAGGGAAATAAGACACATTTTTGATAGAGTAATAAAATTGTTGGAAAGGTCTTGCGGATAGAAGGACTTCAAAGAACTACAGGTGTACACAGAGGCAGGATTCCGGAGTTTATTTCTCACGCTTACCTGTTAGTGCTCAAGTCTTCATTCTCTCATTCATGAAACAAGCCCTAAGCCCAAAATTGCACTGGAAAAATAAACAACAACAATTAACTCTTGGTAAACAGCATCCCTGGATTGTATGTGAGAGCCTTTTGGTACATTTTAAAGCCAGAGTTTTCAGATTAAATTGTTTTGTACAAGTTTTGTCCCACTGTTTCAAACTCTTCTAATTCAGGAGAGCTGTCCTTCTCAAATTGGGTATAGTAGTTTTAATGGGATGGAGAGAAGCCATTTCAGTCTCTACAAACACTGCTAACACTTTAACTTTCCAATAGCAACAGTAGCTTTCAGCCTAGAGGAAGGGGCATCTTTTAAGTTTTGATCTTGCTCACATGACATACATAAAACAAAAGTTCATGAAACAACACTGTTAATGTGAGAGGTGTGCTCTGATATTTTATTTTACTTTATTTTTCTCGTTTGAAAGCAGCCAATCACACCCGATTGAACTGCTTTCTAGACCCCTTAGCAAAACACAACTATAGTTTGAAAGACTCAAAGCAGGAGGTTTTTAGTGGAAGGACCCATGTTCACTCTTCAATACCATGTGGAAATTTACTCCCTTCCACTTGAACATCGTGTGATGTTTTCACATGAACAGTTTTCTACGGATGGAAGTCAAACTTCTAGCATTGTGAAAAAGGCACCATGTGGTACTAACATCACTTCTTGTTTAGTCTTCTTTCTCTGTGGTTAATAAATAAGGTACCCAGATTACATAAGGCTTATCCAGACAGATGTTCAATTTGAAACCACATCCTGTGTGTCCGCAGAGGATGTGTGGAGTGTGACCACGGGGGACTGTGTTTGGCCAAGACAGGAGACAGAACAAGATAGTGGAGGGGTGTTAGCCCAGAAGCAGGGTTCCTGGTCCTAATGTGAGCCATGCAGTGTGAGATGGGGCTAGTTTCTTAACAACTCTAGTTCCCATCTGTAAAAAGGACTTGATGTAGAATATTATAAAATAGTGTCTAATTCTAAAATTCTTCGATTCTAAGCAAATGGTTGTTTAAGCCAAAGAGAGTGTTTCATTATGCTATTAACATAGTATTCGTGAGTTGTATTGGACAAGATAGTAACTAGTTCTTTGCTGCTGCTTTTTATTATTATTATTATTCAAAATATTAATATCCTCTGACTCCGCTAACAAGGCCAGTTAAGTCAACATCAGGGTATGGAATAATACAAATGGGATGGTCTAATACAGTCTGATAATTATGATATTAACCAGATGCATGTATATATAAATGCATCTGGCAGCATGATAATTTTAGTGTTGCTAGGCATCTTAGTCTGTTCAGGCCACTATAAACAACAGACATTTACTTCTCACAGCTGGAAGTCTAAGATCAAGACCCCAACAGATTCAGTGTTGGGGGTGGGGGGGGTGAGGAGGGAGGAGAGGTGAGGAGCACTGTGGGTCTCTTTCATAAGGGCACTAATCCCACGATGAGGGCTCCACCCTCACAACCTCATCATCTCGCAAAAGCTTCATGTCCTAACACCGTCACATTGGAAGTTAGGGTTTCAACATGCCCATTTTAGGGGAACACGCATTCAGTCTGTGGCATTGTAAGTTTAATATGTTTCTAATAGATTTTGATGAGTTTGTGAGGAAGCTTACTGTAATGAATCGTACACTTAATGTTCACACCTCTTTCCATGCATCAGAAGTACTAAAAAATATGTTTATTAAGTAAATGCAGTCCCTTTGACTTCACGTTCCCAGATAGCTTCTAAGCCTGGCGTGCTGTGTGGCCCAGCAGCGAGCCTTGCCCAGGAGACTGGACCTGAGGCACATCAGCTGTGGTGTAGAATCTTCAGCAGCCCCAGTTTTGCATACAGGGAGAAGTAACATAAAACGGGTATTAGAAACTGAGTATTTTTATTTTATTTTTAATTATATTTTATTGATTTCAGAGAGGAAGGGAGAGGGAGAGAGAGATAGAAACATTAATGATGAGAGAGAATCATTCATTGATCAACTGCCTCCTGCACAATAGAATGGAGCCAGCAACCCAGGCATGTGTCCTGACCAGGAATTGAACTGTGACCTCCTGGTTCACAGGTCAACACTCAACTACTGAGCCACACTGGCCAGGCAGGAACTAAGTTTTGAAATTAAGCTTGAGATTCATGGGAAAAGCTCTACGTGAGAAAGATCGTTTCTGCCGAATGGGGGATGACTCAGCACAGGGATCCCGAGGGTTGTCCTCTCTACTCTCACCCCAGACTCTCCTCATGCAGCCCTAGTCCACTCTGTCCTCCCATTGCTGGAGCCCAGCATGCTTTTCTTAAATCAGTGCACAACTCCATCCTACATCTCCTGGGTCTGACATGAGGCTATCCAATTTCCAAGTCTGCACTACTGGACTAATACTTGGAAGAGGAAAGGAGAAGGGAAAATGAGAGAAAGGAAGGAAGGGGAGAGAAACATTGATGTGAGAGAAAAATATTGATTGGCTGCCTTCTGCATGCCTCCTACTGGGGATCAAGCCCACAACTGGCGACCTTTCAATGCATGGATGATGCTCAACCACTGAGCCACATCAACCAGGGCCTAATCTGCTGATGTTAAAATAAGGAGATTGTCCTGTATTGTCCACGTGGGTTCAAGTGTAATAACACGGGCCCTTAGAAGTGGAAAGCCTTTCCCGGCTGCAATCACAGAGATGGGACACAAGAGACAGGAGAGAGTCGAAGCATGAGTGGGACTTGACCAGCCGTTTCTGGCTCTGAAGATGGAGAAAGGGGGCCATGAGTGAATTAATGTGGCTGGACTCTGGAAACTGGAATGGCCATCACCTGACAGCCAGCAAGGAACAGGTGACTGCAGTATACAGCCAAAGGA
Source organism: Corynorhinus townsendii (assembly GCA_026230045.1). NCBI lineage: Eukaryota > Metazoa > Chordata > Mammalia > Chiroptera > Vespertilionidae > Corynorhinus > Corynorhinus townsendii. The sequence goes on along the minus strand of JAPDVU010000006.1, from coordinate 63,349,740 downwards.
CTGAATTTGGCCAATAATACAAATGAGCAAGGAAATGGATTCTCCCCTCCAGCCCCCAGAAGGAAATGCAGCCCTGCGGCATCTTGAGGTTAGCCCAGGGAGGTCTGTGTTGGACTCTGACCTGCAGAGTTGTGTTGTTTTAGGCAGAGTCTAGCTTGCTGTGCAGTCCAGGGAACATTCGTCAAGGCTGCTGTGGGATCCTTGAGCCCAAGTCAGCTGCAGGATTGGTCCTATGTTTTCCAGAAACAGGTCTGCCCTAATGTCAGTGTCATGGTTGGTCTCTGGCTGGGAACAGACCATGGAAGGGCTGTGCATATATGTTCTTTTAGCTAATCCCTTCACCTTTATCCATTTTTTATTTTGCTAATTGATAGATCCTCCATTCCCTCTACTGGTGGGCGGAGTTATGACATAACCAGCGTCTGCTGCCGGGACATCCCCAGACATTGAACCACCAATCAGCACCTGCTGAGTGCCCTGGGCCCCACCCCTTCCCATTCCGCCCTGGGCCCAACCTCTTCCTGTTCCTCCCCACAAAAGGCCTGTTCATAGTGCATGTGTTGCTGTCTCCCAGTCTGCGAGGCAGTCCATCTGGTTCCTTCTTCTCCTCCTCTCCCTCCTCTAATCCTAGTCTTTCCACCTCATCTGTAATGAATCTCGCTCATTAGTGCAGAATAAACCTCCTTTTTAACATGCCTTGGTCTTTGACTCCCGTTTCCTGCGCCTCAAACCTTACGCTAATAACAGTAACATTTACCAAGCCCTTACCACGGATTGGGCAATGTATTTTATAGTGCAGTATTTTTATTTTATTTTATATATATATATTTTTTTAATATATTTTATTGATTTTTTTACAGAGAGGAAGGGAGAGAGATAGAGAGCCAGAAACATCGATGAGAGAGAAACATCGACCAGCTGCCTCCTGCACACCTCCTACTGGGGATGTGCCTGCAACCCAGGTACATGCCCTTGACCGGAATCGAACCTGCGACCTTTTAGTCCACAGGCCAACGCTCTATCCACTGAGCCAAACCGGTTTCGGCTACTGCAGTATTTTTAAAGAAGATACTAGTATGCTTCCCATAATTCAGATACATTTATTTATTTAACAAGTGTTTAGGATTCAGCAGTTAATAAAAAGACATGTCCCTGCCCTGGGAGCATTCATTCTGGCAGGTTAGATAAGCAATAGAGGAGTAAATACCTGGATTCTGTGTGGCGGCCATGAGACTGGAAGCAGTTCAGCTAGTAAGTGACCCAGAGCCCCAGTTCTGTGCACTGGGACTGCCTTTGTGACATTCTGGCCAAGGCTGTCCTTTATGGTCTGCTCCCAGCTGCCGGGGTTGTTCTCAGCATCTAGAAGGGTTCTGGAATCTGAAGAAGGGGTTGCGAGTAAATTAAATAAACTAGACATGAAATATAAATTTGGAAGGCATTTTGGGGGAGCCAGAGGAAGCTTAATTCTAGTGACTAAGTTCCTCCAGTATCCACACCCAGGGCTTTTTATTCACACATTTTGCCCTCTAGCAAAGCAGATATACATATCAAAGGTAAGGCCTGGTAAGCAATAAAAAGATTACCAGGTTGGGGGAACTGCCTTTGGCTATTCCAGCAGCAGGCAATAGTATGTGCAGATTTTCAGCCCTGCTGAAGCTGTCCATCAGTCTTCTGATGAACTTCTCGCATTTATTATGCTAACTACTGGAATTTGCTTCCAGCACCCAGTCACAGACTCACCAGGACAGACCTGTTTCTGGAAAACAGGACCCCTCCTACAACTGATGGGCTCAAGGATCCCCCAGTGGCCTTGATGAATCTTCCCTGGACTGCACAGCAGACTAGAATCTGCCTACTTCTAGAACACCCCATGTCTAGAACACACCCATGTCTAGGACATGCCTACTTCTAGAACGTGCCTGTGTCTAGAACATCTCTAGAACATGCCTACTTCTAGAACGCACCTATGTCTGGAACACACATCTAGAACATGCCTACTTCTAAAACACCCCATGTCTAGAACACACCCATATCTAGAATATGCCTACTTCTAGAACATGCCAGTGTCTAGAACACATGTGTAGAATATGCCTACTTCTTGAATGTGCCTGTGTCTAAAACACATCTATGTCTAGAATATGTCCCATGTCTAGAACATGCTCAGGCCTCTGACACATCTGTGTCTAGAACAGGTCTATGTCTAGAATACATCTATATCTAGAATACGTTTATGTCTAGAATATACCCATAGTAGGTCTCTGGATTCTCCCCATTTTCTCTCATGTGGGCAGCTTTCCTAATACAATTTTTGCAGGTGTGACCCCATCTTGGCATCTGCTTCTCAGACCTGGATGAGAATAACACTACGTTAGGAAGTCATAAGTGTTGTCAAGAAAAAACACACACAAGGGGTTAGCAGTGTGGTCTCTTCAATAAAGCTGGCCAGGGAAGGTTTCAGGCAGTGGTGGCATGTGAGCCACATAAATAGAGTTGAAGAAAACTCTGACTTTTAGGGGGAAATAAATTGCTTAAGAAGATAGCAGTGATTTGCAGCAGATCATTAGCTAGCTGGCACTCGTCACAAGTGAGTTTTGATAAAGTGTGATGAGAATATCTATTTGGGAGACAGCTCACATCAAACAGATTGCATGTATGTGAACAGAACTGCTTCTAAGGGGCAAGGCCAGAGCAGCAGAGAGCTGCTGTGTGCGCCAGGCTTGTGTCCCTTAGCCTGCTTCACCTGGCATCCTTTACCCGGGCCTTGTATATTTACTTGGCTGATGCTGCAGCTTCTATACTGATTCTCCCATCAGCAGTTTTAAAATAGGGCATGACATTTAATCTTTTTTTCTTCTGTCTTTTCCGGTCCTGTTTCCTGAACCGTCTCTATCTCCAACACTGTGTAAGTTATCATTGAAATGTGCTTCCAAATATCACACAATACTAAATAACAAGCACATTCTTTTTGGATATGAACTATAATCTCTTAGAAGTAACTGATTTCCCTCTCTCTTTGCCCACAGGTACCGAATCTCACCATTGAATCCCGCTACAGAAGCCAAGGGAGAGTTCATATGCAGGGTGGAAAGCTAGCTCTTCTGTTGAAGGAATTTAAATAAGGACACACCCTTTTACTTCTCTAATCATACCGCAGCCTAAGCCATTGAAATTCTGAGACAAGGCATCATTTCCTACAAACCCTCTGATACATTTGTGAAGTCTGGTTGGTGAGTGTGGAATAGACCCCCTGCTCTTTTGGCAAAAGCCTGGCCCCTCGTCCACCTTCCACAGGAAGGCGCTGCTCCTCCTACAGATGAGAGCCTGTGGAGGCAGAAAGTACTTTTCATAAGAGAAGGGGTGTTCAAAGCAGCACCATCCTCCGCTTCATGGAAAGCAGTCGTGGCCAGAACCCAGTGATGTCATGTAGGTTTTATCTTATATCAGCAGCGCAGCGAGGAAATTCCAGAATTAATTAGTGTGCTGGCACAGCCGTGCCCAGGCTGGAAAGTTCACTGTGTTCCTTCCACGCTTGCCATGGGTGCTGGGCTCCACAGCAGCCTTTGTGACAGTAATTGGCTCCCTCCATGTCCAGGCTGCGGCAACGATTATAAATGCGTCCATTTAGAGAATGTAGAATTTTAAGTGGATGCAGTAAATGGTCATTTCAACTAAAAAATGATTGTCCATATTTGCACTTGATCTTGTAACAACCAATAATTAGTTATGTTTTATTATCAAGTTCTTTTGAATATTAGAGAATGGAAAGTGAGATCATCAGAGTCTGGAGAAATACTATAGTCTATTGAAGGAAGGGGAGAGTTACAGCCAAGAAGGCTGGTTTTTTCAGCTTAGTTCTAGTTCATTGGCGCTCTAGTTAGAGAAGTCGTCAGGTGATCGTCAAGAATTGGCTGAATAAGAGAGGAAATGTCACTTCAGGACCCAGAGCCCTTGAATGGGATAATGGGAGTTGGGAGAGATTCCTCTAAAGTTTTGAAAGGAGAAAATACCTTCACTTAAAGGGATGTTTGGGGTGTGCTCTCACACTGGGTGATTGCCTTGGGGTGTCACTGTGGTGCCTTTCCTTCCTCTCTGTCCCCCCTTTGCCCCTGCACGAGGCTCCACCGGCCCTGGCACGAGGCTGTGCAGACAAGAGCAGCCTTCCTCAGGGCCCTCCTGTGTCTAAGGGCATCTCCAAGCATGCATATTGCTTGTGCTCCTTAGGTCACTCTCAACACAGTCTGAGAGGCCAGCCTTTCATGAGTCAGAGTTCCCGGATAACCTTGAGGGTGACTCGAGAATGCCCCAGTTTAGCACCATATTTGCCCAGTGAAGACCATGGAGGGGATTTTGGTGGGGTTTTTTGGTGTGTGTTTTGTTTTGTCTAGATGTAATAAAATAGTTTGGTGCTGAATTTGATTCTGAAAGAGAAGTGATGAACATGAGTTCTTATCTATTTTTCAGTCAGATTTGCCAAGTTTTTCCCATTTTGAGCCAGAATCAAGTGAATCAATCACCTTAGTTCTCTGTGGCTCGATTTTCTTATATAAAATGGAGCTTATTTTGAATACCTTCCTCACAGGATCATTGTGAAAGTAAAATATTAAAGTATATATCAAGGAGCCTTTGTAAAGCAGTGAATATAGTGCTTGGCATTTAATAGTCCACCAAGTATTCTCATCCCTTCTCTTGGTCTTTTAATGTTCTGACCCCTTTATTCCATGTTTCATGCGTAACATGTGGATGGAGGAATAGATCCCCCAGTCTTTCTGCTGTTCTAAACAGACTAGAATATTTCTTCAGACTCGGAAAGATGTCGCTGCTTTTCAGGTCCCTGGAAAACCCAATAAAAAGGCCTTTGAAATCTTAATTGCGCAGCAACTGGAGTGTGAAACATTGGCATTTCTAAAGGTGTCAGACAGCTGAGCGAGATGAACAACCACTTGCAGGAAGGAAAAATGCCGTGGTGACCTGAGGGTGGGTCCATCATATTCCGCCTAATCTTAAAAACACACTTCGCTTCTCCCTTTTAAAGTCTGCTCCATGGTGCTGGGGGATCCTGTTCTGTAGCTGACATTTCATTGTTGGCCCTCTTTTGGTGGTTGATTGACTGGTGATCCACTTGATGGTAGTTGAAACCATGCAATAAAATTCTAATTTAATGAACAATAGTAACTCATTTCAAGCTGCCAATGGGAACAAAACCATTTCAGCAAATGCCTAATAGAATAGGAATAATTTTTATTTTTAAAAGCTTAAAATGGACCAAAAAATGGTGTGATGTGGGCCTCATACCTAGTGTTTATCATAAGTGCCAAATTATTTTAAAACAGGTAAACACCAAAACATAGATAAAAATAATATATATTAAAGTTATATTTTAAATTATACCAATTACCAATTATTTAAATTATTCCAATGACAATATGTATGAATATAATATATTGATATCATTTCTAGGGATTGCATGTTTCATTAAGTTTTTTTTAATTCACTTACAAGGCTAGAGGCTGATTAAGACAACCACGAGTCCCAGCACTAGGAACAGATTCTTGTAAATAAGCAGTGTTGCTCCGTGCATTTTTCTTGCTCTGCTGTGCACACTCCCTCTTCCACCTCCTAAGCTTAATCTTAGGTGGTTTCCTGTGGTGGGACATTCTCCATTTCAGCGTCTGTCACAGAACTCTTCACTGAATTCAAATGGGAAGAACTGGTGTTTATGTCTTACCATTTCTGTGCTTCCTCAGTCATATTTTAAGACATGTCTGTAACTTTATGTTAGTTTGAGTCTCCTATTCCAGTGTATTCACAGATTTCATGGCGAATGTGTGTAACGTTATTTTCAGAGGTTTTAATGTTCTGCTGGTTTGTTGTTGTTTTTTTATTGATTTCAGAGAAGAAGGGTGAGAGAGATAGAAATATCAAGGACAAGAGAGAATCATGGATCAGCTGCCTTCTACATGCCTCACACTGGGGATCCAGCCCACAACCCAGGCATGTGCCCTGACCGTGAATTGAATCCTGACCCCCTGGTTCATAGGTTGATGCTCAACCCCTGAGCCATGCTGGCTGGACCTGCTGTTGCTTGTTTTTGTTTGTTTTATAGCATATACCCCCTAGTGCTTAAGGATTTGAATAGAATTTAAGGATTCATCAAAGACAGATACCAATTCAAATTTCTCTCTCCCTCTCACATATACATCTGCTTAGATGTATAGTAGTGTGCATTGTATGTGTTTTTACACTCCTAAAAATGTACACATAAACTTGAACCTCATTGGCACACAGCATTGGGGTGTGAGGAACTTGAATTGCAGGTAACCTTGGCCTTTAAAACTAGGTAGCAGGACGTTCCCTGAGTCATTGTCTCAGTCTCCTTGGTGGAATGTTAAGCCAGTGTAACAACCCAGTTGAACTTTGGAGAATGTCTGGAATAATTACCTCGTGATTCAGAGCATGCGGAAGGAGACAAAGCCCTGCAGAAACGGTCAGACTGTCTCATGCAAAGACTCCATCCAGACCTGCTACTGTCCATGGTCACCAGGAAGGGCCCAGCCCAGCCTCTCCTATTGCAATGTTTGCACAGCCTCCTCCATCCCCCTCACCCCTTATATTCTGTACAGAACGCGTCTGAATATGTTGACTGCGTGTTGATTCTAGATGCACTTGAAAAGCTTAATTTTGGACTAGCTCATGTGAAAGGAGAAAGGGTAGAGCTTTTGTTCGATCTCCTGGGCTGCCCCCATCGAAGGTGGGATTGTTTGGACCATGCAAAAACAAAGTGAGGAATAAACACAAGTGAGCTAAAAACTTAAAACAAGATTATGAGTTGTTTATTAGTATTTGCTCTGAGGTTGAAGTTAAATGTCATAAAAGGAACATTGCTAAGTTACGATTGAGTTATTACTGCTGCTGAAGAGTGTGAGTGGCTTTGCCAGCAAGTGGAATAACAGAAGCGACATTAGTGTGCAGAGGTTCCTGAGGCCTCGCGGCTGTCTGCTCAGAGGTCTTCCGACTCAGGGACGGCGGGGCTCTCTGGGGCCTCCGTGGTGATCACTATAGGGATGTTCTCAGATATCCACCCCTTAGGAGTCCTGTTGAAGGACCGTCTGCCAGAAAGAGGGTTGGCAAAGGCCATGAACCTGGAATCTGTTAGAAGTAGTAGCTCAAAATCTGGAACCTTGAATTTCACCATTTTTGATGCTTTTTCAAAACCTCCAAATGGGGTGGCAACTCTGTGGGGAATGAAAAGAAAAAGAATAAATCAATTTCCAAATGTATCTACTGGAACATAGAAAAACAACTTAATTCATAATTTTATGGGCGTGTTCTGCTGTATTCTTAGTCTGCCTTTCAGTTTATGACCTCTGAGATAAGCATTTCCATTTAGGGACCGCGGACTTGTGTAAAGTCCTGTTGTATGCACTCTTAGTTTGGGACTCAACTAATCTATTCTCTGCACCTGGAGATCGTCATGATCACTTCTTGCCTTTGGGTCTTTGCTCACATTTCCCTGCATAAGATGTATCTTCCCTATCTCCACTCCACCTGTGTGCGTCCTGTGGCCTGTGAGTTCTAACTTCCCAGCAACTATCCCAGCCCATGCTCCTTAGCCAGTCCCTGGATGGTCCACGTCAGTCATCCAGAGCTCATGAGAGGGACCTAGACCAGCATTACTCTTAGCATTTAACCAGAAACTGGATTATCATGCAGATGCTCTCCGATCATGAAACCTCAGAAGGATAAAGAATGATGAAGGCAGGACGGGGTGCCCCGCACCGGCCACTGTTTGAAGTGCTGCTCACCGTGGGCCCTTGTTGAAGTGCAGATGCTAATTGAGACACACCAGGGCGTGTCCTGAGAGTTTGCATTTAACCAGTCCTGCACGATGCCCAGTGCCAAGGCTTGACGGGATTGGATTGTCTCCTGACATCCTCACAACAACCTTAGGAGCTGGTTCTGTGAACATGTCTATGTCTTGGGTGACACGGAGGCACACTCAAGCACATGACTTGTTCAAAGCCCCCACCTATAAAGTTGTAGAACCGGGACTTCAACCCAGGCCCCTGGAGGCCTGCTTTTCCAGTCACTAGCCTGTGCTACACCCTCAGGAGATGCTGCGTAAGGAGTGTTGGGCCTCCTGAGGTCACTTTCTAAGTGCAGTGCGTGTAGGAACATCCACCCATTGGGGCTGTGTCTAACTGATGTTCAGCCATGTTGCTGTCACATTCCTGATGTTGCTATCTGGTCATATCCCACATTTGGTCATTTGATTTAATGAATTGAAGAGTCTTTAACACTCAAATTTCATTCTGTGCTTAAGTAAAACCTGTTATTCTTGCATGTCTAAGATGTACAAGACAGTATTTTATCATTTTAGAAATGTACCATTGTATAGAAATAGTTTGTTCATTTGTTCACTCATTCATTTATTCATACAACAAAGAAGTGATTGCTTAAGATATCTGTCCTCCTTTGTGTGAGGAATTCACAGGTGAAAAGGCTGTATTATTATTAACGTCAATGAGTTCACAGAGCAGAGTAGAGTGAGACATGAGGGAAAGAATAACACATCATGGAATATGGTCATTAACCTAAGTGGAGAATATCCTGAATACAGAGTTGCTTAGGGTAAAATGAAACACTTGTAAAGTTCAGAGCCTAACATCAGGACCAGTTAGGAAATTTGTAGGGCCCAGTACAAAATAAAAATGGGGGAGGCCCTTCGTAATAATTTTTAAGACTATCACCCTACCTGGCACTGCTCAGTGGTTAGAGCATCGGCCTGTAGACCAAAGGGTCTCGGGTTCAAGTTCCAGTCAAGGGTATGTACCTAGGTTGCAGGTTTGTTCCCAGCCCCCGTCGGGAGTGTGTGTGGTAGGCAACAGGTAGATCTCTCACATCAGTGTTCTCTTTCTCCCCCTTCCTCCCTGCCTTCCACTCTCTCTAAAAAGAAAAAAAATCAATGGAAAAATATCCTTGGGTGAGGATTAACAACAACAACAGTAAGACTATCAAAACAGAGACAGCAAAGCCTCATGGCAAGCATGGTCCTTCTAGCCGGGGCCACACAGCTGTGTGGGCTGCACATGCAACGGGATTGTGACCCACCCACCATTCTTTCGACATTGTTTCTGCAAATGCTGACTGACTAGTATGCAGCTTGTAGGTAAACAGCATGTTTGTATAAGATCTTAGGAACTAACTTCAGAAGATACAGACTCTGTACTGCGATGTTGAGACAGGCTTTGGACAAGAGTTCCCCATCTCCTCCGGTAACCAGCACTTAAATAAACCTCCTTTTTCATTGGCATCCGATTTTGGTTTTTGTGACGACAGGTAGCGGAACTTACACACATCCATCCTGGGAATTTAAGAATATATGGTTTCCAGTGGATACAAGATGCTGGACTTCATTTCTAGATTTAGGCTGAATCTGGTCAATTAATCTTATGTTTATGAATTCCAAATATAAATTTTACTCATTTATTTTTTTTCTGCATTAAATAAAAGTGTTCCTCAGCCACTGAACTCCAGTATTTGGGTTTGGTACTAAGTGTATTGCTTTTTCCCTTTTTGTCCAGTTCTGTGTTGTTTTCCCCTCCCACTTTGTGGGTCCTTTTCTTCTCTTGTAAATGAAAACATTCCCTTCCGCTCCATCCCTGGTCTTCCACCTCCTACCTCTGGCCCAGTGGAAGCTTGTTGTTTGAAAGGCAGCCTTTCTTTTCTTTGGCACCATTGAGGCTGTATCCTGTTTGCTTGAATTTTTATTGCTCTAGGCACACAAAGTAAAAAAGTCCATTCACAGAGATGGTAAACATTCAAAGGCTACTTGTAGGATTTTTAAGGTCTCTGGAAATAGTTTTAAGTTTTAGTCAAAGATAGTGAAGCAGAATTTTCCACTAAAAGATTTGGACTAGTCTACCAGGGATAACCCTGCGTCCCTATAACTCCCACAACATTCTTCAAACATAGATCTGATATAATGTGATTTTACACTTGGTCATCTATGGAGTAAGGAGCTTGTTCCACTCAGATTCATAGTTAATAGATGCTTTCTTATTTACCTTGATCAGTAATGGGATTACATTTGTACTAATTAATAGTGCTGGAATTATAACCCTAATAATTACTGATTATTCTGTAAGGTAAAGAATCTTGTAAAATGATTGTATAGAAATTAAAATAAGTTATTCAACTAAATACCTAATGTATGTGATGTATTTAAAGGTACTTAGTCATATAATCAGACATTTAAAAAATATTTTTATTGACTTCAGAGAGAAAGGGAGAGGAAGAGATAGAAACGTCAGTGATGAGAGAGAATCATTGATCAGCTGCCTCCTACATGCCCCACACTGGGGATCAAACCCACAACCCGGGCATATGCCCTGACCAGGAATCAAACCATCACCTCCTGGTTCATAGGTTGATGCTCAACCACTGAGCCATGCCAGCCAGGCAATCATAGACATTTTTAAAAAATATATACTTTTACTGATTTCAGAGAGGAAGGGAGAGGGAGAGAGAGATAGAAACATCAATTATGAGAGGGAATCATTGATCAACTGCCTCCTGCACGCCCCCTGCTGGGGATCGAGCTCACAACCCAGGCATGTGCCCTTGGCTGGAATCAAACCTGGAACTCTTTAGTCTGCAGGCCAATGCTCTGTCCAATGAGCCAAACCAGATAGGGCAATCATAGACGTTTTTTACAGATGAGGAAATTAATACAGGGAGGGTTAAATGGCATCGTCCCACAGCTTTTTGAAACAGAGCGGGAAACCTAGTTCAATTTTCCTCACATCTTGCATGGGTTTAATGTAGTGTTATTTAAATACATATATATATATGGCTAATATGCAAAGTGTCCCCACGGGAGTTCAACCAGGAGACCGGGAGTTCTATCACTCGCTATGACTTCCACTGACCACCAGGGGGCGGTGCGGAAGGAAGGAAGGCCCCAGCCAGCAACCAGCAGCCGGGGACTGGAAGTCTTTGATCAGCCCTGATCACCAGCCAGGCCTAGGGACCCTACCGATGTACAGATTTCATGCACCGGGCCTCTAGTAGCATAATATTTAAGTAGTATATTCAAAATGAGTGCAAGAATGCAAAGTTGTGCTAATGTGGGCTATTATTTTTGTGTGTTTTTTTTTAACATTTTATTGATTTTTTACAGAGAGGAAGGGAGAGAGAGAGAGAGAAACATAGATGAGAGAGATCAGCTGCCTCCTGCACGCCCCCCACTGGGGATGTGCCCGCAACCCAGGTACATGCCCTTGACCGGAATGGAATCTGGGACCCTTCAGTCTGCAGGCTGACGCTCTATCCATCGAGCCAAACCGGTTTCGGCTAATGTGGGCTATTTTGAAGTCATGCTTAGACTTGGGAGCATTTCTCATCGGTCCTATCCCTGCTGAATACTACAGGACTGCATCTCACCTTCCACGTGTCCCTGACAATAGCTAGTGATTATGTATAATAAAGTGGGGCCACCAAATAATATTATGTTACTCTTCACAAAGGACTCTGGGAATATTTGGAAACACCCTCCCCTCTTGCGCTCTCTCTCTCTCTCTCTCTAGCTCTCATTTGTTTTAGCAAAAATGAAAAAAAAATGTATTAAATAAAGTCAATATAGTAATGTTGAATTATTTAAGAAAAAGAAAGAAAAAAATGTACTTCTTACTACATCTTCTTTTTAAAATGTATAATAGGCCCTAGCTGGGTTGCCTCAATGGATAGAACATTGGCCTACAGAGTGAAGGGTCCTGGGTTTAATTCTAGTCAAGAGCATCTGAGTTGTAGGCTCAATCCTTGGCCAGGGTGTGTGCGGGAAGCAACCAATAGATGTAGATGTGTCTCTCTCACATAGATCTCTCTCTCTCTTTCTCTCTCTCACTCTCCCTCTTCCTCCCCACCCCCATCCCTTCCATTCTTTTTAAAAATCAATGGAAAAATATCCTCAGGTGAGTATTAACAACAACAACAACATAAATAAATAAATAAATAAATGCAGTGTTTCCTAATCTGCTTTGTATATATTTCTTTTAAGTATAATAGTTGTGTGAGGAACTAAATTTCTGGTCAGATTATTTACTCATAACCTTGAGTTGTTTGATAAAATAAATCCCATTAAATAACCTACTACAGGAAAGATATTAACCCAATTTGTACCTAGAAATTATTTTAACCTTTTTTAAATGATTGGAATGTGTTCTGGACTAATTAAAGGAATGGCTTTTATCACATTCAATTTCTAAAGACCCACATAACTATTGAGATTATTTTTGCCTATGTGATATTTTCAAAATAAAAACTTATTGAAGTATAAGATACATTTTAAAAAGTATATAAATCCTAAGGTAAAACTTGATGAATATTATTTATTTTCTAGTTATTTGTTGTTAGTATATAAAAATGTCATTAATTTTTATGTTGATCTTGTACTCTGTGATCTTACTAAATTTGCTAATTCTAATTACTAACCTGGAGCTCTTTTTGAATTTCCTGGGGACATAATCATGTCATTTGTGAATAAAGACAGTTTTATTTTTCCCTTTTATATATTTACTAGAGGCCTGGTGCGCGAAATTCATGCACTGGGGGAGGGGAGTGTCCCTCAGCCCAGCCTGCACCCTCTCCAATCTGGGACCCCTTGGGGGATGTCCAACTGCCAGGATCAGACCTAAACCAGCAGTCGAACATCCCTCTCACAATCCGAGACTGCTGGCTCCTAACCACTCTGATTGCCCCTAACTGCTCTGCCTGCCAGCCTGATAGCCCCCTAACCACTCCCCTGCTGGCATGATTGACACCTAACTGCTCCCCTGCCAGCCCTATCACCGCCAACTGCCCTCCCCTGCAGGCCTGGTCCCCCCCAACTGCCCTCCCCTGCTGACCTGGTCCCCCCCAACTGCCCTCCCCTGCAGGCCTGGTCCCCCCCCAACTGCCCTCCCCTGCTGACCTGGTCCCCCCCAACTGCCCTCCCCTGCAGGCCTGATCCCCCCAACTGCCCTCCCCTGCAGGCCTGGTCCCCCCAACTGCCCTCCCCTGACGGCCATCTTGTGACAGTGGGGGGGGCGGCCATCTTATGGTGGCCATCTTGTGACAATATGGGGCAGCCATCTTCTCATGACATGAGTGTGGCCATCTTGTGATGCAAGGGTGTGAGGGTCAATTTGCATATTACATCTTTATTATATCGGATACCTTTTGTTTATTAAAACAACTTCTTTGTCTGAAAACATGCATGTATGTTTTTATTTTAACTTTTACCTTTCAAGAGTATTTTTACTGGATATAGACTTACAGGCTGGCCATTATTTATTTCAGAATTTTAAAGGCGTGATTCCACAAGCTTTAAGATGTTCCCATTGTCTTTGGTTTTCCGCTGATTTGCAGCCCTGTGCCTTTTCATGGTTGCCACCACGTGGTTGCCTGGCTTGCATAGTACTTCTTGAATCTGAGGCCTGCTGTGTTTTGTCAATTTTGAAATTTTCTGGGCCATGAATTCTTCAGTTATTGCTTCTGCCTTATTCTCTCTTATTCCCTCCTGAGCCTTAAATCACACTCGTATGCTGGCACTTTCACTGCCAAGTGTGTCTTCTGCTCTTTCCCTGCAGTGGGAACCCAACGTCTCCTCTGCTCCAGTTCGTACACTGGTGACTTCAGTCTGTGAGTCCTTCCCACTATGTTCAATCTGCCATGAAATCTATTCATTTACTTTTTAAAAACATTTCTGTCACTGAATATAACACAAGTACAGAAACCTCAGACAGGCACAGAAGCTTATTCTAAAGTGAACCACCTTGTCACCAGCACCCATCCTGAGTCCCTACAGGAGCATCGAGTGTCCTGCCAATCAGCCCTCGCCTGCCCAGCGGTCGTAGGTGTTTTGACTTTCATGACAATATCAACTTATAAAATATTTTTAAAAATCTTTCTAGGGTGCCCTTGCTGGTTTGGCTCAGAGGATAGTGTTGGTCTGTGGACTGAAGCATCCCGGGTTCAACTCAAATCAAGGGCATGTGCCCAGGTTGCGGGCTGGATCCCCAGGGGGGGACAGGGGGAGTGCAGGAGGCAGCCATCACTGATGTTTCTATTTATCTCTCCCTCTCCCTTCCTCTCCAAAATCAATACAAATATATTGGAAAAAACAACAACAACAAAAAACGCCTTCTTTCTATGGCAGTAACTCACGTGTTGACATAGCCCTCATTCACCTTTATTCCAATGGTATAGCCTTCAGAGTCCCAATAGAAGCTTGGAATACCTGGACCCTCCTCCCAGCACACCTAGGCTTTGGGATTTTCTAGCAGATTTTCCAGACCCTGCAGGGCACTGAGCCTGGCAACACACGCCCCAGGTCACCCGTGTCACGGGATTACCTATTGAAGCTCCGGTAATCAGGCAGCTCTGCCTTGCCTTCGGGCGTGAGCAGCTTTGGGTACAGCGCCTCGAGGAGCTCTGGGTGGCTGCTGACCGCCTGCTCCCACGGCGACTGGTAGGACCGGGGGACGGCTGTGGTGTTGAATCTTTCCGGAGGGATCTCCTTCAGGGGCCCGGAATATCCTTCGGGAAAACATAGCAAGCAGGAGTGAACACAGAGCCTGCGCGATGGGAAGCGCCTCCTGACATTGCACCCTGCGGCGGTCATGCAGTCACTGATGAAGAAGGTCCCTTTCCTGACTTCTCAGAAACGAGCAGTCTCAACGCGGTAGACAGGCTATGCCCCTTACAAGGGATTTTCTAAGGAACCCCTACCTCAGTGTGTATTTGTCCAGCATAACTACTCTTTTGATTTTTAAAATAGGGCCCCCGCCCTTCGTTTGTACTGGGCTCTCGCTATCACCGTTCGTGAATTGATTTGAAAATATCCATCGAGTGTCGGCTGTGGCCTGGACTCTCAGGAAGCAGCAGTGGAGACAGTGTCCCTGGTCCTGGCTGACGTGTTGGGAGTAATGCAGGGGCTTGTCTCTTCAAGTGCTGACAGCTGTTCAGGCTTCAACGTGGGGGAGGCCTGTGTCTGCACCCCCTTGGTGGGCCTGGTCTTCCCAGTCCCATGTGGACGTTGTCCCTGACTCTCTGCGGCTGGTCTCACCTCCTTGCCCGCTCCTCTCGCAGGCATAGACCACCTCTGTGAGTGCCAGTTAGTCTCGCAGCAGCTCGCATAGACTATGCTGCTTGCACATGCGCTGAGTGACCCGCTCCAAGTCCTCATGGCAGAGCCCTACACCCTCCATCCACAACCACATTACCTGCCGTGTCCTTTGCGCAGGTCTCTCCTCCCCACCAGGCCCTCACCCAGACCTCCCAGGCCCTGCACCCAGACCTCCTGGGGCCCTGCTCCCAGACCTCCCCAGGCCTCCCAGGGCCCTGTACACAGACCTCCCTGCAGCCTCCTGCTTTTGGTCCCCACGCTCTTTCCCATAGCTAACACCGCCATCTCGTCAAGCTGCCTGCCCTCCCTTTACGCGGATCAGCCACCGCGGGGTAGCCCTTTGGTGCAGTAGTTGCATCCTCCTCTGACTGCTCCCAGCCGCCGAGAGGAGCCCCTTTCTGTGGATATCTTTTCTCGGCTTGCCACTCAACTACTGGTGTCCCTCGGAGCTCTTCATTCCTACCAACCATTCTGCCAGAACATTTCATCTCCCTCCTGGCTCTGTCGGACTCCAAGTTGTGATGTTGGTCTCCAGGCCCTTCCGTTCTAGCACCCCCTGCATTGGTCCAAGCGACTGCTCCCTGGCAAACTTCCCAGCCCGCCGGGACTCCAGGCCTCTCTAACACGCCCTGCTGCTTTTCCGTGTGGAAAGATTTCAAAAGAACCACTCTCTCAGCACACGGCATCCCTCTACCCTCAGATGCCCAGGACAGCAGTATCCCCAGCCGCCTCAGTCCCGCAGGTCACTGAGTGTTGCCAGCTGCGCTCCTGAAGGATTTCTAATAGAGCGGCTCGCAGACCGTTTTAGAATCACCTCGGCACCAATTCAAACGTCGTTAGGGACCCAAATGTCGAGGGCTTTTCCCTGCAGAGATCTGGCTGCAGTCACCCTCCGGGGTGGCTTATGCATCTCACACCAGGGATCTGCAGAGATGGGGAAACTCTGCCCTAGAAAATGCCCTCCGTCCTTGGCATTTCCCTCATGCCTGCCCTGGTCAGGCCCTGCCCCCCTGCTGCCTGGCCTTTCCTAGCAGCCTTCATGCTCACCCTTGGCTCCCCACGCCTCCTGGGCACCCTCCACACTGCTGCCCCGGTGACCTACGACCGGAAAACTTGACCATGTCACTCACTTCTCAGGACAAAAATCCCAGCCACTCAGCATGGCACACCTGTCCTCTTCCCCCTGTGCAGCCTCACTTCCTGGCATGGTCCTCACGTCTGTGCTCTAGACCCAGGCTCTGCCTGAAAGCTGGTCCCCATGCCTCCTCCCCTTCCCTATGCTCCTGGGCCCCCCGCCCTTGCCCTCCTCACCCACCAGGCCCTGCAGAAGCCTGGGTGTGAGGTGACCTCTCTGTGGCCACTGGGGACAGACTCGCCTCTCCTGTCTGTCCTTTGTGTAGGATTCATTGCTCCATTGTCACTGCCTCACATCTTATTTCCGGTTCCTCCTATAGTTGATCAGAGGTCAGGCATGCAGAGACCAGACATTTTAAAATTTTATACTTTCTTAAAACCCCACTACACAACACAAGTGCTTAATTTCTGTGTGTTTTCCCTGGTTTGTCTTCACCCATGGACATAATGACCCCGTGACCGTAAATCTGGAACCAGACGCGGATGTAATTCTTCATCAGTCACTATTGACACATAGCCATTCGCAACCTCTGTTTTTTAATTTCTAAAGTGCAGATTGTAGTAAAAATGTCATGGAGTTATTGTGAAATTAAGGAAGACAAATGTCTATCATAGCACTCCACAGGCTATATAGTTTTATACAAAAAGAACGTCAATATAATTACAAATGACTTAATTTTTAACGTAACAGCTGGTTGCCAGCAAATACAGTGAGCCATCTGAAAGACAGGAGGCCATGTCAGTGCTTTGCAGGACTCCTTAGGTCCCCGTCTTTACACTGACCTCAGACTTACCCACACACAGATGTGGGGTGAGTCTATAAAAATAGGTGTACAGTTGTTCATATGGAATACGATCAATAATAATAAAAGGGTAATATGCTAATTAGACCAGATGTCTTCCGGACATCCTTCCTGATGAAGCCGAGGCCAGAGGGAAGCCAGCCTGTGTCCTGGGTGCCTGTGGGTGGCCAGAGGAGGGAAGCCCAGGTCCTGGGTGCTGGAGGGAAGCTGGTGCTGGCAGCCAGGGGAAGGAAGGCCTACTCTTGCATGAATTTTTGTGCATTGGGCCTCTAGTAATTAATAAATAAGAATACAAAGATAAACTCTGTGTTTCGTGGACCCACACATGTAAATCTGCCTTTGCCCATTTTGACCATAATGAGACCAGCAGTCCCACTCTGATACCATATACTAAGGAAGGATCCACGTGACCTGAGCCACACATTTAAATGCACAGTGACTGTTGTTTTATTTGTAAGGCACCAAGTTACCTGGTGCGATGTTTTCAGGATTCAGGGGGCTCCTCAGATCCGGGGTGTTGGGAGGAGTGAACGGGGCTTGCTGTGACCCCCCTTCTGATAGGCTTCCATCCAGTTTCCCATTCTGCATGCCCAGGTTGTGCTGTATTGGTCAAAAGCAAACTCAGCTGAAAACTCAAAAGTATCAGACAGGACAACAGGAAATGTCTCTTGTGCTGGCCTCCTCCACACATTGAGGGCTTAGCTACAATGGTGCTTCATTGTTTCATGGGGCATCGATAGTTGACATGGTCATTGGCTGAGCTTTGCATGGTCTTGGTTGAGCTTTGACTGAAGTTACTCCAAGGTCTGTCTTATGATGACAGTCCACCTCATAACCATTTTCTGAGCCTCACTGTGCCAGGTGCTATGTCAAGGGCTTTGTATCAGTCATTTCATTTATAGTCACCACCTCCCTATGAGGTGAATATGATCAGTTGTTAAGTCTTTATTAATCTAACACAGAGCATCCTGGTCAAACACTGTGCTTAGTCACTGTCACATTGCTATTCTATTTATAGTTGGGATTTAGTTAAATTCTTTAATATGTCTTGTCTTGAAATTTAATCTGATAATTGAACAATAGTCATGTGTAACAAAAAGAAATTGTCCTTTAAGTTGAATAAATTTGTAGAAGGAAGAATTTGGGATATTTAGAAAATAAAATGCTTAAAAGATGTTTTTCTTTTAAGTTTTAGGTGAATTTTGTTTATTATAATGCAGGATTTATTCTATGGCAATAATAAAGCACTTTAAAAATAGCCAATTTGCATTTTAACAGAGAAAATAGAATTGTAATTGGTTATGTCCTCAGACTTATGGCTAGACCTTCTCTCTATAATAAAGCATGTTTACTTAAATATGGAAAATATGTGTGTTTTTAAAAAGGCCAGTCTATATAAAAAGAGTATAAAGTCAAATTATCTTTTAAATTTAGAAAGAAAAATTTGGTAATGGGCATATCAAATAAAGACCAATTTTGACTTTTTTTTGGTATGACATAAGCAGAAAATATTTTAATGCTTGTTTATCTCTACATTTATTTATAAGGTGATGTAGTAAAGTACTGTTTTACATTTTAATACTTATTTACCTTTATAGAAATATAAGGATAAAAGACTATTTTGTCCTAAAATCCAAATATTTATCATAATGAAAGGCCATAAATTAAGGGCCTCACCTGAAGTGTTCTATAATGTGTGCCAAATACATAGTAAAAGTTATTTTTTGAGCAAATAAATGAACACATGTTCAGAATCCCAGTATATTGAATTGGTGTTATTTCAGAATTACTTTTACTGGTACACGTTCCCCTTCCCCAACATTATTTAAGATGCGAGGGGTTCACCAAGCCCCTTGTTGCTAGAGGCACAGGTAGTTTAACTGTGAAATGGGGCCGTTTTGCAGCCATTTATTGAAGGTGATTGTTATTGCCACGAAGCACACTCCTGCTGTGTCCCGGAAGGCCCATCTCCTTCGCCGTCTCCCTTTCTACCTTTCTGTGTGTGACGCGGAGCCAGAGCATCGAGCCTGGCTCGTGTGCAAGCCCCGGGCCTGGCGCTCTTGTGGAGGATGCACGCCTCCCGTGGTTGCTGTCCATGTCAGAGGAGGTTTGTGTGGCTCCCCTTGGCCAGTTCCTGAACAGTAGAGGAAGCCCAAACTGCACCTACATTTTCTATTTTTAAAATGGTAATATTTGAGCAAATGGCATTGAGCACCAGGGAGTATGTTTGTTTCCTAGCGTTATTTGTTTTTCATTTTTAAATATATTTTTTTGTTGTTGATAGTATTATAAATATCTCCCATTTCCTCCCCCCTTTCCCTCTTCCTCCCAACCCCTACCCCCATCCCCCACGTCTTCCCCACCCTATGGCCCGTGTCCATGGCTATGCATATCTATATATATAAAAAGCCAGCGACCTTAACAGCCATAATGACCATAATGACTGGTCACTGAGATGCCCACTGTGGCCAGCGAACCAGCCTGATCAGGGGGTGGGGCCGGCCTGCCTCTGATCAGACTCTCCCACCCCAGTCAAGAGCGGGGCCTGCCAGCCAAACACCCCCTCCCCTCCCTCAGGCTAGCCTGCTCCTGATTGCACCCCCCACCCCAATAGGGGGCAGGGCTGGGCAGCCAACCTCCTGCACCCAGCCCCAAGGCCCCAGCCCCAAGGCCTCAGCCCCAAAGCCCCAATCCTGATCACACCTCCACCCCAATAGGGAGCAGGGCTGGCCAGCCAACCTCCTGCAGCCCCTCCCCCGAGCTGGCCATGCCGCTGATGTGCCCCCACCAACCTGATTGACTCGAAGACCCTCCCCCTGGCCAGCTGCACCCCTGATCACCACCCCACCTCAATAGGGGGCAGGGCCAGCTGGGTAACCTCCTATAGTTCCTCCCCGTGGCCAGCCACACCCCTTATGGGCCCCCAGCACCCCAATAGGGGGTGGGGCCGGCCTGCCAATCTCCTGCAGCCCCATCCCCCTGCCTGGCCCCACCCTAGATTGGCCCCCCACTGGATTAGGGGCAGGGCTAATCCACCCATGGCCCCTCCCCCAGGCCACTGGCCCTGATTGGCACCCCCCACCCCATTCAGGGGTGGGGTCAGCTGGACCACTGCCCACAGCCCCTCCCCATGGCCAGCCCCACCCCCAATCGACACCCCAAATCGGAGGTGGGTCACACTGGCCAATCACCCTCGGCCCCTTCCCCCACCTGGCCCGGCCCTGATCGACCTATCAGGGCAGGCCGGCCAGCTGGCCAACCTCCTGCCATCTCCTCCTCCTGACAGGCCCAGCCCTGATCCGCCCTGATTGGGGCTGGGCCAGCCAGTCCTCACCCATGCAGGAATTTGTGCACTGGGCCTCTAGTAAGTATTTAAGTTTTTTGGTTTATCGCTTCTGGTCCCCCCAATCCCACATTGACGTGTGTCAGTCTGTTCCATGCCTCCCTCCTTTGGGCCTTATTTTATTGTTTACTAGCTTCTAATTTAGGAAAGCTTTTGTCCAAGAAGTTTTGCCCTCACTGGCTCTGTGGTTAAGAGGCACAGCCCTCCCTACACAACGCCAAGTCAGTGCTTGGAGACCCTGTGTGTCTGCAGCTTCCGGCTCCTCCCCCTGCCCTGTGGAGTGCTGTGTGCCCGGGAGTGTCCCACCCACACTGACCAGCCTGATAAGACCGCCAACCTCCCCCACTCCTGGCAGGACCGGCCAGCTTCAGTGCCACATCCACAGGCTCACCACGTCCCTGCTGAACCCAACACTCAGCCACACACAGCATTTCCTCGTTACCCCCGGGACTACTCACCGTCATGGAGAAAAGCATCTCACCAGGTCAGAGGAAGAACATGCGGAGAACGCTTGTTTGGGAACCCGGTAATCCGCACGCATGCAGAAACGGCGCCCATTTGTGTACACGCCCCATGATCAAGCGATACATACATTTATCTGCGCTCTCGATTCATACTGGAAATTTTCGAACGTATACTTGTCAGAGCGTCGCTGGCGCATCTTGAACAGCCGGGCACCGCGGTTGGCCAGGTGAGACAGCTCCTCCAGCATGATGTCCCGTGGCGTGCTCACCTTCTTGCCCAGGTCCATGCTGCCCGCGTCTGGAAAACAATACTCACATGCATTTTAGGTGCCTTCCTAAACTCTGTCATTGTCGCCGCCATCTGCAGGCCTGGGGCCCGGATGCAGGCTCTCCTCAGCCCGCCCGGCTACCTTGGCTTCACTCCATGCCAACTACGCAGTCATAGATACAGCACTGAATTTCCTAACCCTCATGCCCTCATCTCTAAAGGGGGGCTCATCAGACCCACCACATGGGGCTGAGAGGAGGATTGAATGAAGTGCTGCAGACGGAGTCTTTCGTGTGGCACTTGGCACGGAGAAAGGGATGGATGTGAGCCGTCATGGCTAGTGGTAGAATGCTGTTTCTCCACTTAGTGTTTCAGCAGCACTGCTTGGAGTCCTCCTAATGAGCTCCGTGTTGCTCTCCACTGTTCTAGGGATCAGTCTGAGCTGTCCCTCCTAACTGGAGTACCAACCCTTCCACCCATGCCACCCCATTTCCCTGTCTCTGTCAAAACACTATTCATTCTGCGCCCAGGCCTGAGATTCCAGTCCCAAGACCCCAGCCCTAAAGCACCCAGCCCCAAGGCCCCAGCCACAAGGCCCCAAGCCCAAAGCACCAGCCCCAAAGCACTCAGCCCCAAAGCACCAATCCCAAGGCCCCAGCCCCAAGGCACCCAGCCCCTAGGCCCCAGCCCCAAGGCACCCAGCCCCAAGGTTTTCAGAGCTAAAAGGCTTCACTGGAGAACTCTCTGTCTGAAAGTGGAAGGCGAGGGAACACTTCCCAATTCATTGTTAAGCTAACAAAACTCTGACACCCAAACCCAACAAGAACACACAGAACGCCACAGTCCAATGTCCCTCACGCCAGCGGAAGCTAAGGTCCTTCACAAAGTATTGGCAAGTAGAATTCCACATCATGTGGGCATAATTCTACACGACCCAGTGGGGTTTATGCCATGGATGTGAGACTGGTTCAATATTCAAATACCAATCCTTACAATCCACCATCAACTGTACAGTCTGCAATAGAAAAATCACATGGCTGTGCCTTTGGGCTCTAGGGCTGGGCAAAGTGTTGTTAGAGTTGGCACCAAAGCACAGTCCACCAAAGAAAAAACTGAGAAATGGAACTTTGTCAAAATTATAGACTTTTATTCTGAGAGGGATTCTGTTAAAGGATGAAAAAGAAAACAAGCTACAATGTAGGAAGCAATATTTGCAAAAACACATATGTTGTCTGTGGACTGGACAGTACGCTAGAATAAAATGAACTCTCCAAACTCACCAGTACAAAGGCAAACCATCCAATTAGAGCATGGAGAACATAGGCAAGAGAAAGGAGACATCTCACCGGAAGAGACAGGCAGGTGCCATCAGCACATGAAAAGCTAGTCAAAGGCATTGTTCTCCTTACAGTTAAAACCGCAAGGAGATGTCCCCGCACAGGCCTCCGAGGCCTGGAGTGGGGACTAGTGCCGCACCTCCTGCTGGGAGGGCCCGGAAACCATCCCTCGCCCTCCACTGCTGGACGGATAATGGCACAGCCACTTTGGAAAGTAACGGAGTGGGTTCTGTTTAAAACCCAACACAGAGTTACCAGCATTTCAGGGCATTTACCCCAGTGAAATGAAACTCAAGTTTACACAAAAACCTGTATACAAATGTTCACACCAGCTTTATTCTTAAAAACAAACAAACAAACAGAAAGAACCTAGATGTTCTTCAATAGATAAATGGTTAAAAACATTAGCCCATCCATACCATGACAGGCAGCAATAAAAAGGGACCCGCTATTGGGACATGCAACCCCTGGGTATATCGCCAGAGAGCTATGCAGCGTGAAGAGGCCAGCCCAGAGGTCTATGCTGCAAGATCCCATTCACATCTTACTCTTGAAAAAGAAAGGGGCGGGGCGGGGGGAGAGAAAAGAAAACACACACACACACTCAGGGCGAGCGAGCAGAGTAGTGACTGGCAGGAGTCTTGATCACCTCAGGGTCAGGTTCCTGGCAGTGGTGTCGCACTCTTGTTTACGAGGTGTTATCATTGGGGGAGTCTGGGGCAAGGTCCAGGGGGTAGGTCTGAATTAT
Source organism: Corynorhinus townsendii (assembly GCA_026230045.1). Lineage (NCBI taxonomy): Eukaryota > Metazoa > Chordata > Mammalia > Chiroptera > Vespertilionidae > Corynorhinus > Corynorhinus townsendii. The sequence continues at coordinate 63,326,480 of JAPDVU010000006.1, read as the reverse complement.
TTCCTTGCGTTTGCATGAGAAACTATAGTTATCTCAAAATAAAAGTTTAATGAAGAGCCATCCAGCCACGAAAAGACATGGATGACTGCTGTGTGCGGCTGCGTGAAAGGAGCCAGTGGGCGAAGGCGCACTCACCGGAGCCACGGGTCAGCTCTCAGGAATGCACAAGCCAGCAGAGAAACTCCGCGAGCACAGCCATTGTTACAATTAAGTTACATAAAGTTAATCACTAGATAAATTAAATTAAAAACAAAGCTATAAAGACTCAAAAGGATCACTTTCTACATCTTATACTCCTTTTTGCTGTTAGTGTGCCCTTGAAGGTATTTCTCTGTTGATCTGTTTGGTGGAAATTATACAAGTTCCTGTTACTGCACATCTCTCTCAAGTCGGCCTGCAATGACCCTGATGGTATTGAAATTGGCCACGGAGGGAGTACTTATACCACAGAAATTAGCAAACTCTGCAAACCAAGGCACCCCCCCACCCCCCACCCCCCTACTCCCCCGCAAAAAAAGAGAACCAGTAATTAGTTACTAGCATACTCCTAACCACAGGCATAAGTCAACGTATTTTGCATAAACAAACAACAAAAGACATAAAGTAAGTTCTCCAAGGTTTTCTTCCCCTCCCTTCCCTTCCAACACTTAAATCTCTGATGTCTCCAGCAAGGCCCAGACCACCTGCAAGTGGAGAGTCTAATGTATGGACTCTAAACACTCAGCGTGAAGAAGGCTGCCAGCTGGGCACAGGACGTCCACTTCAGCTGTTCCCTGCCCTTGGCTGCACACCCCTGCAGGATCTTAGCTGCCTGTGTGAGCTGGATGCCTGATAAATGATACAACGTATTCAGGATACACATCCTTAACCCGATGGATTAGAAGGTTGTCTTTGTGGCATTAGGTCATCTAATGAAAATAATATTGCTGGGCGTACTTTCCTACTGATGTCATTGACACTGATGCAGAATTCTCTGTTTATTTTTTAATCATTTGATGGGACTTCATCTATTATAGTTTACTATTCTTTCAAGCAAATCAGGGATTATCTTTGAATAACTATGTAATTATGAATGGATAAATATCAACATGTAACTTTAGGGTCTTGACCATAATCAAATTAATTTTCACCAAAAAATCCACAATTTTTAATCTACTAGAAATATTAAATAATTGTTACCAATACTCTTTCTTCAAATGTACAGTCTTCTTGTAGTTAAATTAAGATTTAAAATCTTACATAAAAATTTCATACTGTGGAGCCAACATTGCCCTGAATACTGGGAACCAAAAGGAAAATCACATTTTATTGGGAGAATATGAGTCATCATTGGAAATGTGATCAGTTCCTTTTTCAAACTTTACTTCAATGTGTAGTCTTCTGAGTAGACACTGGGCTTAAATTCCTCCAAAGGAAACATTCTTTTTTTTTCATATTAGTTTCATAGATTAATATCCTGAAATTAAGTTAACAGCGATTTATGTGTGCCCAAGAAGTGCTGTGTTTTAAATTTGAAATTGTGATCCTGCCAAAGTGACAAATTTAAGATAGGTAAGTGAATTCCACTCATACTTTGTAAAGGTACCCACTTACAAATAATGGGAGTAAGAGAAAAAGTATCTTTTTACAGATGTTTCCCATGATGCCTGGGAGCTGCACTTCTGGTGGAGGGGGCACCCGTCTGAGGGGAGCCATCGGAATGTCTCCCTTCAGGTGGGCCCGGGACTCACTGAGGAGCTTGGCTGAGGCCATGAGGCTTTCTCTGCCCCCGACAGGACTGCCTGTGGGTGGCCCATGTGGATTGCATATGACCCCAGGAAATATACATTGTTACACAGTACAGTGTGTCATATCTACACTAATAAAAGAGAAACATGCAAATTACCATACCTCTGCCACACCCACAAGCCACGCCCACCAGCCAATCAAGAGCGAGTATGCAAATTAACCCAACCAAGATGGCTGCAGCCAGGGAGCGAGCAGGAGGCTTGGGTTTCCCCGGCAATGGAGGAAGCCAAACATCCCGCTGGCTCTGGCCGGCCCTGGCCTTCATTCAAGGCTACAAAGTTTCAATTATAGAAGATAAATAAATCCCAACAATAAAGGCAGCCACCACGGAGCTGGAGAGAGCAGGAGGCTTGAGTTGCCCCTGGCGATGAAGGAAGTCAAGCTTCCTGGCCAGCCCCAGCCTCTGCTCAAGGTTACAAAGTTTTAATTATAGAAGATAAATAAATCCCAGATACCAGGGCCTCCACTTGGGTCGCCGGGGGGCGTGGTCAGCCTGCAAACCACCACAGGCCTCTTGCCCAGGCCGCCCCATGCCCAAGGGAACCCCCACCCTGATCCTGGACACCCTTCAGGGCAAACCAGCCAGCCCTCACCCATGCACCAGGCCTCTATCCTATCTAATAAAAGAGTAATATGCAAATTAACCATCACTCCAACACTCAAGATGGCTGCCCCCATGTGGTCAAAGATCCTGCCCCCATGTGGACACAAGATGGCCACCACAAGATGGCCAGCAGGGGAAGGCAGTTGGAAGGGACCAGGTCTGTAAGGGAGGGCAGTTGGGGGCAATCACGCCTGCAGGGGAGGGCAGTTAGGGGGGACCAGGCCTGCAGGGGAGGGCAGTTAGGGGCAATCTGGCTGGCAGGGGAGCAGTTAGGCATCAATCAGGCTGTCAGGGGAGTGGTTAGGGGGTGATCAGGCTGGCAGGCAGAAGCTGATAGGGGCAATCAGGAAGGCAGGCAGGCGAGCAGTTGGGAGCCAGCAGTCCTGGATTGTGAGAGGGTCCCAGATTGGAGAGGGTGCAGGCTGGGCTGAGGGACACACGCCCCCTATGCACAAATTTCATGCACCGGGCCTCTAGTAAAAGATAATAGTGCAGACTGTGATTGTGTGATTAAAAGTTTACTAATAATTTTCTCTATACTAAAAAGTTGATATTGAAATACACGTGGAACTTTTTTGATTTTCCTATTTTATATCTCTTTGCCTTGGTTTGAGTTCTAAGACTTTAAAGTTCTCAAAAATGTTAATAAAAATATTATCTCTTAATGGCTGTGTAAATCTATAAACATTGAAGAAATGAGATTACCAATGTATTAAATGACACAGATTGCATTCCACAAACAGAATCATTTAGAGCTGCTGTTAATAACATAGGCAACAAAGACACCGGTGAAGGAAGAGTGTGGCTTCAATTAAACTACACTGCTTTTCAAAATAAAACATCTTTTTTGGGGAGTTATGAGAAACTTTAAACCAAAGAAAACTAACAGACTTGTACACTCAGGCATTAGGTTATTTTTCTGCCCTGGACTTTCTGATCTGTGGTCTTGAAGGCTTTCCTGCTGTCCTTGTTTTAATAATGATGACTTGATCAACTACAGTGTAAGATCTGCTTAGACAGGAAAGGAAAAGGGTCTTCACATAATCTTTCATCTGAAATTCAAGATGCTATGCTCCATGCATTTCAGAGAGCCCCGCAGTCCGTGTCAATATTGGCATCGCCTTGGTTATTGGTGGAGAAATTCCAAACACGATGTTTGCTGCGTCACACAGCTCCGTAAACAGCGACAGGGACCGAGAATTCAATGTGTCAGCACGCCCAGCCTCCTCATTTTCAGATGAGGACTCTGATGTGTGGTCTGGACCCCAGGGCTCCTGGGACCCTATTGACCGCAGCACCCCATGTGGACCTGCCCTCCCCCCCTCCCCCCGCCCCGCTTGCACTAAGCCCTTTTCCTGGAATCACAGCAGTCTGCCCAGTCCTCTCCCGTGTGCTGGGAAAGTGGCTCACAGGTTGCGAGGGGAGAAAAACAAAACAAAAAACATACCAAGAGAAAAGAAACACCAATAAGCCCGTGCAGAGCCCAGGTGAGGAACTGGAGGCGGCAGAACAGCCTCAGAGGTGAGGTCCCCCTGCTTCTGAAGCTCCTAAACTGTCGGCAATGTCTGTGCCTATGATCAGGGACATGGGCCCCCACCTCTCGTGGCTGTTTTACTTCCAGTCTCTGCTACTTCCGGACAACAGCCAGGGGTGCTCTGCACCTCTCCATCCATCCCATCCCCCCTTGTCTCTCTGTCAGCAACCTCTGGTCCCCACCCTTCCCCAGCCCCCCCGCCTCATGCTCAGTCTTCAAGTCCCAGCTGAGGTGCTGACAGGGGAAGGTGGTGATCACTGCAGAACAGGCCACGGCTAACTCGTGCGCCCACACTGGGAGGCCCTTTGTGGTCCTGTGAGTCTGAGAGCTGCACTTGGATGGTAGCAATGTGGCTCTGATACTTCTGTGCAAACAGGGACTTTGTATCTCAACATAACGAGGGGCAGCTGCTCCATGGGCTCACTGCTGCTGGTGCTGGTGGCGACCCGACATAGCGGTACCTGGGCCGGGACACTCCTTGTTAGTTATCCGCTGCATGTGCAGTATCTTTGCTTCTGGATGCAGTTTGACACCAAGCACAGCGGTCCCACAAGGAGACAACTGGTGTGCGCTTAGCAGCGGCACTTACCCGGGTCTGTCCATTTCTCGTGGTGGGTCTATGTGGAGAGCACTCAGTAGTTCTTTGAGGTTATTTCTCCTTCAAGAGGGTGAAGACTCAGATGTAAAACTCTTGGGTTTTTTTAGCTTCATCTTTTTCTACTGCTTGATCTCAAAGGCGCACCTGCTAGGTCTCCTCCACAATAAGAACTGGACAGACCCTCCACCTCATGCTTAGAAGGGGCTCGTTGAGCAGCCCAGTAATCGCCATCCTTTCTCCTGCAGGCTCAGTGATTGTTGAAAAGGGATAAAAAAATACATGATGGTAATACTACAAAGAGAGCCAGAGGCACAGGGGGGAGGACTTCGAGGGCGGTCTCCTCTTCATTTTTATGAAGGTCAGGCCAGTCCATGTGACTGGATTAGCCTTGTAATTAGTAGGAAACAGTCGTGTGCTTTGTCATAAGTCACCCAGCTCCGGGTGTTTGGAAGTCTGGAGGATCGTGCCCAGAACGGGTCCTCTGCTGTCCGGGCCTCCATGCTGCTTCGTTAAACAATGAAACCCCCTGATCTCCAGGCCCCTGAGACCAAGCTGCGTGCAGACAGCCGTTCCCAGGAGACACCCGCAGGAGCCAGAGGGGTGGCTGAAGCTGCTTCTACGCACAGAGCTGCTCTGTGTGGGAGATGCCGGGAACCGATCATTGTCTCACTAATTAGAAAGGTGCAGACAAGGAACCTGGAAGGCTGGTCAACCTTGAAGCTCTGAAAGGTCAGAGCCAACCACTCCCTATCTAATGGAGACAATGGTAGCTGAAGCAACTTCCCTACCAAATAATCATGTAAATCCTTGCTGAATAAGATAATCTGCCTGTTACTGGAATTACCTGCCTAAGGGAAATGAGTGTATCCCATAACCTTAATAAAAGGGATAGCAAAGCCAGAGCGGGGTGGTAGTCCTCCCACTAGAGGTGGGCTCCGGCCTGGCCCCCAATATTCCCAAATTAATACTTTTCTAGTCACTTTTCATTTGTGTGCAGCCTTCTCCAGAACCTGAACCCTGAAATGGAACCCTGACCACGCGGGACGTGAAAGGGGTTCCCACACGAGACTCAGGGCGACGTGGCGATCCCTGCAACTTGGCACCTAGGAGCCCCAGACTAGGGCAGAGCATGTGACCCCACTACGGGGTGGAACTCCCCGTGACCCAAAGGGGGTTTCGGGGGATCTGCATCGCCTGGGGCTGAGACAGTAGTGTTGAGGGTTTCCCCTCTTGAGATAGAATTGTACTTTTTAAATATTTTATAAACACCGAAGTTATGCTATAAAGATAAGATATTCTTATCCTTGTAGGTGTATGTCTGGACTGACAGAGTAGGGCCCACATATGATTTAAACTGGGATTCATGAAATGGGTCCACTGACATGCGATTATGATGAATGAGAAAATGATCACGTGGCTCAGGTCTAGTTTTAAGGTAAACAATTTCGTCTCAAACTGGAGTGGCCATCTGATTTTTGCCGCACTGATCAGGAAAACGGTGAAAACCATGTCGCGTAAACTCCCTGAAGCAGGAAGTACACCCGAGGAAGCCTGCACATGTATCTGGGGACTCTGGGTTGGTTTCAGTTCTGGAAACTGAGTCTGAATCCTCCTCACTTTCTCCCAAGCTGGTTCAACATCGTGGACCATGGGCACGGAGCTGGGTCTGTGTGCCAACTTCGTCTCTCTGGAACCAGGAAAGGATCAGCCACAGCACCCGCTCCTGCCTGCGCTGTCGGAGCATCAGACACGGGCTCCCCTGAACCCCTCCGCTCTCTCCGGGAAGGCCAGTGACCACACTGCTCCCTGCCCCGCTCCCAGACCTCAGGCTGGGTCGCAGGGTCGTTCCCGGGAAGGTTAGGCTCCTGTCCTGGTGGGAACCACGGAGCCTCCGGCAGAAACCACAGGTCTGTCGGGAATGGCTCAGATCAGCCCTGAAGGGACCTGGCACTCTGCTTTCTCTCCGTAACCTCGATGCCACCCTTCACCCATGCAAAGCCGGATTTCTTTACAACAATCAGAGTGCAGGGGAGGAACCTGGCCCCCGGAGTCCCTTGCTAGAACTTAACGGACAGAAGGGAGTGGGTCGGCACCTCGCTCCTCACTTCTCTTGAGAATGGTTTGCATCAGGGGCACTGAGATGACAAGAGCTTCGTCTTTTCCCAGGAATCATGAATAAAAGATTTCCAATACAAAGTTCTCGCTAAGTTAGTTACTCAAGATGATGATGGGTTTCATGGTCAAAGAGAGTGACAATGACTATGAATTCCCACTTCCCATCTCCTGTTGTTTTTTAAAGAAGGGACAATGGAGCCTATTTTGAATGATTTACGGGCCCGAAGGGAGAGTAAATCAAGGTTTGCCATGGGGGGGTGAACATTGAGACAAATGGGAGGCCTGCCCAGAAGGAAGGAAGAGTGGAGCACTAGTCGCTGCTCACGGGAGCAGACCCCGCAGAATGCACATCAGCTGTCAGCTGGCCTCATTCCTGCCGAGCAGCTGTTCATCTGAAAATAGCTTCCAGATGAGAGGATGACTACAAAAGGCTTAGTGACAAGGCTGCTCCACCCCATGCCTGCTGTCCCGGGAACGCACGGTTGGCCAGAGGCTAGTACACACGCCAGGGGGTCCCCCTTAGTGCTGAGCTATGTCCACTCCACACGGGGCATAGGGTACCATGTCCCTTACTATGTCCACTCCACACGGGGCTCAGGGCACCGTGTCCCTTACTATGTCCACTCCACATGGGGCTCAGGGCATCGTGTCCCTTACTATGTCCACTCCACACGGGGCGTAGGGTACCATGTCCCTTACTATGTCCACTCCACACGGGGCGTAGGGTACCATGTCCCTTACTATGTCCACTCCACACGGGGCGTAGGGTACCATGTCCCTTACTATGTCCACTCCACACGGGGCTCAGGGCACCTTGTCCCTTACTATGTCCACTCCACACGGGGCTCAGGGCACCGTGTCCCTTACTATGTCCACTCCACACGGGGCTCAGGGCACCGTGTCCCTTACTATGTCCACTCCACACGGGGCGTAGGGTACCGTGTCTGTGGACTTCCTTCATGATGGCCGAGGCCTGCTGCTTCCTCTGCCTCACCATGGAGCTGTGCGACAGCATCGCCTGTTCCCTGTGGAAACAAACGTGTTGAAGCAGCGGAGGCACTCCCTGGGGACGGCATGTCGTCCTTTTAGAGAGCGTCTTTGTTCCTTAGGAGGCATTTGCCACGCTCTGGCTGAAGGCTTGCCTGCGCCTCCCCTGCCGGGGTCAGGGCCTGTCGCCCTGGACGGCAGCGTCACAGTGAGCAGAAGGGATGCTGGGCTCAGTAGGTCTTGTCTCTGCACAAGGACCCCCAGGCGGTGGGGACAGTGAGAGAGCTGCCCCTCCCCTCCCGCTCTCCTGGCTCATGTTCATTGTCCCTGTGTCCCTGCTGGCCCCACTCCCCAGCATCCCAGCCCCTCTCGGCCGCAGACTGCAGAGTGAGGCAAGGACGCAGATCAAGCCGGCATGCTTCGTGGGGACGGTTTAAAATTGGCATCGACAGCTGTCCTTTAGGGTGAAGAATGCTCATTTGTGAGTCACAGTCCTGAGCCCGTGACAACTGAGGAAGAACTCACTCAGGAAGCGTGCACTCACCTTGCCCTCGGCCCGTACTTCCCAGCAGGACGGCCTCGTGGCAGGGTAGGGGTGCTCCTGGGCCGATGGTCTACCCCTGAGCCCGCGATGGCATGGTCCTCGCTCCGCTCCACCGGGGACTGCGCCTTGCTGAAGAGCCTGGCATCCGCTGACATCAGCGGCTATATATAGCTCGGACACTTCAGCCACTCAGAGCTTCCTGGCAGGAGAGGAGCGGGAGATTAGGGTTCTGCATTGTGATCTGGGGGGTGAGGCGGTGCAGGAAGGGACACACAGAAGGGCTCTGGGTCGCCTTCTGTTGAAGGAGTCAGTAGCCAAAGGGATGGTGCAGGCTTTACGATGAAGGGCTCATGCTGCATCTTAGTTGTGATGGCGAGGCACACACGGATTAGAACAGAATGGCAGGTTATCAACAATTAAAATGGAAGTGTGGGCAGTCATATCCGTGGAACTTCAGGAAGAAGGCAAGCGCTCGGCTGGTGTGGCTCAGTGGTTGAGCATTGACCTATGAATCAGGAGGTCACGGTTTAATCCCAATCAGGGCACATGCCTAGGTTGTGGACTCATTCACCAGTAGGGAGCGTGCAGGAGGCAGCCAATCCATGATTCTCTCTCATCACTAATGTTTCTATCTCTATCTCTTTGCCTTCCTCTCTGACATCAATAAAAATATATTTTAAAAAGGAAAAAGGCAAGTGATGCGGTGGACCAGGAGACCATCCCTTGGCTAGGCTGAGAGAAATGGGGAATATCCCTATGGAGCGTTCTGACATGGACGTTAAATGCCGAGCTGTAGACGGCTCTGAGTGGAGCTGAGCCTCCTGACTGGGTCACGCTGTTGGAAGAGACCCTGCGAGGAGCGAGCACACATGGGCCCATCTCTGCACTGGGGGTCAGGATTCCTGGGGCAATGGGGCGGGGGGAGTGTGGGAAGTGGCCCTGTGCCTCCAGCTGGTCCTGGGACACAGCGAACCCCCATTCCTGGATTTCTGCTTTTGTGCCCTCCACTCACTGGAGCTCCCCCCTACATGGCTCTCGTGCACCAGGACTCAGACCTGCCTCCGAGACCTCCCTGAGTCCCCTGTCCAGAGGCCACAGGCGCCCCTCAGTCTCTGCTTCCTGGTTCTCTGTATGTGTGTCTACCTTGTCGGCTTTGGCAAAACCGTTTCTCACCAGAACCTAATCAATACCTTCAATGCAGACATTCACTTAGAAGTGACTGCACTAGGCTAGCTTAAACCTACCAGCTGCCCTCTCAGTCCTCTGACCAGACATTGACACGCACCACCCGTTTCAATCTCCTACAAAACAACTTCGCTCCCAAGTGGCCACTTAACGGATCTAAGTCAAATGGGAGGGACAGCGACCCCCAAACACAGGAATTGTATAGCAGCAATGTTTGTTTGCCCACACAAGCTTGGTCCAGAGGGAAGCAATCTAGGGCTGGTGATGGACGTGACCTTCTAACTTGCTCCTTTGTCCCTGAAATGCGACCCCTCGGGCCTCCACAGGCTCCAGCTCCGGTCCGGGAGTTTTCACTTCAGTCCACAGGAAAGGTCAGGAGCCAAGCACACTGCCTCTTTCAGAGCACGGCCGTGCCGCTCACACCACTGTCCCTCGAAGCCCTTTGGCGGGAATTCGTCCAAGAGCCATACATCGCTCGATCGAGGCTGGTAACGCTGGCCTTCATCCGCGCGGCCATGAGCCCAGCTAAAATTCAGAGCTTACCTTGCTGACAAGGCAAGTAGATGGTTAGTGGGAGGAACAGCTCCATTTTTGCCACAAGAACACGTCCACATGATTGTATCTATCCTCTATCACCATCTACCTGTCTGGTACCTGCTGGCCTCCGCCAGGGCCTGGGTGTCACCTCTATGGTCAGCAGACAGGGCTGCGTGTGGCCTAGGGCACTCAGTGTCCGCTGAATAAATGCGTGGGCTGGAGGTGAACTGTGGAATGCATTGCAGGCCTGGCATGCGATGGGAAGCCTCTTCCTTTTACGTCAAGCCTTGGGGAGAATAGGGTCGTAATAAATGAGCAGTCACTCGACGATAAGAAGACGGTGGCCGCGGGTGAGAGCAGTGGTTTCACATGTGGCTGAAGCAGGTGACATGTTTGGTGTCTGACCCTGAGGTGCTAGGGTTAAGCTAAGCTACTGCAGTTGCTTCTGAGCAAATGTTTGTGTTGAAGGTGCTCATTAGGTTCCGATGAGAATCCCGGTTACGATCCCCTCTGCGGGCCCTTCAGTGGTCTTTCCGGGCTGTTTTAGCATTGGCTGCAGCTACTGGTCTGGTTTCTCAGGCCTTAGTGAAATGGAGATGCCATTTCTACCATGTGGTACCATGGACACTACATGTCATAGTTTTAGAAATGCCTGATACTTAATAAAAGTTTCACACTGTTATTTAATACTACCACTTATTAGTGTTATCCCTGCAGTAGGAAAGGGTGTGGAACCTTAGCATAATCAACCGCATTATTCAGTAAACAATAAAATATATTCAGAAACCAGCCCACAGCTTTCCTACTTGGTCACCTTCATGTTTCCAGCTTTGGGTTATTTTCAGTTCCACGGGTTAAAATGCTTATGCTGATTTTGGTTTCCAAAATGAAAAGGAGATATTTTAAGTGTTTTTAAAAATGTATCAACGTACTTGGTTTTGTTTATTTTTTCCGTTATATTTAAAATTGTTTTGCTTTATTTTTTTAGACTCATTTATACCTATTCCTAATAGCTTTCTGGTTTCTGAGTTATTATTTGTTCTGGAAAAAGAGAGAACAATCGCTGCCTTGTAGTTTGAGACCGTATATGCTGTTCGTGGGCTTGGGCCCAGAGGCCGCATCTTAGCCAGAGCTCAGATGGGTGTTAGAGAGCACTTTCCGTTTCAAATCAACCCTGAAAGCCAGTGCACTTCCATTTTATTTTATATTTTTATTGATTTCAGAGAGGAAGGAAGAGGGAGAGAGAGAGAAACATCAATGATGAGAGAGATGGGTTGGCTGCCTCCTTCTGAGGCAGGGGATCGAGCCTGCAACCTGGGCATGTGCTCTGACCGGGAATCGAACTGTGACCTCCTGGTTCTTAGGTCGATGCTCAACCACTGAGCCACCATGGCCAGGCTGCCCTCCCACAGTCAATGCACTTCCATTTCATCTTCACAGAGAGCTGGTTCCAGGTCAGACTTCCTCAAGGTCAAGAGCCTTCAAATGTGTCATGTTACTTACCAATGTCACCCAAATACAATTCATCTAGGAAATTGTCATATTGCCATCTTGCTTTGTCCGCAGCCCCCACCCTCTGATCCCCAAGACCCAGGATGCCCCCTCATACACACACTGCCCAGGGGAGGACCTCTTCTCCCTCCCGGCCCAGTACTACCCTGTCCTGCCCCACTAAACATTCTCATCCTCGAAGCTTCCTCCCACCCCACTTTACACAGGGGAGCACCTGCCGTTCCCTCGGCCCCGGGTGCTTTACGCCAATTGGGGCTGAAGACACACGCCGAGGTCTTTTCTCACAGGCAGCCTAACGGGTTCTTGTGGTGGGAGCTGGGCCTCGGAGGCCAGTGGGGAGATGTTGGTCAGAGCTTGTTAGCTGCCCCCTTGCTGGGCTGCTGGGCTCCCTGCACCCCTGCACCACTTGCTAAAGAGGAGGTGTTTCTATAAGGAACTTGGCTGCCAGCAGACCCCCTGACAGGATGCCACCGAGAGGCACGTGAGCAGCGCTGTTCAGCCCGCGTGCAACGGGGCTGTGTGCGCCGGGGCACGTGGCTCTGATTCCGTGGCTTTCTCCGTCATGGGTTCAGTCTATATTCAGTGGCTGTGAACAGGCAGAGTTTAGGGCCAGGTCTGGGGCCCAGGATGTGGGGACTGAGCGTCTGGACCCCTGCACACATCACCCAAACAGGCTGCTGACGGGTGGTGTGGCAGGAGCAATCCGAGAGGCCACACACACGTGCTGACTGGGAGGAAGGGGGACAGCTCACATCACCGACGCATCCGTGGCAGCGTGGGCGTGGCTCGCAAGCGCCCTCCATTCTCCTGGACAGCTGACTGGCTGCCACGTCACCATGGCGCCCATTTCCCTCAACTGAGGAGGGTCTGGCTTACCCCTGAGCTCCTTAGCTGCCCATCCGGGGGCAGATGGGCGTCAGCAGGGCTGTGAGAATGTGCCACTGGCCCAGGTTACACAAGATAAGACAGATGGATCCCTGTTCTGCCCTCCGGGAGGCTTGTGTAATGCCTCCCGGAGGGCAGAACAGGGCGAAGAGGAGCAGGGGAATGCTGCAGCCGGGCATGGCCCTGGTCTTGCAGGCACAAGCTGGGGCTCTGAGAGATTCCACCCCTCACTCATCATCCTTGAGAGGCTCCCGGATGGAATGAAATCCAGGTTCTTCCTGACCTGAAGCCTTCGTATTCGCATGCTGTCGTGCAGAAGCCGCCCTCTTCCTGAGCTCTGCGTGTCGCGGTGTTGACAGCTTCATGACTACTATGCAGCCTCGGACTTGGCGTCAGAGGGTCATGCCAGTTTCTCCTTACTGACTCCCTGTGGGCTCCGCATCCAACACCCGGTGCTTTTTACTTATAACTTTTGTGGCCCCTTTCCCAAGTCCTGTTTTTCTGGTTTGCAAACTCCTCGTGTTCCTGGAGTCTGCGCCCAGGGGGCCTTCCTCTCCCTCAGCTGTGCAAATACTGGGGTTGCTGCCATGCTGAGCGCCCGCAGATGGAAACACACCCGCTTGTGGTGCAGCCCTCCCTTCCTTCCCAGGACCCACACCCCACACAGACACGCCCTCAGGGCCAGGAATAAGATCCAGTCCCACGGCACCAGAATAACCCGTTTCTAGGGGAGCTGTCTTTCTCTGCAAATGTGTTCCTTCAGCCCAGGCATTTCCTTACAGACTCACAATTACCCCTTCAGGTGGACTGGGGAGGGAGGTGGCGGGGAGGGGGCGGTGAATGGAGCCGGGCCCAGCTGGTCCAGGACAGGAGCTGATGTCTCAGTGTTGGGAACTTGGAAGGAAATAACGCTTCCTATGCAAGAATATTAAGAAACAAGTTGCCAAAGAAAACTCGCAAATCATTTTTCCCTTTGCTCGCACAACCCCAGCCTTTATCCAGGGCTCACTCACATTTCCTTCCACGGGGTGAGCCAGCCTGTATTTTTCCTACGGTCTGCGGAGGCCTGGTCTCTGACAGTTTTCTCCCCTGCAAGACAGCCCTGCTTTTACATATGAAGGATTGTCCTCTGTGCAGTGTATCCCTGACACCCGCAAAATGACTCCTTGTCGTAGCAGATATTTAATGAGTGTTTGTGGAATCGCTGTTTCCATAGGTTCTGTCTACCTCTATTTATTTATTTGTTTGTTTGTTTGTTTATTTTTCTCATCATGTATGCCCTCTATGCCCTCTTCCGCTTCCACCATCCCCCTCTGCAATCACTATACTGTTGTCCTTCCCCATGAGTTCTCTCTTCTTTTTTTCTTTTATTGCTCCGCCCCTCCCCCACCAACACCAATGCACCTTTGCCTTACGTGTTGCTTTTTTTAGGGAAAGAAAAGTTAGGTTGTGTTCTTTAAAGAAGGTGCTAATCCCTGGTTATTCTCTTCTTGATGGTGATGGTGTCCCAGACAACTAATGAGCCCAGACGCCCGCCTGGAAGCAAAACCTCACTGGTTGGTTAGCACTCTGGCCCAGCCCAGAAGCCCTGGTGCCGGCGTGTCCTGTTGGGTCCTCACGTGTCCTCATGGGTCTTCACAGGTCCTCACGGGTCCTGACAGGCCTGATGGTTGTTAGCAGCTCACAGGGGGGCAAGGAGGTTACTGATGGTGATGCTGATAGCCAAGGACACGCTAGGCCTTACACTGTCTACACACGCTGTCATCTGATCCGGTGGGGTGGGCCTGGAGGTGAGCGGCTTTCCCAAGGCCGCACAGGAGCCCTGGAGGGAGCCTGGGGTTCACCCCTGACACTCAACTCTAGCTCTTATGTCCGCTCCGGCCAAGGGGCTTCTTTTTCTGTAAAAAGCTGGGTTTTCTCGGTAAATAAGACCAGGGTAGAGGGTTATTTTCTATGTACATTTACACACCTCTTGCCTGGCTATTAGTAGGAGTGCTGCTAATTGATTCTATGCACAGCAAGTACCAGCATATGAACGTGAATTAGACAGGAAACTCAATAACGAAACATTCTAAATTATAATAAATATATACCACTTTATGCAGTTTAAAAGAGTTCTTATCTTCTTTTTTTATTGATTTCAGGGAGGAAGGGAGAGGGAGAGAGAGATAGAAACATCAATGCTGAGAGAGAATCATGGATCCGCTGTCTCCTGCACTCCCCACACTGGGGATGGAGCCCACATCCTGGGCATGTGCTCTGACTGGGAATCAAGCTGTGACCTCCTGGTTCACAGGCCTATGCTCAGCCACTGAGCCATGCTGGCTGGGTGCTTTATAGTGATCTTCCTGGGAACATTGCTCCATTGCCTTTTCAACTGCTATGGCCGGTTTGAAGTGCTGCCTGAGAAAATGAATAGGCCTGACTTACAAGGGAACAGGCACATTCAGATGAGAGCTGTGCCTCCGAGGCAGAGGTGCCCGGCAGGAGCAGGCACCAGAACCTGGGTCGAGGACTCGGTTCCTCCCAGACAAGGCTTTCCCTGAGGAGGGGAGGGAAGGAGGAGACTGTGGGTGCAGGTGCTGATCGCTGCGGAGGTGCAGACGTGAAGTTGAGGCCCCTGTTGAGAGGGAGGCGGCCATGGCGACTTGGGCGGGTGTGGGTAGTGCCTCAAGGCTGTGCTGTGCGGAGCCTGCAGGAGGAGCCCATTGAGACACAAGCCCAGGCTCACTCTTGCCAGTGGCCAGGGTGCTGGACTGAGTCTCAGCCGTAGCAGAGGCTGGGGACTAGTGTAAACAAAGGAGAAGCCCGTGATAATCACTGCACAAACACAGAAAGCAGGTGGTCCAGGGTGTGGGCGAACAGGAGCCACACACTGACCTGACAAGCTCGGGGGAGGCCTGCGTGGGGCCTTGCAAATGCGGAGACCTAAAGTCACCACAAGGATGACTAAAGTCACCTAAAGTCTGAAATTAAACTTTACCTAGAATTAGTTGTGGTGGGTAGTCGTGTCCTGGGCTGGTATCTTCCCTGACAAAGGTCCATCTTTACCTTAACTGAGCCTGTCTATGGTCTTTTTGCATCTACGATAACGTATTATTGGAAGGTCAAAGCAATTTCCTTTTTTTCCCAGGCCCCTCAAAGCACAGGCACCTCTTTGCAAAGACCACAGATCCCCTCATTGTTACTGAGTTAATTGCTGACTGTTACCCAGCACCCACCTAAGTAAAAGCAGCATATGTCTATCATTTTACTTTTTATCCAATCCCAGAGGTTTCCCCCCTTTGCTATCTCCCACCTCCCTAATCTATCACCAAAAGAGTTCATGTAGCCCACTTAGGTCTCCTCCTTGCCCTCCTTGCCAATATATCAAACAAGGTGAAAAACCTCCATACTCCGGAGCACTATCCCAATACGTTGAGGTTCTGCTTCCCAGCAGTTGTCGACCCTTTGGCTCAAATAAATTCACAAAGCTCTTTACAGATGTGAATGTTTTCTTACGTTAACAGGGAAATGACTCACTTGATGGGCATGAGCGCCCAGGTCCGAGGTGGACGCTTCATCCCACCCACAGGTGGGAGGGGCCTTCTTCATTCAGGCTTGGAGTGTCAGCTCCCACAGCTGCTAGGAGCAGGCCTGGCACGCTGCGGGCACCTGGCAAGAATCTGATGAGTGCGCAATGCTGTGCACTGTGCTAGTCTGGGAGACATCGCTGCTGGGGAAATGCCCTTTCTTGCACACGCTGGTTTGATGTGTATTTTCTGGCATTTCGACACTGAAAGAGACATCAGTGATACAAGGGACAGCACAGAGTCCGCTGGGACCCAGAGGAGGGTCATCTGACTGAGTCTTGAGAAATCAAAGAGGGCTTCCCAAAGGAGGTGGGCTTTGTTTGTGTGTGGCAAGCATGTCAAACTCGCGGCCAGCAGGCCACATGCCTCATTTGACATGCTTGGTGCACGGCATGCCCAGGCAGAGGCAGGGCTGTTTTATTTTCGTCAGGATGGGCTCAGGTGGACTAAGGTGGGCAGGACTGACCCTGAGAAACCTGCCCCTTCTTCTAAACCCCTTTGCCCTCCTGCCAAGAGAGAAGCTGTGCAGAGCAGGAGACCCGAGGGGTGCTCCCAGTCCAGGGACCTTACACACGTTGGTTGTGAGCCACTGGACCAGCCTTGCGTATCAGTCCCGGCGTCAGCGACAGCCAGCAGGAGAAATGGTGGGACTCCTGAACACACATGGAAGTTAGGCTCTTGGTGTCTTCACGGGAGTCATGTCACCTATCACAGCAGAGGCCTGCTAGCTAGTCCCACCCCAGCATCCTCGTCAGCAGCAGAACTTGCATTGTGTCCCATGGGGTTTAATCAGTACCAAAAAATGGACTCAGACTGCTTGGAGTAAGGAGTACTGAGAAAAACTTATTTTCCTATGCAACATAAATACTCAGCTACATTCTCCAAAAATGCCTTTTGTTGTACTAATCCATAACTTAGAAATGAGGGACAGCTGTCTGTTTCTTATGAAATAAAGTGAATTTTGTTTCTCCTTTGACTTGATGTTTTCAATGGTTGGACCTACTTCTTGCTCATGTGTCTGTTTACATTTGATCTGGTGACCTTGAACCAACCTGCTAACTCTCAGGACACTTCCCAAGGTATCTGAGCATGTACCTGGGGCCCAGGGTCTCCACCAGTTCACACCAGCTTCCAGAAACCTGGGAGTCCGGGGACAACTCTGAAAACGTGTTTCTTTGTAAAGCATTTCATATGTTCCAGATGCCTTATCAGACCCGAGCGCTCCTCACAGTCATTCTGAGTTAAGTATTATCATGTCAACCATTTCATAGTTGAAGAAAGCAAGACGGATAGGAAGTGGCCTGATGCAGGAGCTGCGTGGGGCATCATAGGAGGGCTGCCTGGCCCTCGGGGGCATTTTTGCGCTAATCTTGGGAAGACCCCCTCCAACATGTGGTCTGATGGGAAGCCGCTTTGTCCCATGTGCCCTCCAGCTCCTGGATGTGCTGACTGAGCTCAGTGGCCACTTGGCCGAAGCAGAGCGTCACCCCTCCCGCCGAGAGCGGTATTTCCTCGCTGCAGACAGCGAGGGAGCTGCTGGGGAGCCTCCTCTCCTCTGGTGGGAGCTGCTCCTGTGGGAGCCAGAGGAAGCCACGGAGAGTCATCACGGCAGGACATGGAGCACGCTGGTCCCGGGAAGGAAACTGGTATGCAAATGAGATGCAGACAGGGACCTGGCAGCCTTCATGGCCTGACCCACTTCCCCGATGACAACTGTGGTTTTGTCCTGCCTGGCTGGTGTCCTGAGCCTAAGCTACTTCTTTGTTTTTTTTTACATTTTTATTGATTTCAGAGAGGAAGAGAGAAAGAGAGAGAGAGAAAAACATCAATGATGAGAGAGAATCATTGATTGGCTGCCTCCTGCCCGCCCCCTACTGGGGATCAAGCCTGCAACCCAGGCATGTGCTCTGATGGGGAATTGAACCCTGACCTCCTGGTTCATAGGTCGACGCTCAACCACTGAGCCATGCCGTCAGGCCTAAGCTACTCCTACTAGTAATTGGGTTTCAGCACCTTCCACATAGTCCTGAATAGCACAGCTGTGAGGGAGCAGAACCAGGGTTCAGATGGATTCTCACTCCAGTTTCCACCGAACCACGATACCCATTGTGCCCCACTCTGGGCTCCTCCATTCGTCACGCCATTTATGCTGATGAGAACAGATGCAGCAGCAGGTGCGCATTCCTGGTTCTCTTTCAGCTCTCGGGATTCATGTCCCCAGATGGTCCCAGATGGCTGTTTGTGGAAAGAAAACGAAACACCCAGTGGACTCAGGCTCACCTTTTCTGGCTGATGTTAAGTCGTTTGTTTCTTGCACATTTAGAACTTTCTGGAACTCTTTCCTCAGATCCCATTCTGCTCCCCACCTCCACCCCCCTTGGAATAATCAAAGCCAAAGAAGGGGAAGCATGAAGGGTTTTTCAAATAAGGGCTTTATGGTCTCCCAGAAGAGTTAATTTTGGAACTGCAGCCAGCTCGTCTGGCTTAACTACATCCTTTGTTCGTCTTGGTCACTAGAATAAGAGGGCTCGTGCTTCCTGAATGACAGGACGCAGCTGGGCTCAGAGCTCACATGCATCCTAGCCACACGTGTTCCAGCATCTTCTAAGACCTTCTCCAAGCCATTCATGTGTTATCTCCTGGGAACTTCTCTCCAGTCCCTTCACACGCTATCTCCTAAGACCGCTCCGGCCCGTTCCCTGTATTTTAAGGGAAACCTTGGTTATTTTGCTATCATGGAATCCTTGAGCCAGAATCCATATTCCTAAATAACATTACTTAAAAGTTTATTTATGCGGAAAGAGTATTTGTGTGTTTATATACATACTAGTAGCCCTGTGCATGAATCCATGCACCAGTAACTCGCCAGTAGCTCACTGCGGCCCTCCAATAGCTCTCTGCCTGCTGCCCTACCCTCCTGTAGCTCTCCCTGCCACTCCCCTCATAGCTTGCTGCCCTGCCCCCTCCTGTAGCTCTCTGCCACCAGCTTGTAGCTCACTGCCCGCCCCCTCCTGCTGATCCGTGATCTGGTCATTATGCGGTGAGTCATTACGTTTCACGGTATAACGGCCATTTGCATATTACATCTTTATTATATAGGATAATGATATAGTGTGTGTATAATTAATATAGACTGTCTTTAATAAGTTACAAGATTTTTTTGTGTGTAAAAATACCACACTGAATTTAAGGATCTTTTGTTTGTTTGTTTTGTTAATCCTCACACAAGGATGATTTCCCATTGATTTTAGGAAGAGTGGAAGAGAGAGGGAAAGACAGAGGGAAACATTGATGTGAGAGAAACACATCGATTGATTGCCTCTTGCATGAGCCCCGACCAGGGTCTAGGCCGGAATCAAACCCGGGACCCTTCGGTCCGAAGGCCAATGCTTTATCACTGAGCCAAACCAGCTCGGGCTAAGGGCCTTTTTCAAGCCCCATCTCATTCTGGTTATAATCTTCATCATCACTCTCTGTGATTAACGAGTCCCTTTTAGCTCTATTCAGCTGAGAGGTGAAGGGCGCATTTAAAGGGCTACACAGCGCACTTAGCAGTTAAAGGCTGTGCCGTTCATGACCAGAGGCATCCCTGCCCAGCTGACCACGGCCATTTCCAGGTGGCCATCTTCCCTGGACTAATCGGCAACACAGCCACAGCAGCAGTGATGACACAAATACCCATGTAACATAGGTGCTCAGAGAAGGACATTAAAGCTAAGCCCATCCTGAGGTCCATCAGAGAGCGTGAGCGGAGCCCAGTGAGGACTGAGAGGTCAGGTGAAAAGCTGCCATGTCCTCACTGCCGTATCCTCACTGACCTGCAACGCTGTGGGGTGTGGGGCGGGCTGGGTGCCTGCTTGGGGTGAGCAGTCTTGCTCCTGGCCCAGCTACAGCTCCTGTTGCCACCAGTAGAGGCATCCAAGGCCGCAGGAGCAAACAGCAAACACGGTTGGAGGGCAGGAGACCTGCCCTGGGGTGGATGTCACCTAGTTTAGGCACCTTCCTCGCATCTCTGTGTTACTTGGTTCTCTTTGCCAATCACCTGCTTTCTCAAGTCCTGGGTCAGGGTCAGGGAGTGTGACGGGCGGGGAGGCGGGCCCCTGTGTTGGTCACAAGTACCCTTTGTTTTATTTTTAATGTACCCAGCACACAGGGCCATGTAATTACGAGGCTGGACTATTTATACTCTGAGGCTAAAGAAGGTAAGGGCTCAGCCCTCTGCTTGTTGTTCCTGCTTTTCCTGTGGTGTCCCTGTGTTGCTAAACTCTTAGATGCTAAGCTGTGATGTGCCAGGTGATGATCGAGATCTTATGTCTGATGCACAAATAAGCTCTTCAGAATAACAGAAAATGTTCATATTTGGGGATCTGAGATAATACATAGAAGTGCTATAGACTTTGGTGTAGAATTCACATCTGTCCCCAGAAAGAAGCAAAACAGTGGGTGTGGCACCTGCTCTAAACTTGGTGGATATTGTGAAGAATCAGAGACGTTACTTCTGCCTAAAGGAGAATTTGTTGAAAGCTCTGAGTGGCCAAAAAGTAGATGAAGAAAGTTGAACTGCATGACATGGCTGCACTTTTCCCTCTCTTAGAAAAACCAAGTTCAATTATGCATCAGGTACTGCATTCATTGCTGTCCACAGAGTTTATGGCTCATTTCCATACATGTCCTTTTCTCCTTTAATACTCACAGCAACATACACATAGTAGGCTTCCCTCACAGCAACATGCACGTACGTAGTGGGCCTCTCAACCCCATTTTGCAAGTGAGAAGTCTGAGACTTTGTGGGATTGAGTAGCTGGTCCTCCACCTACCGCCAGTTGGCAGCACTGGGGTGAGGCCGGGCCTGTGGGCTCTGAGCTCCTCATACCTAACTCCTATGCTGCTCCCTTTCCCTTCTCCTCATGTATTAAAAGCAATAATCAAACAACATTTGAAATCTATATTGTGGAAAATTTTGAGCCCTGCCTGAAGCCCTCATTTTCTCTGGTCATATCTGAACCCCACGACCTGAGGGCGTGCCTCCTGGGCTAACGCTGCGGACTTAATCCGTGTGGGCGAGTTCTTTCGTTAAAGGAGCAGCTTAGGACCCAGTGGTGAGCACACAGTACAGGAATTCAGAAAGGACACTGGCACCTTATCCTCACCTGGACAAAGAGCTGCAGTGTGAACCCTGCTGGTGTGGGAAGAAGGAACCCAGTTTCTTGAAACAGCTCTAGCAGTGCCCGAGCTGAACCAACCTAGAGAGAACATTCTAGAGGGAGCATTACTCACCCCGTGGGGGCGATGCCAGGATAAAGAATGAATTGCTTTGGCTTCATGCACCTTTCTTGTTTTCTTAGCCACCTATTGCTGGGAGCTGCTGATAATCGCAAAAAGGAAACTGTCTCGTGTTTTCAGGGTTTCTAGCATTAGGTCATTGTTACTAATGGAAGGAAGTCGAGTGGGGCATGAGTGACTTCTCGAGATTACACCGTGAGTCACCCACTCGGCCAGGAAGGGAGCAGGGCATCCTGGTTACAGGCGCCGTCTCTGGAGACCGCCCGCCTGCTCCCCTCCGTGCCTTCGGACCCAGGCCGCCTGGGAGGTCAGGTGGCATGTTCTGCGTGTGACCGCTGCTCCCCACGAAGATGGCAGCGTGAGCTGGGACGTGCTTCTGCGTGGGCACTCGGACCTCATGGTTTCATTCTGAGGTCACAGCTCAAGGGTCCTGTCAGTTGCTAATTTCTCTGGACAGACATTGCCTTAAGAGCTGATTATCCCTGGAGAACAAAGGTTTTGAAGGTCAGACAGCCCATGGCCAGGCTGTGGGAGTGAGACAGGGTGACCCAGGGCCTGCGAGTCCACACCCACAGGGTCTTGCCAGGTGTGATGTGACGTTTCAGAGAGGCACTGCCGCTCTGCCTCCCACAGGCCTCATTGTGATCGGACATGAAAGATTTCTGTGGTTCATTTCTCATAAAACAACATTTTGTCTGTTGTTCGTTAGAGTTTAGAAATGTATTGACCATTCTGAATCATCAAGTTCATTTTTCTCTCCGCTCCCAATTCTAACCTCATCTGGTGTCATTTCCTTAGAGCAGTGGTCTCTACCCCAGTTTCCACCCTGAGCTTGGATGACATCAGTGTGGCCTTGGCGACGTATGCTTAGGGATCTTTTGGGAGACAAGCAAGAGATGACCAATTGGGCGAAGCAATGGGCCTCCTTTTGGTCTCTGAGGGCAGCAGACATGAATAGAAAGTCTTACCTTCCTGAAGTCTCACCTGCAGCTTCCTCCTCACAGAACTCTTTAATATCATGGATTAAATGAAATGTGAACTTTTAATGATGCTTTCTACATCCTTCTGCTCCCTCACTTGCTAGCCATTGCCCATCTGAATGCAAGCTCCCGCAAGCAGGGATTTCATTGCCAGCTCACACGATCCTCAAACTGTGGCACTGTCCACCAGTCATTTTCATTTACGTTCATCCCCCGGACCCCCCTCCACACACACACCCCACCAACTACATCTCTTGCCTCCTGTAAAAACACTAATTAATTTCCTTCTCTAGGTTTCTTACCTGCCCACAACACTGTTTTGGAATTCTTGTCTTCAGAGAGTCTAGAAACAGGACCAAGAGAAGCGGGTACGTATAGTCATGGTGGCCCTAACCATCCCTCTCCATCAGCGGTCAGAGGGACTCCCCATTGGCTCAGCAGTGTCATCTTGCCCGCCTACTTCCCAGTATGAGAGCCTGTCCACTGTGCCAGGCCCCTGCCTCTGTGACAGCTCTGCCTCGTTGCCATTAGAGAGACCTTCCTAAGGGTTTGAAGTGCAGCTTGCACATCCTGGCCTCTGTCCCTCAGCCTGTGGGACTTCCCTCCCAGGCATTTATCGTCACCTGTAATGATATCATACACTTCCTTGTTCCCTCCCACTCAGCACACAGGAGGTGAAGGAGGGTTTGCAGACAGATCGCCTACCATCTGTCTAATAAAACTTTTTAAAAATTATTTTTTATTGATTTCAGAGAGGAAGGGAGAGGGAGAGATAGAAACATCAGTGATGAGAATCATTGATGGGCTGCCTCCTGCACGCCCCTTACTGGGGATCGAGCCCGCAACCCGGTCACGTGCCCTGACCAGGAATCGAACCGTGACCTCCTGGTTCATGGGTCAAGGTTCAACCACTGAGCCACGCTGGCCAGGCTGTTTAATAAAACCTTATGGGAGCACAGCCATGGCCATCTGTTGTCTTCAATGGCAGCTTTGGTACTTGCGATGGCAGGTGAGGCAGTGCTGACAGCAAGTGCTGGGGCACGGAGCCCTCCAATGAACAGGTGGGCAGACCCCGGCACCAGGCATAAGGCAGGAAAGGGCAGGGGTTTGTGTTGCCCCTGCAGAGGCCCTAGCACCTGGGAGAGTCCAGGCCCCGGGCAGCCGCTCAGCAAGGGTTTGGTGCAACAGAAGGCAGGTGACGCCGGGACCACCTGTGCGCCATCGTGTTCCTTCCACATCTGGTTCAGTCTCTGCCCCGTCCTCCTTCCTCCCTTTCCCATAAACTCTCTCCTCTGGTTTCTTTCTCCCTTCTTCATGGCCGTCAACTTTCCAACTGGAGGAAAATCCCTAAAATTCGCTAAACACATTTTGGAACTACGAAGGTTAGGTTAGAGAATTTGAGGGGGGTGGCAAAAGTATTAAAAATGTGTCCATTTTTTTTCTTTGCCAGTGGCTGTCTTATTGTGCTCATTTTGGAGCGAAAACTGTCAGGAAGAATTTATATTTTTAAAATATATTTTTATTGATTTCAGAGAAGAAGGGAGAAAGGAAGAGAGATAGAGACTGACTCCTGCACGCCCCCTA
The DNA here is from genome assembly GCA_026230045.1 of Corynorhinus townsendii. NCBI lineage: Eukaryota > Metazoa > Chordata > Mammalia > Chiroptera > Vespertilionidae > Corynorhinus > Corynorhinus townsendii. The sequence goes on along the minus strand of JAPDVU010000006.1, from coordinate 63,302,772 downwards.
CTGGGGATTGAGCCTGCAACCTGGGCACGTGCCCTGACCAGGAATCAAACCCTGACCTCCTGGTTGGTTCATAGGTCAAAGCTCAACCACTGAGCCAAGCTGGCTGGGCAAATTATATTTCTTTTCATAGTCATTCTTCACAATACTTACCTAGCATACTGCTTGATACCCTTGGTTATTTTTTATTTTTGGTATAATGTTGGGATTTTTTTAACCTTTTTTTTTTTAACTTCATACATTATGGAGTTTTATTTTTATGGAGTAATTCCCTTTTCTGTTTTGTTGACTGAGCACTTACTATTATTAATGTGCTTACCGCCCCTCCTTCAAAACGTAAACTCACTGGACACACACAGTCCTTTTGACATCACGACTGATTCAAGCCAGAGATAACCTTGAGCTCTTGTAGACGTGGATAAAAACCAGCCCGAGAGAAGTGAGCTTCCTATGCCCACACGTAAAACAAAAGAAAACAGACAGGTCCCTGCTGGACGTTCCCCTGGTGACTAAGGTGTGTGACCCAAGGGGTCTGGGAGGCAAGGCAGCACAGCCTGGACTGTGGATGGAATCTTAGAGTGTGTTTGTGTGTTGGTTTTTTAACTTAAAAAAATTATTGATTTCAGAGAGGAAAGGAGGAGAGAGAGATAGAAACATCAATGATGAGAGAGAATCATTAATCGGTTGCCTCCTGCACACCCCTACTGGGGATTGAGCCTGCAACCTGGGCGTGTGCCCTGACCGAGAATCGAACCTTGACCTCCTGGTTCATAGGTCGACGCTCAACCACCTCAAGTCTGGGCTCCGTGCTGGCCAGGCATCTTAGAGTATGTTTTTGAAAGAGGAGGTCCAAATCCTAATGTGTCCAAAAATAATCTCGAGTGTGAGTTATTACCCTTAGAGGGAATCTTACCATTGTGTGAACTCTGATAAAGGTGAAAGCACACAATTGTTCACATGTTGTGAGCAGCAGTGCTGACCTGATGTGCTCACGTCTGTGATTTGCTTCTTATGCCCAAGAGGGTTATGGTGCCCCGTCAGTGTGGTCTGCCGCTGCCCAATCCTGAGTGATAATGAGGATACCAAACCTCCGTGTGTCCAGTCTCCACCTCGTGTATGTGATGGGGTCAGGGCTCACTCCCGACAGGTCTCCTGTTCACAGTCACCCCACCCGCAGCTCCATGGGCCTCACTGACAGCCTATTTGGATATCCTAAGTAGTGACGATGGCACAGAGCCCCGATGAAATATTTATCACTAAAGATATAAATGCATGTCGAAGTTTATCTCAAAATGTAAAATGGGTACATGATAAAATGTTATCTTCAATAACAGTGGCATTCCCAAGTAACTCTGATGTAACCTCATTTTTAAAAAATATATTTTTATTCATTTCAGAAAGGAAGGGAAGAGGGAGAGAGAGATAGAAACATCAAAGATGAGAGAGAATCATTGATCAGCTGCTCCTGCACGTTCCCCTACTGGGGATTGAGCCCGCAACCTAGGCATGTGCCCTTGACTGGAATTGAACTCAGGATCCTTCAGTCCTCAGGCCAATGCTCTATCCACTGAGCCAAACCAACCAGGGCACCCCATTTTCTAATTACGAGGATGGTACAGACAGCTAAGACTGTGGAAAATCAGAATATAAATCTACACCATGTAACAAAAAGTGTTTTCCAACTGCTATTTTTTTGCCTTGTTTTTGCGTTCCAATGGAGTGTTTTTGCTTATTTTTCATAAAACTCCATCAGCACGTACTAGAAGAAGCTGGTGTTTATCCTTTGGTGGGGACGGAACTGCCTGCTGCATGACAGCAGGTGATGCAGGAGAAAGGAATCCATTCCCAGGAGTCAGGAGCCCAGGCCTGGGCTGCCCAGGGAGGGGTGCCCTGGTCACGTGACCTCTCTGGGGTTTGGTCCCACTTAGCCAGGGGAGACGAGTGGCTGGGGTAGGCTCCCCCTCCTTCCAGATGAATAGTCTCACGTGCTATGTTAGGGCCTCTGGGACGTGCTGTGGAAACAGGTCCACAGCTGGGATCTGGTGTATGTGCCTCCCGCCGGCGTTTCAAGGCTTACTTTCAAGATTCCTTCAAATGAGGGTAAAATGAAATTCATTTCACTTGAAAAGTCATACATATCTATACACACAGACACAGATGACAGTCTGGGGACAGCCAGAAGGGAAGGGCTGGGCAGGTGGAGGTGAGAAAGGAGGGGAGATGGGGAAGAGACTTTTCTCGGGGTAGTGGGCACATGAGCAGGTGATGTTTTTTTGAGGTGCACATTTGAAACCTGTGTGATTTTGTGAACCCATGCCACCCCAATAAATTCAACTTTAAGAAACATAAATAAATAAATAAGTAATTCTAAGCAAGTACAAAAACATTTTCTAAAAAGAAGTACATTAGGCACTTTGGGACATAACAATACAAGGATGTGCTTTTGTGTTGAGCAGATGAGCCTGGCAGAGTTAAAGGATATAAAAAGGTATAATTCCTCCCAAGGAGTAGCAGACACCCTAAATGTAATTAAATCAATTATATTAGATGTTGTTATTAAAATAGACAATCCTTTTTAAAAAAAGAGTTTCTTTGCTTCTTCATCTTTTGTTATCCCTATGGCACACCCAGCTGTGGGGTCAGTGAGAGAATGTTCCAACATTTGTACACAGTCGGCTTCCCTAAAAGTGAGGCCAACTCAGCAGAATCCTGAGCAGGGCAGGGCCACAGCCCCAACCCAGGGCCCAGCTGGACTCCCGGAGGCCTGCCCTGGGGTTCCTTGTTGACTGGTCTTCTTTATCTCTTTCCTCTCAGCAGAGTCTCATCGCTAAGGCAGCAAGAGAGGAGCATGACAATGTGCGACTCTGCGAACACAAATCTCAGCCCCCGCCAAGCCTGCCAATCAAGCCCTGGACTCAGCAGCCGACTGCACAGCCTCTGAGGCAGCTAGCCACCTGGCCACCTGGCCACCTGTGGCCAAAACAACGTTGAATGTTGGTTGAAAAAAAAAAAAAACACAGAAAACAAAACCTTGCTTGTGTCCACAGCTGGAGTATCCTGAGACACGGCGGGGGGGGGGGTGGGGGGGGGCGTGCCTGACCTGCTCGACCTGTGCCTTAATCGCTTTATGGGATGAAAAACCAAGCCCAGGGCTGGCCTCCCATGGACGCTTAATAAGCAAGAGGCAGGCCCTCCATTAACCAGGGACACAGGACTGTGCCCCATTGTGTGGGCTGAGCAAATTCAAGCACATTGAGAATTGATTTCAAGAGCTCCCCAGCAGGCTGCCCCCAGGCACCAGGCAGGGATGAGCGAGATCCCTCTGGAGCCCCCTCCCCTACAGAGTCCCCGGGGAAGCAGCAGCTTACAAAAATGCATGCACAATAAGGAAATGGGTCCCCTTGAGGTGGGGGGGGGGGGGGACACGAGACAAGAGACAGAGAAATCTGTCTTCCTTTCTGCACTTAGTTAGCAGGGCAGGGCCCACAGCTAGGCCCATGGTCTCTGCTCCAGGCACAGGGCCTGGATGTGGGGCAGGAGGGGCCCTGGGGCAGGTGGACCCCGCTGTTGTGAAAATGAAGTAGCAGGATGGAGAGGTTCCAAACTTGCTTATGTCACCAGGTGAGGGAGTGGTGGAGGGGCAGGCTCTAGGTCAGACCGCCGGGCGGACTTCGAGCAGATGGACTGCGAGCCCCATGGACTCTATGCTCGATGCAGAGGAGGCATCTGCTCGGCTCATCGCCAGACACTTAACAGCTGGGAAAGGGCAGGTGGCAGGGGAGGGGGGGTGGGCTGGAGTACGTAAAGCAGGTGTGCCCGCGTCTGCGCCAGACCAGGCGCTCTCTGTACACATGAATCGGATGGAACGCCACAGCAGAGCATAGTAAACTGCTGCATCGTTTTGAAATATGACAGAGAATGATCTCTAGTGGATTGTGGGGATTAAAGGGACACAAAACTGTGTGCATAGATGAGCGACCAGACCCGGAGTGTGGGACTCACCCAGGTCACGGAGCCATGAGGCAGGGGTGATGCTGGAGCAGGCCCGGAGCACGTGTCTGGGGAGGGGGAACTCAGCCACACCAGCTCGCCCAGATATAACCAGCACAGCATCTAGATGGACCGTATCCCGACCTCAGCACTCAGGTACGTCACGTGTCACTTACAAATAGGAAGGTGTTATTTGAATTATGTGGCAGGAGCAGGGGGTCTACCGTCTGTTCTATGCTGGGGCCTCAGGAGGTGTGAATCCTGCCCCAGACAGGACCAGGCCCTGGATGCAGACCCCACCCCGCTGACCGCCTGTTGCTGCGCCCCTTCCCCCCTCTGTCCACAAGGCGCTGAGGGAACTGCTGGGGAGGGGAGTGGGTGTGGAGGACGTATCCCAGCCCAGGCGGCCACAGACAACCAGGAAGACATGGGCTCAGAGTCACGTTCCTTGTCTTTGTCACACGTCCTTCCTCCCTTTCCTCTTGCTTCTAATGCCCCTCTTCCCTCAATCCCAACACAGCAAATACATTTTACTCTGAGGTTCAGTCACGTCCCGGGACCCACGTGTGCCTCGTGACCGTGAGCCAGCCCACGTGGCACGTTCCTGGCTGTAGCTCAGCGCCAGGTGCGCTGCTCCTGAGAACCCCTCGTCTCCTTCCTTCCTCCCTCCTCATCTCCTCTCACCGTTCTCAGGAGCAGCTGGAGGGGGACACGTGGGAGAGGGTGGTCAGAAGCCACGGTTTTGTCTTGTGGTTGTGAGCAAGCTGCCAGGGCGAGGTGGCTTACTCGCCTCCTCCACGTGCCATTTCCTCCTAGCGCCTGCTCATGGTGGACACAGGTGTGGGTCCGTGTGTCGTGTCCGTGGGGCATGTCCGTGGGGCAGACAGTCAGACGGCAGGCATTGTGCCCACCTGGTGGCGTCACGAGAACCACCTGCTTGGACAGGTCGACCTGGGCAGAGGGGCATGAGGGAGGGCAGCCGGTTGTGTGTGGGGAGATGCAGTTCTCACTGATGGCTTCTGAAACAGGTGTGCCTGGGCCTGAGGCTAGAGAAGGGAAGGTGTGGGGTGGAGTGGAAGGCGCCGCCAGCAGAGCAGTGGGGGCGGGCGTCCCGTGGGAGCCACATGCGGAGCTGGGCGGTCAGCATCTGGAACAGTCTGCCAGCCCAGGAGAGTGGCCCGCTATTGGGGGAGGGTGGAGCGACAGGCAGAGATGAAATGCTGGGGGCTTCACAGGGTTTGGGAGTTAGCCTGGGAACCGCTGGGAGCCACTGACGGCTTTAAAGCAGGGAACAACCTGGGGCCTCTTTGTAATGTTATTCTGGCGCCTGCATGAGGAGCAGACTGGAGATGAGGGCAGGACCCTGTCGCGATTGTCTGAGGGGATGTTGGGCCCCATCCAATGCTGTGACCAGGCAGTGGGTGGGGCCACGCGGGTGATGAGAGATGCCAGCTGGGAGGGGGTCTGTGGGGCTGCTGTTGAGCAAGGCATAGGGTGACAGAAACCCAGGGTGACTCCGTCCCGGCCTGGGCAGCGAGTGGGTGCTGGTGGCCATGCACTAAAGAAGGAGGCAGGAGAAGGAGAGGCTGGGGGCAAAGGGGTCCCGTCTCTTCTGTGAAGGTCAAACCCAAGGTGAAGCCTGGTGAGCAGTTGACTGAAGAGGGAGGTGAAATGGCAGTGATGTGGGCATGCACCTCCGGGGGGGGGGGGGGGGCGGTGGGGCTGCAGTGTGAGGCCCAGGCCTGCCTGTCTGCACTTGCTCCTGTGGGGGCTGGGGAGCCTGCTGCCTGCTCAAGGCACCGAGGGTCGTGTGGCTCCACGGTGCCGGCGTGTCCTCCCTCTTCTGGCTGGGCCACCCGCTCTGCGTCTGCCTCCCTTCAGGTCTCCGCTCCACTGTCCCCGCAGGGCCGGCCCCACTCAGCTCGCAGGACTACGTTGGCATCGGTGGCGTTATGTTTTGTCATCTCCCTGTGACGGCGGAGTCGATGTCCTCCTGCCTGGCTCGCTGTGTCACTGACGGTCACTAAGTGGCTTCGGAAGTGACACCTGCAGCTGAAGTGGCTGGGCGCTGGCTGGCCGTGCAGGCCGTGCCCTGGCAGATCTCGGTACCCAGGACAGACGGTGCTGCGGGGCAGGCGGTGAGGAAGGTCACTCCTTGTCAGCACGGCCAGCCACTCCATCAGCATGGACAGCTGCGGGCTTCCCGTCCAGTGTTAGAAAGATGGAGTGTAATCCCTTTCCTGGCACCAGGAGGTCCATGTGGCAGACACAGCGACGACAGACTGGGCTCTGGAGGTTGAGGGCCTGGACCTGAATCCAAATCCGCCACCAGGCCGAGGGACATCCCAGGGAGGGAACGGGACCCTGTGTCCCTCACGTAGTCTGCGGAGCGGGGTCACATGGTGACTCCCTCATGGAGTGGCTGGGGGGTCCCACAAGTTAGCGCCTGAACGAGGCCTGAATAACAGCTTCGTTATGCTTCCTGAGCACTCATCCTTCAGGAGGCGCTCCCACAGTGAAGCCCATACTTGGCGTCTGTCCGACATCCGGCTCGGAGCTGTTCCCCATGTCCACTTCTCCCTGCAGCCTCCCCATCTCAGCAGTGTGTGCCATCTGTGCACGTGTTCCCACCGCAAGGTGCAGACCCACCTGCCGTGCCCACGTCCCACTGTGCCCAAACTGGCGCATCCACCCCCAGATCTGGGAGGCTGGCGAGTGCCCAGCGCCTGGTCACAGGAGCTGCTGACGGAGCTGGTGGGGCCATGCAGGGCTTCCCACATCTCCTTGCTTCCTCCGGACCCTCCTCAGTCCTGGGAGAGCACTTGACACCCAACCTCCGCAGTGCAGCCCGATGGCAGGCAAGTTATGCAAACCAATCCCTGAAGCTTCCCCCTGGGTTACTTGAATACAGTGTTCTCTGATGTTATACTGCAGGAAAGAAGCTAACCGTTTCAGGTTCCCAGACAGCATCCCTTCCTCTGCCAAATGCAAAGGAAAAAACAAAGAAGGCTGTTATTCCCATCAATGGGAAAATGAGTGTCTCGGAGACTGGAACCTTCTGACAGGCGTGGGCGGCGTGTGAAAGGTCGGGTCGCCCTAGGGCTCGCCTGGCCTGGTCATCTTCCCAGAAATCAGGGCAGCAGCTGCAGGCCAGCTCAGCACAGCGCCGCACGGGCCTCTGCTCCTTGAGAGGCTTTGCAAGGGGAAGCCCGCCGGCAGCTGCAGCTGCGTGTGTGGAGGTGGTGGTGGCTGAGGAAGAGGGGGGATGGGGAGGAGGGAGCAGTGACCCAGGAGGGGTGGGCCCTCGTGGGGACACTCGGGAATGTTCTGGTGTGGACGGTGCATTACAGCGTGTTCCAGGAGGCAAGGGCAGCTTCCTGCCTGCTCACGTGGGGGATGGGCAGCCCTCCGCCTGTCCTCTTCCGTCCGTCCACCTCTGTCCTGTGCTCAGAAACCCCCCACCCCAACCCGGTGCTGCCCCATCGACCTCCTGCCAAGGGGCTGCTCCCTGCCCGTCGCTGGTTGAGATCCTTCGGGGGCGCCCTGCGCTGCCCCACAGCAGGAGGAGCCATCTGTGGCCAACGGGCCTGAATGCCACCTGACACCTGTTTTGAACAGTGAGTTACAAATAGTTCAACATTTTTAAGTGCTTAAAAAATGTACCAGTACGTTTCCTTTTGTAATCCTCACCGAGGACATGCTTAGAGAGAGGGAGGGAGGGGGAGAGAGAGAGAGAGAGAGAAACATCGATGGGAAAGGGAAACAGCCATGGGTTGCCCTCTACGTGCCCAGGTATGTGCCCTGGCCAGGGATCGAACCAGCAACCTTTCAGTGCACAGGATGATGTTCAACCAACTGAGCTGCTCCAGCTGGGCAAAAAAAAAAAAAAAAAAAAAGTTGTAAAGAGTAAAAATTCATGATGTGAAAATTCCATGAGATTCGAGTGCAGGGTCCATGTGTGTTCCCATCAGCACGGCTGCTGGGCCGAGGGGAGCTGAGGCCAAGTGCTCTCTGCAGCTGGCCCTCCACCAAGGGGCTCACCCTTCCGCAGGGGAACCCCCGCCCCCACCCTGCTTTCTGGTCCCAGCTTATTAACCTGTAACTGCCAGCTACTCGCAGCCTGGTGTCTGCAGTGGCTCTTAGCTCTCCTCACCTCCGCCAGGCGCTGCTGCTCAGCCCATGGACTCGGCTTGGCTGTGAATTCTCCCAGGAAGCCCCTGGGAGCACCCGCAGCCCACGCACCAGGCCCCCACACTGTGGGCAGCCGTTCCTGCTGTCCTCCTCACACTCGGTTACAATCCTGTCATTGTCCTCACGTCCTTGCCCTGACCCCTCCTTAGAATGGCCAGTGCCCTGGGAACCGAGGCCACTTCCAGTCCCTGGCCCCTCCCGGCTCGGAGCGCTGAGACAGCATCGAGTGGGGGACGGTACAGATTGCTGACCACTGATCCCTGACCACATCCGTCTCCCTGACACTGACGCCGAAGGGCTTCCGTACCCTCGTCCAAGGTGGGACAGTCTAGGGTCCCCTGACCGTGACCTCTCTCCTCCCTGGGGCTCGTCCTTAAACTCTGCAGAGGCTCGGCCGCACACTGAGGTGAGCCCCATTGCATTAGCTTCCTTCTCGGAGAGAGGGTTCTAGTTTTCTGTCACTTTAATCCAATTCCAGGTCATTTTGTTAGGCAAGAGTAGAATCTTGGGGACTGGCTATGGTTATGGGAAGTATGCATCATGCTCTGCTAACCATGATTGCCTCGGCCTGGTTCAAGAAAGGACAGCCCGACCTGCCAGGGAGTTGTTCCCACTTAGACCGGGAGTCAACCTTGCAAGGCAGCCATTCTCATGGAAAGATTAACAGCCTTGTTGCCCAAACAAGGGAGCCCCACCCAGCCTGCACAGCCTACTTCCCCATACCGAATCCCTGCTCCCCGTGTAATCCTGGTCCTACCCCACATGAACAGCTGGCTTATTGGGGGTGCAGAGCAGATGTCTGTGGGTGACCCACTGCACCCCCTGCTGCTGGCAGGACTGGAATAAGCACTCACACAGGATCCAACCCTGTCTCTGCGGAATTGGCTCAGGTAGTGACAGGCGCTGGCCCCATGGTTGTCTGGTGATAATTTCATTGCACCAAGAAAAACAGTCCAGGCCGGAGCAGGAGGGCCACGTGGGCTGATCAAATGTGATGTTTCCCTTCGTCAGAGAAATTCAATCCTGAGTCTTCACCAAAGCCCCCTTTTCTTTGCTGAAAATCAAATCTTGTCATTGATAATGTCAAACAACAACTCGGGGGAAATGTCAGTTGGGTAATTTAATGCTTGGAGGGAGATTTCCAGTAAAAACATTTGTTTTATGTGTCTGGATAAAATTCTCTCCTGCCCCCCTTTTCTGAGCGTGGAATGGCTCTCGTTGGAGGTGCTTTGTTCTGAGAGTAATGTTAGGGTGCGGGGCCGGTGAAACCAAAAGGTGTTGCAAATTCTCTCCCGACTCCCTCCACCGCTGGCTCATGCCTCCGGCCCGGGATGGCCTTAGAGACTGCAGTAGTCCATTCGTGGTTCTTTCTCATCTCGCTTTGATGGAAAAGGAGGGACCCAGGCACTTTGCTTTCTTAAGCCCACTGTGGCCGAGGCAGCGAGAGGTCACTGAAACCCTGACCCCCTACCCCTGCGGGCACACACCGCCCCCCCCCCCCAGGGCACATACCTGGCCACTTGAGGGTGGTTTTCAGGTGGGTGTGGTGTGGCTTGGCTGAGCAGTGAACTTTGTGTTGTCACAACTTCAGTGTTCTCTTTCCTCTTCCCTGCCCTCCACTAAAAACCACCCCTAAAGTGACAGGCTTTTGTCTTGCCAAGAGGCAGCGTTGTTGTCGTTGCTATAAATAGGCACCAGAGAGGAGTGTCTGGATTCAAGGACAGAGGCGTTTCACTGGCATAAAGGTCTACCCATCCCCAGTTGTGGGGAAACAGGTAACCTGCCCTCCTTGTTATGTGACTCTTCTCTGCCCTTGTGCCCATCCAGAGGGGCACGGGGTGAGTGACAGGAGGAGAAACCAGCAAGCCTCCCCCACCTGACAGGGCGGGGTTGGCCGCTGAGACGCCTGACTGCTGCCCCATCACTTCCGCCATGGCCACCGCCATGGCCACAGCCACATGAGAGTGAGTGGGGGCAGTGCCTTCCCCAGTTTAAGGACAGGGGCCAGGGACACATGGGCTGCTCTCAGGCCTTCTCTGTGGCTGCTCTGATCCCCGACTTGAGCTCCCCTTGCCTCGGGCTGTGTTGGCCCCACGTCTAGAGAATACTACCTGCCTCTTGGTGCTTGGAAAAGTTTGGTGACCGAGCCCCAGGGCTTCCTCCGACCACCCCTTCTGTCGTGTTGATTTTTACAACAGTCCTCATTTGGCCTGGCTGGTGTCGCTCAGTGGTTGAGCATCGACCTATAAACTAGGAGGTCAGGGTTTGACCTATAAACCAGGAGGTCAGGGTTCAATTCCCACTCAGGGCACATGCCCAGGTTGTGCTCGATCCCCAGTGGGGGGTGGATGTGCAGGAGGCAGCGGATCAATGATTCCCTCTCATCATTGATGTTTCTATCTCCCTCTTCCTCTCCCTCTCCCTTCCTCTCTGAAATCAATAAAAATATATTTTAAACTAATAATAAATAATAAGAAGAAGACTCACATGAAAATATGTTTGGATCTCAAACCTCTTAACTTGCATTTGAAGTTAAGATTTTTCTAAAGTTTTTAAAATGTTACAGTTAAAATACTGCCAATGAGCATGAAGTTCTTTTGATGTGTCTGGAAATGGATATTGTAGAAACGAACACTTAGAAAATATGTAGTAGATGAGATTAAATGTTCTTTGGGGTGAGGACTAATTCAAAACAGTTCTTTGTAAGGAAAAATGAAAAGCCTCTGAGTTGATTTTCAAGTTCCTTTTATTACTCACATAACGGTGCATTTAGTGCGCATCTTTCGATTACAGGATCCGGGATAAACACAGGTGCAATTGCCCATCTCACGAGCAGGGACACAGTCTCTTTCTAACGAAAAAGTGGGGACCGTGTGGCCACTCCTACTTTGACTAGATATCAAATGTGAACATCTACTTCCTCTTCAAAAACAAGTGTGCCTATAGTTCCTCTCTAAGGCTAATAGCTGAGCCTACTTGATGTAATCATTTTATCCAATGTTTTAATTCATTAATACGCTTATATGCCTTTTCAGTATTGGTGCCAGAACATAACAGAGACCCATTCAGAGATACACGGACTAGAGTGGTGCCCTTATGAAACTCAAAATACTAGACAAAATTGGAATAATCTTAACGAACATGTCACAGGCACCCGGTGATCAGATATGTAACCTCAAGGCAGAGGAAAGGTGCTGGGTCCGTGTGGTTGTGCCTGGCACCCTGTACTTTTAGGGAATGCAATTTATTCCACAGAAGCGGGCACTCCCCGCCGGTGTCCCCGCCGACATTAAGAAGGGTCTTCCTCCATGTGGTCTGCACTCACAGGCGCGGCTCCATTGGGAGGGCTGCTGCAGTGGGCAGGCGTCTGGGGGGGCTCCCACTCACTGGCCCAGCCCTCGGGGGCGCGTGGCCTGCCTCAAACATCAGCTGAGTGTAAGCAACCCGCTTTGCGCCTTTTCAGTCCACTGTGCGAGGGTGTGGCAGGGACACTTTTGCTTTTCAGAGTTACTCCTGCAAAGCATGACTTGAAACATTGATGTGTAATAAGCGCACAAGACGGGCACTGTCTGCGGGAGTGAAATGGACACCCTCCCTGCCTTCCTTTCCTGGTGTCAGGGGCAAATCGGGCAGCTTACTACCGGGGCGTTTTGATCTGGTGTCTGTAGGCGGCAGAGAGTTGGGGGCTGCGTTATAATAAAACATTTGTTTAAAATGTCTGCCCGGCCGATCTGGCTCAGCGGTTGAGTGCCGACGCAGGAACCACGAGGTCACTGGGTTTGATTCCTGGTCAGGGCACATGCCCGGCTGAGCAGGAGGCAGCAGATTGGTGATGTTTCTCTCTCATCGATGTTTCTATCTCTCTATCCCTCTCCCTTCCTTTCTCTCTAAAAAACATTAAAAAAATAATAACATAAAATCTATTTTTAAAAAACACGCCTGCTTCTCTCTATTGTGTGCAGTGAAAGCTTTAGTGACTTTTATCGTGTATATCAGCGTGGGTCTGGAACTGGAGTATTGACTCCTAGGAGAAATGGAAGTAACTTCTACAACTGGGAAGAGAAAGCAATACAATATGACCTCATCCCGTCAGCACTCGCTCCTGATGGATCAGCCACATCTCAAAACACTGCTGTCCGTAACGATTCAGCCAGGACAATGTGTGAAGCGGACACGCATTTTATGTGGGGGATTCTCGAGAATTGGCTGACACAGGCTAATCAATATGTCAGGCATTCTTTTCAAAGATGCCATAGAAACTCTTAGGGATCAATAATGACATAGTTTGAGACAATTAACACGATATCAATCTAAGATAATTTAACAATATAACCTTAGAAAACTTCCTTCTTTTCTCCATAAATAAAGAAGGCAGGTGCATCATAATAGAGTGTACTGTGATTTCTTCACATTTGTCTTCTTCTACTTCCAGGCGTCACTTGTGCCCTGGAAAAATACTTTAAAGTTTTATTCTGTGAGAGACACCATCATAATGATACATCCAAGAGTGAAAAAGTAAAACAAGCCGGCGCAGCGTGGCTCAGTGGTTGAGTGTCAACCCATGAGCCAGGTCAGGGCACATGCCCGGGTTGGGGGCTCGATCCTCAGTAGGGGGCGTGCAGGAGGCAGCAAATCAATGAGTCTCTCTCATCACTGATGTTTCTCTTTCTCCCTCTCCCTTGCTCTCTGAAATCAATGAAAATACATGTTTAAAAAAGTAAAACAAAGCAAAATAATCATTTTAAATACCTAAGAAAATTTTCAATACTTGAAATGTTTTTTTGTTATGAATATTCTCTGTCCTTGCTTCTGATGGGATGTACTTGGCATGCCCTTCTGGTTGGCGCTTGTGGGCGGGCCGAGAGGAGCGGGCATGCACGGTCCAGTGTCGTGCTGATAGGTGTGGGTCAGGGAACCAGCGGGCAGCTGCCTGCCTCCTGGGAACAGCCTCTGACAGCTTGGCAAAGGAACACGGCTTTCTCTAACTAAATGAATGGTCACGACCTTGGCTGCATAGCACCAGACACCTCCCTCCACCACGCCCTTAAATCCACCAGCAGTTTTTTCCTTCACATCAACCTCACTCCATGTAACACGTAGCAACAATCCCTCGGACCTTTGGTGACACAGGCAGTGCCACCAACAACCTCATTCTGTGCTGAAGCTCAGCCCATGTTTATATGATGAGCAGCAAAATGCATAATGGACACATCAAAGCTCACTCTACTAATGAGAGAAGCTTTGAGTGTCAGAGCTGGTGAGGATATGAGACTAGATCCCTAACCAGCGAGGGCACCTGAGCCCCGAACGCGCCCCTGTCTCAGGCCTCTGGCTTTGAGGGGATTAAAGGCAAACCCTCCCTTACCTAGACCTTTCTATTCCCCACACATTACACCATTCACCTCGAAGGTCCTCTGCAACGTGTAACTGTCTTACTCTCAGGCAACATGTAACTATCTTACTTTCTCTCTGAGAATGCCGATATGACAGCTCCACAAAATAATCTGAATTTTATTATGTTTTTGAAAATGGTTCTGGGAAATGCTTAAAATAACACCAAGGGACTCGTGTTTAATGTAGTCATCACTGCCTTGCTGAACTGATAACTTCCCACCGCCACAGTCCTCGGTGCTACTGCTCGCGGCTGTCGGCGCGCCATGTCTCCCTCACTCCTCCTTGGACCAAGCCGCGCAGAGAAAAACGCGTACTTTCATGGTGCCTGAGTGGGCTCTGGTTGCTAAGCTACCCCCTACCCGTGGAAGAAGTGGCATTAACATTATGAGTTAGATACCAGCCAGCAGTCCACACAGAGAAGGGATTTTTTCCTTCAAAGAAGTTCTGTGCGCCAGCAGACACGGGCATGATCCGTGCTCGCGCGTGTGCGTACATACACACCCCCTCAAGGGACTTCTGAGAACATGCTAAGACCAAAGTGAATCTGAAGCTACTGCAGGAATCAGAGGCCCTGCCGAGGGACATCGCTAAAAGCGACCATTAAGGGGGCCCACGACCCACCTTCTGTCTCATGTTGGGCGTCTCCACCCCCTGGGGTGGGGGTTGTAGTTGCCCTCGGCTGCCAAGAGGCAGTACTCGGATCTGGTCTCCAGGGACGTCATCTGAAAATCATTCCTGGAAGGCTGCCTGTAAGAGGCGTGCAGCCAATGGGAGTGGGTGGGGAGACTACTGTTGGGGAGCGGTGCCCCGTGATACTCTCGCCTCCCACACAGACCCACACTGGCTGTTGGGGCCTGCGGGGCATGGGGCAGCCCGTTGCCCCAACCCCCCATGGGCGCCGGGAGCACCTTCCTGCGAGCGGCCGAGACCACGTTGGCCACGACGGAGTCCCGGATGTCTCTGGGTCGGAAGGCATCCTCCACAAGACCCAGAGGAGACTCGGCTGCTGCTTCCCAGGGAGCTAGTCTCCTGTCTGTTCCCTCTGGCCCCATGGCAGGCCGGGCGGGGTAGTGGTGAGCAGGCCGGTGCACCCAGGCAGGAGTTGCAGAAGCGGTGGGTGGGACGGGTCTTCCAGGGAGAGACAGCGAGCGTCCACTCTCCTAGAAGCAAGGACAATGTTAGGGCATCTTATCCACTGTGGTCTGTGCTGATGGACTGTTATTCTGGGCACTGGTGGGCCATGCCCACACCCTGTAAGAGCAGGTCCCCGCGGAGCCTAGGCAGGGCCGAGCCGGCTGCCTAGGCGCGTGCAGGGCTCTGGGCCGGACCGGACTCAGGCCTCCTGGTTGCTCTCCATCCCTAAGCCCATAGGTCCGAGGCTCCCAAGTCTCTTGGCTGTGACCCCCTGTCATCCCGGGAGCCCCCAGCCTTGTCTGCCCCTCCTCCACTCACATCTGCACGCTCTGCCCACCGCGCAGCGTCCTGTGCTCCCGCACAAAATACATAGGACACATCTACCGCCCGGAAGCAGACCGTGACCTCCGGGCCCCTTACTTCCCTCAAGTGACTTGGAATCTGCATCTTGCCGTAGCCCTCCGCCTACAGCAGGGACAAGTGTGAGCGCTGAGACGTGCTAACGCCACTCGCCTAGCGGAGGGCAGGCCTCTCCTCGTGGACCTGCCTGTGCTGGGGGTGGGGGGAGGATCGGGGTCTCATTCCTAAGCGTGGGACGGCCATGTCTCTGAGGGCAACGCTTCCCGCTGTCCCATTTGCGTCTTCCCCCTTGTGTAGGGCCGCATTCCTTGTTTCTTGGACAGTTGGTAACCCTGAAACACTCCCCTTTGGAAGCGATGTTCCCTCTGTCTAAACGTGCATAGAGGGTTTAGGAAAGCTCCTCACACACTCCGCCTGTCCAGGCGCTGCTGGCCAGGCTGGCAGGAGCAGCAGGCGCCCCTGGGCATGGCAGCACCTTCACAGCCCTCAACGTCCCCTCCAGGACAAAAAGCGTTGCCTGGCTGGTGAACGTGTTCAAATTCCATGAACAGTTTTTGGTTTTGTTTTTCAATATATTTTTATTGATCTCAGAGAGGGAAGGGAGAAAGAGAGAGAAACAGCAATGATGAGAGAGAATCATTGATCACCTGCCTCCTGCACGCCCCCTGCTGGGGACTGATCCCTCAACCTGGGCATGTGCTCTTGACCAGAATCGAACCGGTGACCCTTCAGAACGCAGGTCGAAGCTTTGTCCGCTGAGCCAAACCAGCGACGGCCAGTGAAAAGTTTTAACAGCTTTTCTTTCTCAGTCAAGTTATTAACTTTAAAGTGAATAGTAAACCTGGATCTGACAGGATATCTCTGATTCCAATGTTTTGTTTCTGCTTTTTCCCGCTGGGCACACAAAGAACGGAGATGGTTCATTCTGGGCTCACGCAGAAGAATGGGGGGTCTGTAGAATGGGTCTGGCTTCTCCTTAGTCATTAAAACGTCAGTAATAATGGTTGAATCCTAGCAAAAACTTGCCTCCTTATGCTAATGTAACCCTGTAGTAAGTCTTCTTCCCTCTACGGTCAGGGTGGGCGGGGCCAAGCTTGGTGTCTGTCATCATCGTGGGCGGGCTGATTTCCACGTCCCATTACCTATGCATTGGCGTCATCACTCACTCAGCACATATTTTATTGAGCACCTACTATTTCCAGGCATTCGACTGCGTGCCTGGGAGCACAGGGGTGATTCACTGAGGTCCTCGCCCTCAGGCAGCATGCAACACTCTCCCGTGTTAGCTCCGCTGTGGCAGCTCAGCCACAAGTCATCCAGAGGAGGGACTCTCCACCCATTGGGACAGGATCAGGAGGGACTGTCTGAACCGTGAGACGCATTGGCATTCAGTGTGGCAAAGAGAAATGCAGCTCTTGCCTCTCTCTCACGGTGTGCAGGATGCCTCCCTTCTGTCTTTACAATGGGCGGAACAGCATTGGTCTACAGATCCCCGGGGCACCCAGTGATGTCTGCCTTCCCTGGTCTGTCTCTGGATAGAGCACCTCAGGTCCTCACACCTCAGATACTCGAGGGGTGATAATAAAGGGACCCAAGACCCTACAAATGCAGGCGGGGCTCCTGAGGGCACGGCCAGGGGACTGGCATCACTGCTCATAACTGGAGAGAGAGTGAGCTACCACTCCCTTTGGGAGGCTTAAGGACCACACAAGTGCACACACTTCAGAGCATCCAAAGCACTGGATGAAAGACAAAAGCTTACTTTCGGGTTTTTCTCCCACCTGTTTAGTTTCAACATCATCAGAACAGAAACTTAGAAATGAGAAAGTTCAACCCATGGTTGAATCACGTCCTGATAACAAAGATCTCAGAGATTTTTTTTCAGTGAAGGTTGCCTCCCGTGTGCGCCCTGAGCAGATAGGGAACCCACAGCCTTTTGGGGTACCGACCGCACTCCAGCCCCCTGAGCCGCCTGGCCATGGCTCCCTGCCCCTTTTATCCGGCTGCGCTGGCCTCTTCCCTGCTATGATCTCACCAGGCACCCTGGTGCCCAGGACCTTGCATCTGCTGACCCTGCTGCCTCCCAGCATCAGCACCCACGACTCCATTGCCTCTCCTTCAGGCCTTGCTCATATCACATGGTCGCACTTTGGCTAGTCTCCCAAAATTCCCTGTCCCTCCTCCGCTGCTTGATTTCTCCCCTGGGTGCATGCCCACCTAACAGAATAAATGTTTTTTCAGTTAGTTTGCTTACCTGCTTCTTCCCACTAGAATTTAGCTCCATCTAAGACATCCTCAGACCTGCAACAGTGACTGACAAGTAGGTGCTTGGTGTTTGCTGAGGAATGAATGGCCATTTCACTATCACCAGAACCAGGAGACGGGGCTGGCTTTGCCACGATGTGGTCACGCCCGGCCGTGCAGCCCTTCTCCCAGGTCAGTGGCATATGGTGCGGCTCTCACGCAAAGACTCTTGCCCACCCTCACCCTCAACATACACGCACCAAACCACGTGTCAGGCCAAGTTTGGCAAGACAAGTAGGATGAAGAATACTTGCAAAGGAATCCATTTTCTAAACAGGTAGGAGGTTTGAACGTGGAGGGAAAAGGTTTGCACTTAGGTCTGTGGGACTGTGAGGGGTTTAAACTGCTTTGAGAAAAGTCTTAGACAAATTCTCCATGGAGATTTGGAATTCCTTTATCGAGATCTTTAAATAGCAGGCAAATGTTCCCTGGAGGTTATTTAGACACAATCAAGCAGGGAGTCAGGGGTCAGGAGAATTTTTAGATCATTTTTGTTCTAGTCTCTTAATAAAACAGTCTCTACCTCATATTCCCTGGGACCTGCCTTCTCCGAGTGCATCTTAAATTTTCCTCCACCACGTGGAGTTTGGAGAAGTTCTGTGGCAGCACTCTTATCTAAGCCAGGACTGCCCAACCAGTGTGGCTCAGTGCTTGAGAATCTACCTATGAACCAAGAGGTCACAGTTCAATTCCTGGTTGGGCACATGCCTGGGTTTTGGGCTCAATCCCCAGTAGGGGACGTATAACAGGCAGCCAATCAATGATTCTCTCTCATCATTGATGTTTCTATCTCTCTCTCCCTCTCCCTTCCTCTCTGAAATCAATAAAAATATATTTTAAAAAATAAAAATAAGAAATCAAACAGAGGGGACTATCCATTTCTGCTGGCCAAGAACCATGCATGGAAGCAGGACTTCTGAGCCGTATTATTGAGAACATGGGCAGCCACATGAGCACACGCTGCTTAAACAGCCCCGAGAATGCAGTCCACATGCCAGGCCTAGGGAGAGGCCGGCTGGTGGCCAGAGCTGCTCGTCCAACTTTGCCATGGACTATGCATCTTAATTCCTGTTAGGTTCACTTTCAGATTACATTTTCAGTCCTAAATCAATTCACTTTTTTAAAAAAAATATTTTTATTGATTTCAGAGAGGAAGGGAGAGAGAGAGACTGAGAAACATCAATGATGAGAGAGTATCATGGGTCAGCTGCCTTCTGCACGTCCCCTACTGGGGACTGAGCCCGAAACCCAGGCATGTGCCCGACCAGGAATTGAACTGTGACCTCCTGGTTTATAGGTCGACGCTCAACCACTGAGCCTTGCCGGCCGGGCTCAATTCACTTTTAAAAAGTATTTGAAGGGAGCCCTTTGAGAGAAAGGGTCCAGGTGTGAGAGTGGAAGCCGTCCTTGGACACCACGTGACCGTGGGCGTCGCCTGACCTGGGGGTGCTGCCTGGCCCCTCTGGGCAGCATGAGGCTCACCTGGGGCCTTGCCCTCCGGCTGTGCAGCGCAGCAATGCAGGCTCCCCTCCGAAGGGGGAGGATAGAGGGGCTTACATGCCGACCCTTAGGGCACCAGGACAGGATTATTCTGTCGTTGTGAGGAGTCAGAGGCCTGCGAGGACCTTTTGTTCAAGAGGCAGCGCCCAGCAGGCTGCCCACGGGATAAAAATAGGAGGGGCCTTGCTTTGAAGTGGAGTTGGCACCCGCAAGCGGCCCAGATAGGAGCCGGTGCCACCAGCATCAGGCCGGGGCAGGGCTGGCCAGAAACACAAGCTGACCTCACTCCTGCCGGCTCCGGGCGGACTAGACACAGGCTTCCTCCTGTCCTTGAACCTTCGGCTCTGACGCCATAAAAATAACCCAGTAATGTGAGGTCAGGGAGACAGGTCGAGGGACTCTGCACACATGCATCTGGGATCCCTTCATCTCAGGCAAGGGCAACAGTAAAATGCACAGCTTTTTTTTACCACCTGCTGGTTCCAGTTCTAAGCACTTCTTCCCGGTTAATCCCCTTAACAGCCCTACACTGCCCGCCTCCCATGTAAGGAAACTGAGGCATGGCCGTTAGTAATAGGCGAGGCCACACAGTGACGCTGTGTTTGCACAGGGAAACTGAGGAATCAAAGCTATAGAGGATAGAATTGTATCTAAATAGTGTATTTTAAGGCATCAAATCTGTTAGTGGAGAGAAATCACCCCAGCAGCCATTTTTACCCTCACACCCTCCCTCATCCTCACAAAGGAAACGCAAGACTCTAAAGACACAGCTGCGAGCGTCCTGTTTATGGGGCCCCGTTCCAGGTCATTCGCTGGAACCGCCAGTGAGCTAGTCTGTAATTCTGGGGAAAAGCCTTCCTTCAGTATATTTCTTGTAAAAGTCTACTTTAATCCGTTAGAACATAAAAATAAAACCTTTTAGTCACGTTTCTCTCTAAAAGATTTAAACAGTAAAGGTCATTGAGATCCCACCACAGGAAAAAAAAAACAGATGTAAGAAGTTCTAATTTCATCAGTTTCTATAGAGAAAATGTAATTTTCACCATAAGCAAAGGATGTTGATCCTGTGAAGTAAATGAATCTTTGACCTTGTGGGGGCTTCTGTAGAGAAAAATGTCAGTGTCTGGCACCTGTAAGCACGTAATAAAGGAGACTATCAAGATTAGTATAAAATTAATGTTTATGTACCTCACATGATAAACTAGAGGCCCCGTGCATGAAAATTGTGCATGGGAGGGGGGTTCCTCAGCCCAGCCTGTACCCTCTCCAATCCGGGACCCCTTGGGGGATGTCCGACTGCCGGTTTAGGCTGAATCCCACAGGGATTGGGGACCCCTGGCTCTTAACTGCTCACCTGCCTGCCTGCCTGATCACCCCTAACCACTCTGCCTGCCTGATCACCCCTGATGCCTCTGCTTTGCCTGCCTGATTGCCCCTAACCACCTCTGCCTCTGCCTTGGCCCCTGCCACCATGGCTTTGTCCGGAAGGACATCCAGAAGATGTCTGGTCTAATTAGCACATTACCCTTTTATTAGTATAGATTATAAAGCCACTTAAAGTATCTTTCCTGACGTGAATTCAGTGCTAGCTGTCCCTAATATCCTAAATACCTTTCCTAAGACACACCCAGGCCACCTTCCCCTCCCGCCCTCCCTCATAAAGAAGAGTCACTGTGAACCTGCATCTGCCCTGAGCAGAAAAGAGAGGAGAAGAGAGGCTTTTCATAGATGATGTGCCTACTACCTGTGGATGAAGAGGGGGTGATGCCATAAATCATAAGTTCCTAACCTGGCGGGTCCTGGTGGGCAGTCACGCCCCAGGCCTACAGCTCCTTAGGGAAAAGTTTTGAGCCAACCCTGCCCATGGCTCCTGTGCATGCAGGCAACATAGCTGTGCATGCAGGGACACACCTGTGCATGCAGTCAACACAGCCGTGCATTCAGGGAACACACATGTGCATCCAAGAAACATACTTGTTCATGCAGGGACACACATGTGCACGCAGAAAACACAGCTGTGCAGGCAGGGAACACAGTTGTGCACACATGGAACACACCTGTGCATGCAGGCAACACAGCCATGCAGGCAGGAAACATAGCTGTGCATGCAGGGACACACCTGCACATGCAGGGAACACACCTGTGCATGCAGAGAACACAGTTGCGCAGGCAGGGAACACAGCTGTGCATGCAGGCAACATAGCTGTGCGTTCAGGGATACACCTGTGCAGATAGGGAACATACCTGCACATGCAGGGAACACACCTGTGCATGCAGGCAACACAGCCATGCAGGCAGGAAACATAGCTGTGCATGCAGGGACACACCTGCACATGCAGGGAACACAGCTGTGCATGCAGGGAACACAGCTGTGCATGCAGGCAACATAGCTGTGCATTCAGGGACACACCTGTGCAGATAGGGAACATACCTGCACATGCAGGGAACACACCTGTGCATGCAGGCAACACAGCTGTGCATGCAGGGGACACAGCTGTGAAACCCAGAAGCAATCCCCTCTCTTGTTACCCATCCTATAGCCCATCTTGGCCCTGCCCCCCAACTCCATGTAACCTGCCTGCTGCCCCTCCTTAATTTCAAATGCAGGAACGAAACCGCAAAACTGTCCTTGTGCAGAGCCTCGCACTCTTGCTCCACGTGTGCTGTCGGTCGGTCTGGCTCAGACAGACTCTTCAACGTTCTCTCCCGGTCTGGGTGTTTCCTGCGCTGCCGTGCTGCAAGGGACCCGTGGCCCTGCAGCAAGCCCGTCTCCAGAAGAAAGGCTTCGGCTCAGAGGAAATGCATCAGTTAGGGTGTCAGGGACAAGAATTGTTAAGACATGTCTGTGTGCTGCCTGCCCACCTTGACTGGGCCTTGCCACAGGAGCAGTCTCCAAGTCCCCCTGGCGTGGTTGTAAGACAGCCTCTGCCGCATCCTGATTACATTAAAAACTGGCAACCAGAGCGAGTTGACGGTGATGACAGAGACACCACAACTCTGTCCACGCAGAACTCCATGTCTGCAACGTGACCCTCTCCTCTCTGTTCCTCCACGCCCCTCCTCACCATCAAGCCGCGGACACCCCATCTGGTCAGCACCGCACTGACTCAAGGACACGCCTGGTCTGCTGACGCAGAAGCAGAGTTTCTGTGAAGCGAAAGGCATCTTGGCTTCAGGCGTGTCTCAGCCCCAGGCCATGGACGTGGAGGGCCCTACGGACCACACACTCACGAAACCAGACGGAAGGACGCCCGGCTGACGTCGGGCTGTGCAATGATCACCCACGCCCTCCCCTGGCCCACCCGTCAGTAGAGCCCACACCACTCCCTTAGTCCCGCGAGGAGTGAGTTTTCTCCCATGTCTCTACCCCCTCTGGAGTCAGGTCTCTGAAACCAGCTCACCTGGGACTCTGGGCTCGGTGCCATGTCCTCAACTAATAAACCTCTACTTTATTATTTCAAAAAAAAATTTTAGTATCTTTTTATTGATTTCAGAAAGGAGGGGAGAGGGAGAGAGAGAGAAACATCAATGATGAGAGAGAATCATTGATCAGCTGCCTCCTGCACACCCCATACTGGGGATTGAGCCGTCAACCTGGGCATGTCCCCTGATGGGGAATTGAACCGTGACTTCCTGGTTCATTGGCCGATGCTCAACCACTGACCTACACTGGCCAGGTTAAACCTCTACTTTATTGTCTGCAAACTTCTGTCCACGTTGATTGGTTGGAGCGGGCAGGTGAGGACCCCTCTGGTCTAGTAGCACAATGACACAACACCGGGCACCATTCTTCCACAAGGATGAGGGAAGTGCAACTTGAGGAAAATGACTTATTCCATCTTTGTAACTGCTTTTTCTGTCCATCACTTTTTTAAAGCTGATTAGATAGATCCCTTGATTCATATCTTGAGCCCTAGGGAAAATGTTTAACCTACTGTTTTGGGGAAATTTTTGAGATTTATTACCAAATCATATTTATGTTTCCTTTGTCAAAAAAACATGGCCCTGGAGTGATGTTTAAAATTAGGATTAAAAAATACAATTTTCCATCTGGGAAATCGCCACCAAATTGTTTTCTTAAGCACAGAGCAGGAAAGATTTTGTTTAACTGCCTTAGCACATCCCTGGCCCAACTGGTAAATTTTCTATTAACGACATCTTTCTCATTTGAGGGAATTTAGACAAAAACTTCATGTATTCATTTCATTTTATTTCTTTTTTTAAATAAACATCTTATTATTTCTTTTTCTTTTAATTGATTTCATAGAGAGGAAGGGAGAGGGAGAGACAGAAACATCAATGCAGAGAGAATCATTGATCAGCTGCCTCCTGGACGCCCCACACTGGGATCCTAAAACCTGGGCATGTGCCCTGACCAGGAATCAATCTGTGATCTCCTGGTTCATGGGTCGATGCTCAACCACTGAGCCACACCAGCTGTGCTCATTTCATCTTAGAGGCACAGGAATACCATAGAGTAAGTGGGGTTTGAATGGCCATTTTTCTGGAATAGATAGAAGACCACTGGGGGCAAGGGGCAGGGGGCCAAGAGAGGGGGTAATAGATTAAAGCAGAAAACTAGATTGAAGCAGCACTAGTCATGAGGGTGTGTGTGCTTTTCAAATAAAACCGGGAAACTTAGAAACATTTTCTATCAGAAGTGTCCCAGGCATGTTTCTTCAAAATAGGAAGCATTGACTTCGTTTGGAAAATACTTGGGCAGGCGCTGGCCGGGTGGCGCAGTTGATTGCAGCGTCATCCTGATACACCACTGTTTCAGGTTCGATCCCCAGTCAGGGCACTTACAAGAAGCAACCAATGAATAATGCATAAATACATGGAACAACAAAATGATGTTCCTCTCTCTTTCAAACCAGTGATTTTTTAAAACTGTTTAAAAAAAGAGAGAAGAGAGCACTGGGCACTTAACTTATCGGAGGGAACACAGGCAGGTCTATCCACTGTGCTGCTCACCTGAAACTAATGCAGGGTCATGCTGAACGGAAACGGTAATAAACACACCCAACTAAACAGCTAGAAACCTGCGGAGGGAAGACAGACTGGCATCTGTGTCTGCCTGTGCTCCCTCAGCGGCAGCCTCGGAGCCACCGTGGATGTCCAGGGCATCTGATTCATGACGCTGAGCTACAGCTCAGACTCTGGGCCCAGGTGGGCCATTGCACTGCTGTGAAATGGAATCAGAAGTAAGAGAATACTACTCCCAGGCACATCTGTACTCCCACCAATGGCTCAAGGGGGTGGTGCACAGGTATTGGTATGTCTACTGACCAGGCTTGAAATTAGAGACCAAGCATTTCATTGTGCCCTCAGCACTAGCTGTCATCACAGCCTCTCCTATCTGCAGGGCTCTCTCATTGCACCCACAGAAGAGAAACATGCGATTACCCGGACAGAGCATTGCATGCTGGTGCTGTCGTACATTTCACTACGTGAGCCACATGATGATTCAAGGACCTCACTCCTTCTTCCCCTGACCACCCCTCCCAAGTTTACCTTCATTTTGATAGGATGTTAGGTGGCTATGGATTATCCAATCATAAAACAATCTTTTTCACATTCAGGATCGATTCATGCAAATGCAGAGATGACTTAACAGTAGCTTGTGACTTAGCCACAAACACTTCATCGTGTGTGAGATTCTAAGTGGTCTAGCATCGGTTGCCACCTGTGTGACCTAGGTCACCACACACAGGCTTAGCCTGAGATAAAAGACGTATGGAGAACTAAACCGGCTAGGCCCTCACAAATACACACTACAGAGAAGAAGAGACCCTCAGTAACACATATGTCTACACTTCTTAAGCAACTACCCCCTAAAAATCACACTGGGGCGGGCATAGGAAGAAAATGCCTACAGCTTATCCGGATGGCCATTGACCACCTGGAATCTCACACGTGGTGACCGAGGCTAGACCACCTGGAATGACACACGTGGTGACTGAGGCTAGAACACCTGGAATCTCACACGTGGTGACCGAGGCTAGACCACCTGGAATGACACACGTGGTGACTGAGGCTAGAACACCTGGAATCTCACACGTGGTGACCGAGGCTAGACCTCACACACGTGGTGACTGAGGGTAGACCACCTGGAATGACACACGTAGTGACCAAGGCTAGACCACCTGGAATGACACAAGTGGTGACTGAGGCTAGACCACCTGGAATGACACACGTGGTGACCGAGGCTAGACCACCTGGAATGACACAAGTGGTGACCGAGGCTAGACCACCTGGAATGACACACGTGGTGACCGAGGCTAGACCACCTGGAATGACACACGTGGTGACTGAGGCTAGACCACCTGGAATGACACACGTGGTGACCGAGGCTAGACCACCTGGAATGACACACGTGGTGACCGAGGCTAGACCACCTGGAATGACACACGTGGTGACCGAGGCTAGACCACCTGGAATGACACACGTGGTGACTGAGGCTAGACCACCTGGAATGACACACGTGGTGACCGAGGCTAGACCACCTGGAATGACACATGTGGTGACTGAGGCTAGACCACCTGGAATGACACACGTGGTGACTGAGGCTATACCACCTGGAATGACACACGTGGTGACCGAGGCTAGACCACCTGGAATGACACATGTGGTGACCGAGGCTAGACCACCTGGAATGACACACGTGGTGACCGAGGCTAGACCACCTGGAATCTCACACGTGGTGACCGAGGCTAGACCACCTGGAATGACACACGTGGTGACTGAGGCTAGAACACCTGGAATCTCACACGTGGTGACCGAGGCTAGACCTCACACACGTGGTGACTGAGGGTAGACCACCTGGAATGACACACGTGTGACCGAGGCTAGACCACCTGGAATGACACACGTGGTGACCGAGGCTAGACCACCTGGAATGACACACGTGGTGACCGAGGCTAGACCACCTGGAATCTCACACGTGGTGACCGAGGCTATACCACCTGGAATGACACACGTGGTGACCGAGGCTAGACCACCTGGAATGACACATGTGGTGACTGACCTACGCTGGACATTTGGTGTGTGTTTTACCTGGGAGGCATTATCTCTCTCAGTTCTTTCATGGAAAGGCTGAAGGAGACTCTCCTACAGTTTATTACCGTGGGTCCTATGGTCCCGGATAAAATGCTACTGTGATGATATAACGAGCTGCTCAATTCAGGCCGGTCTATGCCAATGGTCGGCAAACTGCGGCTCTGTTGACTAATGAGTTTGCCGACCACTGACCTAGACTCTCAATTCCAATAATTACAGGCTGTTGTTGTTCCTTGTGATTAAGCCCCTATTCCAGTGGTCGGCAAACTCATTAGTCAACAGAGCGGCCAACCACGGCTCGTGAGCCGCATGTGGCTCGTGAGCTGCAGTTTGCCGACCACTGGTCTAGGCCAGTACTTTTTTTTTTTTTAAATAAAGTCAAGCTGAGAAAAAATGAAGCTTGACCATGCGGTGTGACCCAGGACACACTGATAAACAGTTACGCCCCATTCCCAAGGCCGGGCTTGACCTTGGGCATGGCTCACAGTTCGAATATTATAGAAGTTTCAGAGCAAAGCAAAATGACAGCAAAACCAGCTGAACAGTGGCAGCAAAGAACACGATGGCTAAATGGTTCTTATTTGGAAAAGTTTACTTTCTGTAGTACACGTGATGTAATTTTATAAACAGAACTTGCATGGGACAGCAAAGGACAAAGAGCCAGTGATTCCGGAGAAAGGACTGGCAGAAGGTTCCAGAAGGTCTGCTTCACAGTGTGGCAGGCCCATTGCCTCCCTTGCTCTAGGATGCCTGATGGTGTCCAGGACCAGACTCCCTCTGAGGCTCTGGACTCTCCTTCTCAGGGGATCTGTTTCAGGCGCCGGGGGTGGCATTGCATCACACTGTCCCCACATGGGCCCGGAGGAAGCCCTCTGGGCCGGGCCTCAAACAGAGGAGAAGGTCCCTCACCGCCTAAGCTCCCTTTTCCTCTCCTTAGAAAGTGCACTTAATTTTAAGGTACTTTTCTTTCAAATACCCTGCAATTAGAGTGGTAAGGAATAAACAAATTTTGCCTTGTCAGGTCTTAAACTGACCGTGCTTTTAAAAAGTATTGAAGTAAATCCAAGTACAAGATTTAAGAGCCTGAATGTTGTTTAGCAGACTTTTATGTGGAACATTATAAACTCCTAGGAACAGGGAGCAGAGGTTCCTCTACCACCTGCACGGTGCTAGGGGTGGGGGTACATGGGGAGGTAGGGGTGGGGGTGTGGGTGGGGGGACACAGGCTGGGAGAACTGATGGGCCTGGCCCCATCTGCTGCGTCAGCCCCCTTATCCACTGGGCAGCTTTGGGCAATTTTCTTAACCTCTCTGAGCTCCAGAAAACGAGGATCATTTCCACCAAATAAGGTTGTGGTGAGATTTCACTTCAGTACATGCATTAAACAATGCCTTTAGCGCATTTCATGTGCCCAGCATACATGGTAAGTCCTTCTCCATCTCTTCTCTACAGGTGCGTGAGGTTAAGTTAAACTGAAATTTACCATCCTGCAATTCCATTCATTAATTCTAATTCCTTCTTTTTCACCAATAGAGACCTTCACTCTCATCCTCCCCAATTTCCTTATAGTCATTTCTCCTCCACTGGGAAGTGTACAGACATGTGTCTCATGTTACAGACCTCCAGACAGGCACCACCCTTTCTGTTTCAGAAGTAAACTTGAGTGTATCAAAGGTCTGAAAACAACACTGCAATTGGATCAAAGCTGCCCCTCGGTTGGGGGTTTCTGCCACATGGTCCCACACTCTCTGTGCCTTGTCTGTCCACCCCATCACTCCATCACCTCACTCTTCAGGTTCAACAAAAACTTTGGGCTCCTCCCCTGTGATCCGTAAAGTACATGAGCT
Organism: Corynorhinus townsendii; assembly: GCA_026230045.1. Lineage (NCBI taxonomy): Eukaryota > Metazoa > Chordata > Mammalia > Chiroptera > Vespertilionidae > Corynorhinus > Corynorhinus townsendii. The sequence continues at coordinate 63,274,996 of JAPDVU010000006.1, read as the reverse complement.
TCTTTCTAGTTTTGCAAATTCTACAATCATATCTGTTTTCATTTTAAAAAGCTAATTAGCCTTCAAAGTGCGTCAAAAGTCTCCGTTAGCCTAGATCACAAGATAAGAATGTCCTGATTCATGCCAGAGAGATTTAAGTTAGTTACTACTGAGAACATCTGTGACTGGTGATAACAGACTCGATTGCCCTCCCACCATGAGAAGTCATGAATCCCTCCCTTTCTCAGAGATGAGGAACTTGGTCCAGTCCCTCCTCAGCATGATAGAATTCATATAATTTTGTTTCTATAAATATTTATTCTCTGCCTGGATTAGAAGCAGGGTGCTCTATGAAATCACATCTGGAGGCCTCTGTATTCTTCTGTTTAAAAAATCAGTGAGCCTGGGAGGCTGAGCCACTGAGCCCTTCAGAACACCTACTATACAAGGCCAGTCTACCAATTCCAGGAGACATAGCCACTCTACCTAATACATAGAGACAAACACAGGGAAGCAGCCAAAATGTGGAGACAAAGAAACATGTCATAAATGAAAGACATGGAAGCAAGCAAACTACTAAACACAGAGTTCAAAACCACGGTTATAAGGTTACTCAAGGATCTACATGAGACTTCCACAGATCTTAGTGAGAATGTCAAAGACATGAAAAAGGGCCAGTAAGAAATGAAGGATATACACTAACTGAAATAGAGAATAATTTACAGGGATTCAACAATAGAGGAGAGGAGTCCAAGAATCAAATCAAGGATTTGGAATATGAGGAAGCAAAAAACACCCAATCGGAAGAGCAAAAAGAAAAAGAACCCAAATATATGAAGATAGTATAAGGAGCCACTGGGACAACTTCAAGCGTACCAACATTCACATCATGGGGGTGACAGCGGAGGAGAGAGGGAGCAAGATATTGAAAACCTATTTGAAGAAATAATGACAGAAAACTTCCCATCCCTGGTGAAAGAAACCGACTTATAAGAAAAGGAAGCAAAGAGTCCCAAACAAAAGGAACCCAAAGAGGCCCACACCAAGACACATCATAACTCAAATGCCAAAGGTTAAAGACAAAGAGAGAATATTAAAAGCAGCAAGAGAAAAGCAGTTAGCTAGCTACCTACAAGGGAACGCCCATACAACTTTCAGCTGATTTCTCAATAGAAAGTTTGCAGGCCAGAAGGGAGTGGCAAGAAATATTCAAAGTGATGAATACCAAGGACCTACAACCAAGATTACTCTACCCAGCAAAGCTCGCATATAGAATTGAGGGTCAGATAAAGAGCTGCACAGACAAGAAAAAGCTAAAGGAGATCATCACCACCAAACCAGCATTACATGAGATGTTGAAGGGTATTCTTTAAGAAGAGGAAGGAGGAGGAAGAAGAGGAGGAGGAGGAGGAGGAGAAATAAAAAACATGAACAATAAAATGGCAATAAATATCGATCAACAATTGAATCTAAAAATCAAAATAAATGAACAATAAATCTAATGAACAAAATAAACTGGTGAATAAAATGGAATCAAAGGCATGGAAGCATGGAATAGACAGGAATATCAGGGGGAAGGAAGGAGAGGAGGTGGGGAAGAGATTAACCAAAGATTTCACCTATGGATATAGACAGTAGTGTGGTGAAGGCCTGGGGCAGGGCGGGAACTGGGTGGAGGGGGCAATGAGGGAGAAGAGGGGGACATCTGTAATACTCTCAACAATCAAGATTTTTAAAAAGAGAATCAATGAGAAACAATGTTCCATTCAAATTCTGTGTCAAGGTTTGGGAGGCTGTGGGCAAGCCCTGCCTGCGGGAACAGCATTTGCTGCCATCTCCTGGACACTGGGAGTAAAGCCGCCGATGGCACTCTGGCTGGGTTTCCCTCCACTCAGACCACTAAAAGAGGCACATTTCCAAGATGAAGGGGTGAACTGGAAAACTACTTACAGGGTGAAAGAATGAAGCTGACTGAAGTGTTTTTAGTGTTAGAAAAGTATTTTTCAAAATGTGGATCACAGCCTACTAGCATCACAATCACCAGGGGTGTATTCCACCTGGACCTACTGAACCCGAAATTCTAAGCAGGGGCCAGGGGTCTGGACTTTTCCCTGGGAACAAACATTGGGCAGTTGTGTGGGAACACTATGAAGGTGCTAGTGTGTGAAAGCTAAGGTCTGTGCCACAGGAAATCAGGGTACTTGGTGAATTCAAGTGTAAAATTAAATTAAAATCAAAAGTTCTGAGTGGCATATTTTGCTTTGCTATTTATTTCAGCAACGCCACCCAAAATGGGTTGTGGCAGTCTGCTGGCTAGCTAATTCATAAGGCAGAATACAAACTCTGTGTGGCCCCTAATGGGTTTACAGGAAAGATTATGGTTGGCACTTTCTGATAAGTACTGACAAGTAGTTGGACCACAATACATTCTGTGTGATTAGGGGGAAAAACACCCGAATTGTGGATGGATCAATATGACACTTCAAATTAGCACTTTATTATATACTTCAGCCTATTACTGACTGACTTTTTAGCTTTAGAGGACATTTTGTGAACATTTTTTTAAATGTTCGGGGGTGGGGGGTGGGGGGGAGAACTTAGGGGTGTGCCATGCAAGAATGGGACCTAGTTGCTTTTTTACTTTTAAAGAAAAAAAAATGTGATTAAATGTCACGAAAGAAAAAGCTGAATGAAATAAATTTAATTGTTTTTTGAAATAAAAGCAATTTTTGAATCAGAGAAATTTTTCAGATTCTCGGCTTGTTTGGCTTTTTTCTCTTCAAGATCAGTCCTGACTTCTGCTTATGACTCAGAGGATTCTAGAAGTTCCAAAAAATCCACAAAAGTCCCCCGGGGTTTGAAAGGCGGCTGGAATTTAGGCTCCTCCCTCCACCAGCACTCAGCCTCTGAGGACTGCTTTGCCTCACTGGCAGGGCGCTGGGGGGGTTGCAGACCCAGGGGTCACTCTTTCTGCTTTTGGAAACCGATCCCACTTCTGGGGCAAGGGGATCGGTTACCCTGAAGAGGTGGGTGCTGACCCTTTGTCCTGGAACAATGGCAGGAAGAGGGAGGGGGCAGCTGTCTGCCGTGGCCTCAGAGCCTGGGGACCGGCTGCCCTGCCATGCCCACTTCCCTGGAGAGGCCCCTGGACGCGTCCACTCTCCTGTCCTGAGAACACATCTAACTCCAGCCTTTCCCCGTGAGAGTTCGCTGGGCACTGCCCGGGCACCTCGCTTGTTTGAGTTCACATCGGTGCTTCAAATTGAGCACAGCTGACGTTGGTTTTCTCTTTAAAAAATATACCGAACCCAAGTTTTTAAATGCTGGTCTCCTCTTTGTAAACCACTCCAACAACGAAATGCCAAGACAACAGATGACGACAAAGAATAAAAACTTGGCCGCAGGCTGAGCAGAGAGCAAGAGGGGAACAGGGACCCAGAAAGCATCAGTGAGGGTGAGGCAGGAGAGACAAGACAGGGCTTCCAGTGGCCCACTCCCTAGGTCAATAGGCGATTAACACACGTACTGCTCCATTAGCACACTGCTCCATTAGCACCCACACTGCTCCATTAACGCTCACTGCTCCATTAGTGCTCACACTGCTCCATTAGCACACACTGGTCCATTAGCACCCACACTGCTCCATGAGCGCTCACACTGCTCCATGAGCACCCACTCTGCTCCATTAGCACACATTGTTCCATTAGCACCCACACTGCTCCATTAGCACCCACACTGCTCCATTAGCACACACTGGTCCATTAGCACCCACACTGCTCCATTAGCGCTCACTGCTCCATTAGTGCCCACACTGTTCCATTAGCACCCACACTGCTCCATTAGCACACATTGCTCCATTAGCACCCACACTGCTCCATTAGCACCCACACTGCTCCATTAGCACACATTGCTCCATTAGCACCCACACTGCTCCATGAGCACTCACACTGCTCCATTAGCACCCACACTGCTCCATTAGCACCCACACTGCTCCATTAACGCCCACACTGCTCCATTAGCGCTCACACTGCTCCATTAGCGTTCACACTGCTCCATTAGCACCCACACTGCTCCATTAGCGCTCACTGCTCCATTAGCGTTCACACTGCTCCATTAGCGTTCACACTGCTCCATTAGCACACACTGCTCCATTAGCACTCACACTGCTCCATTAGCATCCACACTGCTCCATTAGCACCCACACTGCTCCATTAGCGCTCACACTGCTCCATTAGCGTTCACACTGCTCCATTAGCACCCACACTGCTCCATTAGCGCTCACTGCTCCATTAGCGTTCACACTGCTCCATTAGCACCCACACTGCTCCATTAGTGCTCACTGCTCCATTAGCGTTCACACTGCTCCATTAGCACACACTGCTCCTTTAGCACTCACACTGCTCCATTAGCACCCACACTGCTCCATTAGCACCCACACTGCTCCTTTAGCGCTCACTGCTCCATTAGCGCCCACACTGTTCCATTAGCGTTCACACTGCTCCATTAGCACACACTGCTCCATTAGCACTCACACTGCTCCATTAGCACCCACACTGCTCCATTAGCACCCACACTGTTCCATTAGCACCCACACTGCTCCTTTAGCGCTCACTGCTCCATTAGCACCCACACTGCTCCTTTAGCACTCATACTGCTCCATTAGCACCCACACTGCTCCATTAGCACACACTGGTCCATTAGCACCCACACTGCTCCATTAGCACCCACACTGTTCCATTAGCACCCACACTGCTCCTTTAGCGCTCACTGCTCCATTAGCGCCCACACTGTTCCATTAGCACCCACACTGCTCCATTAGCACCCACACTGCTCCATTAGCGCTCACTGCTCCATTAGCACCCACACTGCTCCTTTAGCACTCACACTGCTCCATTAGCGCCCACACTGCTCCATTAGCACCCACACTGTTCCATTAGCACCCACACTGCTCCTTTAGCGCTCACACTGCTCCATTAGCACCCACACTGCTCCATTAGCACACATTGCTCCATTAGCACCCACACTGCTCCATTAGCACCCACACTGCTCCATTAGCACCCACACTGCTCCATTAGCACCCACACTGCTCCATTAGCGCCCACACTGTTCCATTAGCACTCACACTGCTCCATTAGCACCCACACTGCTCCATTAGCACTCACACTGCTCCATTAGCACCCACACTGCTCCATTAGCACTCACACTGCTCCATTAGCACCCACACTGCTCCATTAGCACCCACACTGCTCCATTAACGCCCACACTGCTCCATTAGCGCGCACACTGCTCCATTAGCGCCCACACTGCTCCATTAGCGCCCACACTGCTCCAGTAGCGCGCACACTGCTCCTTTAGCGCCCACAGTGCTCCTTTAGCGCCCACACTGCTCCATTAACGCCCACACTGCTCCATTAGCACCCACACTGCTCCATTAGCACACATTGCTCCATTAGCTCACACTGCTCCATTAGCACACATTGCTCCATTAGCACCCACACTGCTCCATTAGCACACATTGTTCCATTAGCACCCACACTGCTCCATGAGCACTCACACTGTTCCATTAGCACTCATACTGCTCCATTAGCACCCACACTGCTCCATTAGCACCCACACTGCTCCATTAGCGCTCACACTGCTCCATTAGCGCCCACACTGCTCCATAAGCGCCCACACTGCTCCATTAGCTCACACTGCTCCATTAGCGCTCACACTGCTCCATTAGCTCACACTGCTCCATTAGCGTTCACACTGCTCCATTAGCACCCACACTGCTCCATTAGCGCTCACACTGCTCCATTAGCGCCCACACTGCTCCATTAGCGCTCACACTGCTCCATTAGCACCCACACTGCTCCATTAGCACTCACACTGCTCCATTAGCACCCACACTGCTCCATTAGCACCCACACTGCTCCATTAACGCCCACACTGCTCCATTAGCGCGCACACTGCTCCATTAGCACCCACACTGCTCCATTAGCGCCCACACTGCTCCAGTAGCGCGCACACTGCTCCTTTAGCGCCCACAGTGCTCCTTTAGCGCCCACACTGCTCCATTAACGCCCACACTGCTCCATTAGCACCCACACTGCTCCATTAGCACACATTGCTCCATTAGCTCACACTGCTCCATTAGCACACATTGCTCCATTAGCACCCACACTGCTCCATTAGCACACATTGTTCCATTAGCACCCACACTGCTCCATGAGCACTCACACTGTTCCATTAGCACTCATACTGCTCCATTAGCACCCACACTGCTCCATTAGCACCCACACTGCTCCATTAGCGCTCACACTGCTCCATTAGCGCCCACACTGCTCCATAAGCGCCCACACTGCTCCATTAGCTCACACTGCTCCATTAGCGCTCACACTGCTCCATTAGCTCACACTGCTCCATTAGCGTTCACACTGCTCCATTAGCACCCACACTGCTCCATTAGCGCTCACACTGCTCCATTAGCGCCCACACTGCTCCATTAGCGCTCACACTGCTCCATTAGCACCCACACTGCTCCATTAGTGCTCACACTGCTCCATTAGCACACACTGCTCCATTAGCGCTCACACTGCTCCATTAGCGCTCACACTGCTCCATTAACGCCCACACTGCTCCATTAGCGCTCACTGCTCCATCAGCGCTCACACTGCTCCATTAGCTCACACTGCTCCATTAGCTCACACTGCTCCATCAGCACACACACTGCTGCATTAGTCCATCTCACTTCTCCAGTTTAGTTTTTGGGCCTTTCACCTGGGCTCCCATCTGGCTGTGTATGTGTTGCTCCTGGGAGTGCTGAGCCGCAGCTGTTGTCTATTTCGTGCCCTTTACAGCGCCCCCCACAGTGGACATGGGAAGGCTTGCTGTGGGCCACGCGCCCCCTGGAACACGAGCACTGTCTCACTGAGTCCTCAGGACTCTAGAGTGACGCCTGTCCTTGTATCCCCTTCCCAGGCAGGGGACCAAGGCCAGGAGAGGCGGCCTGCCTTCTGCTCAGGCGGTTTGCCTCTTGGTGCTCCACGAGCCTTCACCTCAGCCCACGGGGTTTCCTTTAAGAAATGTTTGCTTTGGGCTTCCCCTAATCAAATCATTTCTGTTTTAACTTAAAAATTGGGGGGGACATTTCTCGCGTTATCGTTACTAGACATGAGGGCTTTCTCCCTAGACAGCCCTGGCCACACTGTGCAGGCAACTGAGTGTGTGTGAGGCTCCGCCAGGCATGTGTGGTGTCCCTCAGCAGTGACCACACCATGTCAGGCATCCCCACCGCTGACTGAGCTCTAAGCACCCCCCCCCCCTTCTTTATGAGTGTCTCTCACCTGGGGCACCCAACTCCAGGGAGTTTAGTCAGCGTCTCCCTTTGATGTATATTGTCTAAGTGACTGGCGTTTCTCAGACAGGTGTGCTTATGGTCGCTAATGGGCAGGTCCCCTCCCCTGTGGCCTCTTGACGGGCAGGTCCCCTCCCCTGGGACCCCTGATGGGCAGGTCCCCTTCCTCTGGGACCCCTGATGGGCAGGTCCCCTCCCCTGGGACCCCTGATGGGCAGGTCCCCTCCCCTCTGGCCTCTGACAGGCAGGTACCCTAAAGGGAGGCTGTCACTGCTCCCACGCACCTTTCCACCAATCCTGAGTGTCACTCACCTGGGGCACCCAACTCCAGGGAGTTTACTCAGCGTCCCTCAGGAGTGAGTGAACGGGAACCACTGCTAAGCACTGTGAGGTCCTGGGCAGGTTAGTCAGCCTCTTGTGCCTGAGAACCCCTGGGATCTAAACACGGGGAGAGTGTGGTACCTGTCCCGCAGGATGGCTGATTAAGAGTTCATCCACGCAGGTGGCCAGAGGTGGTGATTGGGGTGGGGGTGGGGAGGCTGGGTGGAGGGGGTCAAAGGTGCTGACTTCAGCGATCACATGAGGAAGTCCTGTGACCGCAGTCAATTATGCTGCGCATCATGTATTTGAGAGTTGCTAAGAGTAGGTGTTCACCATTCTCATCACAAGAAAAACCCTGTCACTCTGTGAGGTGCGCATGGTGGGACTCACGGGGGTCACACTTAACGTGCGATCGTTTCACAATATGCACAGCATCGAATCACTGTGTTGTACCCTGAACTATGGTACGTCCATCCTCCGTCAATAAAAAAGAGATAATCTCTGAAGATCCCGGCACAGTGCAGGCCCACAGTCTGTGCTCGGTTAACGCTGCCATCGTCACCACTTAGGTCAAGTCTGTGCTGCAGGCGGCAGAGGCGATGCTGGGGCTCCCGCCCCATGTTCCCCTGGCTTAGACCTCAGTGCTGCTGGGGCCTGCGGTGGCCTTGGAGAGAGATGCTCACACCACTGAAGACACCAAAGGCTCCCAGACTCCTTGAGCACCTCCCAAAGGAAACACCAGAACAAAACCCCGTGCTTCTCGCTTCGACTTTCCCCTAGACCGGCTTTCTTTTCAACTCAGAACCGATGGCGATTCTTTGTGGTTTTTCCAAGAACAAACCATCAACAGCTCCCAAGAGACTCCCAGCAGGCCCGGGGGAGCAGGTGTCTCTGTGGTGCATTGGGAGGTCCTTGTGACCTTGAACCTTGTCCTCTCCAGCAAGTGGGGGAGGGGAGGTGGCCGTGGGTCCTTGGGATTGTTTTCACTGGGGACCCTGAGTGTGTGCTTCACGTCATAAAGCACATGTGTTAGGGCAACACGCCAAGAACGCGGTCAACATTCAGAACCAAAAAACTAAAATAAAAAAGTTAAGAAATCCTGTGATTCAAAACAAAAAGTCACTTAAATGGTAGGAGCCCGGGAAGCCTCGCTACCTTTCCTTAACCCTGAGACCCACGTCGCCAGCCGCGAGCCTTGGAGCCAGGAGTCTGAGACATGCTAGACAGGCTTGGTATTAAAATGTTTAATTAAATTTCTTTACATTCGGCTGCCTCTGAGCAGTAAGTTCTGTGATTTCCAAGTGCCAAACGGGAAGTTAGTGTACAAATGCACACACTGTGGAGACGTGACTTTTTGAAAATTTAAGAAACTGTCCCTGATGACAGCAAGGAGAGGGGGTTCTGCTACAGGCCCCCCGAAGGCTGGCTCTGTTGTCCCCCAAACTCCATAGGACAGCCCAGGATTGCATACTTCATGTTCAACAATTCAGTCATAAAGGCGGGACAGACAGAGATGGGCCTCTCTCAGCAACTCCGCCTGGTGTCCGGGCCCCGGGGGAATCTCCTGGCTAGTGCTGGCCCTCGGCCAACACTGGCGGGAAGTCAGAGAACTTCCCAGAATGCCAGCTGCTGACTCCGCGGCACTGTAATGGCTGGGTCTGCGTCCCCAGAGTCCACGATAAGGGGCCAGTCAGGGGACCCGCAGGGTCAGTGTCCCTGGGAATAGAGTGTGGGTCTCAGAATTCACATGTGTTTCTCATGAACTTTTAACAACTTTCTAAACAACTCAAAAACCCTGACTTTAGGAAACAGGCTCGCAGGCCAGGGCTCCCCTCTGGGAGTGTCGTAAGCATTTAGCTTTTCAGAAAATAACCATTCTTAGTGGTGGTCACCTGTGCCCTGCCCGCCCGGCCCGGGGTCCCAGCCATGTGGGCAGGTGCCTGAGGTCGGAACCTGGCTCGGCCTTCTGCGGGGAAGAGGCCACTCAGGGCCAGTGGCCGCGGGCCTCATGTGCTCAGAGGCATCACTGAAAGTTCCAGAGTCGAGGGATTGGGACGCTGGTCACAGCAAAGCGACCTCCAATGGTTCCCACTGAGAACCCAGCCAGGACATGGTCCCCCTTCAATGTGGACCCCTGGTTCTGACATCTCAGACGTGACTTGTGAGCAGCTAGACTCCAGGCTGCGGGAGAAGACACTGTCCGCGAAGCCTTCCACACCAGCAAGGGGCCCTGCCCTCCAGGAGTGACAGAGCCTGGCTCACGTTTACACCACTTGTCACACGGGTTGGTTTTCCTACGGGTAAAGTGAGCAGCGTCTTGTGACGGTTAAATGAGAACGATCACACTAGATCTATTTTAAAGTACAAACTTTCATGTGCTCTAGGACAGCCCAATGTGTGTTATTAAACATATTCCTAAAAGTGTGAGGATTATACCATCAGCAAATAGTCACAGTGCAGCCATGGTGCGTTTTTCCCTCTCTCTAAACAAAAACATGCCTGTTATTGAAATATCAGAAATAAACTTATAACTGTGCCAAGATCAGAGGAGCAGTCCTCAGCTCCCGTCTCCCCAGCTCTGTGCTCACCTGCCCCCCGCTAAGACTGGGACACCCGGGGTTCGAGCGTCGCAGCTGGAAGGGAGATTCAAGGTGGTATGGGAAGCCATGGAGCGGGGTTCACAGGGGTCCTGCGGGACTCAGCGCTGTGGTCACCTCGCGTTGACACTGCAGGGCCTGTAACTGCACATGCAGTCCTTGGGGTGGGCACAGGTACCTCACATCACGGATGCCCAGGCAGTCATGGGCACTGTGGTGCTGATGGTGAAAAGCTGATTCGCAGGAGCTGCGCCTACACTCAGCTAAAAGGGCCAGGGAAGAGGCAAGGTGCCCAAACTAAGAAAATCTGCCTCCTCCGACCCACAACCAGCCAGCACAGCCCACACCTGCCACCACCACCAGCCACCGACACCCAGGGGGCAGAGGGTGCCAGGGAGGGAAGCTGCCTCGGTTTCCCCCTACCCTGCGGGCGCCCTGGCCATGGCTCCCCCTGTAGGTGGCCCAGCCACTTACCCCACAGGCAGGCTCCCCTGGGCCTTGGTGGGGAGAAAAGGCAGAGGGCGCCTCTCTGGCTCCAGGGAGCAGGCTCGGCTTCTTGCTCGTGCTGCCCACCTGCAGGGCGGGGGGAGGCCATCCAGATGGCATGATGCCCAGGGCCAGTGGGAGCTGGGGCTGCCCTGCCCACCTGCCTGGCATGTGCCTTAGAAGCTTTTGGGGATCCATGACAGTCCCAGTCATGCTTGTGTAGCGTCAGTCATGAACCCCAAAAAGGGCTCTGTTTAGGTCACCACCTGCCCAACAGGAAGTGAATTGAGAGCACTTCTCCTGCCTGCAAACCGCAGGCCCCTGGACACCTGGGAGGACTTCAGATACCGGCCACTCTTGAATGAGGATCTCCAATTGACTGCCTGGTGGCCCATGATGTTCCCGCTGACTCACGCCATTCTTTGCAAGCATGTGAGGAATGCGAGGGGCTAAGACATCTCCTTGCCGGCTTGGCCTTAAGCAGCCTTTTTTGGTTGTTCTATTAGAAAAGAATGCAAAATGCACAGCATTTAACGGACTTCCTGTGCAGGGAAGAAGAAATGCAGACGATAGTGTTCTATAAAGGGCAGATCATGTCTTCCTTTATCCTGCATTCTTCTTCTCACTGGTTTCCCAAAAAGGCACCTGAGCCCATGCTGTCCCTGTGTTTGCAGCCTCTAGGTACACTGCCCCCACAGGCCTGGGAGAGCTTACAGAGAAAAGGCAGAAGGGCCCATTGTTTGCAGCTGACATAGGTCTCTGGGCGGCATGTCTTAGAAATACCCACGGCTTGCAGTTTTACGGGGAAATGGACATGCTCGCAATAAGGAAGTGCAGTGGCTCAGTGGTTGGGCATTCACCTATGAACCAGGAGGTCATATTCCATGCCCGGGTTGTGGGATCAATCCTCAGTGGGGGGTGTGCAGGAGGCAGAGGCAAGCAATGATTCTCTCTCATCACTGATGTTTCTGTCTCTCTCTCCCTCTCCTTTCCTCTCTGAAATCAATAAAAAATAAAGGAAATGCAGATGTTTGGGGAGCATTATCAGAGAAATGTCAGAGCAATAGCACAGGTCAGAGCTGCTCACAGAGGGAAGATGTTAAAAAACGTACATTGAACAGATGAAGAAGAAAGTAACATTTTAATAGGATGGTGGGAAAGAGAGCAGGCGACAGTGACAGCAGAGAAAAGGCGCGCGGACGTCCTCGTGGATCACAGCGGGGTCTCGTCCCTGAACCCAGGCATGTCTTCCTGAGCGTCTCTAACACATCTCCTGTGTGGGGTGATATTCCCCCCGGAGCTGCCAGAAGTGATTTGTGATCTACCGAATTCACGCTGAATAGTTTCCAACGTTGCTCAGACTCGGACTTAAAATAGCTATGAGCAAAGTCTTTGGGTTCCTGTCAGCCACGTGGCTAACTCCGTGGCCAGCTGGGTGATGGCAGGGTGTGACCAATCCCTACCCACAAGGTAACCTTGTCGGAATCCTCCTGGTCTGTCAAAGGTAAATCATAATGTGAAAGTGCAAGATTAGAACCGCAAGGCACAGTGGGAGGAGCAGTTGTCAAAAAAGCAAAAGAAACACGGGAAAAAGAAGTCTGTGAGGTCACTGGGAAATGGTGCTAATCTCGGGGTGCACTCACCCTCTGGCCTGCACACACCAGTCCTGCTGCTCCACCAGCACCCTCTCTCTCTAGTCACGTGGTCTCTAGAAGACACCTGTCACGTGGACCTGCATCCGAGGCCTGCCCATCTTCCTACCTTCCTCCACGGCCTGCCTCCACCCCGGAAAACCCCAGAGGTGTGACCGCTTAGTCTCCTGAGTGATGGGGGGCGGTGGGAATCGCTGGCTAAGGGCAATTATCCCTCTCCACCATCCCTCTCCCCTATCCTGTCTCCATATGCGTCTGACACCTGGCAAGGAAGAGAATACACCTCCAGTGCTCAGCAGCGACCAATGCCCTCTCTCTCACCCCTAACCAACCCTGCACCTGCCAACAGTCCCAGGCGCCTTCTCCACAGTTCACCCAGTGGCTGAGGTGGGGACCAGAGCTGACCCCTGCCCTCGATACATTTCTTACCCATAAACACTAGTAACAGAGATAAAACACTACTTCAAAAAGAAACCTCAGTCAGTGTATGTCATGTGCTCGTGACTTGAGCCCTTCGCCCTGGAGCAGGGCTGGGCCCAGATGGGTGATAATGCTGGTCACTGACCACTGCCTGTCTCAGCTAACACACAAACCCTAAGTATCTGCTTACTTAATATCATGGCACGTGGCTATGTGGGGTGTCCCCAGATTTAAGTGCGCAAAGAAGATCAATTTGGTTGCAGTCCATCTGAGTTGGATTTTTGACTCATTGACCATATCGTGCTCCTTGGACCCACAGCGGGAGGCGGCATCTGAAATTAAGTAAGTGGAGGACTCACTAAGCATTCTCGGGGACTCAAGTAACACTGCAAACAATCGCTTCAAGCAAAGTGGACACCGGGCTTCCGCCCCAAGATTACCCTTCTGAGATCGAGGGTTTCCACACCTGCGCTGTGACGCCACTTTTCTTGGCCGAGAACTTGGGCCTTGGTGCCACCAAATACGACGTGGAGGCCGACTCTTGCTTTGGAGAGCCGGGGATGCCCGTGGGCACTGGGGATGCGCTGACCGGAGAGGTGGCCTCAGGGAAGAAGGCCGGCTGGGGGCTGTAGGCCGGCAGCGAGTACACGGACGCGGCCTGCACGTTGGTGGGTGAGCTGGCATTGACTGCCCGGGGCAGGAGAGCCTGCTTGGGGGCCGGTCTGGAGTTGACCTTGGCGGGTGACCTCTGGGGAAGGCCTGCCTTTGCATCTGGAGGTTGGAAAGTGAACAAGGATGCATTGAGCTGATAAGGTTGGTGCTTCATGACATCCAGAGCATTGAGGGGCTTCTTGCCCTTCTTCTTGCTGGTTTTGGAGGCCTGCGGTGCTGAAGGCTGGGACTTGACAGCCGCCAGGGGATAGGAGGGCGAGTGGATGGGGTTGTAGGCCACAGGGGGCGGCGCTCGCACATTGGAGGAGTACTTCCAACCAGCCGGGAGCGAAGGTGTGGGGGACTGGGCGCGAGCAGCGTGGGCCTGCACGGTGTCTGAGTCCACCACGTACTTCTCCATCCTTGACTGCCTTTTGGCAAAGAGCTGGGCCCCTTTCCCCTGCATCCCTGGAAGCTCGCTGGGCGGCCCCGCGGCGCCCACGTGCGAGGTGCTCCCTGCCGGTGTGGGGGCTGCTGGCTTGGCTGCGTGGTTCACGCTGGCCACCGCCGTCTGGGGGCCTCTGATGGGACCGGCCAGGTTGAGGGCACTGGCGGGCCTGGCAGGAGGGTAAGACGGCTGGGCTATTTTGATGGATGATGCAACGGAGGCCTGTAAAGGGGGGGCCCTGGGGAAGGCAGGCGGATGGGCTGGACCCACGCCCGGAGACCAGACTGGAGACACTGGAGACACGGGAGTCGTGGGCTGGGAGGAGGAGGCCTTGACTGCAGGCTTCGGGGCCACGGGAGGGGGCGTCTTCTGCTTGGCAGAGGCGCTGTGCATGAAGTTGCAGGCCTCCGCCCCGAGGCTGAGGTAGTCTTCCTCTGGCCCCGAGTCGGCCCCCGCGCCGCGCTTGCCCTCTACGTTTTGGAGAAGCGACAGGAGCTCGGGGTTCGGGCTCACTTTGGGCTCCTTGAACGTGAACATGGGCTTGGTGGTGCTCCTGCGCTTGGCCTCCTGCAGGATGCCTGTCCTCTTGGCGGGCACAGCGATGCGCTCGTCGCGGGACGCGATGTGCTCCGGGTGCCAGGGAGCGGGCTGAGGCCACGGCGGGGGCTGCGCGGGGCCGGCCGGGGGGCTAGTGGCTGCGCGGGCCGGCCCCCCCGGGGGCGGCGTGACCGAGGAATAGGGCGGCGGTGCGGGGAAGTCGGCCGTGGGGCTCGCCACGCTGCGGGGTGGGGAGAAGGCGGCCGCAGGCTGGGCCCCGGATCCCGGGAAGGGCCGGGCCGTCCTGTTCATGGGCGCCATCCGCGGGGCCTCCGCGGAGCCGGGCGCCGCCCCGAAGCCGTTGTGCTGGGGTGCGAGGCCAGGGCCCTGGCTCACCTCGATGTAGCTCCTGCGCACGGAGCTCTGGCCGCTCACCGTTGCCTCCTCGGTCCGCTGGTAGGAGGTCACCGCGCTCAGGCCGTCGTGCGCCTCTGCCTGCGCCCCCGCGCGCGCCCCGCCCTCCTCCTGCTGGGCCGAGATCTGGTCCATCCGCTCCCTCCTCCTGGCGAACATGAGCGCCCCCTTGCCCGACGTGTCAGGGAGCATCTCCATCTTGTCCCCTGCGCTCAGCTTCTTCTCAATGTCCCCGAGTCCGGAATCCCAGTCGAAGGCCACGACCTGCGCGCTGTCGTCGGTGTCAGACGGCAGCTCCTCGTCCGCGTCGGACTCGCTGGGGCCCAGCAGCGCGGCCTCCCAGGGACTGTCCCAGCCCTCGTCCTCGGGGTCTCCCTCGTCCTCCGGTCGCCGCAGCTCTCCGGTCCCGTAGCTGACCAGCGTGAACCTCCGGGCGCGCCGCCGCCGCTTCTTAAACATCAGCACCCCGCGGGAGTGCGGGCTGGGCGCGGCCGTCAGCAGCTGCGCAATGCTGCGGCATCGCGACTTGGCCTCCTTCACCTGCTTCTCGGAGAGACTCTCGCTCCTCCGCAGCCCTGGGGAGAAGAGAGCAGGTTGAGGGGGGCGGGGCGGGGGCAGGCTCCCGGCCACGCCCCCATGCCCCCGGGAAAGAGAGTGAACCTTGCCTGCAGCTGAGCTCTATGCGGAAGCAACCCAACCCATTCCTCCTCCTTTCTTTAAAAGTCTGCGCTTCTAGGCCCCACCGGCGTGGCTCAGTGGTTGAGCGTCACTATGAACCAGTAGGTCATGGTTCGATTCCCGGGCAGGGCTCATGCCCGGGTTGCTGGCTCAATCCCCAGTAGGGGGCGTGCAGGAGACAGCCGATCCATGATTCTCATCAGTGCTGTTTCTCCCTCTCCCTTCCCCCTTCCTCTCTGAAATCAATCTATATATATATATATATATATATATATATATATATATATATATTTTTTTTTTAAAGTCTGAACTTCTACAGTGCCACCTGGAACCCTGTGCATGCAAGTCCGTTGCCTATGCAAATACCCGTGTATGTCTGCTGATCAGAATATAGGTCTCATCATTTGTTTCTGGGTGGCCCCTTATGCTGTAGCAGTAAGTGGTGTCCAGTGAGTCTTAGCTAATAGGATGCAATCAAAACTAGAAAGGAAATTACTTAAGGGCAATATGTTCTGAAAAGCAAGTTGGGGCATATCTTGTACTTCCATATTTAAAAAATAAAATGTCAATATAAAACTATTGCCAAGCATGTTTTAAAAAATGGGGGATGGAGTAGGGGGGCAAACATGCTATTTAACTTAATTAATGTAATGACTTTAAATATTCAAGTTTTCTTCTTCTTTTCTTTTCTTTATTGCCTCTGACTTCCCTCCAAAGTCTTTCCATTCATGGAGACTGAATTAGCATAAATTCAGAAAACTGTGAATGATTGAAAGTACTGAATCATGATTCATAATAATTGAAACATTAGACTGTTGTGAATGTAAGAAGCTTTAGCTACAAAGTTGTCTAGCTAAATTTAAATATGACTTTAGTTGCAAAATTCCATGGTGCTGGGGTACACAAATAAATGTAAATCTTGGGGAAATGTAAAAATTATGTGATTAGTGACCCTTTTACCTGTGGGTAAGAGCTGATAAAAAATTAAATCATTTAAAATGACAGCTTGACAGTTTTAAAATAAAAAATTTAATTTAAAATTTTATCATTATTATAAAAAAGAAATTGGTGGCAAATTAATTTATAGCAACAATTAGTCATAAGCATGTATTCAATGAAAATGAGCATGATTCACAAAATATGTTTTGAACTCCTCAGAATAGTTCAATGGAAATTTCAGAAAAAAATTTTTAGTATTTTATGATTGAAAATTAGCTCTTTTTGAACTGAAAAAATCAGACTTAATGGTTAATTTAAAAAACAAAGAATCAGAGTAAGAAGTTTTATAACGAAGTTACAGGTAGTCGCTGGTAATAATATTTTATTTAGAGGAAATAACAAAGTGTGTGGTCATTCCTAAATGTAATTTTTTCTTGACTGTGTTATACCACTTACTATTAAACTGACAGTCACAGTTGCACACTTGTCACTAACACCCTTGCCAACATGTCAAGTATGTGAGTCTGCCTTCATGCACTTGTTTAAAATCTATAAATGTGACCATGCCTACAGATGCTTCAAGGATATGCAATGATTGACAGCACTTGCCAAGGAAGCTACAAGTGGTTTTGCTAAAAATACACTTTGAGAAGAATGACAACAGGTTAGAAGACTTAATCTACTGCTTTGACTAACCAAGTTCATTACTGTCATAGATCATTCAGACACCCAGTGCCTTTCCCCTCAGCCTTCACCTCCTCAAATGACTTTCCAAAAATTTGTGGAAAAAGGAAAGAAAAGAACAAAAGTCATAAAACCCAGCGGCTGTGCTCATCCTCACTCTGCTTCCTCTAATCACTGCCTGGGGTTCGAAACCCGGGGGGAGCCTAGCACTTAACCTGTGTTCTGTGTGGGGGCATTTAAATGCTCCACGTGGCCCCGGGGCTGGCCTGGGTGTGCAGAGGTGGGTGGGACGCTCTGTGGCCGGTGAGGGCTTGCTGGCGGCGGATCGTGTAACTGCCGGCTGCCACATGTCCCTGTCCGTCAGCCCACTTCTGCAAGCATCATCAAGCTGCACAGAGGTTTGTTTCAGAACCAGGATCTGCTTTTCACATCAGCCGTGCAGCCTGTGCTCCACACACGCCTCTGAGCAGCAGACTCCACCGTTCCTGACATTTAAACTCGGAGTCCACATCACGCCAATACTCGCGTGTGCTGTGCGAGCCTGGGATATGGCAACATTCCGAGGCAGATCAGAGAAGCAACACTAACAATGTCCTGGTCTGTCACAGTTCCTGTGCCCCTGGGATAAACTGCATGAAAAACATGGAACTCTACTCTAAGGTTTAACTTGCTGCTTCCAATTGAGAAACTGGCACTGTCTACAATTTCATTTGGGGGGTATTTTTGTGCATTAATAATTTTTTAATTGTGTCTCAGTGAAAGACAAGAAAAAGTGTTTAAAAGAAAAAGCCATCCATGCAGGCGAGAAACAGCAGGATCCCTGGGCCCCAGCCCCGGCCCCCGACCCCCACCAGCCCCCGCAGGACTCACGTGCGTGGCGCGCTCTGTGCTTGTGTGGTCTGCTGTGATCCCTTCCCCCGGGCGGGTCGTCCCCCTGCTCCGTGCCTTCTGAGGAGACGGCAAAGGCTACCAGAGAAGGAGGTGCTTCTGACTGCCCTCCTTCCAGCGGGGAATCCACACGCCCCGCCCCCGCCTGCAGCCTGCACCCTCCTGCCAGCTGCCCGTCAGTGCAGTCCAGGATCATTTCCACCCTGGGCAGCCCCGCGACCTCGGCTGCCGCCCCCTGAACCACTCTCAGCTCTTGGCCCCTGCAGATCTGGATGATCTTGCTGGACCTCTGAGAGGCCTCCCCTTTCTCACTAGTGGGGGCTGCATTTATGTGGACAGTCCCACCAGGGTGTAAGTTAGGATCTGGGTCAGGACTCTTAGGTTTTGCAGCTCCCAGAAGAGCCACGGTGGGAGCCCCAGGGCCCGTGCGTATGTCCTGAGACAGGGACAGTTGTAGCTCAACCACAGGGCCTGGCCAGCCCACTTCTGCCTTTCTCTCCAGCAAGACAACCTCCTCTGCCGAGCATCCTCTCGGGGGGCCAGGCGTGTGGGGAGCCTCGGTGTAGTGCAGGCCCGTTTCTTCTTCATTTTTGCTCCCAAAAAAAGCGAGGCCACTTTCCAGGTTCTCAGCGAGGGGGGTGCCACTCTGGCGGGGGGCGAGGTGGGGCTCTGGGTCCTGGCTGTGTGTGGCCGGGCGGATCTGCAGCGTGGTGCTTTCCACGCATCCCTCGGCGGGGAGATGCGCAGGGGTTTGATTTTCGGTGTCGGAGGCCAAAGTCTCACTTATTCCACCTGAAGGTCTGCACACAGAAAAGCCAAACAGTTCCAGACAGTTAGACCTGGGAGCCCACCCCTGCCAGGAGCTTCCTGACCCTCCTGACGGCTAACGCCCGCAAGGCAGGCTCTCCCACACGCCAGTGCAGTGTGTGTGAAAACAGAAACTGGCAACCTGCGTGTATGATTATCTAGCAATCTTCCAAATAACGTTTCCTTTAAAGCCAAGCAAAAGGGCTCACAGGATATG